>CM042397.1:41951737-41954237 GCA_023634145.1 Thymallus thymallus | reverse complement strand
GTGTGTGTGTGTGTGTGTGCGAGTGTGCGTGTGTGGGAGTGTGCGTGTGTGTGTGTGTGTGTGTGTGAGTGTGTGTGTGTGTGTGTGTGTGTGTGTGTGTGTGTGTGTGTGTGTGTGTGTGTGTGTGTGTGTGTGTGTGTGTGTGTGTGTGTGTCCAAGTGTGTCCTTGTTTTCCATGAAATGAGTTGCAAAATGAATAGGAAATATATTCAAGACGTTGCCAAGGTTATAAATAATTATTTTTAATTGAAATAATAATTCTGTCCTTCAAACTTTGCTTTCGTTAAAGAATCCTCCATTTGCAGAAATTACAGCCTTGCAGACCTTTGGCATTCTAGTTGTCAATTTGTTGAGATAATCTGAAGAGATTTCACCCCATGCTTCCTGAAGCACCTCCCACAGGTTGGATTGGCTTGATGGTCACTTCTTACGTACCATACGGTCAAGCTGCTCCCACAACAGCTCAATAGGGTTGAGATCAGGTGACTGTCCTGGACACTCCATTATAGACAGAATACCAGCCGACTGCTTCTTCCCATAATAGTGGGAACAATAGTTGTTGCATAGTTTGGAGCTGTGCTTGGGTCATTTTCCTGTTGTAGGAGGAAACTGGCTCCAATTAAGTGCCGTCCACAGGGAATGGCATGGCATTGCAAAATGGAGTGATAGCCTTCCTTCTTCAACATCCCTTTTACCCTGTACAAATCTCCCACTTTACCACCAAAGCCCCCCAGACCATCACATTACCTCCACCATGCTTGACAGATTTTTTTCCAGCACTTTTTTCCAATCTTAATCTTTTATTTTTATTGATCAGTCTGAGATATGGCTTTTTCTTTGCAACTGCCTAGAAGGCCAGCATCCCGGAGTCGCCTCTTCACTGTTGACATTGAGACTGGTGTTTTGCGGATACTATTTAATGAAGCTGTCAGTTGAGAACTTGTGAGGCGTCTGTTTCTCAAACTAGACACTAATGTACTTGTCCTCTTGCTCAGTTGTGCACCGGGGCCTCCCACTCCTCTTTCTATTCTGGTTAGAGCCAGTTTGCGCTGTTCTGTGAAGGGAGTTGTACACAGTGTTGTACGAGATCTTCAGTTTCTTGCCAATTTCTCTCATGGAATAGCCTTCATTTCTCAGAACAAGAATAGACTGACGAGTTTCAGAAGAAAGTTCTTTGTTTGTGGCCATTTTGAGCCTGTAATCGAACCCACAAATGCTGATGTTCCTGATACTCAACTAGTCTAAAGAAGGCCAGTTTTATTGCTTCTTTAATCAGCATAAGTTTTCAGCTGTGCTAACATAATTACAAAAGGGTTTTCTAATGATCAATTAGCCTTTTAAAATGATAAACCTGGATTGGCTAACACAACGTGCCATTGGAACACAGGAGTGATGGTTGCTGATAATGGGCCTCTGTACGCCTATGTAGATATTCCATTAAAAATCAGCCGTTTCCAGCTACAATAGTCATTTACAACATTAACTACTCTGTACTTCTGATGTTTATGTTATTTTAATGGACAACATTTTTTTGCTTTTCTTTGACCCTAAACTTTTGAACAGTAGTGCATTCAGAAAGTATTCAGACCCATTGCCTTTTTTCACATTTTGTTATGTTACTGCCTTATTCTAAAATTGTTTTTGCTTTGTCATTATGGGGTATTGTGTGTAGATTGATGAGGGGAAAAAAACTATTTAATCAGGTTTTTGCTAATGTATTAAAAGGTAAAACAGAAGTATCACATTTACATAAATATTCAGACCCTCTACTCAGTACTTTGTTGAAGCACATTTGGCAGAAATTACAGCCTGCAGTCTTCTTGGGTATGACGCTACAAGCTTGGCACACCTGTATTTGGGGAGTTTCTCCCATTCTTCTCTGCAGATCCTCTCAAGCTCTGTCAGGTTTGATGGGGAGCGTCGCTGCACAGCTATTTTCAGGTCTCTCCAGAGATCGGGTTGGTACGTTGTGCTCTGGCTGGGCCACTCAATGACATTCAGAGAAGCCACTCCTGCGTTGTCTTGGCTGTGTGCTTAGGGTCGTTGTCCTGTTGGAAGGTGAACCTTTGCCCCAGTCTAAGATCCTGAGCCCTCGGGAGCAGGTTTTCATCAAAGGATATCTCTGTACTTTGCTCCGTTCATCTTTCCTGCAATCCTGTCTAGTCTCCCAGTCCCTGCCACTGAAAAACATACCCACAGCATGATGCAGCCACCACCATGCTTCACCGTAGGGATGGTGCCAGGTTTCCTCCAGACTGGACGCTTGGCATTCAGGCCAAAGAATACAATCTTGGTTTCATCAGACCAGAGAATCTTGTTTCTCATGGTCTGAGAGTCTTTAGCGACACTCCCCAACAAAATATCTACTTTGTCATTATGGGGCATTGTGTGTAGATTGTAGAGGATTTTTTATTTCTATTTAATTAATTTTAGAATAAGGCTGTAACGTAACAAAAAGTAAAGCGGTCTGAATACTTTCCAAATGCACTGTATATGTGTT
>CM042397.1:41929237-41946737 GCA_023634145.1 Thymallus thymallus | reverse complement strand
ACAATACCCCATAATGACATCACTCTACACACAATACCCCATAATGACATCACTCTACACACAATACCCCATAATGACATCACTCTACACACAATACCCCATAATGACATCACTCTACACACAATACCCCATAATGACATCAATCTACACACAATACCCCATAATGACATCAATCTACACACAATACCCCATAATGACATCAATCTACACACAATACCCCATAATGACATCACTCTACACACAATACCCCATAATGACATCACTCTACACACAATACCCCATAATGACATCACTCTACACACAATACCCCATAATGACATCAATCTACACACAATACCCCATAATGACATCAATCTACACACAATACCCCATAATGACATCAATCTACACACAATACCCCATAATGACATCACTCTACACACAATACCCCATAATGACATCAGTCTACCCACAATACCCCATAATGACATCAATCTACACACAATACCCCATAATGACATCAATCTACACACAATACCCCATAATGACATCAATATACACACAAAACCCCATAATGACATCACTCTACCCACAATACCCCATAATGACATCACTCTACACACAATACCCCATAATGACATCAATCTACACACAATACCCCATAATGACATCACTCTACACACAATACCCCATAATGACATCACTCTACACACAATACCCCATAATGACATCACTCTACACACAATACCCCATAATGACATCACTCTACCCACAATACCCCATAATGACATCACTCTACCCACAATACCCCATAATGACATCACTCTACCCACAATACCCCATAATGACATCAATCTACCCACAATACCCCATAATGACATTAATCTACACGCAATACCCCATAATGACATCAATCTACACACAATACCCCATAATGACATCAATCTACACACAATACCCCATAATGACATCAATCTACACGCAATACCCCACAATGACATCAATCTACACACAATACCCCATAATGACATCAATCTACACACAATACCCCATAATGACAAAGCAAAAACAGATTTAGACATTTTAGCAAATATATAAAAAAAAGAAACCCGGAAATATCACGTTTACATAAGTATTCAGACCTTTTACTTAGTTGAAGCACCTTAGACAGCGATTACAGCCTTGAGTCTTCTTGGGTATGACGCTACAAGCTTGGCACACCTGTATTTGGGGAGTTTCTCCCATTCTTCTCTGCATTCAGGTTGGATGGGGAGCGTCGCTGCACAGCTATTTTTAGGTCTCACCCGAGATGTTCGACTGGGTTCAAGTCCGGGCTCTGGATGGGCCACTCAAGGACATTCAGAGACACTCCTGTGTTGTATTAGCTGTGTGCTTAGGGTAGCTGTCCTGTTAGAAAGTGAACCTTGGACCCAGTGTGAGGTCCTGAGCGCTCTGGAGCAGGTTTTCATCAAGGATCTATCTGTACTTTGCTCCGTTCATCTTTCCCTTGATCCGGTCTAGTCTCCCAGTCCCGGTCGCTGAAAAACATCCCCACAGCATGATGCTGCCACCACCATGCTTCACCATAGGGATGGTGCCAGGTTTCCTCCAGATGTGACTCTTGGTATTCAGGCCAAAGAGTTCAATCTTGGTTTCATCAGACCAGAGAATCTTGTTTCTCATGGTCTGAGTCTTTAGGTGCCTTTTGGAAAACTCCAAGCAGGCTGTCATGTGTCTTTTACTGAGGAGTGGCTTCAGTCTGGCCACTCTACCATAAAGGCATGATTGGTGGAGTGCTGCAGAGATGGTTGTCCTTCTGGAAGGTTCTCCCATCTCCACAGAGGAACTCTGGAGCTCTGTCAGAATGACCATAGAGTTATTGGTCACCTCCCTGACCAAGGCCCTTCTCCCTCGATTGCTCAGTTTGGCCAGGCGACCAGCTCTAGGAATAGTCTTGGTGGTTCCAAACTTCTTCCATTCAAGAATGATGGAGTTCACTGTGTTCTTGGGGACCTTCAATGCTGCAGACATTGTTTGGTGCCCTTCCCCTGATCTGTTCCTCGACACAATCCTGTCTCAGAGCTCTACGGACAATTCCTTCAACCTCATGGCTTGGTTTTTGCTCTGACATTATATAGACAGGTGTGTGCCTTTCCAAATCATGTCCAATCAATTTACCACAGGTGGACTCTAATCAAGTTGTAGAAACATCTAAAGGGTCTGAATGTAAATAAGGTATTTCTGTTTTTGTTATAAATATGCAAACATTAATAAAACATTTTAGAATAACAAAATGTGGAAAAAGGGAGGGGTCTGAATACTTTCTGAATGCACTGTATGTGCTGTAGCTACCTGGTTGCCATAGTAACATGATGTAGCTACCTAGTTGCTATAGTAACATGTTGTAGCTACCTAGTTGCTATAGAAAGTCGTAATTACTTGCGGGGTGGTGATGATGACGGCTCCGTCGATGTGGGCGGAGCTAAGATACTGGATGATAGACAGGTGCTCGTCAGAGGTGCCAGGGGGCGTGTCCACGATGAGGTAATCCAGATCCCCCCAATCAACATCACGCAGGAACTGTTTGATCATCCCTGACAGGAAGTACAGCACCACCACAGCCAATCAGATCACAGCCTCACAGACAATAACCAATGAAAGTCATTCACACTGGGTTTTTTTTTTTTTTTTTTTCTTAGCCTTTAATTTAACCTACATTTATCCAGGAAGTCCGTTGATGTCAGAATACCTAGACCTGGCTGTTTACACTGTCAGCTAACACACACACACACACACACACACACACAGACAGACAGACAGACAGACAGACAGACAGACAGACAGACAGACAGACAGACAGACAGACAGACAGACAGACAGACAGACAGACAGACAGACAGACAGACAGACAGACAGACAGAGTTACCGTTCTTCTTGGGTCCTCTCCATATAACAGCATCATCAGGACTACTGAGTAGGAAGCCAATGGACATGACCGCAAGGTTATCCTCCACGTACTGCAACACACACACACACACACACACACACACACACACACAGGTTATCCTCCACATACTGGAACACACACAGGTTATCCTCCACGTACTGGAACACACACAGGTTATCCTCCACGTACTGGAACACACACAGGTTATCCTCCACATACTGGAACACACACAGGTTATCCTCCACATACTGGAACACACACACACAGGTTATCCTCTACATACTGGAACACACACACAAAGGTTATCCTCTACATACTGGAACACACACACACAGGTTATCCTCTACATACTGGAACACACACACACAGGTTATCCTCTACATACTGGAACACACACACAAAGGTTATCCTCTACATACTGGAACACACACACAAAGGTTATCCTCTACATACTGGAACACACACACAAAGGTTATCCTCTACATACTGGAACACACACACAAAGGTTATCCTCCACATACTGGAACACACACACAAAGGTTATCCTCTACGTACTGGAACACACACACAAAGGTTATCCTCCACGTACTGGAACACACACACAAAGGTTATCCTCCACGTACTG
Source organism: Thymallus thymallus (assembly GCA_023634145.1). Taxonomy (NCBI): domain Eukaryota; kingdom Metazoa; phylum Chordata; class Actinopteri; order Salmoniformes; family Salmonidae; genus Thymallus; species Thymallus thymallus. The sequence continues at coordinate 41,943,186 of CM042397.1, read as the reverse complement.
GAACACACACACACAGGTTATCCTCCACATACTGGAACACACACACACAGGTTATCCTCCACATACTGGAACACACACACAGGTTATCCTCCACATACTGGAACACACACACACAGGTTATCCTCCACATACTGGAACACACACACACAGGTTATCCTCCACATACTGGAACACACACACACACAGGTTATCCTCCACATACTGGAACACACACACACACAGGTTATCCTCCACATACTGGAACACACACACACACAGGTTATCCTCCACATACTGGAACACACACACACAGGTTATCCTCCACATACTGGAACACACACACACAGGTTATCCTCCACATACTGGAACACACACACACAGGTTATCCTCCACATACTGGAACACACACACACAGGTTATCCTCCACATACTGGAACACACACACACAGGTTATCCTCCACATACTGGAACACACACAGGTTATCCTCTACATACTGGAACACACACAGGTTATCCTCCACGTACTGGAGCACACACAGGGCATCCTCTACATACTGGAGCACACACAGGTTATCCTCTACATACTGGAACACACACACACAGGTTATCCTCCACGTACTGGAACACACACACACAGGTTATCCTCCACGTACTGGAACACACACAGGTTATCCTCCACATACTGGAACACACACAGGTTATCCTCCACATACTGGAACACACACAGGTTATCCTCCACATACTGGAACACACACAGGTTATCCTCCACATACTGGAACACACACAGGTTATCCTCCACATACTGGAACACACACAGGTTATCCTCCACATACTGGAACACACACAGGTTATCCTCCACATACTGGAACACACACAGGTTATCCTCTACATACTGGAACACACACAGGTTATCCTCTACATACTGGAACACACACAGGTTATCCTCCACGTACTGGAACACACACAGGTTATCCTCCACGTACTGGAACACACACACAGGTTATCCTCTACGTACTGGAGCACACACAGGTTATCCTCTACGTACTGGAACACACACACAGGTTATCCTCCACCTACTGGAACACACACACACAGGTTATCCTCCACCTACTGGAACACACACACACAGGTTATCCTCCACCTACTGGAACACACACACAGGTTATCCTCCACCTACTGGAACACACACACAGGTTATCCTCCACATACTGGAACACACACACACAGGTTATCCTCCACATACTGGAACACACACACACAGGTTATCCTCCACATACTGGAACACACACACACAGGTTATCCTCCACATACTGGAACACACACACACAGGTTATCCTCCACATACTGGAACACACACAGGTTATCCTCCACGTACTGGAACACACACAGGTTATCCTCCAAGTACTGGAACACACACACACACAGGTTATCCTCCACGTACTGGAACACACACAGGTTATCCTCCACGTACTGGAACACACACAGGTTATCCTCCACGTACTGGAACACACACAGGTTATCCTCCACGTACTGGAACACACACAGGTTATCCTCCACGTACTGGAACACACACAGGTTATCCTCCACGTACTGGAACACACACAGGTTATCCTCCACGTACTGGAACACACACAGGTTATCCTCCACGTACTGGAACACACACAGGTTATCCTCCACGTACTGGAACACACACAGGTTATCCTCCACGTACTGGAACACACACAGGTTATCCTCTACGTACTGGAACACACACACAGGTTATCCTCCACATACTGGAACACACACAGGTTATCCTCCACGTACTGGAACACACACACAGGTTATCCTCCACATACTGGAACACACACACAGGTTATCCTCCACATACTGGAACACACACAGAGGTTATCCTCCACATACTGGAACACACACAGGTTATCCTCCACATACTGGAACACACACAGGTTATCCTCCACATACTGGAACACACACAGGTTATCCTCCACATACTGGAACACACACAGGTTATCCTCCACATACTGGAACACACACAGGTTATCCTCCACATACTGGAACACACACAGGTTATCCTCTACATACTGGAACACACACAGGTTATCCTACACATACTGGAACACACACAGGTTATCCTCTACATACTGGAACACACACAGGTTATTTGTTTATTTATTATTACACACTAGTTTGGTCACCTTTCACAGCAGTGGATTGAGACGCATCCCAATGCTATGCTAAATAGATTTACGTGGGGGCGGAGACATCAACTTTAGGGGGTTAATGATATGTTAGAGAAAATATATATATAAAAACAATGATTCATAACATCAATAATCATATTTGTCTTGGTAAACTTCACTTTCTTAGGAGGAGACACCCTATTAAAACTCTGGGTAGAGGGGGAGGAGACACCCTATTAAAACTCTGGGTAGAGGGGGAGGAGACACCCTATTAAAACTCTGGGTAGAGGGGGAGGAGACACCCTATTAAAACTCTGGGTAGAGGGGGAGGAGACACCCTATTAAAACTCTGGGTAGAGGGGGAGGAGACACCCTATTAAAACTCTGGGTAGAGGGGGAGGAGACACCCTATTAAAACTCTGGGTAGAGGGGGAGGAGACACCCTATTAAAACTCTGGGTAGAGGGGGAGGAGACACCCCATTAAAACTCTGGGTAGAGGGGGAGGAGACACCCTATTAAAACTCTGGGTAGAGGGGGAGGAGACACCCTATTAAAACTCTGGGTAGAGGGGGAGGAGGGGGTGGAAACCCTACATTCATGTAGTTTGACATTAAAACATACCTTTATTTGTCCAGGATCCCATTGAGGTCAGGAGACCTCTTTTACAAGGGAGACAAACTAACACATCAGACAGACAGACAGTAGTCTATTGAAGACAGACTCACCACAGGAGACCAGCCAGAACCACTCTGATGGACCTACAGACAGACAGATGACATGTCATGGGCCCACGTTATACACTGGTCAAAAATATATCAGCTGAAATAAAAGATCTCAGAAATGTTCCATACACACAAAAACCTTATTTCTCTCAAATGTTGTGCACAAATGTGTTTACATCCTTGTTAGTGAGTATTTCTTCACAAATGCGCAGTGGTGTAAATTACTTAAGTAAACCTCTTAAATGTAAAGTCTCCATATTTGTGGACCCTATTAGATTTATTCAATTCAGTCTTGTATGAGAACGGTAGTCCCTATCTGCGGAAAGCTGAGTAGTGTGTGCTTGATCTTGTATTCTGAACTATGTAACTCCTATCTATCTTCTGATCATTTCCTCATAATCTCCCAGATCTTCTTTACCTGTGTGTCTTTTCTTTACTCTGGGGTATTTAGGCAGAAATCAACATGTTGCCATTACAGTTAAGAGGTTAAAATACTACTTCATTCGTTTTTTTATCTGTATTTTACTGTTTATATTTTTGAGATCTTTTACTTCACTACATTCCTAAATAAATAATATACTTTTTACTCCATACATTTTCTCTGACAGCCAAAAGTACTGGTTACATTTTGAATGCTTAGCAGCACAGAAACATGGTCCAATTCACACACTTATCAACAGAACATCCCTGGTCGTCCCTACTGCCTCTGATCTGGAGGACTCACTAAACACACATGCTTAGTTTGTAAATTATGTCTGAGTGTTCCACTGGCTATCTGTAAATTATGTCTGAGTGTTGGAGTGTTCCCCTGGCTATCTGTAAATTATGTCTGAGTGTTGGAGTGTTCCCCTGGCTATCTGTAAATTATGTCTGAGTGTTGGAGTGTTCCCCTGGCTATCTGTAAATTATGTCTGAGTGTTGGAGTGTTCCCCTGGCTATCTGTAAATTATGTCTGAGTGTTGGAGTGTTCCACTGGCTATCTGTAAATTATGTCTGAGTGTTGGAGTGTTCCCCTGGCTATCTTTAAATTATGTCTGAGTGTTGGAGTGTTCCACTGGCTATCTGTAAATTATGTCTGAGTGTTGGAGTGTTCCACTGGCTATCTGTAAATTATGTCTGAGTGTTGGAGTGTTCCCCTGGCTATCTGTAAATTATGTCTGAGTGTTGGAGTGTTCCCCTGGCTATCTGTAAATTATGTCTGAGTGTTGGAGTGTTCCCCTGGCTATCTGTAAATTATGTCTGAGTGTTGGAGTGTTCCACTGGCTATCTGTAAATTATGTCTGAGTGTTGGAGTGTTCCACTGGCTATCTGTAAATTATGTCTGAGTGTTGGAGTGTTCCCCTGGCTATCTGTAAATTATGTCTGAGTGTTGGAGTGTTCTACTGGCTATCTGTAAATTATGTCTGAGTGTTGGAGTGTTCCACTGGCTATCTGTAAATTATGTCTGAGTGTTGGAGTGTTCCACTGGCTATCTGTAAATTATGTCTGAGTGTTGGAGTGTCCCACTGGCTATCTGTAAATTATGTCTGAGTGTTGGAGTGTCCCACTGGCTATCTGTAAATTATGTCTGAGTGTTGGAGTGTCCCACTGGCTATCTGTAAATTATGTATGAGTGTTGGAGTGTTCCCCTGGCTATCTTTAAATTATGTCTGAGTGTTGGAGTGTTCCACTGGCTATCTGTAAATTATGTCTGAGTGTTGGAGTGTTCCCCTGGCTATCTTTAAATTATGTCTGAGTGTTGGAGTGTTCCACTGGCTATCTGTAAATTATGTCTGAGTGTTGGAGTGTTCCACTGGCTATCTGTAAATTATGTCTGAGTGTTGGAGTGTTCCCCTGGCTATCTGTAAATTATGTCTGAGTGTTGGAGTGTTCCCCTGGCTATCTGTAAATTATGTCTGAGTGTTGGAGTGTTCCCCTGGCTATCTGTAAATTATGTCTGAGTGTTGGAGTGTTCCCCTGGCTATCTGTAAATTATGTCTGAGTGTTGGAGTGTTCCCCTGGCTATCTGTAAATTATGTCTGAGTGTTGGAGTGTTCCACTGGCTATCTGTAAATTATGTCTGAGTGTTGGAGTGTTCCCCTGGCTATCTGTAAATTATGTCTGAGTGTTGGAGTGTTCCCCTGGCTATCTGTAAATTATGTCTGAGTGTTGGAGTGTTCTACTGGCTATCTGTAAATTATGTCTGAGTGTTGGAGTGTTCCACTGGCTATCTGTAAATTATGTCTGAGTGTTGGAGTGTTCCACTGGCTATCTGTAAATTATGTCTGAGTGTTGGAGTGTTCCACTGGCTATCTGTAAATTATGTCTGAGTGTTGGAGTGTTCCACTGGCTATCTGTAAATAACAAGGAAATGGTACCGTCTGGTTTGCTTAATATAAGGCATGTGAAATGATACAGTGGCAAGAAAAAGTATGTGAACCCTTTGGAATCACCTGGATTTCTGCATAAATACCGTGGATTGATGAACATCAAGGCTTTTAGAGATACTTTTGTAACCCTTTCCAGCTTTATGCAAGTCAACAATTCTTAATCTTAGGTCTTCTGAGATCTGTTTTTTTCGAGGCATTGTTCACATCAGGCATGCTTCTTGTGAATGGCAAACTCAAATTCTGTGAGAGTTTATTTATAGGGCAGGGCAGCTCTAACCAAAATCTTCAGGTTAGCTGACTCCTGACTCCAATTAGTTTTTGGAGAAGTCATTAGCCAAGTGACTTTCACTCAAGTAGTGTTTTACTGGGTGACTTTCACTTTTACTTCAGTCATTTTCTATTAAGGTATATCGTTCTATTCTGGGTAGAGACAGTTTGCGCTGTTCTGTGAAGGGAGTTGTACACAGTGTTGTACGAGATCTTCAGTTTCTTGGCAATTTCTCTCATGGAATAGCCTTCATTTCTCAGAACAAGAATAGACTGACGAGTTTCAGAAGAAAGTTCTTTGTTTGTGGCCATTTTGAGTCTGTAATCGAACCCACAAATGCTGATGCTCCAGATACTCAACTAGTCTAAAGAAGGCTAGTTTTATTGCTTCTTTAATCAGCACAACAGTTTTCAGCTGTGCTAACATAATTACAAAAGGGTTTTCTAATGATCAATTATCCTTTTAAAATGATAAACTTGGATTAGCTAACACAACGTGCCATTGGAACACAGTAGTGATGGTTGCTGATAATGGGCCTCTGTAAACCTATGTAGATATTCCATAAAAATCAGCAGTTTCCCTCTACAATAGTCATTTACAACATTAACAATGTCTACACTGTATTTCTGATCAATTTGATGTTATTTTAATGGACAAAAAAAAATACAAACACACACACACACACACACACACAGTTGAAGTCGGAAGTTTACATACACCTTAGCCAAATACATTTAAACTCAGATTTTCAGAATTCCTGACATTTAATCCTAGTAATAATTCCCTGTTTTAGGTCAGTTAGGATCACCACTTTATTTTAAGAATGTGAAATGTCAGAATAATAGTAGAGAGAATGATTTATTTCAGCTTTTATTTCTTTCATCACATTCCCAGTGGGTCAGAAGTTTACATACACTCAAATATTATTTGGTAGCATTGCCTTTAAATTGTTTAACTTGGGTCAAACATTTCGGGTAGCCTTCTACAAGCTTCCCACAATAAGTTGGGTGAATTTTGGCCCATTCCTCCTGACAGAACTGGTGTAAGTGAGTCAGGTTTGTAGGCCTCCTTGCTCGCACACGCTTTTTCAGTTCTGCCCACAAATTCTCTATAGGATTGAGGTCAGGGCTTTGTGATGGCCACTCCAATACCTTGACTTTGTTGTCCTTAAGCCATTTTGCCACAACTTTGGAAGTATGCTTGGGGTCATTGTCCATTTGGAAGACCCATTTGTGACCAAGCTTTAACTTCCTGACTGATGTCTTGAGATGTTGCTTCAATATATCCACATAATTTTCCTTCCTCATGATGCCATCTATTTTGTGAAGTGCACCAGACCCTCCTACAACAAAGCACCCCCACAACATGATGCTGCCACCCCCGTGCTTCACGGTTGGGATGGTGTTCTTCGGCTTGCAAGCCTCCCCCTTTTTCTTCCAAACATAACAATGGTCATTATGGCCAAACAGATTTATTTATTTTTTCATCAGACCAGAGGACATTTCTCTAAAAAGTATGATCTTTGTCCCCATGTGCAGTTGCAAACCGTAGTCTGGCTTTTTTATGGCGGTTTTGGAGCAGTGGCTTCTTCCTTGCTGAGCGGCCTTTCAGGTTGTGTTGATATAGGACTCGTTTTACTGTGGATATAGATACTTTTGTACCTGTTTCCTCCAGCATCTTCACAAGGTCCTTTGCTGTTGTTCTGGGATTGATTTGCACTTTTCGCACCAAAGTACATTCATCTCTAGGAGACAGAACGCGTCTCCATCCTGAGCGGTATGACGGCTGTGTGGTCCCATGGTGTTTATACTTGCATACTATTGTTTGTAAAGATGAACATGGTGCCTTCAGGCGTTTGGAAATTGCTCCCAAGGATGAACCAGACTTTTGGAGGTCTACAATTACTGGCTGATTTCTTTTGATTTTCCCATGATGTCGAGCAAAGAGGCACTGAGTTTGAAGGTAGGCCTTGAAATACATCCACAGGTACACCTCCAATTGACTCAAATTATGTCAATTAGCCTGTCAGAAGCTTCTAAAGCCATGACATAATTTTCTGGAATTTTCCAAGCTGTTTAAAGGCACAGTCAACTTAGTGTATGTAAACTTCTGACCCATTGGAATTGTGAAATATAGTGAATTATAAGTGAAATAATCTGTCTGTAAACAATTGTTGGAAGAATTACTTGTGTCATGCACAAAGTAGATTAGTCCTAACCAACTTGCCATACACATCTGTGGAGTGGTTGAAAAATGAGTTTTAATGACTTCAACCTAAGTGTATGTAAACTTACGACTTCAAATGTACATACAGTGGGGAGAACAAGTATTTGATACACTGCCTATTTTGCAGGTTTTCCTACTTACAAAGCATGTAGAGGTCTGTAATTTTTATCATAGGTACACTTCAACTGTGAGTGACGGAATCTAAAACAAAAATCCAGAAAATCACATTGTATGATTTTTAAATAATTAATTTGCATTTTATTGCATGACATAAGTATTTGATACATCAGAAAAGCAGAACTTAATATTTGGTACAGAAACCTTTGTTTGCGATTACAGAGATCATACGTTTCCTGTAGTTCTTGACCAGGTTTGCACACACTGCAGCAGGGATTTTGGCCCACTCCTCCATATAGATCCTTCAGGTTTCGGGGCTGTCGCTGGGCAATACGGACTTTCAGCTCCCTCCAAAGATTTTCTATTGGGTTCAGGTCTGGAGACTGGCTAGGCCAATCCAGGACATTGAGATGCTTCTTACGGAGCCACTCCTTAGTTGCCCTGGCTGTGTGTTTCGGGTCGTTGTCATGCTGGAAGACCCAGCCACGACCCATCTTCAATGCTCTTACTGAGGGAAGGAGGTTGTTGGCCAAGATCTCGCGATACATGGCCCCATCCATCCTCCCCTCAATACGGTGCAGTCGTCCTGTCCCCTTTGCAGAAAAGCATCCCCAAAGAATGATGTTTCCACCTCCATGCTTCACGGTTGGCATGGTGTTGCTGGGGTTGTACTCATCCTTCTTCTTCCTCCAAACACGGCGAGTGGAGTTTAGACCAAAAAGCTCTATTTTTGTCTCATCGGACCACATGACATTCTCCCATTCCTCCTCTGGATCATCCAGATGGTCATTGGCAAACTTCAGATGGGCCTGGACATGCGCTGGCTTGAGCAGGGGGACCTTGCGTGTGCTGCAGGATTTTAATCCATGACGGCGTAGTGTGTTACTAATGGTTTTCTTTGAGACTGTGGTCCCAGCTCTCTTCAGGTCATTGACCAGGTCCTGCCGTGTAGTTCTGGGCTGATCCCTCACCTTCCTCATGATCATTGATGCCCCACGAGGTGAGATCTTGCATGGTGCCCCAGACCGAGGGAGATTGACCATCATCTTGAACTTCTTCCATTTTCTAATAATTGCGCCAACAGTTGTTGCCTTCTCACCAAGCTGCTTGCCTATAGTCCTGTAGCCCATCCCAGCCTTGTGCAGGTCTATAATTTTATCCCTGATGTCCTTACACAGCTCTCTGGTCTTGGCCATTGTGGAGAGGTTGGAGTCTGTTTGATTGAGTGTGTGGACAGGTGTCTTTTATACAGGTAACGAGTTCAAACAGGTGCAGTTAATACAGGTAATGAGTGGAGAACAGGAGGGCTTCTTAAAGAAAAACTAACAGGTCTGTGAGAGCCGGAATTCTTACTGGTTGGTAGGTGATCAAATACTTATGTCATGCAATAAAATGCTAATGAATTATTTAAAAATCATACAATGTGATTTTCTGGATTTTTGTTTTAGATTCCGTCTCTCACAGTTGAAGAGTACCTATGATAAAAATTACAGACTTCTACATGGTTTGTAAGTAGGAAAACCTGCAAAATCGGCAGTGTATCAAATACTTGTTCTCCCCACTGTACACACACTCACATACTGTAGAGAGGTGGAATACATCATAGAGGACCTGACAGGCGGAATATACTGCTACATAACACTAGGAGATACAGAATATACTGCTACATAACACTAGGAGATACAGAATATACTGCTACATAACACTAGGAGATACAGAATATACTGCTACATAACACTAGGAGATACAGAATATACTGCTACATAACACTAGGAGATACAGAATATACTGCTACATAACACTAGGAGATACAGAATATACTGCTACATAACACTAGGAGATACAGAATATACTGCTACATAACACTAGGAGATACAGAATATACTGCTACATAACACTAGGAGATACAGAATATACTGCTACATAACACTAGGAGATACAGAATATACTGCTACATAACACTAGGAGATACAGAATATACTGCTACATAACACTAGGAGATACAGAATATACTGCTACATAACACTAGGAGATACAGAATATACTGCTACATAACACTAGGAGATACAGAATATACTGCTACATAACACTAGGAGATACAGAATATACTGCTACATAACACTAGGAGATACAGAATATACTGCTACATAACACTAGGAGATACAGAATATACTGCTACATAACACTAGGAGATACAGAATATACTGCTACATAACACTAGGAGATACAGAATATACTGCTACATAACACTAGGAGATACAGAATATACTGCTACATAACACTAGGAGATACAGAATATACTGCTACATAACACTAGGAGATACAGAATATACTGCTACATAACACTAGGAGATACAGAATATACTGCTACATAACACTAGGAGATACAGAATATACTGCTACATAACACTAGGAGATACAGAATATACTGCTACATAACACTAGGAGATACAGAATATACTGCTACATAACACTAGGAGATACAGAATATACTGCTACATAACACTAGGAGATACAGAATATACTGCTACATAACACTAGGAGATACAGAATATACTGCTACATAACACTAGGAGATACAGAATATACTGCTACATAACACTAGGAGATACAGAATATACTGCTACATAACCTACCTGTTCTCCCTCCAGACCCATGATCCTGGGGATAGATGGACCACAGATATCTACATCTAGGAGAGCAACCTGGAACACACACACACACACACACACAAAAGTTAGGTGTGAAAAATATTCTCCAGTCAACATACAGCAGAGTCTGTGTACTAACGCGTTACCTAGCATCATACCCTCTTTTTTTTTTCACCTAACACTGTATAGTGTACATATTATTTCACCTTTATTATATTCAGCCAACCACCCATACTACGCAATGTCTTTTTATAGCTTTTTCCACTCCAGACTTTTTGTATTTCTATACTTTTTCATACTGCCGTTATATGTATCATGTATCTGTCTTTTGTGTATTTTTGTTCTGGCATTTTGCACCTTTTTTTATGAAATTTCCCCCCCGGGGGATCAATAAAGTATCTATCTATCTATCTATCTATCTATCTATCTATCTATCTATCTATCTATCTATCAGAGGAAGCAGTGAGTTAAGCTACAGCAGTGAGCCTCCAGCCTGAGGCACTGTTCCATATCTGACCACCAGAGGGAGACAAACACTGAGATCAGGTACTCCCAAGGTTTTGTTTGACAATGACACAGAGTTAGGACTGGGCGATGTATCGAGTTTTGGAGATATATCGATATATTTTCAAAAGTGATAGAGAACAAGACAATATCGTTAACATCGAGATATATAGATATATATATATGTTGCATTAAAACTTATTTATTCAGCTCGCTAGTTTTTGCGTCTCTCCGCTCTCACACTCAGCACGTAACCCCGCCCCCGCTCACTCCTCACGTTTTCTTGCGTAATAATGGAGGACGACAGACACAAGGCAAGATGGCAACGAGGAGCTGGTTTGTAAGAAGAGAAACAACGGCTCAATCATTTGGAGATGGTTTTGGTTTAAAGGGTCGGATGAGCAACAGAGCAATGTGATATGTAGAGAGAGCAATTAACATGTCTTAACAAGGTCTGGAAGCACTACAAACCTCTCACCGTTTACAACAGCGACATAAAATACAGTACGAAGAATGTATTAAACTTGGTGGAGGTCGTGCTGTTGCAAGCCAGACTGGAAAGCCTTCTGCCCCAAAACAAACCCCTTTACAAGCTTCATTTACTGGGGGTGCCCTATGAAAAGAGAAGTGCCAAGTGGCGAGATATAACGGAGGCGTTAGCCTACCACATTGCTAAAGATATGGTCCCCGTTGCAACAGATGAACAAGCTGGCTTTAAAAAGCTGCTGAAAACAATGGATCAAAGATATGATTTACCCAGACATCACTACTTTACAAGAGAAGCACTGACGAAAATGTACAGTGAAGTCAAACAAAAACTATCCTACCGGCTCACAAAAGTGACACTCTGCGCACTGACAACAGATATATGGTCGAGCAGAACATGCAAGCCATATATGAGCTTGACTACATTTTATTGAAGATTGGGAGATGAAAAGTACGTGTCTCCAAACAAGCTATTTTCCCCAAGACCACACCGGAGATAATATGGCTGAAGCCCTGCCGGATGCCCTTACAAGCTGGAAACCGACAACGGGACCAACGTTGTCAAAGCGGTGCAGCTGACTGAGTGGCGGAGGATGCAGTGCTTTGGTCACCGGCTTCATCTTGCACTTGGTGAGTATGCTGAAGGAGTTGACTGCATAACAGTTTTAAAATAATACAAATATATAAATATTATACAATAATATAAATATAAAATTTGAAGAGAGGGACTGGTTTAAGTGATGTCAGCACATATTCAAGTTTTTGTTATCTGTTAAATAAATAATTGAATAAAGTTAGATAAATACAATTAAATAAAAACATGTGAATCACAGGACATGGCATGGATGATGACCACATCTCTCAAGCTATTTCCCTGTGCAAGCAAATAGTGAGCAGCTTTTCCTATAACTGGAAGAAAAGGAGAGAATTGGCTGAAGCTGAGATTCAGCTGGGTCTGCCCACTCACCAGCTCATCACTGAGTCCGCTACGAGATGGGGAACAAGGCAGCCAAAGTTTTGTCCTCTGACAAGAAATCCAGGCATCTAGTCCTTACCTGGCAGGATATAGAGGTCCTAGAGGCGGTCCAGAAGGCTCTCAAACCCCTTCAGGACTTCACAGATGCTCTGTCTGGTGAGGACTATGTTACTCTCTCGTATGTCAGACCTGTGCTTCATCTTTTCAATACAAGGCATATGGCATATAATGAGGGAGATGGTGAGCTGACTAAATCCATCAAGACCACCATTGTGGATTATCTCAACACAAAGTATGCTGACCCAGCCACTAGTGACCTATTGGACATGGCCTCACTTGCGGATCCAAGGTTAAAAATCAAGTGCGTCTCAAGTGACAAGATCGACATGTTGAAGCACAAAGCTGCACAAAGCTGTCTTGGAGGCGGAGTCTCAGCTGGCTGATCAGAGATGTTTTCCGCCTGACGCCGACTGTGCCAGCTGTGCCCACTGTGCCCATGCCTGCAGACCAAGAGGGAGCAGCATTTGTCACCAGCAGTTAAGAAGAAGACACTCGCAAGCTTCTTTAAGAAGAGCACAGCCACCACCAGCACCAACCTGACACAGAGGCAGGCTATTGAAAATGAACTTTCAAGATACTTAGAGTCAGTGTAGAGAGTGATACAGATCCTCTGAAGTGGTGGAAGGAATATGACATTTTCTTTCCAGCACTGGGCCACCTGGCAAAGAAGTATCTTTGTGTCCCATCCACCAGCACACCTTCTGAGAGGGTTTTCAGTTTCAGTGGTAACATTGTAACCTGCCACAGGGCATCTCTCAAGCCTGAGTCTGTTGATAGGCTACTGTTCCTTGACCAAAACCTGTGAGAACTACAGAGCTTCACACAAGGAAAGGTTTTGTCGTTTGTTGAAGTGTTCATATCAGTAGAAAACTAAACTACTTTCTCAGAGCAGGTAGTCCAGTTTTATATTTACATATTCATTGTTATTTGCACAGAGATATAGTTTGTTAAACAGGAAACGAAAACCTCTTTTTTGATCTGTCTTCGATATGTTAAATACCAGAAAAGGTATTCTCAGAGATGATATGTTTTATAAAGATGTTTTATTTATATTGATATTTGTAAAGCTGTGTATCTTGTTCAGCAGGAAATGATAACCTGTATGTTTACTTTTTCAACTGAAGGACTATTTTAGTTTGATATATTTATGTAATTCTTTATTTGCATGTTGATATTTACACAGCTAGTGTGTGTATTCTCCAACAGGAAGAGGAACTCATCATTTTGATCAATGTCTTTTTAAATAAAGGTGTTTGACATCTCACATGTAGTTTACTTCCAACTGAGCATTAAACCCACAGAAACAACATCGAGATGTGTATCGTATATCGCCATTCAGCCCAAACATATTGAGATATGACTTGGTCCATATCCTCCAGCCCTACACAGAGTATTAAATGGTTTTAATTTAAC
>CM042397.1:41869237-41924237 GCA_023634145.1 Thymallus thymallus | reverse complement strand
ATAGTGTACATATTCAGCCAACCACCCATACTATGCAATGTCTTTTTATAGCTTTTTTGCACTCCAGATATCTTGTATTTCTACTGCCGCTCTATGTATCGTGTATCTGTCTTTTGTGTATTTTCGTTGTGGCATTTTGCACCTGCCCTGTGTTTTGTTGTTGTAGCTGCTTAACGAAGACATTTCCCCTCGGGGATCAATAAAGTATCTATCTATCTATCTATAACATCTTTGCTGTTCATGACTCAAACTGTTACCACCCTCTTGTTGGCGTAGATAAACATTTGCCGTTTTAAAGCGAATTTTCCTTCAATTCTATACTTTTTGCCATGTCTAATTTGTATTCATGTGATATTTGAGTGACTTGAACAATACTACAAAATCTATGGGCTTAAAGATGTTAGCTGACATGGGCTAGTTGATGTGGACATTTCTGAAAAGTTATAAATAGCTCTCTAAGACAGGGGTTCCCAAACGTTTGACATGCTGGATTGCTGCAATGAATTCTACAGCAGGATTAATACATGCTCTGGAGAGGTGCTCCGACTAACAGCTACATACACACAGGAAAATAGATCATGCTCCATAGAGCCCCACAGTGGAGGTGTCATAATACCCATAAAACCTAGCGGTCAAACAGGGAAATGGTTCCAATCGTTTTTCCACCATTAATTTTTAGAAATTTTAGAAACACTTATAATAAGGGCTGTGTTTGGTGTAGGCTCACTCTGTCGTGACGTTTTGATAACCATGTAAATCTCTCTCGGACAAGGTGACGTTTATCAATATTTCGTCTCTATTTACTCAGATTCAAAAATGCTAATTAGCATCAAAGTAGACATGCAAAACTAGAAATCCCTGCAAGCTCCTGCACGTCATCTCTAGCTGACACCTTTGCTAACCCGTAGTGTCAATTTAAAACTTGCACAAGACAGTTCACAGAATTGTCCTTCTAAAGAAATGTAGCCAATTTATTCATGACTAAATGTAGCTAACATTAGTTCATCCAGAGATTCTTACCTTTACCTTGAATCGGCAGTCTCCACAGCATCATGGTATTTGTAGTTCTTTATGATAGCCACGTTAGCAGCTAATTAGCATTTCAGTTTTGGGGGGTAAATACAAGCAAATATATTGATAAGTCACCTCCTACAAAGATTTACACGGTTAGATAGGTAGATTATATATTTTAGTAGGGAGAGACTGGTCTGACAAGAAATGTGTTAATTGCCATGGATGACCACACTCAAACAGTAGGTGGCGGTAGATGCAAATGATAGTTGCGATCCGCCAAGAAGCCCCAAAGAAGAAGAAAAATGGGGAACCGTTTTAATGGGGCAGCACTGTTTTAGCTGTCCCCATACTTTTGGTGGCAGTACTGTTTTTTTTCTGGAATCACTATGTAAATAAACACCCTTGCACAGAAGTACTTTTGCGGCTCCACCATTTTAGTTGGTAGAGATTAAGCCTTCTGGCTTACTCTACACGACACATATCATAGATAGATAGGTACTTTATTGATCCCTTAGGGGACATTTCTTTGTCAAGCAGCTACGAAAAAACACATGACAGGTGAAAAATGACAGAACGAAATACACAAAAGACAGATACACGAACCATAGTGCGGCATAGATACTTCTACAAAAGTATAAAAATACAAGAATTCGAGTGCAAAAAGCTATAGAAACACATTGCATAGAATGAGTGAATGGCAGAATATGTACAATATACATTGTTACTGAGTGTTAGGTGAAAAAAGTATACAGTTATTGCAAGTTGATATATATAAAAAATATTTGCATGGTTAACTATACTATACAGGTAGATGGCATAAAAAAAGACTTCAATAGCTAAAAGTGCGTATGATATAAGTGAGGGTAATAATAGTTTACTTAATATACAGTCTGGTTAAATATACAGGTAAATGAATATTTGCATGGTTAAATTAACTGTACAGGTAAATGACAGGAAGAGATACTTAAATAGCTAAATGTGTGTATGATATAAATTAGGTAAATAATAATTCCCTTAAAATACGGTCCCTAGTACAGGGTTTAATTACAGATAAATGCAGGTATTGTACATTTGATATACTATATGCAATTAAATAGTCTAATAGCCGCCGGCAGGAAGGACCTCCTGTAGCGCTCTCTGGCACACCGTGGTGGGATCAGTCTGTGACTGAAGGTGCTCCTCTGCGTCATAACCATGGCATGCAGAAGGTGGGTGACGTTGTCCATGATGGCCAGCAGTTTGGCCAGGATCCGTCTCACCACCACCTCCTCTAAAGTGTCAAGGCTCATCCCCAGGACAGAGCTAGCCTTCCTGATCAGCTTATTTACCCGAGAAGCATCACATGCCTTTATGTTGGCGCCCCAGCACACCACTGCAAAAAAGATGGCACTGGCCACCACAGACTGGTAGAAGGTATGCAGTAGTTTACTGCACACGTTGAAGGACATGAGCCTCCTCAGAAAGTAGAGTCTGCTCTGGCCCTTTTTGTACAGAGACCCGGTGTTACCAGCCCATTCCATCCTGTTGTCCATATGGACTCCCAGGAACTTGTATGAACCAACCATTTCCACATCCATCCCCTGTATAGGGACTGCAGTCAGTTGGGCCTTGGTTCTCCTCAAGTCCACCACCATCTCCTTTGTTTTGCTGATGTTGAGCTGAAGGTGGTTCTGCTCACACCACAACACAAAGTCACTGATTGTGCTCCTGTACTCCTCCTCCTGCCCAACCCTGATGCACCCTACAATAGCAGAGTCATCCGAGAACTTCTGTAGGTGGCATGTTTCAGAGTCATCATCAAAAGACACTCACAAACGTTACAAGACTACAAGTTAGGAAACATTTCTATATTTTATTATACAACGGTGGTTAAACATTTAAGAAGAACAGTGATGAAATAACATCTGCCAACAGTAGAAATGGTAA
The DNA here is from genome assembly GCA_023634145.1 of Thymallus thymallus. Classification (NCBI taxonomy): domain Eukaryota; kingdom Metazoa; phylum Chordata; class Actinopteri; order Salmoniformes; family Salmonidae; genus Thymallus; species Thymallus thymallus. The sequence goes on along the minus strand of CM042397.1, from coordinate 41,921,297 downwards.
TATCCCTGAAGACAGGTGTGACTGGTAGTCATGACCAACATCGCTAACACAGTTAACTCAACTAGGACAGATCTACCAACATCACTAACACAGTTAACTCAACTAGGACAGATCTACCAACATCACTAACAGAGTTGACTCAACTAGGACAGATGTTGCTTACGGGTTTCAGAGATTAAAGACAAGTGATTGAACATGTATAAACACAATTACACCAGGTTGGTTACCATGGCGATGAAGGATGAACTTCCAGTGCCTTCCTTTCCTGGCTGCTTAAACCATGTAGTCGTCAGTCTATATTCAGGTTAGCTAGCTCGGCAGACACTCGGCAGACACTCGGCAGACACTCGGCAGACACTCGGCAGACACCCGGCAGACACCCGGCGGCCCTCCATGGAATCAGTTTGACACGTGCTGTTGTCATCCTTTATTGGATTGGTAATTCTACTAAAAACACAAAGACAGTTTCTGCTCCTCTATAGGTGTAGCACAGATAATACCTGACTCTAGAGTCACTAGATCTCAGGGCTAAAGACAGTAACCTTTCAACTCTCACCTCAGGAGGCAGAGTGGCCTTAAATCTAGATGGACAGAACTCCAACACATATCTATGCCAGGACTACAGTCTGTATGTCGCTGTAGGGTCCGTAACGACCATACCGGTCCTTGCCGACCACGATGACGTAGGTGGTACCTGATTGGTACTTGGTTACCGTGACAGCCATGGGCAGGGCCAGGGCCTTGACCACACCCACATTCCTCCAGGAGGGGTAGACACTACTTCCATTACGACTCTCCTGAGAGATATAGATACTGAAGGGGAGGGGGGGGGGGGGGTTGAGAGGACAGAGAGAGAGGGGAGGAGGGAGGAGAGAGGGGGGGAGGAGAGGGAGGGGAGGAGAGAGAGAGAGGGAGGAGGAGAGAGAGGGGGAGGAGAGAGAGAGGAGGAGAGAGAGAGGAGGAGAGGGAGAGAGGAGAGGAGAGGAGAAGGACATTCCTTTATGTTGTTGTTTTTTAATGGTAATCATAAACGTTTGACAATTGGGACATGGCATTCCCTTTCATAGATCAGTTGATTGGGACATGGACATTCCCTTTCATAGATCAGTTGATTGGGACATGGACATTCCCTTTCATAGATCAGTTGATTGGGACATGGACATTCCCTTTCATAGATCGTTAGCTAGGGGAGGCTAAAGTTAGCTGAAGTTTGAGAGTCTGGTCGGTCTGTGTGTGTCTGTACCTGTAACTGTCCATGTCGGGCGCTGCAGGGTCTTCTTCAGTGACCCTCCAGTGGATGACCAGACAGGGGGCAGGGTTTCGGATACGGGCCAGGTGCACTAGGGGCTTCTGGGGGATGGAGTGGGAGGCGGCCTCGAGGGGGAGGGAGGACGGGAAGGGGGTTGGGGGGAGAGGAGGGAGACGGGACAGCAGCTCACTCTGAGAGGGAGGAACATGAAGAGCGACAGGAGGACAAGAGGAGGAGTCCTCTGTCTTAACAGTGTTTTCCATCTTCACTGTGCTCTCCGTTTTAACTGGACCTTCAGGACCTGGACCTTCAGGAGCTGGAGACATTACTGGGGGTCTGGTCACTGGTACTACTGAAGCCTCTACCTTCTACACACAGGAGAGAAGGGAGAGGTGACATGGTCTGAATGTTACAGAGGGAGAAAGACATGCTGGATCAAGCCCACTCATAACAAGTACTAATAACTCCTTCCAGAAGACTATATTGTTGCTGGATCAAGCCCACTAATAACTCCTTCCAAAAGACTATATTGTTGCTGGATCAAGCCCACTAATAACTCCTTCCAAAAGACTATATTGTTGCTGGATCAAGCCCACTAATAACTCCTTCCAGAAGACTATATTGTTGCTGGATCAAGCCCACTAATAACTACTAATAACTCCTTCCAGAAGACTATATTGTTGCTAGATCAAGCCCACTAATAACTTCTAATAACTCCTTCCAGAAGACTATATTGTTGCTGGATCAAGCCCACTAATAACTCCTTCCAGAAGACTATATTGTTGCTGGATCAAGCCCACTAATAACTACTAATAACTCCTTCTAGAAGGCTATATTGTTGCTGGATCAAGCCCACTAATTACTAATAACTGCTTCCAGAAGACTATATTGTTGCTGGATAAAGCCCACTAATAACTCCTTCCAGAAGACTATATTGTTGCTGGATCAAGCCCACTAATAACTACTAATAACTCCTTCCAGAAGACTATATTGTTGCTGGATCAAGCCCACTAATAACTACTAATAACTCCTTCTAGAAGGCTATATTGTTGCTGGATCAAGCCCACTAATTACTAATAACTCCTTCCAGAAGACTATATTGTTGCTGGATAAAGCCCAATAACTCCTTCCAGAAGAAGACTATATTGTTGCTGGATCAAGCCCACTAATAACTGCTTCCAGAAGACTATATTGTTGCTGGATAAAGCCCACTAATAACTCCTTCCAGAAGACTATATTGTTGCTGGATCAAGCCCACTAATAACTACTAATAACTCCTTCCAGAAGACTATATTGTTGCTAGATCAAGCCCACTAATAACTTCTAATAACTCCTTCCAGAAGACTATATTGTTGCTGGATCAAGCCCAATAATAATTACAAGAAAACTCCTTCCAGAAGACAATGAGGGTGACAGATGGAATGCAGAGGTCAGAGTGTAGCTGAAACGTACCAGTACTTGAGGAGAGAGAACAGGAAGTGGAGGAGGGCTGTTGTGTTTCTCTCCATTCCTCTCCCTTTCAGTCTTCCTGTCTGGGGCCTTCTTATTGGACATCTAGAGAGACAAACAACCAATCACAGACAAGCTGTTAGTATCAGAACGTCATCAGTAGTGGCGTGTGTATGTATGTAGTGCGAGCGCCCCCGAGTTAGCCTGTGTGTGTGCGCGCGTTACCATTTTCTGCCAGAAGCCATCTACAGTCTTCCTCTTCCTCTGGTCTTGACTGTTCTCAGCTGAGTCCTCCTCATCAGAATCTGACCTGAAGAACATGATTTATAGATATTAGTATATACATATTATTAAAAACACTGAACATAAATATAAACGGAACACGTAAAGTGCTGGTCAGTTATTTCATGGACGTACTGCCAAATTCTCTAAAACGACTTGGTAGAGAAATTAACACTAAATTCTCTGGCATCATCTCTGGTGGACATTCCTGCAGTCAGCATAACAACAGCTCTGGTGGACATTCCTGCAGTCAGCATAACAACAGCTCTGGTGGACATTCCTGCAGTCAGCATAACAACAGCTCTGGTGGACATTCCTGCAGTCAGCATAACAACAGCTCTGGTGGACATTCCTGCAGTCAGCATAACAACAGCTCTGGTGGACATTCCTGCAGTCAGCATGACAACAGCTCTGGTGGACATTCCTGCAGTCAGCATGACAACAGCTCTGGTGGACATTCCTGCAGTCAGCATGACAACAGCTCTGGTGGACATTCCTGCAGTCAGCATGACAACAGCTCTGGTGGACATTCCTGCAGTCAGCATGACAACAGCTCTGGTGGACATTCCTGCAGTCAGCATGACAACAGCTCTGGTGGACATTCCTGCAGTCAGCATGACAACAGCTCTGGTGGACATTCCTGCAGTCAGCATAACAACAGCTCTGGTGGACATTCCTGCAGTCAGCATAACAACAGCTCTGGTGGACATTCCTGCAGTCAGCATGACATCAGCTCTGGTGGACATTCCTGCAGTCAGCATGACAACAGCTCTGGTGGAAATTCCTGCAGTCAGCATAACAACAGCTCTGGTGGACATTCCTGCAGTCAGCATAACAACAGCTCTGGTGGACATTCCTGCAGTCAGCATAACATCAGCTCTGGTGGACATTCCTGCAGTCAGCATGACAACAGCTCTGGTGGACATTCCTGCAGTCAGCATAACAACAGCTCTGGTGGACATTCCTGCAGTCAGCAGGACAACAGCTCTGGTGGACATTCCTGCAGTCAGCATGACAACAGCTCTGGTGGACATTCCTGCAGTCAGCATGACAACAGCTCTGGTGGACATTCCTGCAGTCAGCATGACAACAGCTCTGGTGGACATTCCTGCAGTCAGCATGACAACAGCTCTGGTGGACATTCCTGCAGTCAGCATGACAACAGCTCTGGTGGACATTCCTGCAGTCAGCATGACAACAGCTCTGGTGGACATTCCTGCAGTCAGCATGACAACAGCTCTGGTGGACATTCCTGCAGTCAGCATGACAACAGCTCTGGTGGACATTCCTGCAGTCAGCATGACAACAGCTCTGGTGGACATTCCTGCAGTCAGCATGACAACAGCTCTGGTGGACATTCCTGCAGTCAGCATGACAACAGCTCTGGTGGACATTCCTGCAGTCAGCATGACAACAGCTCTGGTGGACATTCCTGCAGTCAGCATGACAACAGCTCTGGTGGACATTCCTGCAGTCAGCATGACAACAGCTCTGGTGGACATTCCTGCAGTCAGCATGACAACAGCTCTGGTGGACATTCCTGCAGTCAGCATGACAACAGCTCTGGTGGACATTCCTGCAGTCAGCATGACAACAGCTCTGGTGGACATTCCTGCAGTCAGCATAACAACAGCTCTGGTGGACATTCCTGCAGTCAGCATAACAACAGCTCTGGTGGGCATTCCTGCAGTCAGCATAACAACAGCTCTGGTGGACATTCCTGCAGTCAGCATAACAACAGCTCTGGTGGACATTCCTGCAGTCAGCATAACAACAGCTCTGGTGGACATTCCTGCAGTCAGCATAACAACAGCTCTGGTGGACATTCCTACAGTCAGCATAACATCAGCTCTGGTGGACATTCCTGCAGTCAGCATAACATCAGCTCTGGTGGACATTCCTGCAGTCAGCATAACAACAGCTCTGGTGGACATTCCTGCAGTCAGCATAACAACAGCTCTGGTGGACATTCCTGCAGTCAGCATGACAACAGCTCTGGTGGACATTCCTGCAGTCAGCATGACAACAGCTCTGGTGGACATTCCTGCAGTCAGCATGACAACAGCTCTGGTGGACATTCCTGCAGTCAGCATGACAACAGCTCTGGTGGACATTCCTGCAGTCAGCATAACAACAGCTCTGGTGGACATTCCTGCAGTCAGCATAACAACAGCTCTGGTGGACATTCCTGCAGTCAGCATGACAACAGCTCTGGTGGACATTCCTGCAGTCAGCATAACAACAGCTCTGGTGGACATTCCTGCAGTCAGCATAACAACAGCTCTGGTGGACATTCCTGCAGTCAGCATAACATCAGCTCTGGTGGACATTCCTGCAGTCAGCATGACAACAGCTCTGGTGGAAATTCCTGCAGTCAGCATAACATCAGCTCTGGTGGACATTCCTGCAGTCAGCATAACATCAGCTCTGGTGGACATTCCTGCAGTCAGCATAACAACAGCTCTGGTGGACATTCCTGCAGTCAGCATGCCAACAGCTCTGGTGGACATTCCTGCAGTCAGCATGCCAACAGCTCTGGTGGACATTCGTGCAGTCAGCATAACAGCTCTGGTGGACATTCCTGCAGTCAGCATAACAACAGCTCTGGTGGACATTCCTGCAGTCAGCATGCCAACAGCTCTGGCGGACATTCCTGCAGTCAGCATGCCAACAGCTCTGGTGGAAATTCCTGCAGTCAGCATGCCAACAGCTCTGGTGGAAATTCCTGCAGTCAGCATAACAACAGCTCTGGTGGACATTCCTGCAGTCAGCATAACAACAGCTCTGGTGGAAATTCCTGCAGTCAGCATAACAACAGCTCTGGTGGAAATTCCTGCAGTCAGCATAACAACAGCTCTGGTGGACATTCCTGCAGTCAGCATGACAACTGCGGCATTGTGTTGTGTGACAAAACTGCACATATTAGAGTGGCTTTTTATTGTCCCCAGCACAAGGTGCACCTGTGTAATGATCATGCTGTTTAATCAGCTTCTTGATATGCCACACCTGTGAGATGGGTTATCTTGGTAAAGGAGAAATGCTCACTAACAGGGATGTAAACAAATGTCTGCCGTAATTTGAGAGAAATAATATTTTTCTGTGTATGGAACATTTCTGAGATCTTTTACTTCTGCTCATGAAACATGGGACCAACACTGTACATGTTGACTTTCTATTGTTGTTCAGTATAGTTTACCCTCATGGGACCAACACTCTACATGTTGACTTTCTATTGTTGTTCAGTACAGTATACCCTCATGGGACCAACACTCTACATGTTGACTTTCTATTGTTGTTCAGTATAGTATACCCTCATGGGACCACAGATGGGCATGTTGGACACAAAGCTAACCTAGGTATAGTACAGCAGGTTCATGGTTCTACAGTCACTGTGTTATAATGGTTATATACCCTCAGTGGCCAGTTTATTAGGTACACCCCCCCGTTCATGAACATGGTTTGCTCCTACAGACAGAGTCATGTGGCCATAGCTTGTTATATAAAGCAGGCAGACAGGCATCCAGTTACTGTTCAATGGCACGTCTAGTCACCAGGACCTACTATGTGATGTGGCGTACAGGTGTGGTGTGGTGTTGTGTGTGCACCTGCTGATGTCCACAGTACTCAGTCCTCTCTCAGCCTCTGTCTCAGTCAGGTCCACCGAACCAGAACCCAGCCTCCTCTGAAGAAACACACACAATTATCTTTCACAAATATGCATTATCATGATGTAATGTATAAACAATGGTGTGTGAATTGTCAGTGACCATGTCCATGAGATCATGACAGTGTGACCATGGCAGTGAGTCTCTACAGTGTTGTCTGCAACAGAGTGCTTGTCCTACCTGATTGTGTGGAACTAACTCCTGGGGTTCCTAGCATCCTGACGTAAGCGAGGGCTGCATTTCCTCTTCACTACCTGATTGTGTGGAACTAACTCCTGGGGTTCCTAGCATCCTGACGTAAGCGAGAGCTGCATTTCCTCTTCTTTACTACCTGATTGTGTGGAACTAACTCCTGAGGTTCCTAGCATCCTGACGTAAGCGAGAGCTGCATCTCCTCTTCTTCACTACCTGATTGTGTGGAACAGTAACTCCTGGGGTTCCTAGCATCCTGACGTAAGCGAGGGCTGCATCTCCTCTCCTCTTCACCTTCTTTATGTGCGCCTGAGAAAGAGACACAGATTGGGGGTTTATTCCTCCTGTTAATATGTTTTACTAGTAGTAGTATTGATTCTATTGTGCCTTGTTGGGAAGGGCCTGTAAGAAGCATTTCACTGTTAGTCTACACCTGTTGTTAACCAATCATGTGAAAATTACTGTTTGATTTGAGAAAGGTTAAAGAGAGAGAGAGGTGTGAGAGAGACCCTAAACAGAGAGTACACAGTGGCAAAATACCAGACCAATGTGACTGACCCAAACTTAAGGAAAGCTTTGACTACGTACAGACTCAGTGAGCATAGCCTTGCTATTGAGAAATAACTCTTGAAACACGCATGAGGGGTGGGCAGGAGGAGTAGAGGAGCACAATCAATGACTTTGTGTTGTGGTGTGAGCAGAACCACCTTCAGCTCATCAGCAGCAAAACGAAGGAGATGGTGGAGGACTTCAGGAGAACCAAGGCCCAACTGTCTGCAGTCCCTATACAGGGGATGGATGTGGAAATGATTGGATCATACAAGTTCCTGGGAGTCCATATGGACAACAGGCTGGAATGTGCTGGTAACACCGGGGCCCTGTACAAAAAGGACCAGAGCCGACTCTACTTTCTGAGGAGGCTCAGGTCCTTCAACGTGTGCAGTAAACTACTGCATACCTTCTACCAGTCTGTGGTGACCAGTGCCATCTTTTTGCAGTGGAGTGCTGGGGCGTCAACATAAAGGACGGTGATGCTTCTCGGGTAAATAAGCTGATCAAGAAGGCTAGCTCTGTTCTGGGGATGAGCCTTGACACTCTAGAGGAGGTGGCAGAGAGACTGATCCTGGCCAAACTGCTTGCCATCATGGACAACGTCACCCACCCTCTGAATGCCATGGTTATGATGCAGAGGAGCACCTTCAGTCACAGACTGATCCCACCACGGTGTGCCAGAGAGCGCCACAGGAGGTCCTTCCTGCCGGCGGCTATTAGACTATTTAATGCCTCACTGGAGTGCCGTGCGTCGGCAACATAGACCTGGAACTGTTGGGGTGTTAGGACATGGTTTAACAATTATGCATCCATCCGTGACTAACTCTGGTCTGTAATCACTCATTCACTCAGGACTTATTTATTCATGCAGGTCTGTATATACATATTCATGTACAGTTGTTATATTATATCACGTGCAATATTGTAAGTAATTACTGGACTGAACTTATGTAACCATTCACTCAGGAATGCATATTAGTATCCTGTCAGTTGTATCATTTTTCATTGCTTTTAGTATATCGAATGTGCAATACGTGCATATATCTGTAATTAAAGGACTGTATTTTAAGGGAATTACTATTATTACTCCAAATTATATCATACACACATTTAGCTATTTAAGTATCTCTTCCTGTCATTTACCTGTACAGTTTATGTAACCATGCAAATATTCACTTACCTGTAAATGTAACTGTATATTTACCTGTACAGTTAATTTAACCATTTAAAATTTTAACTTACCAGTTCATTTAACCAGTCTGTATATTAAGTAAATTATTATTAACCTCACTTACATCATACACACTTTTGGCTATTTACAGTTGAAGTCGGAAGTTTACATACACCTTATAGGAGTTTAAATGTATTTGGCTTTTAACAATTCCTGACATTTAATCCTAGTAAAAATTCCCTGTCTTAGGTCAGTTAGGATCACCACTTTATTTTAAGAATGTGAAATGTCAGAATAAGAGTAGAGAGAATAATTTATTTCAGCTTTTATTTCTTTCATCACATTCTCAGTGGGTCAGAAGTTTACATACAGTCAATTAGTATTTGGTAGCATTGCCTTTAAATTGTTTAACTTGGGTCAAACGTTTCGGGTAGCCTTCCACAAGCTTCCCACAATAAGTTGGGTGAATTTTGGCCCATTCCTCCTGACAGGAATGAAGCCCACAAATCTTCTATAGGATTGAGGTCAGGGCTTTGTGATGGCCACTCCAATACCTTGACTTTGTTGTCCTTAAGCCATTTTGCCACAACTTTGGAAGTATGCTTGGGGTCATTGTCCATTTGGAAGACCCATTTGCGACCAAGCTTTAACTTCCTGACTGATGTTTTGAGATGTTGCTTGAATATATCCACATCATTTTCCTTCCCCATGATGCCATCTATTTTGTGATGCTGCCACCCCCGTGCTTCACGGTTGGGACGGTGTTCTTCGACTTGCAAGCCTCCCCCTTTTTTCTCCAAACATAACGATGGTCATTATGGCCAGAGAGTTCTATTTTTGTTTCATCAGACCAGAGGACATTTCTCCAAAACGTACGATCTTTAACCCCATGTGCAGTTGCAAACCGTAGTCTGGCCTTTTTATGGCGGTTCTGGAGCAGTGTCTTCTTCCTTGCTGAGCGGCCTTTCAGGTTGTCGTTATAGAACTTGTTTTACTGTGGATATAGATACTTTTGTACCCGTTTCCTCCAGCATCTTCACAAGGTCCTTTTCTGTTGTTGTGGGATTGATTTGCCTTTTTCGCACCAAAGTACGTTCCTCTCTAGGAGACGAGTCTCCTTCCTGAGCGGTATGACGGCTGCGTGGTCCTATGGTGTTTATACATGCATACTATTGTTTGTACAGATGAAAGTGGTACCTTCAGGCGTTTGGTAATTGCTCCCAAGGATGAACCAGGTCTACAATTATTTTTCTGAGTTCTTGGCTGATTTCTTTGTATTTTCCCATGATGTCGAGCAAAGAGGCACTGAGTTTGAAGGTAGGCCTTCAAATACATCCACAGGTACACCTCCAATTGACTCAAATGATGTCAATTAGCCTACAAGAAGCTTCTAAACCCATGACATCATTTTCTGGAATTTTCCAAGCTGTTTAAAGGCACAGTCAACTTAGTGTATGTAAACTTCTGCCCCACTGGAATTGTGATAGTGAATTATAAGTTAAATAATCTGTCTGTAAACAATTGTTGGAAGAATTACTTGTGTCATGCACAAAGTAGATGTCCTAACAGACTTGCCAAAACTATAGTTTGTTAACATGAAATCTGCAGCGTGGTTGAAAAATGTGTTTTAATGACTTCAACCTACGTGTACGTAAACTTCTGACTTACACTGCAAGTATCTTTCTCTGCCATCTACCTGTATAGTTAACCATGCAAATATGTTTTATTTATTTACATCAACTTGCAATATTTGTATAATTTAATTTATAACAATGTATACAGTCGTGGCCAAAACTTGAGAATGACACAAGTATTGGTCTCCACAAAGTTTGCTGCTTCAGTGTTCTTAGATCTTTATGTCAGTAGTTACTATGGTACACTGAAGTATAATTACAAGTATTCCATAAGTGTCAAAGGCTTTCATTGACAATGACATTCAGTTTATGCAAAGAGTCAACATTTGCAGTGTTGACCCTTCTTTTTCAAGACCTCTGCAATCCGCCCTGGCATGCTGTCAATTAACATCTGAACCACATCCTGGCTGATGGCAGGCCATTCTTGCATAATCAATGCTTGGAGTTTGTCAGAAGTTGTGGGTTTTTGTTTGTCCACCTGCCTCTTGAGGATCGACCACAAGTTCTCAATGGGATTAAGGTCTGGGGAGATTCCTGGCCATGGACCCAAAATGTTGATGTTTTGTTCCCAGAGCCACTTAGTTATCACTTTTGCCTTATGGCAAGGTGCTCCATCATGCTGGAAAAGGCATTGGTCGTCACCAAACTGTTCTTGGATGGTTGGGAGAAGTTGCTCTCGGAGGATGTGTTGGTACCATTCTTTATTCATGGCTGTGTTCTTAGGCAAAATTGTGAGTGAGCCCACTCCCTTGGCTGAGAAGCAACCCCACACATGAATGGTCTCAGGATGCTTTACTGTTGGCATGACACAGGACTGATGGTAGCACTCACCTTGTCTTCTCCGGACAAGGTGTTTTCCGGATGGCCCATAAATCGGAAAGGGGATTCAGAGAAAATGACTCTACCCCAGTCCTCAGCAGTCCAATCCCTGTACCTTTTGAAGAATATCAGTCTGTCCCTGATGTTTTTCCATGGAGAGAAGTGGCTTCATTGCTGCCCTTCTTGACACCAGGCCATCCTCCAAAAGTCCTGGCGCTTGCTGGACTTTCTTGGGCGCCCTGACGCCTTCTTCACAACAATTGAACCTCTCTCCTTGAAGTTCTTGATGATCCGATAAATGGTTGATTTAGGTGCAATCTTACCAGCAGCAATATCCTTGCCTGTGAAGCCCTTTTTGTGCAAAAGCAATGACGGCACGTTTCCTTGCAGGGAACCATGGTTGACAGAGGAAGAACAATGATTTCAAGCACCACCCTCCTTTTAAAGCTTCCAGTCTGTTATTCTGAATCAATCAGAATGACAGAGTGATCTCCAGCCTGGTCCTCGTCAACACTCTCACCTGTGTTAACGAGACAATCACTGACATGATGGCAGCTGGTCCTTTTATGGCAGGGCTGAAATGCAGTGGAAATGTTTTTGGGGGATTAAGTTCATTTTCATGGCAAAGAGGGACTTTGCAATTCATCTGATCACTCTTCATGACATTATGGAGTATATGCAAATTGCCATCATCAACACTGAGGCAGCAAACGTTGTGGAGACCAATACTTGTGTAATTCTCAACACTTTTGGCCACGACTGTAGTGTGTCGTCTTCCCCCCCCCCCCCATCACAGCAGCAAGATCTGTGACCTGTTACCACAACCAGTGAAGAACAAACACCATTGTAAATACAACCCTTATTTATTTTCCCTTTTGTACTTTAACTATTTGCACATTGTTACAACACTGTATATTGACATAATATGACATTTGAAATGTCTTTATTCTTTTGGAACTTCTGAGTGTAATGTTTACTGTTCATTTTTCAATATCCACACACACAGAGAGACAGAGACAGAGAGAGGGACACACACACACAGAGAGACAGAGACAGAGAGACAGAGACAGAGAGAGGGAGATGGACACACACACACAGAGAGACAGAGACCGAGAGAGGGAGATGCACACACACACACACACACACAGAGAGACAGAGACAGAGAGACACACACAGAGAGAGAGAGAGAGAGAGAGGGAGACAGAGACAGAGAGACAGAGACAGAGAGAGGGAGATGCACACACAAACACTCACTTTAAATACTTGATTTGAAGTCACATTACAGTCGAGATGGATTCAAACATTTCAAATTACACAGATAACTGGACACACCCCTACCTCCAGTTTACGTATGGCGAGGTCATATTTAGGTTCACATTCCAGTAGCTGGACCCTCTCTAGTAGAGACTCCATCTTGGATTCAGACTGTCTCATGGCACTATGCACCTCCTGCTGTAACAGACTCTGGACCTGGGGAGAGAACCCACACACCTGGTTAATACACACACACACACCTCCTGCTGTAACAGACCCTGGACCTGGGTAGAACACACCTGGGGTGTATTCATTAGTGGAACACCCTAGTAAAACATTTTGCAACGGAAACTGTTTACTGTAAACGCCCTGCAATGTAAAAGCTGTTGAGTTCTATTTCACCACGGTGTGTTAGGTAGTTACCACAGTTTTCCACTAGCGCTGGCTGTCAGGGCGCCTGCCGCTAGAATGAACATCTTCTAGAGATCTATTGATTGGACAGGCGCATGTCAGTCACAAAGCCAGTAATGAACGGGAAACACTGCTTGTCTGACAGTCTGCTGTCTGTCCCGCCTCCCGGTATAAGTGGGCAGTGTGATTTGTGTGCTATGGTTGGTTGCAGACTAATTTCTTTACCAGCCCTAACCAACAATACAACAGGTGTAGACCTTGCAGTGAAATGCTTACTTACAGAGTCAATGTGAGGAGACTATATACAGGTGGTACCGGTACAGAGTCAATGTGAGGAGGCTATATACAGGGGTACCAGTACAGAGTCAATGTGAGGAGGCTATATACAGGGGTACCAGTACAGAGTCAATGTGAGGAGGCTATATACAGGGGTACCAGTACAGAGTCAATGTGAGGAGGCTATATACAGGTGGTACCAGTACAGAGTCAATATGAGGAGGCTATATACAGGAAATACCAGTACAGAGTCAATATGAGGAGGCTATATACAGGTGGTACCAGTACAGAGTCAATATGAGGAGGCTATATACAGGGGTACCAGTACAGAGTCAATGTGAGGAGGCTATATACAGGAAGTACTGGTACAGAGTCAATATGAGGAGGCTATATACAGGAAATACCAGTACAGAGTCAATATGAGGAGGCTATATACAGGTGGTACCAGTACAGAGTCAATATGAGGAGGCTATATACAGGGGTACCAGTACAGAGTCAATGTGAGGAGGCTATATACAGGAAGTACTGGTACAGAGTCAATATGAGGAGGCTATATACAGGAAATACCAGTACAGAGTCAATATGAGGAGGCTATATACAGGTGGTACCAGTACAGAGTCAATATGAGGAGGCTATATACAGGTGGTACCAGTACAGAGTCAATGTGAGGAGGCTATATACAGGTGGTACCAGTACAGAGTCAATGTGAGGAGGCTATATACAGGGGTACCAGTACAGAGTCAATGTGAGGAGGCTATATACAGGAAGTACTGGTACAGAGTCAATATGAGGAGGCTATATACAGGAAATACCAGTACAGAGTCAATATGAGGAGGCTATATACAGGTGGTACCAGTACAGAGTCAATATGAGGAGGCTATATACAGGGGTACCAGTACAGAGTCAATGTGAGGAGGCTATATACAGGAAGTACTGGTACAGAGTCAATATGAGGAGGCTATATACAGGAAATACCAGTACAGAGTCAATATGAGGAGGCTATATACAGGTGGTACCAGTACAGAGTCAATATGAGGAGGCTATATACAGGTGGTACCAGTACAGAGTCAATGTGAGGAGGCTATATACAGGTGGTACCAGTAGAGTCAATGTGAGGAGGCTATATACAGGAAGTACCAGTACAGAGTCAATATGAGGAGGCTATATACAGGTGGTACCAGTACAGAGTCAATGTGAGGAGGCTATATACAGGTGGTACCAGTAGAGTCAATGTGAGGAGGCTATATACAGGAAGTACCAGTACAGAGTCAATGTGAGGAGGCTATATACAGGAAGTACCAGTACAGAGTCAATATGAGGAGGCTATATACAGGTGGTACCAGTACAGAGTCAATATGAGGAGGCTATATACAGGTGGTACCAGTACAGAGTCAATGTGAGGAGGCTATATACAGGTGGTACCAGTAGAGTCAATGTGAGGAGGCTATATACAGGAAGTACCAGTACAGAGTCAATGTGAGGAGGCTATATACAGGAAGTACCAGTACAGAGTCAATGTGAGGAGACTATATACAGGTGGTACCAGTACAGAGTCAATGTGAGGAGGCTATATACAGGTGGTACCAGTACAGAGTCAATGTGAGGAGGCTATATACAGGTGGTACCAGTACAGAGTCAATGTGAGGAGGCTATATACAGGTGGTACCAGTAGAGTCAATGTGAGGAGGCTATATACAGGAAGTACCAGTACAGAGTCAATGTGAGGAGGCTATATACAGGGGTACCAGTACAGAGTCAATGTGAGGAGGCTATATACAGGGGTACCAGTACAGAGTCAATATGAGGAGGCTATATACAGGTGGTACCAGTAGAGTCAATGTGAGGAGGCTATATACAGGTGGTACCAGTACAGAGTCAATGTGAGGAGGCTATATACAGGTGGTACCAGTACAGAGTCAATGTGAGGAGGCTATATACAGGTGGTACCAGTACAGAGTCAATTTGAGGAGGCTATATACAGGTGGTACCAGTACAGAGTCAATGTGAGGAGGCTATATACAGGTGGTACCAGTACAGAGTCAATGTGAGGAGGCTATATACAGGTGGTACCCGTACAGAGTCAATGTGAGGAGACTATATACAGGGGTACCAGTACAGAGTCAATGTGAGGAGGCTATATACAGGAAGTACCAGTACAGAGTCAATGTGAGGAGGCTATATACAGGAAGTACCAGTACGGAGTCAATGTTTGGCGGTGTGACAAAGTGAAAATGTAGAGTTTCCATCAACCTCGCGCGCAATGTAGATATCAGAGAACGCTGCAGTTCGCGGTATTGTAGTGGGTGAAACCATTCACTTCAGGAAAAGGGGTGATATAAATAAAGTTTCCTTTCATTATGTGTTACTGAATTCATAAGAATATTTGCTGCCATTGTGGTAAGGTTGGTAATACGAGAGGTTGTCGGACTTACCATTTTTGTACTATTTTCCTTGAAAGAACAACTAGTGGGTTTTGAGTGCTTCTCCCCTATTTGGGAAGTTGGTCTGCCTGCTCCTCAGTCCGAGAGAGATATTCTGAGAGCAGGTTCGTGTCTCCTTCCTCTGTATATAAAAAACGGTTTAAAACTATAACACAATAGTGTTTTTGGAAAACGGTTTCATATATCTTAAAGTCAATAGCGAATGTGAATATGTATATATTTATTTAGCCGTTAACGTATTGAAGACCTATTTCAGCAAGTTAACCAAGTTTTTGCTGGCTTAGCTAGCCATGTTGATGACGAGCTAACTAGCAACGTTGGTCACCGCACTACAATGTCACGCTAGCTATTGCTAGCAGGTGATTTATTGAAATATTAAGTGATTGTCTCGTTAACACAGGTGAGAGTGTTGACGAGGACAAGGCTGGAGATCACTCTGTCATGCTGATTGAGTCAGAATAACCGACTGGAAGCTTTAAAAGGAGGGTGGTGCTTGAAATCATTGTTCTTCCTCTGTCAACCATGGTTACCTGCAAGGAAACACGTGCCGTCATCATTGCTTTGCACAAAAAGGGCTTCACAGGCAACGATATTGCTGCTATTAAGATTGCACCTAAATCAACCATTTATCGGATCATCAAGAACTTCAAGGAGAGAGGTTCAATTGTTGTGAAGAAGGCGTCAGGGCGCCCAAGAAAGTCCAGCAAGCGCTAGGACCGTCTCCTAAAGTTGATTCAGCTGCGGGATCGGGGCCCCACCAGTGCAGAGCTTGTTCAGGAATGGCAGCAGGCAGGTGTGAGTGCATCTGCACGCACAGTGAGGCGAAGACTTTTGGAGGATGGCCTGGTGTCAAGAAGGGCAGCAAAGAAGCCACTTCTCTCCATGGAAAAACATCAGGGACAGACTGATTTTCTGCAAAAGGTACAGGGATTGGACTGCTGAGGACTGGGGTAGAGTCATTTTCTCTGATGAATCCCCTTTCTGATTGTTTGGGCCATCCGGAAAACACCTTGTCCGGAGAAGACAAGGTGAGCGCAACCATCAGTCCTGTGTCATGCTAACAGTAAATCATCCTGAGCCCATTCATGTGTGGGGTTGCTTCTCAGCCAAGGGAGTGGGCTCACTCACAATTTTGCCTAAGAACACAGCCATGAATAAAGAATGGTACCAACACATCCTCCGAGAGCAACTTCTCCCAACCATCCAAGAACAGTTTGGTGACGACCAATGCCTTTTCCAGCATGATGGAGCACCTTGCCATAAGGCAAAAGTGATAACTAAGTGGCTCTGGGAACAAAACATCGACATTTTTGGGTCCATGGCCAGGAATCTCCCCAGACCTTAATCCCATTGAGAACTTGTGGTCGATCCTCAAGAGGCAGGTGGACAAACAAAAACCCACAACTTCTGACAAACTCCAAGCATTGATTATGCAAGAATGGCCTGCCATCAGTCAGGATGTGGCCCAGAAGTTAATTGACAGCATGCCAGGGCGGATTGCAGAGGTCTTGAAAAAGAAGGGTCAACACTGCAAATATTGACTTTTCCAAACTGCATAAATCTAATTTCAGAGCTCTACAGAGCCCCCATCTCATTTAATAGCTCTAGAGAGCCCCCCCATCTCATTTCAGGGCTCTGCAGAGCCCCCCCATCTCATTTCAGGGCTCTACAGAGCCCCCCATCTCAGGGCTCTACAGAGCCCCCCATCTCATTTCAAGGCTCTGCAGAGCCCCCCCCCCCCCATCTCATTTCAGGGCTCTACAGAGCCCCCATCTCATTTCAGGGCTCTGCAGAGCCCCCATCTCATTTCAGGGCTCTGCAGAGCCCCCCCATCTCATTTCAGGGCTCTGCAGAGCCCCCCCATCTCATTTCAGAGCTCTACAGAGCCCCCCATCTCATTTCAGAGTTCTACAGAGCCCCCCATCTCATTTCAGAGTTCTACAGAGCCCCCCATCTCATTTCAGGGCTCTGCAGGGCCCCCCCCCCATCTCATTTCAGGGCTCTACAGAGCCCCCCCATCTCATTTCAGAGTTCTACAGAGCCCCCCATCTCATTTCAGGGCTCTGCAGAGCCCCCCCATCTCATTTCAGAGCTCTACAGAGCCCCCCCCCCATCTCATTTCAGGGCTCTACAGAGCCCCCCCCCATCTCATTTCAGGGCTCTACAGAGCCCCCCCCCCCCATCTCATTTCAGGGCTCTACAGAGCCCCCCCCCCATCTCATTCCAGAGCTCTACAGAGCCCCCCCATCTCATTCCAGAGCTCTACAGAGCCCCCCCATCTCATTCCAGGGCTCTACAGAGCCCCCCATCTCATTTCAGAGCTCTACAGAGCCCCCCATCTCATTTCAGAGCTCTACAGAGCCCCCCATCTCATTTCAGGGCTCTACAGAGCCCCCCCATCTCATTTCAGGGCTCTACAGAGCCCCCCATCTCATTTCAGGGCTCTACAGAGCAACCAGATGAACTGAAAATGTATAGTATGATTAATGTGTGAGTTGCTGCAGTGGCTATTTTCTAGATTGTAACGGTTCAGTTTGGGTTCGGTACAGCAGGGAAATGAAATGGCATTCACAACGTTCCTGGCATTGCCTGTTGGGAAAGGATTGTTACGTTGGGCCTCAAGTTTCACTGTGATGCTGCGTTTGTAACCACGTGGGAGGTAGGAATTTACCAGATGTGAAGTCGTAAATACCAGTTGAATTCATGGGGCCGATTGGCCAACAACCATAAACTAAAAGTACAGCTATCATGCTTGTAAACAAACTAAAGCGTTCAAAAACCACTAATAGATTGCCTTCTAGAAAATGTGTTGTTGCATTTAACTGCTGAAATGATGTTATAGAGGCCATTTCCTTAGTAGGGGAGGTCAGAGGTCACCATGTGGGAGAAGTGGGTGCTGAGGATGATAGACTAGTTTCCCACTAGTAATTACCAGTGGTGTGGTAAATTCCCACTTGGTTAGGAACACAGCACGAGCGTGTCTGTAGCCAGGTACATCTAGGGTTGCAAATGGTCAGAATTTTCCTGGATATTTTCCATGGGAAGTTAAGCCGGGAATTTTGCTTAAACTTAATCAAAAAAGTTAGATTTTAACAGGGAACCTTTTTTTGTGGGATACACATCAGGACATTCTAGGTCTTGTCATATTTTGGTTAAACTATCCTCAATTCAATGGAATTGCAACCCTCTGCATGCACAGTGCATTCTTCCATCCCATGTACAGCTGATTCTCAAGATCTTGCACACTAATGAGATGCTATTGAGCCCACACTACTACACTGTCTGAGCCGAGGACTACATGCTTTCTAGTAAGTTTTGATTACAATACTGGGTGGGGTGAATATATTTTATATGACATACAGTTGAAGTCAGAAGTTTACATACACCTTAGTCAAATACATTAAAACTCAGTTTTTCACAATTCACATTTAATCCTAGTAATAATTCAATGTCTTTGGTCAGTTAGGATCACCACTTTATTTTAAGAATGTGAAATGTCAGAATAATAAGAGAGAGAATGATTTATTTCAGCTTTTATTTCTTTCATCACATTCCCAGTGGGTCAGAAGTTTACATACACTCAATTTGTATTCGGTAGCATTGCCTTTAAATTGTTTACCTTGGGTCAAACATTTCGGGTAGCCTTCCACAAGCTTCCCACAACAAGTTGGGAGAATTGTGGCCCATTCCTCCTGACAGAACTGGTGTAACTGAGTGAGGTTTGTAGGCCTCCTTGCTTTTTCAGTTCTGCCCACACATCTTCTATAGGATTGAGATCAGGGCTTTGTGATTGCCACTCCAGTTCTATTTTCTGTTTCATCAGACCAGAGGACATTTCTCCAAAAAGTACGATCTTTGTCCCCATGTGCAGTTGCAAACCGTAGTCTGGCTTTTTTATGGTTTTGGAGCAGTGGCTTCTTCCTTGCTGAGCAGCCTTTCAGGTTATGTCGATATAGGACTTGTTTTACTGTGGATATAGATACTTTGTACATGTTTCCTCCAGCATCTTCACAAGGTCCTTTGCTGTTGTTCTGGGATTGATTTGCACTTTTCGCACCAAAGTACGTTCATCTCTAGGAGACGGAAAGCGTCTCCTTCCTGAAAGGTATGACGGCTGCGTGGTCCCATTGTGTGTATACTTGCGTACTATTGTTTGTACAGATGAATGTGGTACCTTCAGGCGTTTGGTAATTGCTCCCAAGGTTGAACCAGACTTGTGGAGGTCTACAAATGTTTTATCTGAGGTCTTTGCTGATTTCTTTTAAAGATGGATAGATGGATGGATAGGTATTTTATTGATCCCCGAGAGGAGTCAAGCGAAAAAACAGGGCAGGTGCAAAATGCCAGAACAAAAATACATGATACATAAAGCGGCAGTATGAAAAAGTATAGAAATACAAAAGTCTGGAGTGCAAAAAAGCTATAAAAAGACATTGCATAGTATGGGTGGTTGGCTGAATATGTACACTATACATTGGTGGATGTTGGATGGTTAACTACACTATACAGGTCGATGGCAGAGAAATACTTCAGTAGCTAAAAATGCGTATGATATGAGCGAGGGTAATAATAGTTTACTTAATAGACAGACTGGGTAAATGAACAGGTAAGTGAAAATTCCGCCATATCCTCTAGAGTGTCAAGGCTAATCCCCAGGACAGAGCTAGAAGCATCACCGGCTTTTATGTTGGCGCCCCTGCACACCACTGCAAAAAAGATGGCACTGGCCACCACAGACTGGTAAAAGGTATGCAGTAGTTTACTGCACACGTTGAAGGACATGAGCCTCCTCAGAAAGTAGAGTCGGCTCTGGACCTTTTTGTACAGAGCCCCGGTGTTACCAGCCCATTCCAGTCTGTTGTCCATATGGACTCCCAGGAACTTGTATGACCCAACCATTTACACATCCATCCCCTGTATAGGGTCTGCAGTCAGTTGTGCCTTGGTTCTCCTGAAGTCCACCACCATCTCCTTAGTTTTGCTAATGTTGAGCTGAAGGTGGTTCTGCTCACACCACAACAAAGTCATTGATTGTGCTCCTGTACTCCTCCTCCTGCCCACCCCTGATGGACCCTACAATTGCCAAGTCATCCGGAGAACTTCTGTAGGTGGCATGTTTCAGAGTTATATCTGAAGTCCGAGGTGTAGAGGGTGAACAGGAAGGGGGACAGGACCGTTCCCTGGGGGGGCCCCTGTGTTGCTAACTGCCCGTTCTGACACACAGCTCTGTAGTCGCACAAATTGTGGTGTGGTCAGGTAGTCCGTGACCCAGGAGACTAAGGGTGCTTCCACTTTCATCCTCTTCATCTTTTCACCCAGTAGCAGGGGCTGAATGGTGTTGAAAGCACTGGAGAAGTCAAAAAACATAACCCTCACAGTGCAACCTGCATTGTCCAGGTGAGAGTAGGCCCTCTGCAGAAGGTAGAGGATTGCATCAGCCACTCAGATGTTTCGCTGATATGCGAACTGCAGGGGGTCCATTGATGAACACACCAGGGGTCTGAGGTGAGCGAGGACTAACCTTTCCAGGGTCTTCATGATGTAGGATGTTCGCGCTACAGGTCTGAAGGCATTCAGGACAGTGGGGTGTGCCTTCTTGGGCACTGGGACCAGGCAGGATGTTTTCCACAGCACAGGGAACCTTTCCAGGCTAAGGTTGAAGGGTCGCTGGAGTATTCCACACAGTTGGGCAGCACAGACCCTAAGCACCCTTGGGCTGATGCCATCAGGGCCCGCCACTTTCCACTGATGTAGTCTCTCCAGCTCTCTTTTCACTTGGTTGGTGGTGAAAGCCAGCCCCGGTGGGGAGGTGAGGGGAAGGGTGTTGAGGATCAGTCCAGAGGGAGACGGGGCGGAGGTCGCTGATTGTCTCAACAGAGGTGTTGTGAGAAAAGTGGGGTTGGGACAGCCATGAGGGTGTGTGGCCTGGGGAGCTGGAGGGTAGGTGGACAGGGACAGTATCGAACCTGTTAAAAAAATTGGTTCAGCTCATTGGCTCTGTCCTGGGTCCCCTCCGTCTGCCAACTGTTTGACTTTTTGAAGTCAGTGATATTTCTCATACCCTTCCACACCTCTCTCACATGGTTCTGCTTCAGCTTGTCCTCCATCTTCTCCTTATACACTCTCTTCCCCTCAGCAATCCGCAACTTCAGCTCCCTCTGAACGAATTTCAATTTGTCCTTGTCCCCTTGAAGGCCCTCTTCTTCTCATTCAGCAGGGCCGTTCAGGTCGCTGGTGACCCAGGGTTTATTATTGGGAAAACAGCATATCCTTCCTGGTGGGTACAGTGTTATCAATGTCATCCCCATGAGCCTCACATAGCACATCCCAGTCTGTTGTTTCAAAGCAGTCCTGTAGGGCCTGACTCGCCTCCGGAGACCATCTCCTAATGGTCGCAGGCTGCTGTTGGACCATAGGTCTGTAGAGTGGGGTGAGGCGGACAAGGTTGTGACAGAGCTCCAGAGTTCCTCTGGGGAGATGGGAGAACCTTCCAGAAGGACAACCATCTCTGCAGCACTCCACCAATCAGGCCTTTATGGAAGAGTGGCCAGACTGAAGCCACTCCTCAGTAAAAGGCACATGACAGCCTGCTTGGAGTTTTCCAAAAGGCACCTAAAGACTCTCAGACCGTGAGAAACAAGATTCTATGGTCTGATGAAACCAAGATTAAACTCTTTATCCTGAATGCCAAGTCATGTCTGGAGGAAACCTAGCACCATCCCTACAATGAAGCATGGTGGTGGCAGCATCATGCTGTGGGGATGTTTTTCAGTGGCAGGGACTGGGAGACTAGACAGGATTGCAGGAAAGATGAACGGAGCAAAGTACAGAGATATCCTTTGATGAAGTCCTGAGCCCTCGGGAGCAGGTTCTCAGACTGGGGAAAACGTTCACCTTCCAACAAGACAACGACCCTAAGCACACAGCCAAGACAACGCAGGAGTGGCTTCTCTGAATGTCATTGAGTGGTCCAGCCAGAGCCCGGAGTGGCCCAGCCAGAGCACAACGTACCAACCCAATCTAACATCTCTGGAGAGACCTGAAAATAGCTGTGCAGTGACGCGGCCCATCAAACCTGACAGAGCTTGAGAGGATCTGCAGAGAAGAATGGGGAAAAACTCCCCAAAGGTGTGCCAAGCTTGTAGCGTCATACCCAAGAAGACTCAAGGCTGTAATCGCTGTCAAATGTGATTGAGTAAAGGGTCTGAATACTTATGTAAATGTGATATTTCAGTTTGCAAACATTTCTAAAAACCTGTTTTTGCTTTTTTATTATGAGGTATTGTGATTGATGAGGGGAAAAAACAAACAAAAAAATGTCTCTTACATTTTCTCCCCAATTTCGTCATATCCAATTGGTAGTTACAGTCTTGTCCAATCGCTACAACTCCCGTACGGACTCGGGAGAGGCGAAGGTCGAGAGCCGTGTGTCCTCGGAAACACAACCCACCAAGCCGCACTGCTTCTTGACACAATGAACGCTTAACCCGGAAGCCAGCCGCACCAATGTGTCGGAGGAACCACCGTAAACCTGGCGACTGAGTCAACGTGCATGCACCGGCCCGCCACAGGAGATGCTAGAGCGCGATGCGACAAGGACAACCCGGCCGGCCAAACCCTCCCTAACCCGGACCACGCTGGGCCAATTGTGCGTCGCCTCATGGGTCTCCCGGTCGCAGCCGGCTGCGACACAGACGGGGCTCGAACCCGCATGTGTAGTAATCTGAAAAAAACTAATCTAATCAATTTTAGAATAAGGCTGTAACGTAATCAAATGTGGAAAAGGTCAAGGGTCTGAATACTTTCTGAATGTAAAGCACTTCCTGTTTGCTGAAATGTGTGTAAGATGGAAGTTGGTAACGTGGCTTGAGCACTTTCACCAGCTGCTGAAACCCCCGATTCTCCACGGATAGAAACCAAACACATAGCCTTCCTATCACGGTTGTCATTTCTTTGGCCCGGTCAGAATCAGCTGTTGTGTTGTTTCTCTGTGTTTCCGTCTTGCTCTGGTATCATGGGGTGATATCAGTGTAAATGTGGCAACATGTTTGAGGTGGTCCGCTGCAGAGCCTATTCTTATTGAGCATGGCCTGGAGATATAAATGATGGAGAATACTACTGGTTTATTGACCCCACCACTCGCCATGGTACAGAACTAGTTCCTGGCTGCACCTCACAAAAGAACAGTTTGATATGAGCCAGTTAAGATTAGAATTGATTACAACATGAACATAGGCTCTAGATGTTTTAACAGAATAGCCTGAACTGATTTCCTCAAGAGGCACAGTCCTATGTTTTAATGTATTCATTCAGGTTCACAGTGCGGAGCGAACAGAGATCTGCATACCGAGCGGTTCGGTTCTGTTCTGTTCTGTTACACCCCTACTATTTACACAGCAACACAGCAACAGTGTCTGGGCCACAGCAACAGTGTCTGGGCCACAGCAACAGTGTCTGGGCCACAGCAACAGTTTCTAGATGTACCAGGGTTGTGTTCAGCAGCCATACTAGATGTACCAGGGTTGTGTTCAGCAGGGCACAACATACCAAAACATTCCACAACAGAAAGCCAATTAGTCATGCCAACAGAATATGTCCAGGCTGCTTACCTCATACTTGGAGAACATCTTGGTTGGCTGGTCAGAGTCGGGTGACCCGGCTTCATACTCTCTCGTCCTCTTCCTCATCCTGGCAGACAGAACAGAAAAGTTCAACTACACTGATCCAACAGTTAGTTATAGTTCTGCATGGTTCATGTGGGGTAAACTAGGTGTGACTAAGACCACTTCTATTACAGTTCCCTCTCTACTTTATTACATGTGGTTTAACAGGGACAGTTCCCTCTCTACTTTATTACATGTGGTTTAACAGGGACAGTTCCCTCTCTACTTTATTACATGTGGTTTAACAGGGACAGTTCCCTCTCTACTGTATTACATGTGGTTTAACAGGGACAGTTCCCTCTCTACTTTATTACATGTGGTTTAACAGGGACAGTTCCCTCTCTACTTTATTACATGTGGTTTAACAGGGACAGTTCCCTCTCTACTTTATTACATGTGGTTTAACAGGACAGTTCCCTCTCTACTTTATTACATGTGGTTTAACAGGGACAGTTCCCTCTCTACTTTATTACATGTGGTTTAACAGGGACAGTTCCCTCTCTACTGTATTACATGTGGTTTAACAGGGACAGTTCCCTCTCTACTTTATTACATGTGGTTTAACAGGGACAGTTCCCTCTCTACTTTATTACATGTGGTTTAACAGGGACAGTTCCCTCTCTACTGTATTACATGTGGTTTAACAGGGACAGTTCCCTCTCTACTTTATTACATGTGGTTTAACAGGACAGTTCCCTCTCTACTTTATTACATGTGGTTTAACAGGGACAGTTCCCTCTCTACTTTATTACATGTGGTTTAACAGGGACAGTTCCCTCTCTACTTTATTACATGTGGTTTAACAGGGACAGTTCCCTCTCTACTTTATTACATGTGGTTTAACAGGGACAGTTCCCTCTCTACTTTATTACATGTGGTTTAACAGGGACAGTTCCCTCTCTACTTTATTACATGTGGTTTAACAGGGACAGTTCCCTCTCTACTTTATTACATGTGGTTTAACAGGGACAGTTCCCTCTCTACTTTATTACATGTGGTTTAACAGGGACAGTTCCCTCTCTACTTTATTACATGTGGTTTAACAGGGGCAGTTCCCTCTCTACTTTATTACATGTGGTTTAACAGGGACAGTTCCCTCTCTACTTTATTACATGTGGTTTAACAGGGACAGTTCCCTCTCTACTTTATTACATGTGGTTTAACAGGGACAGTTCCCTCTCTACTTTATTACATGTGGTTTAACAGGGACAGTTCCCTCTCTACTTTATTACATGTGGTTTAACAGGGACAGTTCCCTCTCTACTTTATTACATGTGGTTTAACAGGGACAGTTCCCTCTCTACTTTATTACATGTGGTTTAACAGGGACAGTTCCCTCTCTACTTTATTACATGTGGTTTAACAGGGACAGTTCCCTCTCTACTTTATTACATGTGGTTTAACAGGGACAGTTCCCTCTCTACTTTATTACATGTGGTTTAACAGGACAGTTCCCTCTCTACTTTATTACATGTGGTTTAACAGGGACAGTTCCCTCTCTACTTTATTACATGTGGTTTAACAGGGACAGTTCCCTCTCTACTTTATTACATGTGGTTTAACAGGGACAGTTCCCTCTCTACTTTATTACATGTGGTTTAACAGGGACAGTTCCCTCTCTACTTTATTACATGTGGTTTAACAGGGGCAGTTCCCTCTCTACTTTATTACATGTGGTTTAACAGGACAGTTCCCTCTCTACTTTATTACATGTGGTTTAACAGGACAGTTCCCTCTCTACTTTATTACATGTGGTTTAACAGGACAGTTCCCTCTCTACTTTATTACATGTGGTTTAACAGGGACAGTTCCCTCTCTACTGTATTACATGTGGTTTAACAGGGACAGTTCCCTCTCTACTGTATTACATGTGGTTTAACAGGGACAGTTCCCTCTCTACTTTATTACATGTGGTTTAACAGGGACAGTTCCCTCTCTACTGTATTACATGTGGTTTAACAGGGACAGTTCCCTCTCTACTTTATTACATGTGGTTTAACAGGGACAGTTCCCTCTCTACTTTATTACATGTGGTTTAACAGGGACAGTTCCCTCTCTACTTTATTACATGTGGTTTAACAGGGGCAGTTCCCTCTCTACTTTATTACATGTGGTTTAACAGGGACAGTTCCCTCTCTACTTTATTACATGTGGTTTAACAGGGACAGTTCCCTCTCTACTTTATTACATGTGGTTTAACAGGGACAGTTCCCTCTCTACTTTATTACATGTGGTTTAACAGGGACAGTTCCCTCTCTACTTTATTACATGTGGTTTAACAGGGACAGTTCCCTCTCTACTTTATTACATGTGGTTTAACAGGGACAGTTCCCTCTCTACTTTATTACATGTGGTTTAACAGGACAGTTCCCTCTCTACTTTATTACATGTGGTTTAACAGGGACAGTTCCCTCTCTACTTTATTACATGTGGTTTAACAGGGACAGTTCCCTCTCTACTTTATTACATGTGGTTTAACAGGGACAGTTCCCTCTCTACTTTATTACATGTGGTTTAACAGGGACAGTTCCCTCTCTACTTTATTACATGTGGTTTAACAGGGGCAGTTCCCTCTCTACTGTATTACATGTGGTTTAACAGGGGCAGTTCCCTCTCTACTTTATTACATGTGGTTTAACAGGGACAGTTCCCTCTCTACTTTATTACATGTGGTTTAACAGGGACAGTTCCCTCTCTACTTTATTACATGTGGTTTAACAGGGACAGTTCCCTCTCTACTTTATTACATGTGGTTTAACAGGGACAGTTCCCTCTCTACTTTATTACATGTGGTTTAACAGGGACAGTTCCCTCTCTACTTTATTACATGTGGTTTAACAGGG
This sequence comes from Thymallus thymallus, assembly GCA_023634145.1. Classification (NCBI taxonomy): domain Eukaryota; kingdom Metazoa; phylum Chordata; class Actinopteri; order Salmoniformes; family Salmonidae; genus Thymallus; species Thymallus thymallus. Next base: position 41,894,396 of record CM042397.1, on the reverse strand, counting down.
ACAGTTCCCTCTCTACTTTATTACATGTGGTTTAACAGGGACAGTTCCCTCTCTACTTTATTACATGTGGTTTAACAGGGACAGTTCCCTCTCTACTTTATTACATGTGGTTTAACAGGGACAGTTCCCTCTCTACTTTATTACATGTGGTACTACCACTGGTGGAACCCCCTCACAATGATCTCAAACTATGTTTTTAATACACAATGAAATTAAACACACTCCATTAAGTAATCCAACAATGTGTACATCACCATCTTGTCTATTTCAAAGCTTCTCTCATTGATTGAGACAAGTCAGTGTCCACCCCAAAGTGCCGCATGTCATGACGACACTCTCGTCTCGATCAGCTTTGACAAAGATAAGATTGCAGCGGACACATTGTTGGACTCATTAATTTATTCATTATGTTTTATTTAACCAGGTAGGTTTTATTTCACCTTTATTTAACCAGGTAGGCCAGTTGAGAACTAGTTCTCATTTACAACTGCGACCTGGCCAAGACAAAGCAAAGCAGTGCAACAACAACAACACAGAGTTACACATGATAATAAACAAACGTACAGTCAATAACACAATAGAGAATCTATATACAGAGTGTTTAAATGTAGTAAGATTAGGAAGGTAGGACAATAAATAGGCCATAGTGGCGAAATAATTACAATTTGCATTAACACTGGAATGATAGATGTGCAGATGATGATGTGCAAATAGAGATACTGGAGTGCAAAATGAGCTAAAATAACAATATGGGGATGAGGTAGTAGGGTGGGCTATTTACAGAAGGGCTGAATACAGGTGCAGTGATCGATAAGCAGCTCTGACAGCTGATGCTTAAAGTTATTGAGGGAGATGGTAGTCTCCAGCTTCAGTGATTTTTGCAATTCGTTCCAGTCATTGGCAGCAGAGAACTGGAGGGAATGGCGGCTTTGGGGGTGACCAGTGAGATATACCTGCTGGAGCGCATGCTACGGGTGGGTGTTGCTATGGTGACCTGTGAGCTGAGATAAGGTGGGGATTTACCTAGTAAAGACTTATAGATGACCTGGAGCCAGTGGGTTTGGCGACGAATATGTAATGAGGGCCAGCCAACGACAGTGTACAGGTCGCAGTGGTGCGTAGTACATGGGGCTTTGGTGACAAAACGGATGGCACTGTGATAGATTACATCCAATTTGCTGAGGAGAGTGTTGAAGGCTATTTTGTAAATGACATCACTGAAGTCAAGGATCGGTAGGATAGTCAGTTTTACAAGGGCATGTTTGGCAGCATGAGTGAAGGAGGCTTTGTTGCGAAATAGGAAGCCGATTCTACATTTATTTTTGGATTGGAGATGATTAATGTGAGTCTGGAAGGAGAGTTTACATTCTAACCAGACGCCTAGGTATTTGTAGGAGTCAACGTATTCTAAGTCAGACCCGTTGAGAGTAGTGATAGTCCGGTGGGCGGGTGCAGGCAGCATTCGATTGAAAAGCATGCATTTCGTTTTACTAGCATTTAAGAGCAGTTGGAGGCCACGGAAGGAGTGCTGTATGGCATTGAAGCTTGTATGGAGGTTTGTTAACACAGTGTCCAATGAGGGGCCAGATGTATACAGAATGGTGTCGTCTGCGTAGAGATGGATCAGAGAGTCACCAGCAGCAAGAGCGACATCGTTGATGTATATAGAGAATAGTCGGCCCAAGAATTGAACCCTGTGGCACCCCCATAGAAACTGCCAGAGGTCTGGACAACAGGCCCTCCAATTTGACACACTGAACTCTGAGAAGTAGTTGGAGAACCAGGCAAGTCTGTCATTTGAGAAACCAAGGCTGTTGAGTCTGCCAATAAGAATGCGGTGATTGACAGAGTCGAAAGCCTTGGCCAGGTCGATGAAGACGGCTGCACAGTACTGTCTTTAATCTATGGCGGTTATGATATCGTTTAGTACCTTGAGCATGGCTGAGGTGCACCCATGACCAGCTCGGAAACCAGATTGCATAGCGGATTCTAAGGTACGGTGGGATTCTAAATGGTCAGTGATCTGTTTGTTAACTTGGCTTTCGAAGACTTTATAAAGGCAGGGCAGGATGGATATTGGTCTATAACAGTTTGGGTCTAGAGTGTCTCCCCCTTTGAAGAGGGAGATGACAGCGGCAGCTTTCCAATCTCTAGGGATCTCAGACGATACAAAAGAGGTTGAAAGAAAGGGTCCAGATTATCTATTTAATTCAATAATGGAGCACTTTCTAAATTCAAACAAACCCCCTGCAACGTGACATGGAAGTATCGCCAAGTAAGGTCGCCTCTGAAGCATTCACATATCACCATTGTTACACCAAAGTGTATCTACAAGCCAAGATACATTGAGAAAACAAGTTATATTAAGTGGCTAGTGGGTTAACGTTTGGTGGTTAATGAGACAGGGCTAACTAACCTGCTGAGCTAGCAAACAATGTAATAAAAGTATCATTTTGGATTCAAAAAAATAAAATACTCCAACAGGCTGTGCATTTCAGGTATCACAGTAGCAAGTGTTGTTTTTGTCGCACTGCTTTGCTTTGTCTTGGCCAGGTTGCAGTTGTAAATGAGAACTTCTTCTCAACTGACCTACCTGGTTAAATAAAGGTGAAATAAAAATTAAAAAAAAGTACCCCTGTGCACTGTTCAATTATTTAGCCATTTAAACAATTTTATAACTCAATTTTTCCCCACTGCCCTTCATGTGTTTCAAACGTGAACTTGTCCAAGGTATCGGACTCGGCAACAGTTGCTATCCATTGGAGCGCTGTGATTGGTTGCCCAAAATTCTAGGGCAGGGCTTAGCGAAAGGTCAATTGTTAGACAAGTTCCGTTGTCCATAGCTCCATAAGGCGAAGTGGGGTACAGAAGAAAGCTTTCCCCATTGCAAGCAGCTGAGCCAAGTCAGAATTCAAGCTATAACTTCACTCATGCTTTACTTTTCTTGTTACTATCCAAATGTCGTGAATGATATACAGTGGGGAGAACAAGTATTTGATACACTGCCGATTTTGCAGGTTTTCCTACTTACAAAGCATGTAGAGGTCTGTAATTTTTATCATAGGTACTCTTCAACTGTGAGAGACGGAATCTAAAACAAAAATCCAGAAAATCACATTGTATGATTTTTTTAAAATTAATTTGCATTTTATTGCATGACATAAGTATTTGATCACCTACCAACCAGTAAGAATTCCGGCTCTCACAGACCTGTTAGTTTTTCTTTAAGAATCCCTCCTGTTCTCCACTCATTACCTGTATTAGCTACACCTGTTTGAACTTGTTACCTGTATAAAAGACACCTGTCCACACACTCAATCAAACAGCTGTGTAAGGACATCAGGGATAAAATTGTAGACCTGCACAAGGCTGGGATGGGCTACAGGACAATAGGCAAGCAGCTTGGTGAGAAGGCAACAACTGTTGGCGCAAATATTAGAAAATGGAAGAAGTTCAAGATGACGGTCAATCTCCCTCGGTCTGGGACACCATGCAAGATCTCACCTCGTGGGGCATCAATGATCATGAGGAAGGTGAGGGATCAGCCCAGAACTACACGGCAGGACCTGGTCAATTACCTGAAGAGAGCTGGGACCACAGTCTCAAAGAAAACCATTAGTAACACACTACGCCGTCATGGATTAAAATCCTGCAGCGCACCCAAGGTCCCCCTGCTCAAGCCAGCGCATGTCCAGGCCCGTCTGACATTTGCCAACGAACATCTGGATGATCCAGAGGAGGAATGGGAGAAGGTCATGCGGTCTGATGAAACAAAAATAGAGCTTTTTGGTCTAAACTCCACTCGCCGTGTTTGAAGCAAGAAGAAGGATGAGTACAACCCCAAGAACACCATCCCAACCGTGAAGCATGGAGGTGGAAACATCAATCTTTGGGGATGCTTTTCTGCAAAGGGGACAGGACGACTGCACCGTATTGAGGGGAGGATGGATGGGGCCATGTATCGCGAGATCTTGGCCAACAACCTCCTTCCCTCAGTAAGAGCATTGAAGATGGGTCGTGGCTGGGTCTTCCAGCATGACAACGACCCGAAACACACAGCCAGGGCAACTAAGGAGTGGCTCTGTAAGAAGCATCTCAAGGTCCTGCAGTGGCCTAGCCAGTCTCCAGACCTGAACCCAATGGAGGGAGCTGAAAGTCTGTATTGCCCAACGACAGCCCCGAAACCTGAAGGATCTGGATGGAGGAGTGGGCCAAAATCCCTGCTGCAGTGTGTGCAAACCTGGTCAAGAACTACAGGAAACGTATGATCTCTGTAATTGCAAAAAAAGGTTTCTGTACCAAATATTAAGTTCTGCTTTTCTGATGTATCAAATACTTATGTCATGCAATAAAATGCAAATTAATTACTTAAAAATCATACAATGTGATTTTCTGGATTTTTATTTTAGATTCCGTCACTCACAGTTGTATCTATGATAAAAATTACAGACTTCTACATGCTTTGTAAGTGGGAAAACCTGCAAAATCGGCAGTGTATCAAATACTTGTTCTCCCCATTGTATATTCATGTCATAGTCACCAGTCAACTCCATTGCACTCAAAAGTTACTTCAACTAGTGAATGCTAGCGATGGCTAGCTATTCTACCAGTCTGTCATAATGAGTGACTGCTAGCTAGGGCTCCCGAGTGCATCTCAGTGCTAGAGGTGTCACTACAGACCCTGGTTCGATGCCGGACTGTATCACATCCGGCCGTGATCGGGAGTCCCATAGGGTGGCGCACAATTGGCCCAGCGTTGTCCGGGTTATGGGAGGCCCGGGGTAGGCCGTCATTGTAAATAGGAATTGGTTCTTAACTGACTTGCCTAGTTAAATAAAGGTTAAATAAAATAAAAATACAATTTAAATTTGTTTGCTAGCTATTCTACCAGTATGTCATAATGAGTGTTAGCATGCTAAAAGCACACAAACAAAGTACACTACATGGCCAAAAGTATGTAGACACCTGCTCGTCAAACATTTCATTTCAAAATCATGGGCATTCATATGGAGTTGGTCCCCCCTTTGTTGCTATAACGTGATCCACTCTTCTGGGAAGGCTTTCCACTAGATGTTGGAACTTTGCCGTGGGAACTTGCTTCCATTCAGCCACAAGAGCATTAGTGAGGTCGGGCACTGGTGTTGGTCAATTAGTCATGGCTTGCAGTCAGCGTTCCAATTCATCCCAATGTGCAGGCCAGTCAAGTTCTTCAACACCGAGTTTGACAAACAATTTGTGTATGGACCTCACTGCCCTTTCCCATCTGGACAAGAGGAATACCTACGTAAGAATGCTGTTCATTGACTATAGCTCAGCATTCAACACCATAGTACCCTCCAAGCTTATCATCAAGCTCGAGGCCCTGGGTCTGAACCCCGCCCTGTGCAACTGGGTCCTGGACTTCCTGACGGGCCGCCCCCAGGTGGTGAAGGTAGGAAACAACACCTCCTCCTCGCTGATCCTCAACACTGGGGTCCCACAAGGGTGTATGCTCAGCCCACTCCTGTACTCCCTGTTCACCCATGACTGCATGGTCACGCACGCCTCCAACTCAATCATCAAGTTTGCAGACGACACAACAGTAGTAGGCTTGATTACCAACGATGAGACAGCCTACAGGGAGGAGGTGGGGGCTCTGGGAGTGTGGTGCCAGGAAAATAACCTCTCACTCAATGTCAACAAAACAAAGGAGATGATCGTGGACTTCAGGAAACTGCAGAAGGTGCACCCACACTATCCACATCAACAGGACCGCAGTGGAGAAGGTGGAAAACTTCAAGCTCCTTGGCGTACATATCACTAATAAACTGAAATGGTCCACCCACACAGTGTGGTGTAGAAGGCGCAACAGCGCCTCTTCAATCTCAGGAGGTTGAAGAAATGTTACTTAACACCTAAAACCCTCACAAACTTTTACAGATGCACAATTGAAAGCATCCTGTCGGGCTGTAACACCGCCTGGTACGGCAACTGCACCGCCCCCAACCCTAAGGCTCTTCAGAGGGTGGTGTGGTCTACCCAACGTATTATCCGGGGCAAACTTCCCGCCCTCCAGGACACCTACTGCACCCGATGTCACAGGAAGGCCAAAAAGATCATCAAGGACATCAACCACCCGAGCCACTGCCTGTTCACCGCTCTGTCACCCAGAAGGCGAGGTCAGTACAGCTGGGACCGAGAGACTGAAAAACAGCTTCTATCTCAAGGCCATCAGACAGTTGAACAGCCACCACTAGCACATTAGAGGCTGCTGCCTAAAGGCACAGACTAGAAATCACTGGCCACTTTAAGAAATGGAATACTAGTCACTTTAATAATGCTTACATATCTGGCATTACTCATCTCATATGTATTTACTGTATTCTATACTATCCTACTGTATCTTAGTCCATGCCGCTCGTCCATATGTATAGAGGCCTAATTCATTCCTTACTTAGATTTGTGTGTATTGCGTATATGTTGTTTAATTGTTAGATATTACTGCACTGTGACAAATAAAATGTGATTTGATTCATCATTCCAGAGGCAGTGTTTCCACTGCTCCAGAGAACAATGGCGATGGGGCAGCTCTAGCAGGGCACAAAGTGTTCATGTTCATAACATTATCTACATAATGTTGTTGAAATTTGGCAGTTTCGTTTCAAGAGTCACGGAACAACACATTTTGATGGGTGGCCATTGGACTACCAAGTTTGTTACCTATCTGGCAAGCCAACAACATTTGCAAGTTAGGTGGCTGCTACTTTCCATATGCGCCCCCAACTTGGGCTGGAGCCAGTCACACTCGAAGTATCGTTACCTATCGCTCCACAATGCCGTGATCCTTGATGAACAAGGGAAACAACTCCTTCACCGTCTCAGAGCAAGCGACGGCACCACTTGAAACGCTAACGTTACTAGCGCGCACCGCTAACTAGCCATTCCACACCATTCTGGCTACGACTGTAAATATGCACAACATACTCCCTCGTCTAGCTCGCTAGCATTACCTTGCACTGAGGATACAGGAAACACTAAAGTTATCTAGCCAGTTAGATAGCTACAGTGCTAACGTTAGTTTGCCAGTTAGATAGCTACATTGCTAACGTTAACTAGCTAAGTAGCTGCGTTACTTATATCTCAGTCACGTGTGAGACAATCGCTCAACATTTCCAATGAATTAAGAAAATACTTCCAGATTAGAAAACGTGACACGAACCTGTCTCGATCTTCTCCTAAACTGAAGCAGATGTTATTAGTTTTCAATGTTTTTCTCTGCAGGTTTTCTCCTCAAGTAGCTAGCTACGTTATCAGCTAGCAAAACGGATGAAGACAGAGCGAAAGGAGGCGGGGCTACCGGAAACTAAACCGCCAGTAAAACTCAAAGAATATCGCGGGAACTGCGATCTTAAAACATCTGGCGGAACTGCGACAGACCAGAGTTGGCAAGTCCGCTTATAATACGAGATTTAGGGCGTTTTTTTTAAGTCACTTGAAAAAATCACGGGTCGCGGTTTTTTGGCCTTGTTTTTAAAAATATGGTCGCTTATTATACGTCAAGTGGTCGGCGATGATAGTAAAGCTCTGTACAGACCTACTGCAACATGCAGACCTACTGCAACATGCTAGCACAGACAAGCATAAAAGGAATGCCAAGCCCTTTTTCCTCAACGCAGCTAACATACATTGGTTTTACTGTGTCAAAACCTTCGACCACAACTCAAAAGGCTGAGCTTCAGCTAGCTAACTATATAGCTTGCCACACTGCTGTTAGTTCAGTCGATCACTTGGGTGAATTAGTAAGTTTGGCCTTTGAAAAGGACTTGAGCATTCATCATACAAAATGTAGAGCACTTATCAGTAATGTCAAAGCCCCCTGCATGTTTAAAAATGTGCTAAAAGATATCGGAGTCTCAGTATTCACTGGTAATCGACGAGAGCACAGACGTCGCCGCGGTAAAGCAGCTGTGTGCAGTAGTGCGTTACTTCAGTGTCTCATTGAACAAAATAGTGTCAACATTTTTGGTCTTAGTGGAAATGCAGGGAGAAACGGCAGAAGCAATCGCGACAACACTGACTCAGTTTCTCGACAGAATTGGTCTTGATTTCAAGTATAGTGCCTGCCCTCCCTATACGCTTTGTTGACGTTGATGATTTTTGTAAAATATTTTTTTGGCTTGTTGATGTTAAAATAAATGTTTTTGCTTTTCAAACTCTGAGTGGTTTTAGTTTAATATGTTGCAGGCTCATTTATTGACCGTAGCAGGCTATAATAATATTGGGCTTGTTTTTTAAGCTGCGGTTGCTTGTTTGTCTCGCGGGAGTTGGCAACTGCTTCAGACTTTAAAGCCATAGAGCTAGTTTGAGTAGTAAGGCTGAAGCAACCAACTGAAGACGAAAATCGAGGAGTATCGGACACTGATGTGGTTTTCCGACAGCAAAACTCAATGCAACATGGTGTTGCCATTGTTTAAACAAACATAAGTATATAATAAGCATGTCTTCAACCCCCATAACACACACTCACAAACTGTAAATATATGTTTGTGTACATTGTACTATCAATTTGTGAGAGCGTCAAATATCACATTCATTTGTACATATACATTGTACAATGCCGTTAATTAGTCAAAACTCCATGACCTTTGACCTATGATCACATGGTTTAGGTGCAAGTTTGATCATTGTTATCTCCATAGTGCAATATACTCTGGAAGGCGGTGACCAACGATGGTCATCGACTTGACAAAAGTGATCCGCTCGAACGTGCCCAAAGACAGTATAAAGATAGTCGGCTCTCTCTGTATGATTGTACGGATGGATCCACAGCTTTGAAGTCAAGTGGCGAATTGTTCGCCTTGCAGCCGAATCCGGGGGTCCGACCTATGCAGGGAAGGGATTGGCATCTACCCAGACCTAAGTGCCCAAACCTTCTACCAGTCTTTGGTGCCATCTTTTTTGCAGTGGTGTGCTGGGGAGCCAACATAAAAGCCGGGGATGCTTCTCGGGTAAATAATCTGATCAGGAAGGCTAGCTCTGTCCTGGGGATGAGCCTTGACACTCTAGAGGAGGTGGCGGAGAGACGGATCCTGGCCAAACTGCTGGTCATCATGGACAACATCACCCACCCTCTGCATGCCATGGTTATGACGCAGAGGAGCACCTTCAGTCACAGACTGATCCCACCACGGTGTGCCAGAGAGCGCTACAGGAGGTCCTTCCTGCCGGTGGCTATGAGACTGTTTAATGCCTCACCGGGGTGCCGTGCCATCGGCAACATAGACCTGGAACTGTTGGGGTGTTAGGACCTAGTTTAACAATTATGCATCCATCCGTGAGTAACTCTCTGGTCTGTAATCACTCATTCACCCAGGACTTATTTATTCATTCAGGTCTGTATATACTTACTCATGTACAATATTGTAAGTAATTCTTGGACTTAACTTACATAGTTATTCACTCAGGAATGCATATTAGTATCCTGTCAGTTGTATCTTTTGTCATTGATTTTAGTATATTTAATGTGCAATGCGTGCAGTTATCTGTAATTAAACGCTGCGCACTAAGGAATGTATTTTAAGGGAATTACTATTATTACCCCAAATTATATCATACACACATTTAGCTATTTAAGTACCTCTTCCTGTCAAGTACCTCTTCCTGTCATAAATCTGTCGTTCTGCCCCTGAACAAGGCAGTTAACCCACTGTTCCTAGGCCGTCATTGAAAATAAGAATTTGTTCTTAACTGACTTGCCTAGTAAAATAAAGGTACAAATAAATAAATGTACCTGTACAGTTAATGTAACCATGCAAATATTCACTTACCTGTAAATTTAACTGCATATTTACCTGTACAGTTAATTTAACCATGCAAAAAATTCACTTACCTGTTCATTTAACCAGTATGTCTATTAAGTAAACTATTATTACCCTCATATCATACGCATTTTTAGCTATTGAAGTATTTCTCAGCCATCTATCTATCTATCACATCCAACACACAGTCTGCTGGAACAAACTGGCTGCTTTTTCATCAGCCCCAAACCAAACTAAAGGTGAATAATAATGATACTATAGAAACTCTAAAACACCATCTTGGTAAAGGCGAAGACCAAGACGACTGAATCACTTTCCTTAAATGGATCCATAACGGCCTTTATTAATGTGTTGCTCCACATTCATATATAGTTTGTTGATTCTCTGAACAGCATATCGTTAGAATTATCTGAATTGAAACTGGTTATTGGGACAGACATGAATGCCATTCTGGACAACTACAATAACCCAGAGCAACTGCATACATTTTCATACTTTCTTCGTACTGGTCCCCCATGAGAAACAAACCCACAACCCTGGCGTTGCAAGCACCATGCTCTACCAACTGAACCACACAGACCACGATCTACAGGAGTCTGAGTAAGAATACAATTTGGATAAAAAGCCACATCAGCACAATTATAGAAACAAACAAACAAACCCCCAGAAATAACAGAATAAGAGCAGTACGATATGTCAGGAACTCTGACCAGACACCTTCATACCTATGCTGTCTACGCTGCAAGGTTGATGTCATTCTCTCTATGTCAGCAAGATCCCCACATAGACCTAACCACTGTGTCAGAGGAAGGCCCTAAAAATTGTCAAAGACTCCAGCCACCCCAGTTATAGACTGTTCTCTCTGCTACCGCATGGCAAGCGGTACAAGAGCGCCAAGTCTAGGACCAAAAGGCTTCTCAACAGCTTCTACCCTCAAGCCATAAGACTGCTGAACAGGTAATCATAACCCCCCCCCCCCCACATACACACAACCCCTCTTTTATGCTGCTGCTACTACTACTACTCTCTGTTTACCATCGATGCATAGTCACTTTAAATATATCTACATGTACATATTACCTCAATTAGCCCGACTAACCGGTGCCCCTGTAACCAACTTCACATAGCCCCCCAGAAGAAAGGCACACGGACACCCACACTTCAGGTTGACTCGGTTTTTATTTGCAGTAAAAGATATCAAACAGTGATGACAGGCATTGACAGGACGGTCACAGCCACATGTTCACTGGTTAGGTAGGACACAAGATATCTTTTAGATAGAAGCAACAGTAGTAATACATACCCTCAATGTGATGTGATATTAATCAATAAATACAGAGCACAAGTACAACCCTTTTTATATAAACCTTTTAAGGTAGTAAGAAAATAAACATTCACTTAATATTTCAATAAATCACCTGCTAGCAATAGCTAGCGTGACATTGTAGTGCGGTGACCAACGTTGCTAGTTAGCTCGTCATCAACATGGCTAGCTAAGCCAGCAAAAACTTGGTTAACTTGCTGAAATAGGTCTTCAATACGTTAACGGCTAAATAAATATATACATATTCACATTCGCTATTGACTTTAAGATATATGAAACCGTTTTCCAAAAACACTATTGTGTTATAGTTTTAAACCGTTTTTTATATACAGAGGAAGGAGACACGAACCTGCTCTCAGAATATCTCTCTCGGACTGAGGAGCAGGCAGACCAACTTCCCAAATAGGGGAGAAGCACTCAAAACCCACTAGTTGTTCTTTCAAGGAAAATAGTACAAAAATGGTAAGTCCGACAACCTCTCGTATTACCAACCTTACCACAATGGCAGCAAATATTCTTATGAATTCAGTAACACATAATGAAAGGAAACTTTATTTATATCACCCCTTTTCCTGAAGTGAATGGTTTCACCCACTACAATACCGCGAACTGCAGCGTTCTCTGATATCTACATTGCGCGCGAGGTTGATGGAAACTCTACATTTTCACTTTGTCACACCGCCAAACATTGACTCCGTACTGGTACTTCCTGTATATAGCCTCCTCACATTGACTCTGTACTGGTACTTCCTGTATATAGCCTCCTCACATTGACTCTGTACTGGTACTTCCTGTATATAGTCTCCTCACATTGACTCTGTACTGGTACTTCCTGTATATAGTCTCCTCACATTGACTCTGTACGGGTACCACCTGTATATAGCCTCCTCATATTGACTCTGTACTGGTACCACCTGTATATAGCCTCCTCACATTGACTCTGTACTGGTACCACCTGTATATAGCCTCCTCATATTGACTCTGTACTGGTACTTCCTGTATATAGCCTCCTCACATTGACTCTGTACTGGTACTTCCTGTATATAGCCTCCTCACATTGACTCTGTACTGGTACTTCCTGTATATAGTCTCCTCACATTGACTCTGTACTGGTACTTCCTGTATATAGTCTCCTCACATTGACTCTGTACTGGTACCCCTGTATATATATATATAATAAATTTCATTATATATTTCTGCTTGATAATGAAATTTCCCCCCCGGGGGATCAATAAAGTACCTATCTATCTATCTATCTATAGCCTCCTCACATTGACTCTGTACGGGTACTTCCTGTATATAGCCTCCTCACATTGACTCTGTACGGGTACTTCCTGTATATAGCCTCCTCACATTGACTCTGTACTGGTACCCCTGTATATAGCCTCCTCACATTGACTCTGTACGGGTACCACCTGTATATAGCCTCCTCACATTGACTCTGTACTGGTACTTCCTGTATATAGCCTCCTCACATTGACTCTGTACTGGTATCCCTGTATATAGCCTCCTCACATTGACTCTGTACGGGTACTTCCTGTATATAGCCTCCTCACATTGACTCTGTACTGGTACCCCTGTATATAGCCTCCTCACATTGACTCCGTACTGGTACCCCTGTATATAGCCTCCTCACATTGACTCTGTACTGGTACCCCTGTATATAGCCTACTCACATTGACTCTGTACTGGTACTTCCTGTATATAGCCTCCTCACATTGACTCTGTACTGGTACCCCTGTATATAGCCTCCTCACATTGACTCTGTACGGGTACTTCCTGTATATAGCCTCCTCACATTGACTCTGTACTGGTACCCCTGTATATAGCCTCCTCACATTGACTCTGTACTGGTACCACCTGTATATAGCCTCCTCACATTGACTCTGTACTGGTACCACCTGTATATAGCCTCCTCACATTGACTCTGTACTGGTACCCCTGTATATAGCCTCCTCACATTGACTCTGTGCTGGTACCCCCTGTATATAGCCTCCTCACATTGACTCTGTACTGGTACCCCTGTATATATCCTCCTCACATTGACTCTGTACTGGTACCCCTGTATATAGTCTCCTCACATTGACTCTGTACTGGTACTTCTTGTATATAGCCTCCTCACATTGACTCTGTACTGATACTTCCTGTATATAGCCTCCTCACGTTGACTCTGTACTGCTACCACCTGTATATAGCCTCCTCACATTGACTCTGTACTGGTACTTCCTGTATATAGCCTCCTCACATTGACTCTGTACTGGTACCACCTGTATATAGCCTCCTCACATTGACTCTGTACTGGTACCACCTGTATATAGCCTCCTCACATTGACTCTGTACTGGTACCACCTGTATATAGCCTCCTCACATTGACTCTGTACTGGTACCACCTGTATATAGCCTCCTCACATTGACTCTGTACCGGTACCACCTGTATATAGCCTCCTCACATTGACTCTGTACCGGTACCACCTGTATATAGCCTCCTCACATTGACTCTGTACTGGTACCACCTGTATATAGCCTCCTCACATTGACTCTGTACTGGTACCCCTGTATATAGCCTCCTCACATTGACTCTGTACTGGTACCACCTGTATATAGCCTCCTCACATTGACTCTGTACTGGTACCACCTGTATATAGCCTCCTCACGTTGACTCTGTACTGGTACCACCTGTATATAGCCTCCTCACATTGACTCTGTACTGGTACCACCTGTATATAGCCTCCTCACATTGACTCTGTACTGGTACTTCCTGTATATAGCCTCCTCACGTTGACTCTGTACTGGTACCACCTGTATATAGCCTCCTCACATTGACTCTGTACCGGTACTTCCTGTATATAGCCTCCTCACATTGACTCTGTACTGGTACCCCTGTATATAGCCTCCTCATATTGACTCTGTACTGGTACCCCTGTATATAGCCTCCTCACATTGACTCTGTACTGGTACCCCTGTATATAGCCTCCTCACATTGACTCTGTACTGGTACTTCCTGTATATAGCCTCCTCACATTGACTCTGTACTGGTACCACCTGTATATAGCCTCCTCATATTGACTCTGTACTGGTACTTCCTGTATATAGCCTCCTCACATTGACTCTGTACTGGTACACCTTTATATAGCTGTAGCTGGCTCTGTGGGCTACTGTAGCTGGCTCTGTGGTCTACTGTAGCAGGCTCTGTTGTCTACTGTAGCTGGCTCTGTCGTCTGCTGTAGCTGGCTCTGTGTTTTGCTGTAGCTGGCTCTGTGGTCTGCTGTAGCTGGCTCTGTGGTCTACTGTAGCTTACTCTGTGGTCTACTGTAGCTGGCTCTGTGGTCTACTGTAGCTGGCTCTGTGGTCTGCTGTAGCTGGCTCTGTGGTCTGCTGTAGCTGGCTCTGTGGTCTGCTGTAGCTGGCTCTGTGGTCTACTGTAGCTGGCTCTGTGGTCTACTGTAGCTGGCTCTGTGGTCTACTGTAGCTGGCTCTGTGGTCTGCTGTAGCTGGCTCTGTGGTCTGCTGTAGCTGGCTCTGTGGTCTACTGTAGCTGGCTCTGTGGTCTGCTGTAGCTGGCTCTGTGGTCTGCTGTAGCTGGCTCTGTGGTCTGCTGTAGCTGGCTCTGTCGTCTACTGTAGCTGGCTCTATGGTCTGCTGTAGCTGGCTCTTTGGTCTGCTGTAGCTGGCTCTGTGGTCTACTGTAGCTGGCTCTGTGGTCTACTGTAGCTGGCTCTGTGGTCTACTGTAGCTGGCTCTGTGGTCTACTGTAGCTGGCTCTGTGGTCTGCTGTAGCTGGCTCTGTGGTCTGCTGTAGCTGGCTCTGTGGTCTGCTGTAGCTGGCTCTGTCGTCTACTGTAGCTGGCTCTATGGTCTGCTTTAGCTGGCTCTTTGGTCTGCTGTATGAAAGTGGGAATGAGGAAAGTAGGCTATTCTGTTTTTCCAGATTAA
The DNA here is from genome assembly GCA_023634145.1 of Thymallus thymallus. Lineage (NCBI taxonomy): Eukaryota > Metazoa > Chordata > Actinopteri > Salmoniformes > Salmonidae > Thymallus > Thymallus thymallus. The sequence goes on along the minus strand of CM042397.1, from coordinate 41,879,342 downwards.
TTAAATACTTTATCATCCCAACAAACTTTTGGTCAAAGATTGATGAATTAGTCCAGCAATAAAATCCCAATTATAAGCATAAATCCAGGTAGTTTCAAGTCCTTATGAAGAAGGGGTTGTTTCTGCAGTCAATGTTCTGCGGTAGATTTAGGCTACTTCTTGGGCCTTGATTCCTTCTGTCTCTCACTCCTTCTGGGCCCAACAGTTTGCTACATAGTCTGTATATTTGTGATAATGATGGCTGGTCGACGGACCACCCGTAGGTGATTGGTTGAGAGCCCCGAGACAAAGAATACCAAAACCTTTTATAGCAAAGTACATCCTGAATGTTCATGACAAACAACAGATGTGTGGAATGGGTCACATGGTGAGACTTGATATATGAGAAAGGTGTATCCCCCAACCAGATAGCATTTACTATGAAGACTTATTGTACAGAAACCATAGTTTGTTCCTCTCATAATTATCTATACCCAAGCCATCTCTCCCTGCTACCTTCCAGCACACAAACACCAACTCATGCTATGGAATGCAGTCTGAGGTTTTATCACCAAGACATCATAAATCTACTGTCAGCATTAAAGCCCCAGAGGCCCGACTCAGAAGAACCCACACAGATGAGAGTGTTCTGAGAACCCTATTCTATTCCATAAAACAACCATTTGATGCTATAACAGTATTATATACCATAATCTTGTGATTTCTGCTATCACAGTATCTATCCCTAACCCTAACCCCCACCCTCACCCTAATCCTCACCCTAACCCTCACCCTAACCCTCACCCTCACCCTAACCCTCACCCTATCCCTATCACTAATCCTATCCCTAACCCTATCCCTATCCCTCACCCTAACCCTCACCCTCACCCTAACCCTAACCCTAACCCTAACCCTAACCCTATCCCTATCCCTATCCCTATCCCTAACCCTAACCCTCACCCTAACCCTCACCCTATCCCTATCACTAATCCTATCCCTATCCCTCACCCTATCCCTCACCCTAACCCTCACCCTAACCCTAACCCTCACCCTATCCCTATCACTAATCCTATCCCTATCCCTCACCCTATCCCTAACCCTATCCCTCACCCTATCCCTCACCCTAACCCTCACCCTAACCCTAACCCTCACCCTATCCCTATCCCTATCACTAATCCTATCCCTATCCCTCACCCTATCCCTAACCCTATCCCTCACCCTATGCCTAACCCTCACCCTATCCCTAACCTTAACCCTCACCTTCACCCTAACCCTAAAACTATCCCCCACCCTCACCCTCACCCTAACCCTATCCCTATCCCTATCCCTAACCCTAAACCTCACCCTCACCCTTACCCTTACCCTTACCCTTACCCTTACCCTTACCCCACCCTTCACCCTCACCCTATCCCTCACCCTAACCCTCACCCTATCCCTCACCCTAACACTCACCCTATCCCTCACCCTAACCCTCCCCCTATTAGCCTGGTCTTGTTCTATTAGATTTTCTTCATGTTCCTCATGTTGCTTTACAATGTGGGTCATCCGTTTCACATGTTTCTCTAGAGGAACCTTCATGCCTTTGATGGAGGTTTGCATTTTGCAGCGTGAGGCTGTTGCTCGTCTAAATAACTTAAATTCTGCCATGAGAGATGAACCTCCGTTATCTCTGGTTCAGCTGTAATGGCGGCCTCTACTACCTTGTGGAGTTGTGTAACGAATGCCCCGCGCAGAGTGGCGGGTCCTCCTCCTCTCCAACGATCATCCTCGCCGGCGTTCTAACCAGCGGTCGGGGGAAGATGGTAGTAACACCCTGATGGCCCACACCTGTTCCACATTGGTCATCAGGGTCACTATTTAACCCTGTGTATTTTGTTTCAACCCTCATGGGTTATTGTTCTATGTGTGTTGCCGTCTTTATTAAATGTTACCAACTCAATCTTTCTTCTCCTATTCGTCTTTTGCCTCTACACTCACTTTCACCCCTCGCAATATCACAGAATAACCCGCCCAAACCAGAGGCACCTTTTATTTATTTTTTTCACTTACCTGTCTTCGTCTACACCGTTTTCTTTGCTAACCTCTCTCTCTCTTTTCCACACTCTTCCCTAGGTCTCCATGGACGGGCGCGGAGAGGGAGCTGGTTCACCCGGTCGGACACCCGAGCTGGAGGAGAGACTCAGAGCCATGGAGGAACAGGTTGAGGTCCGGCTGAGGTCCTCCATGCCCGTTCAGGCCCTGGATGGTCGGCCGGTGGGGACCGGTTCCATTACTCACGTGACCTGTCCAGTCACCCTCACCATTCACGGCTGCCATCGAGAGAGACTGGAATGGTTGGTGATCTCTTCATCCATACATCCGATCATCTTGGGACTCCCCTGGCTCCAGCAGCACAATCCCAACATCAGCTGGAGCGCACGAAGGATCCTTGGATGGTCGGAGAAATGTAGGAAGACCTGTATCAACACTACAGTAGGGGCAACATCGGTAGAGAGTCCTGAGAGCACCCTCACAGGGAACATCCCGCCAGAATATGAAGATCTGCGCGGGGTGTTCTCCAGGGAGAAAGCCAAATGTCTCCCTCCACACCGTGATTGGGACTGTGCCATTGACCTAATGCCAGGTGGCACGCCTCCCCGTAGACTTATATATCCGCTCTCTATGGCCGAAACGGATACTATGGAGACGTATATCCGAGAGACGCTGGAGCAGGGGCATATTCGCCATTCTACATCACCTGCTTCAGCTAGTTTCTTCTTCGTGAAGAAGAGGGACGGGGGTTTGAGGCCGTGCATTGATTATCGAGGACTGAATAAGGTAACGACGAAGTATCGATATCCAATGCCCCTCATTCCTGCGGCCATAGAGCAGCTCCGGGGAGCGCGATTCTTCACCAAGCTGGACCTCCGGAGCGCGTACAACCTCATACGAATCCGGGAGGGAGACGAGTGGAAGACCGCATTTTAGCACGACGTCTGGTCACTATGAATACCTAGTGATGCCATACGGACTAGCCAATGCCCCAGCGGTATTCCAGTCGTTTCTGAATGAGGTATTCCGAGACATGTCAGGGAGGTATGTTGTAGCATATATTGACGATATCCTAGTATACTCCCCGACGTTCTCAGAACATGTGAAACACGTCCGTGCTGTCCTCCAACGGCTACTACAGAATTATCTGTATGTCAAGGAGGAAAAATGCGCCTTCCACCAGACGGCCGTCTCCTTCCTAGGATATCGTATTACTCCGGAGGGGGTGAAGATGGAGGAATTAAAGGTGGAGGCAGTAAGGTCATGGCCGGTTCCAAAGAACATCAAGGGACATCAAGGGACGCTAATTTCTACCGCTGGTTCATCAAGGGCTACAGCTCCATAGCAGCGCCACTCACGTCGTTGTTGAAAGGTAACCCTCAACGCCTCGCCTGGACCCCGAGTGCCAAGAAGGCATTCCTCGACCTGAAGGGCAGATTTACCACCGCGCCACTGTTATGCCACCCAGACCCACGCAAGCCCTTCACGGTCGAGGTCGACGCGTCGGAGGTCGGGGTAGGGGCGAACCCTCCCCTGCTGCACCCCTGTGCGTATTACTCCAAAAAGCTAAGCGCTGCGGAGAGGAACTACGACGTGGGTGACCGAGAGCTACTGGCGGTGAAATTGGCGTAGGAGGAGTGGAGACATCGGCTGGAGGGTGCTCATGAGCCGTTCACTGTCCTGACAGACCATCTGAACCTGGAGTACGTCAGGGCAGCCCGGCGCCTTAACCCCCGACAGGCCCGCTGGAAGTTGTTTTTTGAGCGCTTCCGGTTCACCCTGACCTATCGACCGGGAACGAAGAACGGCAGGGCGGACGCACTCTCCCGCATTCACGACCGGGGGGCAGAGAAGAGGCAGGACGTGCCAATCCTGCCCCCGTCATGCATCTTTGGACCCGTCTCTTGGGACATTGATGCTGAGATTCAACGGGCAGGGAGACGGGATCCTCCTCCAACAACCTGTCCTCCGGGGAAGATCTACGTTCCGCGGAGAGTGCTAGGACGGTTGGTAACCTGGGTCCACACAACACTTCAACCGGACACCCAGGTATCAGCCGGACCCTGGAGGTGCTCCGGGAAAAGTATTGGTGGCCCGGCATGGGGAGGACTGTGCATTATGTACTCTCATGTGTCATATGCGCACAGTCTAAGGCGCTGAGAGCGGCTCCTACAGGAAAACTCCATCCCCTACCAGTACCTCAGCGACCATGGACTCACATCGCCGTGGACTTCCTCACCGACAGCAGAGGGGAAAACCACCATCGGCGTGGTAGTGTACAGATTTTCCAAAATGGTGTGGTTCATCCCACTACCCGGCCTCCCCTCTGCTCTCCAGTTCGCTGAGGTGCTATTTCAACAGGTCTTCCGACAGTATGGACTTCCGGAGGACATCGTGTCTGACCGAGGTCCCCAGTTCACCTCCCGTGTGTGGAAGGCGTTCATGTCTAAACTGGGGGTCGCGGTCAGTCTCACATCCGGGTACCACCCTCAGGCTAATGGGCAAACGGAGCGCACGAACCAAGAACTCGGGAGGTTCCTTTGAGCGTATTGCATGGAACAGCCAGGTGAGTGGACCCGTTTCCTCCCCTGGGCGTAATACGCTCAGAATTCTCTGTGCCATTCCTCCACCGGTCTAACCCCTTTCCAGGTGGTCCTGGGTTTTCAGCCCCGTCTGTGCCCCTGGGGGAGGGGTTCCAATGAAGTTCAGGCGGTGGAGGAGTGGTTTGGGAAGGCTGAGGGAGTCTGTTCCGCCGTTAACGTCCGCCTGCAAAGAGTAGTCCAGCGACAAAAGACGCAGACAGGCGGCAGAGTGAGGCTCCAGTATTGCACCCAGCGGATAAAGCCTGGCTGTCCACGAGGAACCTCCAGCTCCGCTTGCCATGCCATAAGCTTATGCGCACATTCGTACTGTAACGAATGCCCCGCGCAGAGCGGCAGGTCCTCCTCCTCTCCAACGATCATCCTCGCCGGCGTTCTAACCGGCGGTCGGGGGAAGATGGTGGTAACACCCTATCACTATTTAACCCTGTGTATTTTGTTTCAACTCTCATGGGTTATTGTTCTATGTGTGTTGCCGTCTTTATTAAATGTTACCAACTCAATCCTTCTTCTCCTATTCGTCTTCTGCCTCTACACTCACTTTCACCCCTCGCTATATCACAAGTTGGGTTCGGTGAGCGACTTAAACACGCTGAACATAGCGGAGTATCTTCTCCTTTGATCTTTCTTTACTCATTGCCAATCCAATTTAGGCCAGATATGTACTGTTAACTTGTGAAGGTCAATTTAGGCCAGATATGTACTGTTAACTTGTGAAGTTCAATTTAGGCCAAAATTGTCACACGGCTCGATCAGCACACAGAATTTCTCCAGAAATCCACACAGGAACCTCCAAGAGTTTCTATTCAGACAGACACAAAACCTTCCATGCAGGAATCTCCAAGAGTTTCTATTCAGACATACACAAAACCTTCCATGCAGGAACCTCCAAGAGTTTCTATTCAGACAGACACAAAACCTTCCATGCAGGAACCTCCAAGAGTTTATATTCAGACAGACACAAAACCTTCCATGCAGGAATCTCGAAGAATTTCTATTCAGACAGACACAAAACCTTCCATGCAGGAACCTCCAAGAGTTTCTATTCAGACAGACACAAAACCTTCCATGCAGGAACCTCCAAGAGTTTCTATTCAGACAGACACAAAACCTTCCATGCAGGAATCTCCAAGAGTTTCTATTCAGACAGACACAAAACCTTCCATGCAGGAATCTCCAAGAGTTTCTATTCAGACAGACACAAAACCTTCCATGCAGGAACCTCCAAGAGTTTCTATTCAGACAGACAAAAAAACTTCCATGCAGGAACCTCCAAGAGTTTCTATTCAGACAGACACAAAACCTTCCATGCAGGAACCTCCAAGAGTTTCTATTCAGACAGACACAAAACCTTCCATGCAGGAATCTCCAAGAGTTTCTATTCAAACAGACACAAAACATTAATTAACAAATGTTTTACTTTAATCAAGAAAATATAAGTTGGTCATATGAACCTATCTAATGGTCATATGAACCTATCTAATGGTCATATGAACCTATCTAATGGTCATATGAACCTATCTAATGGTCATATGAGCCTATCTAATGGTCATATGAACCTATCTAATGGTCATGCTTATTAATGCCAGATACACATTTCAGAAACTCCTAAAAGAGCCACAAGATGGTGCTGTAATGTTTCCTTCCTAAAAAAGTCCTACTTCCTGTGAACACTGAAACTGAATTGAATAAATTCATAATTATTAACAAAAATTCAGTTGACTTTCAGCATGCTTATAGAGAAGGGCACTAAACACTGACACAAATGACTGATGATTGGTTGAAATGAATAGATAATAAGTAGATTGTGGAGCTGTACTGTTAGATTACAGTGCAGCCTTTGATATTATTGACCATAACATGTTGTTGTGTTATTGCTGTTCAACCTCTGCCATATAGTGTCTTCAGAGCCATATATCTACTAGAACACAGAGGGTTTTCTTTAATGAAGCACATTTCTACTCCTGAACGTATTGAGGCTTGCCATAACAAAGGGGTTGAATACTTATTAACTCAAAACATTACAGCTTTACATTTGAAATTAATTTGTGCAAATTTCGAAAAACACAATTCCCCTTTGACATTATGGGGTAATGTGTGTAGGCCAGTGACACAAAATATCAAATCTCAACTTTAAATTCAGGCTGTAATACGACATAGTGTGGAAAAAGTCAAGGGATGTCATGGATCCCCCAGTACTACTGCTCCATCCGTGCACCAGCTTCGAAGGTCTATGTCACCAGTTCTCTAGGGTTGAGGTCCAAACACTTAAAAGACACACCATATCCCCTCAGCCCTCAAATTAAGGGCAAGGGGCGAGGGAGGAAGGAATGATTTTTAAATGGACCACAATAGACCGGACATTATTTCAGCCAACAGTAGCTTGTGGGTGCTTTATATGCGCCACAGTCAATTATGATTGCATATTTATTAACATTAACTATATAATTATTAATATACGCCTACTGTATGATAGCTAGCAAATTAATTAGCTAACTTACGTTAGCCTGCATAGCTGGAACTTCTGAAGAAGGAAAATGTTTTACTTTTTACTGCATTAGTAGCACAATTTATAACTTATTTACATTAGTTTTTACTTACACTTGTATGTTGACTTCTCCATTGATGTTGTTTTTTTTTTCGCATTACTTTTCTTAGCGGATATACAATCGTCGCGAATTGAATTATGGGGAGTTTCAGGCCCTGGAGTGAACAGAATTGTACACTCCGAAACTCGACTAAAAACGAAGGCTGAGGGGCTCACGTTGCAAACTTCCCTTGCTTGGCTAATCATTTGGACCGCCCGCCAACATGGCGACGGGGATTCCCCCAAGGGCATAAGGCGAGGGTAAGTGGACGAGGGTGTGTCTTTTTAAGTGTTTGGACCGCAGCATAGGTGTCAGTGAACTGTTTCATCTAGATGTTACTGTGATGCTGTGTCCCATGTTATATCCCACCATGTGTCTTGTCTGTAATATTTATCTAGATGTTACTGTGATGCTGTGTCCCATGTTATATCCCACCATGTGTCTTGTCTGTAATATTTATCTAGATGTTACTGTGATGCTGTGTCCCATGTTATATCCTACCATGTGTCTTGTCTGTAATATTTATCTAGATGTTACTGTGATGCTGTGTCCCATGTTATATCCTACCATGTGTCTTGTCTGTAATATTTATCTAGATGTTACTGTGATGCTGTGTCCCATGTTATATCCTACCATGTGTCTTGTCTGTAATATTTATCTAGATGTTACTGTGATGCTGTGTCCCATGTTATATCCTACCATGTGTCTTGTCTGTAATATTTATCTAGATGTTACTGTGATGCTGTGTCCCATGTTATATCCTACCATGTGTCTTGTCTGTAATATTGTTGTCACCACATTCTAATGTGCTGATTGTCTTGATTGTCTATGAAGGCACATTTTAGAGGCTTAATCTGTGTCCGGGAAACCGGCCCTTAATGAGCAACTACCCCAGACACCAGTCGTGGGGTCAATACCTAGTGCATTTGACTGCTTGGCATATTGTTTAACCAGTAACTTATGTGAACTGATGTACATTGTTGTGGATCAGGGTTCAGCCCTGGGGATCACCATGAGAATGGTCCTGAGCCTGACTCAGAGGTAACACTGGCTGACCTGGACATGGGAATGGTCCTGAGCCTGACTCAGAGGTAACACTGGCTGACCTGGGCATGAGAATGGTCCTGAGCCTGACTCAGAGGTAACACTGGCTGACCTGGACATGGGAATGGTCCTGAGCCTGACTCAGAGGTAACACTGGCTGACCTGGACATGAGGGCAGATAGAGAAGAAACACATTATGAATCTGACAGATCAACCCCAGAGGGGAAAGTGTTCATAGATCTGGCAGAGGATATGGATGCTCCTGTTCTGTGACTTCCTATTAGATGATGGAGCTTCCATCTAGGTTATGGTAGGAGTCAACAGTGTTAACCAACCAATGTCGCCCTAACCAGTGGGAAATGAGGCTTGCTTGACTAGCTGTAACTGACTGTAGACAGAAAGGGGTAACAGGATGCCTAAATATGGGCTGGTGAGAGGTTCACTAAAGGATGTAATGAGCGCCATTTTTGAGTTTTGAGGCGAAGGCTTTTGGCATTTCTGTATCTGCGTTCGCTACTTGTAATAATTGTGAGTAACAAAGTAAGAGTATTAAAGGACCGATCTTAGACCAGTATGGATCGATCAACTTGGATGATAGTATGCTGTACAACAGGACTGTTGAATAGACACTTGGGAGAAGGATTTTATTTACTTTGTAAACTTGTGACTTGCTGATTGCCTGAGAGCTACAAGTAGGATCTGTGAGTATTGCATTTTTGTATTGTATTGTGATATTATTGTTTTATTTATTAAAACTTAATTGTTAAACTTTATAGAATGACTTTGGTGACCTTGTTAGATCTGGGACTGTCTGGTGTTATAAACCTGTGTAGTATTACATGGGCTTAAAATAAAACACACTGGACACAAATCTTTCACTGGGGCACTAGAGCTTTATTAACAGTTTAAACCAATATAGGACTTGAACATCAAAGTAAAGTATTTTATCTGTGATCTAATGGGGAATCGGGCATAGAGGTTACACTGTCATATGAAAGGCAGATAAACAGGACTATCGGAGATTCACAGAATAGACAGGATCTCAGGATCCTCAGATAATTAAGAAATACACTGTAGTTGAATAGAAGGTTAAACATACTATAATTACTCTACTAGGTATTAGTCGGTAGACCACTAGAGGAAGGCAGCTATTGAACCTAAGACACTCAATAGGCATAAGACCTAAACAACTAGCGCTGACTAGCACTTAGCTTTTAAATATATTTTAGAATTGACTGCACACTAGAGTGATTATCTAAGTTAAACTATATACAGGCTAACTAGGACTTACCTCGGTGAGGACTACATAAAGGCGGAAAATAGAAGTACTCTGAACCTACTGTGTTTAGCAAACAGTGACAGGAGCTCTTTATGTTGAGAGCTGTCACCAGGAAACTAACTTAGCACTGATGCAAGGAATAACATAGGTCACTCAGGCGGAAAGGAACAGACTTGATATCTCATCTATAAACTTGGCGGTGAACCACTGTCTCTTAGCAACCTTTCGTCTAACAGGAAGGAGCTGAGAGAAGGGTTAGAGCATCTCCCTGTGTACCCACAGAAGAACGACTCGAGGGTCCCAACTGCGACAACATGTATAGTCTAATCCTGTTCATATTGTTTACCCAGTCATTTATGTGTACAGTGAGTGTTTTGTCCAAAATGTGTCCAAAACGTGTTCTAGAGCAGTGTTTACCAACCCTGGGGACACTTGGCCCATCCACAGGGTGTACTGGGACCCTGGGGATACTTGGCCCATCCACAGGGTGTACTGGGACCCTGGGGATACTTGGCCCATCCACAGGGTGTACTGGGACCCTGGGGATACTTGGCCCATCCACCAGGGGGTACTGGGACCCTGGG
>CM042397.1:41819237-41864237 GCA_023634145.1 Thymallus thymallus | reverse complement strand
GGGTCTCGGGCTGCTGACCTTCCCCGGGGCCCTCGGGCTGCTGACCTTCACCGGAGGCCTCGGGGTGCTGACCTTCACAGGAGGCCTCGGGCTGCTGACCTTCACAGGAGGCCTCGGGCTGCTGACCTTCTCCGGAGGTCTCGGGCTGCTGACCTTCTCCGGAGGTCTCGGGCTGCTGACCTTCACCGGAGGCCTCGGGCTGCTGACCTTCACAGGAGACCTCAGGCTGCTGACCGTCACAGGAGGCCTCGGGCTGCTGACCTTCTCCGGAGACCTCGGACAGCTAACCCTCACCGGAGGTCTCGGGCTTCTGACCTTCACCGGAGACCTCGGGCTGGACGCCGTGCCCACCCTGGGCACCGACGGAGAGGTGGTTTTCAGCCCTGCCGTAGGTCTGGCTGTCGGCCCCAGACTGGGCACCGACACGCTATGGAGCTCCTGCTCCACAGCGGGACTGAACGTCGTGCCCACCCTGGGCACCGACGCAGAGATGGTCTCCAGCCCTGTGGTTGGGCTGGCTGTCGGCCCCAGACTGGGCACCGACACGCTATGGAGCTCCTGCTCCACAGCGGGGCTGAACGTCGTGCCCACCCTGGGCACCGACGCAGAGAGGGTTTCCAGCCCTGTGGTTGGGCTGGCTGTCGGCCCCAGACTGGGCACCGACACGCTATGGAGCTCCTGCTCCACAGCGGGACTGAACGTCGTGCCCACCCTGGGCACCGACGCAGAGATGGTTTCCAGCCCTCTGGTGCGAGGCGCAGGCACGGGCCGTACCGGGCTGGGGAAACGCACCGTTGGGTTGGTGCGTTTAGCTGGCACGGGTCGCACCGGGCTGGAGACACGCACCATAGGGCTGGTGCGTGGAGCAGGCGCGGGCCGTACCGGGCTGGGGAAATGCACCGTTGGGCTGGTGCGTTTAGCTGGCACGGGTCGCACCGGGCTGGAGACACGCACCATAGGGCTGGTGCGCGGAGCAGGCGCGGGCCGTACCGGGCTGGGGAAACGCACCGTTGGGTTGGTGCATTTAGCTGGTACGGGTCGCACCGGGCTAATGTTGCGCACCGATGGTTTGGTGCGCAGAGTCGGTCTCCTCTTCCTCCGACTCTGGACCGGCGCTGGAGGCACCGGACTGGGAACTGGCGCTGGAGCACGACTGTCCCTGTCGTGCCTACTCCACCGCCAATCCCCATCCTGTGAGGGTTCTTCCGGGAACCCCCACGAGTGAGGGAACAGAAGCACATCGTCGTCGTCTTCCTCCGACTCCTCTCTGTACTCCTGCTCCCACGGCTGTAGGGGCTCCTCCTGGAACCCCCACGAGTGCAGTGGTCGGGGCTCTTCTCCCTCGATCCCCGACCACCCCCATAGCCCCCCCCCAAAATCAGTTTGGGGGTTTTTCTGGGCTCCAGGCTGGTCCTCAACTTTAGCCCGGTGACGTTTACCCCGTCTACGGCGCCTCTGCTGCTCCGGACCCCAGCCTTCCTCCACCGAGCGATAGTAAGAGTGTTCCTCCTCGGTAATTTTTCCCATACCGAGGAGGATATCTCCTAGAGTAATCCCCCGTTGCGTCCCAGGGTGGTGGATCATTCTGTCACGGTGCGCATTATATAAGGGACGGTAAACTGAGCTTAAATACCATCCCCAATCAGAGACAACGCTAGACAGCTGTCTCTGATTGGGGATGATAATCTCCCTGATAAGTGTGTGAGGACTTGGTTGTGTGCCTCTCTCCTCCCCTAGGTGGGAGTAAGAGGCCTTACCACAACCAAGCCTTCACAGGAACTGTCATAGATGGGTAAAGAGATCAATGGAACTGTCATAGACGGGTAAAGAGATCAATGGAACTGTCATAGACGGGTAAAGAGATTAATGGAACTGTCATAGACGTGGTAAAGAGATCAATGGAACTGTCATAGACGGGTAAAGTGATCAATGGAACTGTCATAGACGTGGTAAAGAGATCAATGGAACTGTCATAGACGGGTAAAGAGATCAATGGAACTGTCATAGACGGGTAAAGAGATCAATGGAACTGTCATAGACGGGGTAAAGAGATCAATGGAACTGTCATAGACGGGTAAAGAGATCAATGGAACTGTCATAGATGGGGTAAAGAGATCAATGGAACTGTCATAGACGGGGTAAAGAGATCAATGGAACTGTCATAGACGGGTAAAGAGATCAATGGAACTGTCATAGACGGGGTAAAGAGATCAATGGAACTGTCATAGACGGGTAAAGAGATCAATAGAACTGTCATAGACGGGTAAAGAGATCAATGGAACTGTCATAGACAGGAAAATAGATCAATGGAACTGTCATAGACGTGGTAAAGAGATCAATGGAACTGTCATAGACGGGTAAAGAGATCAATGGAACTGTCATAGACAGGGTAAAGAGATCAATGGAACTGTCATAGACGGGTAAAGGTGATCAATGGAACTGTCATAGACGGGTAAAGAGATCAATAGAACTGTCATAGACGGGTAAAGAGATCAATGGAACTGTCATAGACAGGAAAATAGATCAATGGAACTGTCATAGATGTGGTAAAGAGATCAATGGAACTGTCATAGATGGGTAAAGAGATCAATGGAACTGTCATAGATGGGTAAAGAGATCAATGGATCTGTCATAGATGTGGTAAAGAGATCAATGGAACTGTCATAGATGGGTAAAGAGATTAATGGAACTGTCATAGACGGGGTAAAGAGATCAATGGAACTGTCATAGACAGGAAAAGAGATCAATGGAACTGTCATAGACAGGAAAAGAGATCAATGGAACTGTCATAGATGTGGTAAAGAGATCAATGGAACTGTCATAGACGGGGTAAAGGTGATCAATGGAACTGTCGTAGACATGGTAAAGAGATTAATGGAACTGTCATAGACGGGGTAAAGAGATCAATGGAACTGTCATAGACGGGTAAAGATATCAATGGAACTCGAAGAAAACAATGGAATTGCGTGGGGGAAAGATCTAATGTCTCCTCACTGTCTACATTTAGGCTGTTGTTTATATGTGTATTTCACACTATGTTGAGGTAAATATCTTGTATGGATGTCAACCCAAATACACTGGGGGACAAAAGTTTGGAATATTACTCATTCAAGGGTTTTTCTATATTTGCAATATTTTTTACATTGTTGAATAAAAGTGAAGACATCAAAACAACACATATGGAATCATGTAGTAACAAAAAATATTTTCTATTTGAGAATCGTCAAAGTAGCCACCCTTTGTCTTGATGACAGCTTTGCACACTCATGGCATTCTCTCAACCAGCTTCATGAGGACCGCCACAGGAATGGAAGACCCAGAAATACGTCTGCTGCAGAGGATAAGTTCAGTAGAGTTACCAGCCTCAGATTGCAGCCCAAATAAATGCTTCACAGAGTTCAAGTAACAGACACATCTCAACATCAACTGTTCAGAGGAGACTGTGTGAATCAGGCCTTCATGGTCGAATTGCTGCAAAGAAACCACTACTAAAGGACAACAATAATGTTACAATACATGAGTCATCAGTCAAATATATCCAGATTGGACTTTAGTAACCACATTGTGGGCCTGTTACAATCCATCAGTCATGATGGATTTGACGAATATCCACACACACATGCACACGCACACGCACACACGTACAGGGACTTGGTTTCATTGGTGGTGACAGTCCACCCTGCGTTTAATGGGGATCAGCACAGTGCCAGGGAGCCAGGCAGGCAGGACCCCTGAGGGTATCACCCAACACTGTTTAGAGCTGACCCAATGATTGCCTGACTAGAATGGCTGTTTCTCCATTTAATACTTGTCACTGTAACAGGAGGTGGGGAGGGAGGGAAAGGGGTAGAGAGAGGGGGAGGGAGGGAGGGAGAGAGAGAGAGAGAGAGAGAGGGTGGGAGGGAGAGAGAGAGAGAGAGAGAGAGAGAGAGAGAGAGAGAGAGAGAGGGAGGGAGAGAGAGAGAGAGAGAGAGAGAGAGAGAGAGAGAGAGAGAGAGAGAGAGAGAGAGAGAGAGGGAGAGAGAGAGAGAGAGAGGAGGTAGGGAGAGAGAGAGAGAGAGAGAGAGAGAGAGAGAGAGAGAGAGAGAGAGAGAGAGAGAGAGAGAGAGAGAGAGAGAGAGAGAGAGGGAGAGAGAGAGAGAGAGAGAGAGAGAGGGAGAGAGAGAGAGGAGAGGTAGGACGGAAGCTGTACACAGTATTCTATGTATTCAGACTGGACATGAAATGGAGATGGCAGGGAGCACTGTACAGCAGGTCACCTGGCTGTGTGTGTGTGGCGTGTGGTGTGTGTGTGAGAGTGTGTGTGTGCGGATGTGTGTAAAGGAATGTCACTAGCAATAACATCATCCTCTGAGGAGATGTAAAGGTCAAATGTGATTCTCAGAATACCTCCTACCACAAACATTTCTGTAGGCCTGGGCAGTGAGTGAGATCCAACCATATTCCTTACACCACAATGTTGTGGAATGTTAACATAGAAATATTTTCTGTTGATGTCACGAGAGGGTGCATACACAGACCAAGGCGCAGCGCAGTAATAGTTCGACATGTTCTTTAATGATAATAATAAAAAATGACGAACTATACAAATGATCCAAATAACGTAAAACACACTTACTTCTCTGACAATGACGATGTAATGACCCACACCTAGGTGTGGGACATACAAACATAAGTAGGATCCCTAATTAGAGACAATTGTCAGGCTCTGGCCATAGAGAAGGAAATAGGCCATGGTCAGAGTCTGACAGGTCTATTCTTTCTGTATCTGGTGGTGGTTTGCGTTGGATCCCTAATTTGAGGCAGCTGCTGTGCATTGTCTCTAATTAGGGATCCTACATAGGTTTGTAGGTTTTACACTGGGTTGTGGGTCGTTGTCGATAATTTCGCAGTCACAGTGACAGTAAGTGTGCAACATTTTGTTACGTCCGTCCGTTCATTCATGTGTGTTTTGGTGAACGTGACGTTGTGTCTATCAGGTTTGTTCAGTAGTTCTTCATTTGTAAATATTTATTATACATAGTAAACTAAAACAAAATGTCGAACTACTATTCACTCTGTATTCACCCTGAACCAGACTGGTCTCTGCTTGTTGCACCCTGAACCAGACTGGTCTCTGTATTCACCCTGAACCAGACTGGTCTCTGTATTCACCCTGAACCAGACTGGTCTCTGTATTCACCCTGAACCAGACTGGTCTCTGCTTGCACCCTCACGTGACAACAATGCATAGCAGCTGCCTCTAATTAGGGATCCCACAAAAAAAAAACACATAGAAAATCATATCTAGATCTGTCAGACTCTGACCATGGCTATATAGAGAAGCAATAGGCTTCTCTATGGCCAGAGCCTGACAGTACCCCCCCCAAAGGCGCGGACTCCCGGACGCCATCCAAAAACACAAATACATGGGGGGGGTTAAGGGAGGGAAGATTAGTTCTTCGGTGGCGGTTCCGGCCCCTTCCTGCCATGCTCTCTCCTTATGACCGGGGCCGGACCGGGCACCGGTGTGGTGAACGGCTCCGGCCATGGATCCTTGACTTCAGTGATGTCATTTACAAAATAGCCTTCAACACTCTCCTCAGCAAATTGGATGTAATCTATCACAGTGCCTTACGTTTTGTTACCAAAGCCCCATATACTACCCATCACTGCGACTTGTATTCTCTCGTTGGCTGGCCCTCATTACATATTTGTCGCCAAACCCACTGGCTCCAGGTCATCTATAAGTCTTTACTAGGTGAATCCCTGCCTTATCTCAACTCGCTGGTCACCATAGCAACACCCACCCGTAGCATGCGCTCCAGCAGGTATATCTCACTGGTCACCCCCAAAGCCTACACCTCCTTTGGCCGCCATTCCTTCCAGTTCTCTGCTGCCAATGACTGGAACGAATTGCAAAAATCATTGAAGCTAGAGGTTCCTATCTCCCTCACTAACTTTAAGCATCAGCTGTCAGAGCTGCTTATCGATCACTGCACCTGTATACAGCCCTTCTGTAAACAGCCCATCCTACTACCTCATCCCCATATTTATTATTTTAGCTCATTTTGCACTCCAGTATCTCTATTTGCACATCATCATCTGCACATCTATCATTCCAGTGTTAATGCTAAATTGTAATTATTTCACCACTATGGCCTATTTATTGTTCTACCTTCCTAATCTTACTACATTTAAACACACTGTATATAGATTCTCTATTGTGTTTTTACACTATATAGGGAACAGGGCTCTGGTTAAAGTAGTGCACTATATAGGGAACAGAGGGCCATTTGGGATAGACCCCGATTAATACCACAGCTACTGGTTATACCACAGCTACTAGTAATACCACAACTACTGGTTATACCACAGCTAGTAGTAATACCACAGGTACTGGTTATACCACAGCTACTAGTAATACCACAGCTACTTGTTATACAACAGCTACTAGTAATACCACAGCTACTTGTTATACAACAGCTACTAGTAATACTACAGCTACTGGTTATACCACAGCTACTAGTAATACCACAGCTACTTGTTATACAACAGCTACTAGTAATACTACAGCTACTGGTTATACCACAGCTACTAGTAATACCACAGCTACTGGTTATACCACAGCTACTAGTAATAACACAGCTAGTAGTAATACAACAGCTAGTAGTAATACCACAGCTACTGGTTATACCACAGCTACTAGTAAAACCACAGCTACTGGTTATACCACAGCTACTAGTAATACCACAACTATTGGTTATACCACAGATACTAGTAATACCACAGCTAGCAGTAATACCTCAGCTATAGTAATACCACATCTACTAGTAATACTACAGCTACTAGTAATACCACAGCTACTAGTAATACCACAGCTAGTAGTAATAATACAGATACTAGTAATACCACAGCTACTAGTAATACCACAGCTATAGTAATACCACAGCTACTGGTAATCCCACAGCTACTAGTAATACCACAGCTACTAGTAATACCACAGCTAGTTGTAATACTACAGCTACTAGTAATTCCACAGCTATTAGTAATACCACAGCTACTAGATATACCACAATTACTAGTAATACCACAGCTAGTATTAATACCTCAGCTACTAGAAATACCACAGCTACTAGGAATACCACAGCTAGTATTAATACCACAGCTACTAGTAATACCACAGCTAGTATTAATACCACAGCTGCTAGTAATACCACAAATACTAGTTATACCACGGCTAGTATTAATACCACAGATATAGTAATACCACAGCTACTTGTAATACCACAACTACTAGATATACCACAACTACTAGCAATACCAAAGCTACTAGTAATATCACAGCTACTAGAAATACCACAGCTACTAGTAATACTACAGCTACTAGTAATACCACAGCTACTGGTAATACCACAGCTAGTAGTAATAATACAGATACTAGTAATACCACAGCTACTGGTAATCCCACAGCTACTAGTAATACCACAGCTACTAGTAATACCACAGCTAGTTGTAATACTACAGCTACTAGTAATTCCACAGCTATTAGTAATACCACAGCTAGTAATAATACCACAGCTACTGTTTATACCACAGCTACTAGTAATACCACAGCTACTGGTTATACCACAGCTACTGGTTATACCACAGCTACTAGTAATACCACAGCTAGTAGTAATACCACAGCTACTGGTTATACCACAGCTACTAGTAATACCACAAATACTGGTTATACCCCAGCTACTAGTAATACCACAGCTACTGGTTATACCACAGCTACTAGTAATAACACAGCTACTGGTTATATCACAGCTACTAGTAATACCACAGCTACTGGTTATACCACAATTAGTAGTAATACAACAGCTACTGGTTATACCACAGCTACTAGTAATACCACAGCTACTAGTAATACCACAGCTACTAGTAATAACACAGCTACTGGTTATACCACAGCTACTAGTAATACCACAGATACTGATTATACCACAGCTAGTAGTAATACCACAGCTACTGGTTATACCACAGCTAGTAGTAATACCACAGCTACTGGTTATACCACAGCTACTAGTAATACCACAGATACTGGTTATACCACAGCTAGTAGTAATACCACAGCTACTAGTAATACCACAGATACTGGTTATACCACAGCTAGAAGTAATACCACAGCTACTGGTTATACCACAGCTACTGGTTATACCACAGCTACTGGTTATACCACAGCTACTAGTAAAACCACAGATACTGGTTGTACCACAGCTAGTAGTAATACCACAGCTACTGGTTATACAACAGCTACTAGTAATACAACAGCTACTGGTTATACCACAGCTACTAGTAATACCACAGCTACTGGTTATACCACAGCTAGTAGTAATACCACAGCTACTGGTTATACCACAGCTACTAGTAATACCACAGCTACTGGTTAAACCACAGCTACTGGTTATACCACAGCGAGTAGTAATACCACAGCTACTGGTTATACCACAGCTACTAGTAATACCACAGCTACTGGTTATACCACAGCTACTAGTAATACCACAGCTACTGGTTATACCACAAATACTAGTAACACCACAGCTACTGGTTATACCACAAATACTAGTAATACCACAGCTACTAGTAATACCACAGCTACTAGTAATACCACAGCTACTGGTTATACCACAGCTACTAGTAATACCACAGCTACTGGTTATACCACAGCTACTAGTACTACCACAGCTACTGGTTATACCACAGCTACTAGTAATACCACAGCTACTGGTTATACCACAGCTACTAGTAATACCACAGCTACTGGTTATACCACAGCTACTGGTTATACCATAGCTACTAGTAATCCCACAGCTAGTAGTAATACCACAGCTACTGGTTGTACCACAGCTAGTAGTAATACCACAGCTACTGGTTATACCACAGCTACTAGTAATACCACAGCTACTGGTTATACCACAGCTACTAGTAATACCACAGCTACTGGTTATACCACAGCTAGTAGTAATACCACAGGTACTGGTTATACCACAGCTACTAGTAATACCACAGCTACTTGTTATACAACAGCTACTAGTAATACTACAGCTACTGGTTATACCACAGCTACTAGTAATACCACAGCTACTGGTTATACCACAGCTACTAGTAATACCACTGCTAGTAGTAATACAACAGCTAGTAGTAATACCACAGCTACTGGTTATACCACAGCTACTAGTAAAACCACAGCTACTGGTTATACCACAGCTACTAGTAATACCACAGCTATTGGTTATACCACAGATACTAGTAATACCACAGCTAGCAGTAATACCACAGCTATAGTAATACCACATCTACTAGTAATACTACAGCTACTAGTAATACCACAGCTACTAGTAATACCACAGCTACTGGTTATACCACAGCTAGTAGTAATACCACAGGTACTGGTTATACCACAGCTACTAGTAATACCACAGCTACTTGTTATACAACAGCTACTAGTAATACTACAGCTACTGGTTATACCACAGCTACTAGTAATACCACAGCTACTGGTTATACCACAGCTACTAGTAATACCACAGCTAGTAGTAATACAACAGCTAGTAGTAATACCACAGCTACTGGTTATACCACAGCTACTAGTAAAACCACAGCTACTGGTTATACCACAGATACTAGTAATACCACAACTATTGGTTATACCACAGATAAAAGTAATACCACAGCTAGCAGTAATACCTCAGCTATAGTAATACCACATCTACTAGTAATACTACAGCTACTAGTAATACCACAGCTACTAGTAATACCACAGCTAGTAGTAATAATACAGATACTAGTAATACCACAGCTACTAGTAATACCACAGCTAGTTGTAATACTACAGCTACTAGTAATTCCACAGCTATTAGTAATACCACAGCTACTAGATATACCACAATTACTAGTAATACCACAGCTAGTATTAATACCTCAGCTACTAGAAATACCACAGCTACTAGGAATACCACAGCTAGTATTAATACCACAGCTACTAGTAATACCACAGCTACTAGTAATACCACAGATAGTATTAATACCACAGCTGCTAGTAATACCACAAATACTAGTTATACCACGGCTAGTATTAATACCACAGATATAGTAATACCACAGCTACTTGTAATTCCACAACTACTAGATATACCACAACTACTAGCAATACCAAAGCTACTAGTAATATCACAGCTACTAGAAATACCACAGCTACTAGTAATACTACAGCTACTAGTAATACCACAGCTACTGGTAATACCACAGCTAGTAGTAATAATACAGATACTAGTAATACCACAGCTACTGGTAATCCCACAGCTACTAGTAATACCACAGCTACTAGTAATACCACAGCTAGTTGTAATACTACAGCTACTAGTAATTCCACAGCTATTAGTAATACCACAGCTAGTAATAATACCACAGCTACTGTTTATACCACAGCTACTAGTAATACCACAGCTACTGGTTATACCACAGCTACTGGTTATACCACAGCTACTAGTAATACCACTGCTAGTAGTAATACCACAGCTACTGGTTATACCACAGCTACTAGTAATACCACAAATACTGGTTATACCACAGCTACTAGTAATACCACAGCTACTGGTTATACCACAGCTACTAGTAATAACACAGCTACTGGTTATATCACAGCTACTAGTAATACCACAGCTACTGGTTATACCACAGCTAGTAGTAATACAACAGCTACTGGTTATACCACAGCTACTAGTAATACCACAGCTACTAGTAATACCACAGCTACTAGTAATAACACAGCTACTGGTTATACCACAGCTACTAGTAATACCACAGATACTGATTATACCACAGCTAGTAGTAATACCACAGCTACTGGTTATACCACAGCTACTGGTTATACCACAGCTACTAGTAATACCACAGCTACTGGTTATACCACAGCTACTAGTAATACCACAGATACTGGTTATACCACAGCTAGTAGTAATACCACAGCTACTAGTAATACCACAGATACTGGTTATACCACAGCTAGAAGTAATACCACAGCTACTGGTTATACCACAGCTACTGGTTATACCACAGCTACTGGTTATACCACAGCTACTAGTAAAACCACAGATACTGGTTGTACCACAGCTAGTAGTAATACCACAGCTACTGGTTATACCACAGCTACTAGTAATACCACAGCTACTGGTTAAACCACAGCTACTGGTTATACCACAGCTACTAGTAATACCACAGCTACTGGTTATACCACAGCTACTAGTAATACCACAGCTACTGGTTATACCACAGCTACTAGTAATACCACAGCTACTGGTTATACCACAGCTACTAGTAATACCACAGCTACTGGTTATACCACAGCTACTAGTAATACCACAGCTACTGGTTATACCACAGCTACTAGTACTACCACAGCTACTGGTTATACCACAGCTACTAGTAATACCACAGCTACTGGTTATACCACAGCTACTAGTAATACCACAGCTACTGGTTATACCACAGCTACTGGTTATACCATAGCTACTAGTAATCCCACAGCTAGTAGTAATACCACAGCTACTGGTTGTACCACAGCTAGTAGTAATACCACAGCTACTGGTTATACCACAGCTACTAGTAATACCACAGCTACTGGTTATACCACAGCTACTAGTAATACCACAGCTACTGGTTATACCACAGCTAGTAGTAATACCACAGGTACTGGTTATACCACAGCTACTAGTAATACCACAGCTACTTGTTATACAACAGCTACTAGTAATACTACAGCTACTGGTTATACCACAGCTACTAGTAATACCACAGCTACTGGTTATACCACAGCTACTAGTAATACCACAGCTAGTAGTAATACAACAGCTAGTAGTAATACCACAGCTACTGGTTATACCACAGCTACTAGTAAAACCACAGCTACTGGTTATACCACAGCTACTAGTAATACCACAACTATTGGTTATACCACAGATACTAGTAATACCACAGCTAGCAGTAATACCACAGCTATAGTATTACCACATCTACTAGTAATACTACAGCTACTAGTAATACCACAGCTACTAGTAATACCACAGCTAGTAGTAATAATACAGATACTAGTAATACCACAGCTACTAGTAATACCACAGCCATAGTAATACCACAGCTACTGGTAATCCCACAGCTACTAGTAATACCACAGCTACTGGTTATACCACAGCTACTAGTAAAACCACAGCTACTGGTTATACCACAGCTACTAGTAATACCACAACTATTGGTTGTACCACAGCTAGTAGTAATACCACAGGTACTGGTTATACCACAGCTACTAGTAATACCACAGCTACTTGTTATACAACAGCTACTAGTAATACTACAGCTACTGGTTATACCACAGCTACTAGTAATACCACAGCTACTAGTAATACCACAGCTATAGTAATACCACAGCTACTGGTAATCCCACAGCTACTAGTAATACCACAGCTACTAGTAATACCACAGCTAGTTGTAATACTACAGCTACTAGTAATTCCACAGCTATTAGTAATACCACAGCTACTAGATATACCACAATTACTAGTAATACCACAGCTAGTATTAATACCTCAGCTACTAGAAATACCACAGCTACTAGGAATACCACAGCTAGTATTAATACCACAGCTACTAGTAATACCACAGCTACTAGTAATACCACAGCTAGTATTAATACCACAGCTGCTAGTAATACCACAAATACTAGTTATACCACGGCTAGTATTAATACCACAGATATAGTAATACCACAGCTACTTGTAATACCACAACTACTAGATATACCACAACTACTAGCAATACCAAAGCTACTAGTAATATCACAGCTACTAGAAATACCACAGCTACTAGTAATAATACAGCTACTAATAATACCTCAGCTAGTAGTAATACAACAGCTACTGGTTATACCACAGCTACTAGTAATACCACAGCTACTAGTAATACCACAGCTACTAGTAATACCACAGCTACTGGTTATACCACAGCTAGTAGTAATACCACAGATACTGGTTATACCACAGCTAGTAGTAATACCACAGCTACTGGTTATACCACAGCTACTGGTTATACCACAGCTACTAGTAATACCACAGCTACTGGTTTTACCACAGCTACTAGTAATACCACAGATACTAGTTATACCACAGCTACTAGTAATACCACAGATACTGGTTATACCACAGCTAGTAGTAATACCACAGCTACTAGTAATACCACAGCTACTGGTTATACCACAGCTACTAGTAATACCACAGATACTGGTTATACCACAGCTAGTAGTAATACCACAGCTACTGGTTATACCACAGCTACTGGTTATACCACAGCTACTGGTTATACCACAGCTACTAGTAATACCACAGATACTGGTTGTACCACAGCTAGTAGTAATACCACAGCTACTGGTTATGCAACAGCTACTAGTAATACCACAGCTACTGGTTATACCACAGTTACTAGTAATACCACAGCTACTGGTTAAACCACAGCTACTGGTTATACCACGGCTAGTAATAATACCACAGCTACTGGTTATACCACAGCTACTAGTAATACCACAGCTACTGGTTATACCACAGCTACTAGTAATACCACAGCTACTGGTTATACCACAAATACTAGTAATACCACAGCTACTGGTTATACCACAGCTACTAGTAATACCACAGCTACTGGTTATACCACAGCTAGTAGTAATACCACAGGTACTGGTTATTCCACAGCTACTAGTAATACCACAGCTACTGGTTATACAACAGCTACTAGTAATACTACAGCTACTGGTTATACCACAGCTACTAGTAATACCACAGCTACTGGTTATACCACAGCTACTAGTAATACCACAGCTAGTAGTAATACCACAGCTAGTAGTAATACCACAGCTACTGGTTATACCACAGCTACTAGTAAAACCACAGCTACTGGTTATACCACAGCTACTAGTAATACTACAACTACTAGTAATACCACAGCTAGTCGTTATACCACAGCTACTAGTAATACCAAAGCTATTGGTAATACCACAGCTAGCAGTAATACCACAGCTATAGTAATACCACATCTACTAGTCATACTACAGCTACTAGTAATACCACAGCTACTAGTAATACCACAGCTAGTAGTAATAATACAGATACTAGTAATACCACAGCTACTAGTAATACCACAGCTATAGTAATACCACAGCTACTGGTAATCCCACAGCTACTAGTAATACCACAGCTACTAGTAATACCACAGCTAGTTGTAATACTACAGCTACTAGTAATTCCACAGCTATTAGTAATACCACAGCTACTAGATATACCACAACTACTAGTAATACCACAGCTAGTATTAATACCTCAGCTACTAGAAATACCACAGCTACTAGGAATACCACAGCTAGTATTAATACCACAGCTACTAGTAATACCACAAATACTAGTAATACCACGGCTAGTATTAATACCACAGATATAGTAATACCACAGCTTCTTGTAATACCACAGCTACTAGTAATACCACAAATACTAGTAATACCACGGCTAGTATTAATACCACAGATATAGTAATACCACAGCTACTAGATATACCACAACTACTAGCAATACCAAAGCTACTAGTAATATCACAGCTACTAGAAATACCACAGCTACTAGTAATAATGCAGCTACTAATAATACCTCAGCTACTAGTAATACCTCAGCTACTAGTAATACCACAGCTATAGTAATACCACAGGTACTAGTAATATCACAGCTACTAGTAATACTACAGCTATTAGTAATACCACAGCTACTAGTAATACTACAACTATTAGTAAAACCACAGCTACTAGTAATACCACAGCTACTAGTAATATCACAGCTACTAGTAATACCACAGCTACTAGTAATACTACAGCTACTAGTAATACCACAGCTACTAGTAATACTACAGCTACTAGTAATACCACAGCTACTAGTAATTTCACAGCTAGTAGTAATAATACAGCTATTAGTAATACCACAGCTATGTAATACCACAGCTACCAGTAATACTACAGCTACTAGTAATACCACAGCTTCTAGTAACACTACAGCTATAAGTAATACCACAGCTACTAGTAATACCACAGCTACTAGTAATACTACAACTACTAGCAATACCACAGCTACTAGTAATACCACAGCTACATTTACTAGTAATACTACACCTACTAGTAATACCACAGCTACATTTACTAGTAATACTACAGCTACTAGTAATACCACAGCTACATTTACTAGTAATACTACAGCTACTAGTAATACCACAGCTACATTTACTAGTAATACTACAGCTACTAGTAATACCACAGCTACATTTACTAGTAATACTACAGCTACTAGTAATGCCACAGCTTCAGCCACGGAGCTGTGAGGGGAACGACACCTCCTTACCTCCAGACTCTGATCAGACCCTACACCCAAACGAGGACACTACCTCATCTATCACCTCTGGCCTGCCAGCCCCCCTACCTCATCTATCACCTCTGGCCTGCCAGCCCCCCTACCTCATCTATCACCTCTGGCCTGCCAGCCCCCCTACCTCATCTATCACCTCTGTCCTGCCAGCCCCCCTACCTCATCTATCACCTCTGTCCTGCCAGCCCCCCTACCTCATCTATCACCTCTGTCCTGCCAGCCCCCCTACCTCATCTATCACCTCTGTCCTGCCAGCCCCCCTACCTCATCTATCACCTCTGTCCTGCCAGCCCCCCTACCTCATCTATCAAAAGTTGAATGCACCAATTTGTAAGTCGCTCTGGATAAGAGAATCTGCTAAATTACTAAAATCTCCCCCTCTTTTCCCCTCTCTCTCTCTACATCTCTCTCTCTCTACATCTCTCTCTCTCTACATCTCTCTCTCTCTACATCTCTCTCTCTACATCTCTCTCTCTCTACATC
Source organism: Thymallus thymallus (assembly GCA_023634145.1). Taxonomy (NCBI): domain Eukaryota; kingdom Metazoa; phylum Chordata; class Actinopteri; order Salmoniformes; family Salmonidae; genus Thymallus; species Thymallus thymallus. The sequence continues at coordinate 41,848,284 of CM042397.1, read as the reverse complement.
TCTCTCTCTACATCTCTCTCTCTACATCTCTCTCTCTACATCTCTCTCTCTCTACATCTCTCTCTCTCTACATCTCTCTCTCTACATCTCTCTCTCTACATCTCTCTCTCTACATCTCTCTCTCTACATCTCTCTCTCTCTACATCTCTCTCTCTCTACATCTCTCTCAAATCAATTCAATTCAAATTCGGCTTTATTGGCATGAAAGTTACAACTTAACAATATTGCCAAAGCACTTTACTATGTAACAATAAAAAGAAAAGAAGGTTCATACTATTATTAACAACAACAACAAAAATATAGATCCATTACATATTAATTATCACATACTCAACCAAACATATTCAAAATAATTGTATGTGTGTGTTTTGTGTGTGTAAGTTTGTTGGGAGATTATTGGTTGTAGTTGGGTCAACTGGTTGTCTTTATGGGATTATTGGTTGTAGTTGGGTCAACTGGTTGTCCTTACAGGATTATTGGTTGCAGTTGGGTCAACTGGTTGTCCCTACGGGTGTGGCATGATGCAACATATTTTGCACCATAAATGGCACAATGGACCTTTTCACCCAATAGGCATTGTCATTTTTCATAATCTGTTCCTGTTTCAAATTCTTTATTTATTCTCTCCCTCTCTCTCTCTCTCTCTCTCTCTACATCTCTCTCCATCTCTCTCTCTCTCTCTCTCTCTCTCTCTCTCTCTCCATCTCTCTCTCTCTACATCTCTCTCCATCTCTCTCTCTATACATCTCTCTACATCTCTCTCCATCTCTCTCTCTCTCTCTCTCTCTCTCTCTACATCTCTCTAGATCTCTCTCTCTCTCAATTCAATTCAATTCAATTCAATTCACTTTATTGGCATGACGCAACAATGTACATATTGCCAAAGTATCATACATCAATATATATATATATTTTTCTATATATTTATATATATATTTTTTTTTCTATTTTATATATATATATATATACATACGCACATACATATACAGTGGGGAGAACAAGTATTTGATACACTGCCGATTTTGCAGGTTTTCCTACTTACAAAGCATGTAGAGGTCTGTAATTTTTATCATAGGTACACTTCAACTGTGAGAGACGGAATCTAAAATCCAGAAAATCACATTGTATGATTTTTTAATAATTAATTTACATTTTATTGCATGACATAAGTATTTGATCACCTACCAACCAGTAAGAATTCCGGCTCTCACAGACCTGATAGTTTTTCTTTAAGAAGCCCTCCTGTTCTCCACTCATTACCTGTATTAACTGCACCTATTTGAACTCGTTACCTGTATAAAAGACACCTGTCCACACACTCAATCAAACAGACTCCAACCTCTCCACAATGGCCAAGACCAGAGAGCTGTGTAAGGACATCAGGGATAAAATTGTAGACCTGCACAAGGCTGGGATGGGCTACAGGACAATAGGCAAGCAGCTTGGTGAGAAGGCAACAACTGTTGGCGCAATTATTAGAAAATGGAAGAAGTTCAAGATGAGGGTCAATCTCCCTCGGTCTAGGGCACCATGCAAGATCTCACCTTGTGGGGCATCAATGATCATGAGGAAGGTGAGGGATCAGCCCAGAACTACACGGCAGGACCTGATCAATGACCTGAAGAGAGCTGGGACCACAGTCTCAAAGAAAACCATTAGTAACACACTATGCCGTCATGGATTAAAATCCTGCAGCGCACGCAAGGTCCCCCTGCTCAAGCCAGCGCATGTCCAGGCCCGTCTGAAGTTTGCCAATGACCATCTGGATGATCCAGAGGAGGAATGGGAGAAGGTCATGTGGTCTGATGAGACAAAAATAGAGCTTTTTGGTCTAAACTCCACTCGCCGTGTTTGGAGGAAGGAGAAGGATGAGTACAACCCCAAGAACACCATCCCAACCGTGAAGCATGGAGGTTGAAACATCATTCTTTGGGGATGCTTTTCTGCAAAGGGGACAGGACGACAGCACCGTATTGAGGGGAGGATGGATGGGGCCATGTATTGCGAGATCTTGGCCAACAACCTCCTTCCCTCAGTAAGAGCATTGAAGATGGGTCGTGGCTGGGTCTTCCAGCATGACAACGACCCGAAACACACAGCCAGGGCAACTAAGGAGTGGCTCCGTAAGAAGCATCTCAAGGTCCTGGAGTGGCCTAGCCAGTCTCCAGACCTGAACCCAATAGAAAATCTTTGGAGGGAGCTGAAAATCCGTATTGCCCAGCGACAGCCCCGAAACCTGAAGGATCTGTATGGAGGAGTGGGCCAAAATCCCTGCTGCAGTGTGTGCAAACCTGGTATAGAACTACAGGAAACGTATGATCTCTGTAATTGCACCAAATATTAATTGTACCAAATATTAAGTTCTGCTTTTCTGATGTATCAAATACTTATGTCATGCAATAAAATGCAAATTAATTACTTAAAAATCATACAATGTGATTTTCTGGATTTTTGTTTTAGATTCCGTCTCTCACAGTTGAAGTGTACCTATGATACAAATTACAGACCTCTACATGCTTTGTAAGTAGGAAAACCTGCAAAATCGGCAGTGTATCAAATACTTGTTCTCCCCACTGTATATACACATATATACATACATACATACATACACATATATATATATATTTTTTTTTTAAATATAATTACATCAAAGAACAAATAACAACAGGAAAAAATAAAATAAATGCATTAAATATGTCAGGCACTGTCCCTCAACTTGTGGCAGGCAGCAACATAGCATGCTGCCAGCGCACAGCTGGTCGTGTCTTCCCCCAAAAGGATCGGCAGCCTTTCTATGTCAGAGAGGTCCTCAAAGCCCCGGACTACTTGTTCAAATTTGGGGAAGTGACTCTCTCTGATAGTTTTATATTTTTGACATTTTGTCAGGGAATGCAGCTCTGTCTCTGGTTCTGCTGTGATGCAGTGGTTGCACAGCCTTTCCTCTACAGGGAGCCAGGTTTTCCTGTGTCTACCCTTCTCAATAGCAAGGCTGTGCTCGCTGAGCCTGTACTTTGTCAAGGTTTTCCTGAGGTTTTGATCAGTCACCATGGTCAGATAGTTTGCCATGGTGTACTGTCGATTTAGGGCCAAATAGCACTGCATTTTGCTTTGTGCTTGTGTTTGTGTTTTCCAATAGGTAATGTAGTTTTGTTTTAGATGTTTTGTAATTTGGTTAATTCTTATTGATTGGATGTTCTGGTCCTGAGGCTTCAGTGTGTTAGTGGAACAAGTTTGTGAACTCAGCCCCCGGACCAGTTGGATGAAGGGACTCTTATCTTTGCTCAACTCTTGGTATTGCAGGGCTTGGTAATGATATGAGAGGGGGTCACTGTGTTTTAGGTGTTTCCAAAAATTAATTGCTCTTTTTTGAGTTTTTAATATTAGTGGATATCGGCCTAATTCTGCCCTGCATGCATTGTTTGTAGTTTTCCTCTGGACATGTAGGAGAATCTTACAAAGTTCCGCGTGCAAGGTCTCAATGGGATGTTTGTCCCAGTGGGTAAAATCTTGTTTTGTAAGTGGACCCCACACCTCGCTGCCATAGAGTGTGATTGGTTCAATCACACATTTAATTAGTTTTTGCCAAATTGTAATAGGTATTTCAATTTGGATTTGTTTTTTAATGGTGTAGAATGCCCTGCGTGCTTTGTCTCTCAGTTCATTCACTGCATTATTTAGGTGTCCAGTCGAACTTATTTTTAAACCTAAATAGTTGTATTGTGTGCAATACTCTATATGTTTTGCACCAATTGAGAACTTTGGTTTTATTCCCTGGGATCTGGAATTTGTCTGGAAAATCATTATTTTGGTCTTTTTGGGGTTTACTGTCAGGGCCCAGGTCTGACAGTACTGCTCTAGCAGGTCCAAGCTCTGCTGTAGACCATGTGCTGTGGGTGAAAGCAGGCACAGGTCATCTGCAAAGAGCAGGCATCTAACTTCCGAATTGTGGAGACTAACACCAGGGGCTGAGGACTTTTCTAGAATATTGGCCAATTCATTGATGTAAATGTTAAATAGCACAGGGCTGAGATTGCAACCCTGGCGGAGGCCCCGCCCCTGGTTAAATGATTCCGTTTTTTTCTTGCCAATTTTTATGCTACACATGTTGCCTGTATACATTGATTTTATAATGTCATATGTTTTACCCCCTACACCACTTTCAATGACTTTGTAGAACAGTCCTGTATGCCAGATAGAATCAAATGCTTTTTGGAAGTCAATAAAGCAAGTATAGTGTTTTGTCTTATTTTTGTGGACGTGTTTATCTATTAGGGTGTGTAGGGTGTAAATATGATCTGTTGTTCTATGTTTTGGTATAAATCCAATTTGGCTTTTACTCAGGATGTTGTGCTTATTAAGGAAGTTTAGGACTCTTACATTTATAATACTACAGAAAACCTTCCCCAGGTTACTGTTCACACAAATCCCTCTGCAATTGTTAGGGTCAGATTTGTCTCCGTTTTTAAAGATTGGTGTTATGAGTCCTTGGTTCCAGATGTCAGGGAAGTAACCTACACTCAGGATCAAGTTAAACAATTTTTATATAGCCAATTGATATTTTTCACTAGTGAATTTGAGCATCTCATTTAGGATCCCATCAGGTCCACATGCTTTTTTGATTTGAGGGCTTGAAGTTTTTTAAGGAGCTCCTGCTCAGTAATTGGGGTCTAAAGGATTTTGGTTCCTTTATAGATTTTTACAGTTTGTTTAACTCTCTCTCTCTACATCTCTCTCTCTCTACATCTCTCTCTCTCTCTCTACATCTCTCTCTCTCTACATCTATCTCTCTCTACATCTCTCTCTCTCTACATCTCTCTCCCTCTCTACATCTCTCTCCCTCTCTACATCTCTCTCTCTCTACATCTCTCTCTCTCTACATCTCTCTCTCTCTACATCTCTCTCTCTCTCTCTCTCTCTACATCTCTCTCCCTCTACATCTCTCTCTCTCTACATCTCTCTCTCTCTCTCTCTCTACATCTCTCTCCCTCTACATCTCTCTCTCTCTCTACATCTCTCTCTCTCTCTACATCTCTCTCTCTCTCTACATCTCTCTCTCTCTACATCTCTCTCTCTCTACATCTCTCTCTCTCTCTACATCTCTCTCTCTCTACATCTCTCTCTCTCTCTACATCTCTCTCTCTCTCTACATCTCTCTCTCTCTCTACATCTCTCTCTCTCTACATCTCTCTCTCTCTACATCTCTCTCTCTCTCTACATCTCTCTCTCTCTACATATCTCTCTCTCTACATCTCTCTCTCTCTCTACATCTCTCTCTCTCTCTACATCTCTCTCTCTCTCTACATCTCTCTCTCTCTACATCTCTCTCTCTCTCTACATCTCTCTCCCTCTACATCTCTCTCTCTCTACATCTCTCTCTCTCTCTCTCTCTCTCTCTACATCTCTCTCCCTCTACATCTCTCTCTCTCTCTCCCTCTCTCCATCTCACTGCATCTCTCTCTCTCCCTCTCGCTCTCTCTCTCTCTCTCTCTCTCTCTCTCTCTCTCTCTCTCTCTCTCTCTCTCTCCCTCTCTCTCTCCCTCTCTCCATCTCACTGCATCTCTCTCTCCCTCTCTCTCTCTCTCTACATCTCTCTCCCTCTCTCTCTCTACATCTCTCTCTCTCTCTCTCTACATCTCTCTCCCTCTCTCTCTCTCTACATCTCTCTCCCTCTACATCTCTCTCTCTCTACATCTCTCTCCCTCTCTCCATCTCACTGCATCTCTCTCTCTACATCTCTCTCTCTCCCTCTCTCTCTCTCTCTCCCTCTCTCCATCTCACTGCATCTCTCTCTCTCTCCCTCTCTCTCTCTCCCTCTCTCCCTCTCTCTCCATTTGTATGCATCTCTCTCTCTCTCTACATCTCTCTCTCTCTCTACATCTCTCTCCCTCTACATCTCTCTCTCTCTCTCCCTCTCTCTCTCCCTCTCTCCATCTCACTGCATCTCTCTCTCTCCCCCTCTCTCTCTATCTCTCTCTCCCTCTCTCCATCTCACTGCATCTCTCTCTCCCTCTCTCTCTCTCTCTACATCTCTCTCCCTCTCTCTCTACATCTCTCTCCCTCTCTCTCTACATCTCTCTCTCCCATCTCTCTCTCTCTCTCCCTCTCTCCCATCTCTCTCTCTCTACATGTCTCTCCCATCTCTCTCTCTCTACCTCTCTCGCTCTCTCTCTCTCTCTCTCTCTCTCTCTCCCTCTCTCCATCTCACTGCATCTCTCTCTCTCGCTCTCTCTCTCCATCTCTCTCTCTCTCTCTCCCTCTCTCCATCTCACTGCATCTCTCTCTCTCTCCCTCTCTCTCTCGCTCTCTCTCTCCCTCTCTCTCCATTTTTATGCATCTCTCTCTCCCTTCTTTCTCCAGATTGCAGCAGCAGACTGCATACAAGAGTTCTGCAGGGAGAGGGAGAGAGTGAGAGGGAGAGAGAGAGAGAGAGCAAGAGATGCAGCGAGATTGGGAGAGAGGGGGGGGGCTTTGGCGGAGGGCAGCATGTGGAATTGAAATGACAGTTGAGCTATGTCACTGAGAGGCACCCCCTTGCCGACAGAGAATGATAGAAAAGGAGAGATAGAAGATTTAGGCTACTGGCACACTATTTTATTACACCTTTATGCCAGCCAATCACAAAACAGACACCTTTATGTCAGCCAATCACAAAACAGACACCTTTATGTCAGCCAATCACAAAACAAACACCTTTTTCAGCCAAAGGTGGCCTGGAGGGTAGGAGTATTGGGTCAGTAACCGAAAGGTTGCTGGATTGAATCCCTGAGCTGACAAGGTAAAGATCTGTCGATCTGCCCCTGAACAAGGCAGTTAACCTACTTTTCCCCGGGATGTTGATTAAGGCACCGCTCTGATTCAGAGGTTAAATGTGGAAGACACATTTCAGTTGAACGCATTCAGTTGTATAACTGACTAGTATCCCCCCTTTCCTTTATGTCAGCCAATCACAAAACAGACACCTTTATGTCAACCAATCACAAAACAGACACCTTTATATCAGCCAATCACAAAACACACACCTTTGTCAGCCAATCATAAAACACACACCTTTATGTCAGCCAATCACAAAACACACACCTTTATATCAGCCAATCACAAAACACACACCTTTGTCAGCCAATCATAAAACAGACACCTTTATGTCAGCCAATCACAAAACAAACACACATACTACAAATAATAACATCTGACACAAGCAGTGGTTTGTTAGGCGACTGAAATGTCTTAAAGCAGTTACAGGTCTAAAGAACATCATCATTTTTTATATTAAGGTTATAAGGTCTTCTCCGGTGATAGAAGTTGATGATGCTGCATTATATTATCTATCTCATTGCTCTGAACCACGCAGTTCGCAGGGTGGAATTCTCGTGTGTGTGTGACGGACCCGTCTCAGTTCTTAAGAAGCGAGTGCAGAGCTCGAGCGCAGAGCAGACCCACTGGTCAAAAACTGGTTGAATCACCTTTGTTTCCATGAATCAATGTGGAAAACTGATTGGATTTGCATAAAGTCATCAACATAAGGACATTTCATATTTGTTTCACCCAACTTTGAACCTAAATCCAATAACATGGTGACATTTGTTGTTGATTACACGTTGAATTCACGTTAGTTGACAACTCAACCACATGTAAATCAAAACTAGACGTTGAACTGACGTCTGTGCCCAGTGGGGTGGGAGCCAGCCAGCGAGCAGCGCGACACCGTCCGTCCGTCCATCCACCCTTCCAGCAGTCAGCCTCTACAGAGCGCACACACTCACTCACACGCACGTACACACGCACACAAACACGTTGGAGTCCGTCCTACGGTGTGCGTAGCGTGCTTGGCAACTCGGCTCGCTACTCGCGGCTGGGATAGGAGGAGGAGAAAGCAGAGCAGAGGAGAAGAGGAGAGGCAAAAGGAGTACATTCCACTGGAAGATGTTGGACTGGGATATTAGTACCGCGGCGGACCAGGAACACGGTACACAATGAGTCCTATTGGATTACAGTGATTGTGCTGCTCTCTCGGCAGTGTGTGGAGTTGACAACAGGATTAATATTCTAGACCCCAGGGAGGAAGAAAAGCAGGAATAAGCGTCTGTCTTCAGTGGGTTGACTTCCAGAGGGGGGACCGGCTGGGCTGTTGTAATGTCACCTCATCACCCCGCTGTTCTGGAGCTGTGTGAAAAGGAGAGGCTGTAAGTATGTTCATTTGTATGTCTGTCTGTCAGTCTCCATGTCCCCCGGTCTGTCTGTCCCGTCTCTCTCTGTCTATTCATGTTTTCTTTATCAATAGTACTGTTTTGGGTTTTGAATGGTAGCGATAGGCTGCCCCGTTTTACGCATAGCTTTGCCTTGCTGTGCCTTGACTCTCCAAAGTGCAGCAAGCACTAGGCTGTGTGTGTGTGTGTGTGTGTAAAATGACTAGAACACACACACAAACACACACTGTGAGCTGTAGGACATGAGGGAAGGCTCAGATCTTTTTCGTCTTGGGTTGGATTTAATTGTGATCAACTTTGCTTCAGAACCAACCAAAACCACATTTGTCCTGGTTAGGTTACATATCAACCTATAACCCCCTCTACCCCTGCTAAATATCATCCTACCACCCCAATATAACCCCCTCTACCCCCTGCTACATATCATCCTACCACCCCAATATAACCCCCTCTACCCCCTGCTAAATATCATCCTACCACCCCAATATAACCCCCTCTACCCCTGCTAAATATCATCCTACCACCCCAATATAACCCCCTCTACCCCCTGCTAAATATCATCCTACCACCCCAATATAACCCCCTCTAAATATCATCCTACCACCCCAATATAACCCCCTCTACCCCCTGCTAAATATCATCCTACCACCCCAATATAACCCCCTCTACCCCTGCTACATATCATCCTACCACCCCAATATAACCCCCTCTACCCCCTGCTAAATATCATCCTACCACCCCAATATAACCCCCTCTACCCCCTGCTAAATATCATCCTACCACCCCAATATAACCCCCTCTACCCCTGCTAAATATCATCCTACCACCCCAATATAACCCCCTCTACCCCCTGCTAAATATCATCCTACCACCCCAATATAACCCCCTCTAAATATCATCCTACCACCCCAATATAACCCCCTCTACCCCCTGCTAAATATCATCCTACCACCCCAATATAACCCCCTCTACCCCTGCTACATATCATCCTACCACCCCAATATAACCCCCTCTACCCCCTGCTACATATCATCCTACCACCCCAATATAACCCCCTCTACCCCCTGCTAAATATCATCCTACCACCCCAATATAACCCCCTCTACCCCCTGCTAAATATCATCCTACCACCCCAATATAACCCCCTCTACCCCCTGCTAAATATCATCCTACCACCCCAATATAACCCTCTACCCCCTGCTAAATATCATCCTACCACCCCAATATAACCCCCTCTACCCCCTGCTAAATATCATCCTACCACCCCAATATAACCCCCTCTACCCCCTGCTAAATATCATCCTACCACCCCAATATAACCCCCTCTACCCCCTGCTAAATATCATCCTACCACCCCAATATAACCCCCTCTACCCCCTGCTAAATATCATCCTACCACCCCAATATAACCCCCTCTACCCCCTGCTACATATCATCCTACCACCCCAATATAACCCCCTCTACCCCCTGCTAAATATCATCCTACCACCCCAACATAACCCCCTCTACCCCCTGCTAAATATCATCCTACCACCCCAATATAACCCCCTCTACCCCCTCTAAATATCATCCTACCACCCCAACATAACCCCCTCTACATATCATCCTACCACCCCAACATAACCCCCTCTACATATCATCCTACCACCCCAACATAACCCCCTCTACATATCATCCTACCACCCCAATATAACCCCCTTTACCCCTGCTACATATCATCCTACCACCCCAATAGAACCCCCTCTACCCCTGCTAAATATCATCCTACTACCCCAATATAAACCCCTCTACCCTTGCTACATATCATCCTACCACCCCAATATAACCCTCTACCCCCTGCTAAATATCATCCTACCACCCCAATATAACCCCCTCTACCCCCTGCTACATATCATCCTACCACCCCAATATAACCCTCTACCCCCTGCTAAATATCATCCTACCACCCCAATATAACCCCCTCTACCCCCTGCTAAATATCATCCTACCACCCCAATATAACTCCCTCTACCCCCTGCTAAATATCATCCTACCACCCCAATATAACCCCCTCTACCCCCTGCTACATATCATCCTACCACCCCAATATAACCCCCTCTACCCCCTGCTAAATATCATCCTACCACCCCAATATAACCCCCTCTACCCCTGCTACATATCATCCTACCACCCCAATATAACCCCCTCTACCCCTGCTACATATCATCCTACCACCCCAATATAACCCCCTTTACCCCTGCTAAATATCATCCTACCACCCCAATATAACCCCCTCTACATATCATCCTACCACCCCAATATAACCCCCTCTACCCCTGCTACATATCATCCTACCACCCCAATATAACCCCCTTTACCCCTGCTAAATATCATCCTACCACCCCAATATAACCCCCTCTACCCCCGTTAAATGTCTAGTTGTGGTTTTAGGACTGCAACACAATACAGATGTAGGATTTTAATTAGATCACACAAGCAGGAAATGCAACTTGTAGTGTAGTTGAGTTTTAAAAGTTAATAATTTCCACTTTGAAAATTCAGACTTGATTTGCCCTGAAGAAAAATGTATCCACCACTACAAAAATGTCCATTCATAATAATTCACATTTCCAGTTACTGCAGGATTATTTTCCAGCTGTAGAAAATTGGCTCAAAGTAAGATTCTACATTCTAAACACAAAAAGGGTTATTCGGCTGTCCCCATAGGAGAACCCTTTTTGGTTCCAGGCAGAACTACTTTGGGTTCCATGTAGAACCCTCTGTTCAACAAGGAACTCAAAAAGGTTCTGCCTGGAACGAAAAAGGGTTCTTCAAAAAGTTCACCTATGGGGACAGCCGAAGAACCCTTTTAGGTTCTAGATAGCAGCTTTACTTCTAAGAGTGTACAGCTGTAACTCGTGGAATAAACAGAATCACTGTTCAGTTTCGGTACTTGTGTGTGTGCAGAGGGATCTTGTTGCAGTGTGTGTGTGTGTGTGCAGAGGGATCTTGTTGCAGTGTGTGTGTGAGTGTGCAGAGGGATCTTGTTGCAGTGTGTGTGTGTGTGTGCAGAGGGATCTTGTTGCAGTGTGTGTGTGTGTGTGTGCAGAGGGATCTTGTTGCAGTGTGTGTGTGTGTGTGTGTGTGCAGAGGGATCTTGTTGCAGTGTGTGTGTGTGTGTGCAGAGGGATCTTGTTGCAGTGTGTGTGTGTGTGTGTGTGCAGAGGGATCTTGTTGCAGTGTGTGTGTGAGTGTGCAGAGGGATCTTGTTGCAGTGTGTGTGTGTGTGTGCAGAGGGATCTTGTTGCAGTGTGTGTGTGTGTGTGCAGAGGGATCTTGTTGCAGTGTGTGTGTGTGTGTGCAGAGGGATCTTGTTGCAGTGTGTGTGTGTGTGTGTGTGTGCAGAGGGATCTTGTTGCAGTGTGTGTGTGTGTGTGCAGAGGGATCTTGTTGCAGTGTGTGTGTGTGTGTGCAGAGGGATCTTGTTGCAGTGTGTGTGTGCAGAGGGATCTTGTTGCAGTGTGTGTGTGAGTGTGCGCGCGCGCCTCGTGTCGTGATCATGTGAGCGGAGCGCGAGACGAGCATCTCTCTGAAGGCTAAACAGCGCACGGGAGCCCGGTAAAAAGGCACGCTCTATAGCTGCCTGCCCTGGATCCCGCCGCTGTCTACAGCTCCCTGGGGGTTGTGCGGGTGCAGAAAGCAGTGCGCGAGACAGGAGGGGAAACAACATTCCCTTTTCACCCCCTCTAATGAAGGATGGAAGAGACGTTAAAACAGCTGTTACAGGGTTACACGTCTTCCCTCCTTGGCTCTTATCGTCGACACTGCGGGTTTCTGCTGTCCTCCATCTCCATTCAGCCTTAGAACTTTACATCCTTTGTGTCTCGGTGGTCCAGCTAGGCTACAGGCTCTGAATGACCGACTGAGGCAAAATACTGTTGAATTATAGAATATTGAATTCAACCATTATAGTTTTAGATTCATTGGAAGGATAATGATATCTGATCAGTCACAGCCGAGATCCTATTAACACGGAAAGCCATGCTTGCTTTCCCCTGGTGTTGGTGCTAGCGAGCTAACAAACAGGCTAGGCAGTGCTATGTGTCAGTGTCAACAGCCAATCCAGTAGGATATGGAAACTATAGTGAGCTTCGATTGGTCAATAGCAACGCGATGTGGCAGAGAATTTGGATAAAGTTCGCCAACCTTGGTCCCGCAGTGTTCACATCACTTGCCCCTGCTCGCATTGCCCAACGGTCCCCACTTCGCGTCCTTCATTGAAAATGATTGTGTTTCTGTTGGTTCATTGTCCCCAACGTGCTATATGGATCACTTGTGTCAGGATCTATCACGCTAACTGTCGACTAGCTGGAGAGAGTGAGTGAGCGTCCTACATTCCGCAGAGCAAGCGGCCGGGCCGATAGGAGGCTGCAGGCCCGGGCCCCGCCAGTAGGGGTAGCCGGTGTATTGCGGTGGATCCAGTACAGTTAATGAGAAATCAACATGAATTTACATCTCTCTTTTTCCCCTTCCTCCCTTCCGTGCTCCGGAGCCAGTCACGTTGTAGAGGCACAGTTCTTACATCTGACTGCGTCTCCGCTCACATCATGGAGAGGGAGGGAGAGAGAGAAGCAGAGAGAGAGAGAAAGAGAGAAGCAGAGAGAGAAAGAGAGAAGAATAGAGAGAAGCAGAGAGAGAGAGAGAGAGAGAGAGAGAGAGAGAAGCAGAGAGAGAGAGAGAGAGAGAGAGAGAGAGAGAGAGAAGCAGAGAGAGAGAGAGAGAAGCAGAGAGAGAGAGAGAAGCAGAAAGAGAGAGAGAGAGAAGCAGAGGGAGAGAGAGAGAGAGAAGCAGAGAGAGAGAGAAGCAGAAAGAGAGAGAGAGAGAAGCAGAGAGAGAGAGAGAGAGAGAGAGAAGCAGAGAGAGATAGAGAGAGAGAGAGAGGCATGGATGTTTTAACAGTGTGAATCAGCCGTGACCCTGGCCTATAGCAGAGATAGAGAACACCTATTCAACATACATCCAGTATTGACTTTAGCCTGTGTGCTGTGTGGACAGGTGTGTGGTGGACTCAGGTGCAGAGTGAACTCACAGGGACTCATCCCTGTTATATAACAGGACACTGTTTCCCATAAATACACATACATACACACACACACACACACACAGGCATACACACACACAAACACATACACACAGAGATTCCATATTCAGTCATCCTAAAGAGGTGTATGGCCTTGGTTCACTGCTTCTATTAGTTCCCCTGTGTTCCTCAGACCCTAACATGAGGAACACACGTCCATGTTAGGGTCTGAGGAACACACGTCCATGTTAGGGTCTGAGGAACACACGTCCATGTTAGGGTCTGAGGAACACACGTCCATGTTAGGGTCTGAGGAACACACGTCCATGTTAGGGTCTGAGGAACACACCTCCATGTTAGGGTCTGAGGAACACACGTCCATGTTAGGGTCTGAGGAACACACGTCCATGTTAGAGTCTGAGGAACACACCTCCATGTTAGGGTCTGAGGAACACACGTCCATGTTAGGGTCTGAGGAACACACGTCCATGTTAGGGTCTGAGGAACACACGTCCATGTTAGGGTCTGAGGAACACACGTCCATGTTAGGGTCTGAGGAACACACCTCCATGTTAGGGTCTGAGGAACACACCACCATGTTAGGGTCTGAGGAACACATGGATGGAGAGAGGAAGAGATGGATGGAGAGAGGAAGAGATGGATGGAGAGAGGAAGAGAGGGATGAAGAGAGGGATGGAGAGAGGAAGAGATGGATGGAGAGAGGAAGAGAGGGATGGAGAGAGGAAGAGAGGGATGCAGAGAGGAAGAGATGGATGGAGAGAGGAAGACATGGATGGAGAGAGGAAGACATGGATGCAGAGAGGAAGATATGGAGAGAGAGGAATGGAGAGAGAGAGGGATGGAGAGATGAAGAGAGTGATGGAGAGAGGAAGAGATGGACGTAGAGAGGAAGAGATGGATGAGAGAGAGAAATAGAGAGAGGAAAAGATGCACACCTGGCACTCAGAACAGATGGCAGGGCGGCTGCTGCAGTGGCCGGAATAAAGAGAGGGATGGATGCAGAGAGGAAGTGGGATGGATGGAGAGAGGGAGAGAATCTCAGAGAGAGAGAGAGGAAGTGGGATGGATGGAGAGAGGGAGAGAATCTCAGAGAGAGAGAGAGGAAGTGAGATGGATGGAGAGAGGGAGAGAATCTCAGAGAGAGAGAGAGGAAGTGAGATGGATGGAGAGAGGGAGAGAATCTCAGAGAGAGAGAGAGTAAGTGAGATGGATGGAGAGAGGGAGAGAATCTCAGAGAGAGAGAGAGGAAGTGAGATGGATGGAGAGAGGGAGAGAGAATCTCAGAGAGAGAGAGAGGAAGTGGGATGGATGGAGAGAGGGAGAGAATCTCAGAGAGAGAGAGAGGAAGTGGGATGGATGGAGAGAGGGAGAGAATCTCAGAGAGAGAGAGAGGAAGTGAGATGGATGGAGAGAGGGAGAGAATCTCAGAGAGAGAGAGAGGAAGTGGGATGGATGGAGAGAGGGAGAGAATCTCAGAGAGAGAGAGAGGAAGTGGGATGGATGGAGAGAGGGAGAGAATCTCAGAGAGAGAGAGAGGAAGTGGGATGGATGGAGAGAGGGAGAGAATCTCAGAGAGAGAGAGAGGAAGTGGGATGGATGGAGAGAGGGAGAGAATCTCAGAGAGAGAGAGAGGTAGAGAAGGTGGTCAGCTCGATATCAGAATCCCTCCACCTCAGCAGTTTAACCATACGTTTCCATTCACACAGGCTAACATTACAATTTAACCTATCCATTTAACATAACCATATTCACATAACATACCAATGTAACCATTCATATTCACATAACATACCAATGTAACCATTCATATTCACATAACATACCAATGTAACCATTCATATTCACATAACATACCAATGTAACCCTACATATTCACATAACATACCAATGTAACCATTCATATTCACATAACATACCAATGTAACCATTCATATTCACATAACATACCAATGTAACCATTCATATTCACATAACATACCAATGTAACCATTCATATTCACATAACATACCAATGTAACCATTCATATTCACATAACATACCAATGTAACCATTCATATTCACATAACATACCAATGTAACCATTCATATTCACATAACATACCAATGTAACCATTCATATTCACATAACATACCAATGTAACCCTACATATTCACATAACATACCAATGTAACCATTCATATTCACATAACATACCAATGTAACCATTCATATTCACATAACATACCAATGTAACCATTCATATTCACATAACATACCAATGTAACCATTCATATTCACATAACATACCAATGTAACCATTCATATTCACATAACATACCAATGTAACCCTACATATTCACATAACATACCAATGTAACCATTCATATTCACATAACATACCAATGTAACCCTACATATTCACATAACATACCAATGTAACCATTCATATTCACATAACATACCAATGTAACCATTCATATTCACATAACATACCAATGTAACCATTCATATTCACATAACATACCAATGTAACCCTACATATTCACATAACATACCAATGTAACCATTCATATTCACATAACATACCAATGTAACCCTACATATTCACATAACATACCAATGTAACCATTCATATTCACATAACATACCAATGTAACCATTCATATTCACATAACATACCAATGTAACCATTCATATTCACATAACATACCAATGTAACCCTACATATTCACATAACATACCAATGTAACCCTACATATTCACATAACATACCAATGTAACCATTCATATTCACATAACATACCAATGTAACCATTCATATTCACATAACATACCAATGTAACCCTACATATTCACATAACATACCAATGTAACCATTCATATTCACATAACATACCAATGTAACCCTACATATTCACATAACATACCAATGTAACCATTCATATTCACATAACATACCAATGTAACCATTCATATTCACATAACATACCAATGTAACCATTCATATTCACATAACATACCAATGTAACCATTCATATTCACATAACATACCAATGTAACCATTCATATTCACATAACATACCAATGTAACCCTACATATTCACAGAACATACCAATGTAACCATTCATATTCACATAACATACCAATGTAACCATTCATATTCACATAACATACCAATGTAACCATTCATATTCACATAACATACCAATGTAACCCTACATATTCACATAACATACCAATGTAACCATTCATATTCACATAACATACCAATATAACCATTCATATTCACATAACATACCAATGTAACCCTACATATTCACATAACATACCAATGTAACCATTCATATTCACATAACATACCAATGTAACCCTACATATTCACATAACATACCAATGTAACCATTCATATTCACATAACATACCAATGTAACCCTACATATTCACATAACATACCAATGTAACCATTCATATTCACATAACATACCAATGTAACCATTCATATTCACATAACATACCAATGTAACCATTCATATTCACATAACATACCAATGTAACCCTACATATTCACATAACATACCAATGTAACCCTACATATTCACATAACATACCAATGTAACCCTACATATTCACATAACATACCAATGTAACCCTACATATTCACATAACATACCAATGTAACCATTCATATTCACATAACATACCAATGTAACCATTCATATTCACATAACATACCAATGTAACCCTACATATTCACATAACATACCAATGTAACCATTCATATTCACATAACATACCAATGTAACCATTCATATTCACATAACATACCAATGTAACCCTACATATTCACATAACATACCAATGTAACCATTCATATTCACATAACATACCAATGTAACCCTACATATTCACATAACATACCAATGTAACCATTCATATTCACATAACATACCAATGTAACCATTCATATTCACATAACATACCAATGTAACCCTACATATTCACATAACATACCAATGTAACCATTCATATTCACATAACATACCAATGTAACCCTACATATTCACATAACATACCAATGTAACCCTACATATTCACATAACATACCAATGTAACCCTACATATTCACATAACATACCAATGTAACCCTACATATTCACATAACATATCAATGTAACCCTACATATTCACATAACATATCAATGTAACCCTACATATTCACATAACATACCAATGTAACCCTACATATTCACATAACATACCAATGTAACTCTACATATTCACATAACATACCAATGTAACCATTCATATTCACATAACATACCAATGTAACCATTCATATTCACATAACATACCAATGTAACCATTCATATTCACATAACATACCAATGTAACCCTACATATTCACATAACATATCAATGTAACCATTCATATTCACATAACATACCAATGTAACCCTACATATTCACATAACATACCAATGTAACCATTCATATTCACATAACATACCAATATAACCATTCATATTCACATAACATACCAATGTAACCCTACATATTCACATAACATACCAATGTAACCATTCATATTCACATAACATACCAATGTAACCCTACATATTCACATAACATACCAATGTAACCATTCATATTCACATAACATACCAATGTAACCCTACATATTCACATAACATACCAATGTAACCATTCATATTCACATAACATACCAATGTAACCATTCATATTCACATAACATACCAATGTAACCATTCATATTCACATAACATACCAATGTAACCCTACATATTCACATAACATACCAATGTAACCCTACATATTCACATAACATACCAATGTAACCCTACATATTCACATAACATACCAATGTAACCCTACATATTCACATAACATACCAATGTAACCATTCATATTCACATAACATACCAATGTAACCATTCATATTCACATAACATACCAATGTAACCCTACATATTCACATAACATACCAATGTAACCATTCATATTCACATAACATACCAATGTAACCATTCATATTCACATAACATACCAATGTAACCCTACATATTCACATAACATACCAATGTAACCATTCATATTCACATAACATACCAATGTAACCCTACATATTCACATAACATACCAATGTAACCATTCATATTCACATAACATACCAATGTAACCATTCATATTCACATAACATACCAATGTAACCCTACATATTCACATAACATACCAATGTAACCATTCATATTCACATAACATACCAATGTAACCCTACATATTCACATAACATACCAATGTAACCCTACATATTCACATAACATACCAATGTAACCCTACATATTCACATAACATACCAATGTAACCCTACATATTCACATAACATATCAATGTAACCCTACATATTCACATAACATATCAATGTAACCCTACATATTCACATAACATACCAATGTAACCCTACATATTCACATAACATACCAATGTAACTCTACATATTCACATAACATACCAATGTAACCATTCATATTCACATAACATACCAATGTAACCATTCATATTCACATAACATACCAATGTAACCATTCATATTCACATAACATACCAATGTAACCCTACATATTCACATAACATATCAATGTAACCATTCATATTCACATAACATACCCATCTACTCTCTCCTTATTCTGAGACAGATAATAGACTATCTTTCCATTGTGTTCATTCATATACAGTACATCTTGTAAATATATTGACTATATAATGTATATTGTCTCAGCTGAACATGGTATTGTTTCATCTAGATTGAATATATTGACTAGATATAAATATATACACTGAGTGTACAAAACATTAAGAACACCTTCCTAATATTGAGTTACACCCCCCGCCCCATTAGTCCTCAGAACAGCCTCAATTCATTGGGTCTGGACTCTACAAGGTGTCGAAAGCATTTTACAGAGATGCTGGCCCAATGCTTCCCACAGTTGTGTCAAGTTGGCTGGATGTCTTTTGGGTGGTGGACCATTCTTGATGCACGGAAAACTATTAAATGTGAAAAACCCAGCAGCGTTGTAGTTCTTGACACAAACCAGTGAGCCTGGCACCTACTACCATACCCCGTTCAGACACTTAAATCTTTTGTCTTGCCCATTTTCACCCTCTGAATGACACACATACACAATCCATGTCTCAATTGTCTCAAGGCTTAAAGATCCTTCTTTAACCTGCCTCCTCCCCTTCATCTACACTGATTGAAGTGGATTTAACAGTTGACATCAATAAGAGATCATAGCTTTCACCTGCATTCACCTGGTCAGTCTTGCATGGAAAGAGCAGGTGTTCTTTGCAGGTGTTCTTAATATTTTGTGCACTCAGTGTATAACCACATTCAATTATACCCATCTAACCATGTATAACAATATTTACATAACGTATCCAACCATGTGTAGGTTAACTATAGACTACGTTCACATAGTATAACCATATACATCCATAAAGTATCCATTTAACGATTTAAAACCATTGATGTTCCTGTTCACACATGAGCCTTGTAACACAAGGGTCATTTATCCTGCAGATATCTGTGCTTCTGCCGTACTCCTGACCTGTGGTGTGGTGTGTGTGTGGTGTGTGGTGTGTGGTGTGTGGTGTGTGGTGTGTGGTGTATGTGTGGTGTGGTGTGGTGTGTGGTGTGGTGTGTGTGTGGTGTGTGTGGTGTGGTGTGGTGTGTGTGTGTGGTGTGTGGTGTGGTGTGGTGTGTTGGGGTGTGTGCGTGGTGTGTGGTGTGGTGTGGTGGGGTGTGGTGTGTGGTGTGGTGTGGTGTGGTGGGGTGTGGTGTGTGGTGTGGTGTGTGTGTGATGTGGTGTGGTGTGTTGGGGTGTGTGCGTGGTGTGTGGTGTGGTGTGGTGGGGTGTGGTGTGTGGTGTGGTGTGGTGTGGTGGGGTGTGGTGTGTGGTGTGGTGTGTGTGTGATGTGGTGTGGTGTGGTGGAGTGTGGTGTGTGGTGTGGTGTGTGTGTGATGTGGTGCGGGGTGTGGGTGGGTTGTGGTGTGTGTGTGGTGGTGTGTGGTGTGTGTGTGGTGTGGTGTGGTGTGTTGGGGTGTGTGCGTGGTGTGTGGTGTGGTGTGGTGTGGTGGGGTGTGGGGTGTGGTGTGGTGGGGTGGGGTGTGGTGTGTGGTGTGGTGTGTGTGTGATGTGGTGTGGGGTGTGGGTGGGGTGTGGTGTGTATGGAGAGAGAGAGAGAGAGAGAGTGTTCAGTGGTGGTGTGTGGATGCTACTGCGTCTGCCAAACATCATTTAGGCTACTGTTGTCGTACCAAGAAGCAATAGATAGTCTTTGTATGACGGCAACAACTGAACCAATCCTATTAATTATATACAATCCTTTTACAGACAGACCTGCCGACACACACACACACACACACACACACACACACACACACACACACACACACACACACACACACACACACACACACACACACACACACACACACACACACACACACACACATAGTGTTATAGTGTTAGGAAGGATATAGCATAGAAATAGGTATTAAAATACTAGAATGGCCATGAGCCTTCTTGTGATGGATAAATGTCAGCCATTTTGGTCAGGGAGTTGGTCAACGATGGTTTGCTAGTGCTGTGATAAGATCATGTAAATTAATGAATGTGAATAAGGTATCTGTACTGTAGCTAGCTATCCAGACCGTTGTAGAGGGATGATTCCATACGTTGTTCTAATTAACTAACAATATGCCAACATCCCATTGAAACTATGCAGTCCATCCACAGCCATACTCTGGCTGACATCAGTTGATGATAAAACTTAGACAAACAGTACATGCAACAAGTACTGATATTGTGTTATATAATAACATTCACAGCTTTCCAAGAAAAATAACATTGAGACATTTATGGTCTGTTTACATATATTTTAGAGGTTATTTGTACAGCAAATGTGTATAATCCCTGTATAAACTGTATTTATAATTGTGTGACAATATTTTAGGTTGACTATATGTCTGATATATCACGCCTTACTTTTATTTTCCTTAACATGAATATTTCCACAGCATAGGGCATTTTAAATTCTCTTCACGTTTTAGATATATCCATTTTAGATTATTTATTCGATATAGAAATGCTGAGCATAATAGTTTTATCACTGGCAAAATTATTTCTAAACCTAAAACGATACTGTCCGTCTCCAAGGGCAGAGCAGCGCCTGTGCTGTGAAAAGGCTCCCACATTGTGCCACTCAGTCCAGAGACACAAACAACATAGTCAAGATGCTAGTTAATGGTAATGTTTAACAACGTAAACAAGTGTATTTTAAACAGTAATACATATCTAGAGTTGATGGAGCCTACTTCATAAACTGTTGGGATGTTTTGAACTTTGGACCAAACAAACAAACAGACAACAATGGTGACTGTTTAGAGCATCTACGGCTAACTGGAACAATGGAAGGGCTAATGTGAAATGTGCAGTGAGCCGAGAAGGGAGTGACCTGGGGGGCTCTGAGGAACTGGAACATCTCCTTTATCATAGATTTTGCATATTGGCATAAAGCAGTAGAGTAGAGGTTCTTGCAGAAGTTGCACACATGGGGACATTTTCTTTGTAACCTAGGGTCCTTTATAAACACATACAATTTTACATCATTTTAAATGACTGGAGACTGTAGCAGAATATTTTATACTACCTAAAAAATGGTTGAAATGACAGTAGACTTTGACACGACCAACTGAGAATCTGAGATCAATAAAAACGACCTTGTCTTGAATCCATCAATATCCCAGGCTTGGTGTGTGGAGACATACTGTACTTTCACTGACTCAACCAATGATGGCAGTTCACTCAGTGGCCGATGTGCTCATGTTTTACTCTGTAAATCAATTTGTTGGTAGTCTACAACATACGGGTTAGTCTTCTCTTTTCAACAGGAGACATTTGCTTTCCAATCTGTGTTTTAACATGTTTATATTAGAAATATTGCAAAAGGCCTGTTTTGTCTGCTTGCTGTTCACTGACAGATTTGCCAGGTGTTCCCGACTGTATGCTGTGGCTTGACACAACCCACAGCTAGGCTGTAAAAACACGTATTGATCCTCTTTGCCTACTCCTGGTGTAATGTTCAGAATGATTTCATTTCTTTCTGAACAGACGGCAGTAATTCTATAAGTTTGGCAAATGTATTTAAATGCATCATGGGTGCGGCGGCTCCTCCAGTACCCTATGATTCTATAAGGAAATGAATGATGAAATGCAACGCTGGAGAGATGAGAGTTGCAGACTCATGTCTATCAGAGCAGAGAGAGGGGAGAGAGGTTATAGAAAGTGAATCTCATTCTACTTCTGTGAGAGATAGGCACGCTTCTCTCTCTCACCACAGCAATGGCCACGCGTTGGCCTCAATTCTTAGAATATCAGGCACTTTATGTTTCTTAGGAGGCAGGAGAATTACAGAGGAGTCAACTTGAATTAACTCTGATTGCTTTTATTAGAATTTTTACGTTGCAACATTATTTTTCATGCCATGATAGGTACCGGATCCTGGCAAAAGGGTTCCGGAAGGAAACAGTCCAAAGCTGAGAGGTGCTGGATCCTGTTCAGGCAGCATCTGTCTCAAATGAAGCACTGGAGATGTGTAGAATCAGTGGAGGAATGTTGTGTTCTCCACTATATCTCAACATGTACAAACTCTCTGATCAAAGATAATTATGTATACAATTCATCCCTTAAATCTGATTTGTCTAGTTTCCCTCTTAGAAATAAACCACCATCACTCAAATATATCTTTATGGTAGAGCTAGACCCTACCTGTAACATTCACTACAGTATCTTTATGGTAGAGCTAGACCCTACCTGTAACATTCACTACAGTATCTTTATGGTAGAGCTAGACCCTACCTGTAACATTCACTACAGTCTCTTTATGGTAGAGCTAGACCCTACCTGTAACATTCACTGCAGTATCTTTATGGTAGAGCTAGACCCTACCTGTAACATTCACTACAGTATCTTTATGGTAGAGCTAGACCCTACCTGTAACATTCACTACAGTATCTTTATGGTAGAGCTAGACCCTACCTGTAACATTCACTACAGTATCTTTATGGTAGAGCTAGACCCTACCTGTAACATTCACTACAGTCTCTTTATGGTAGAGCTAGACCCTACCTGTAACATTCACTACAGTATCTTTATGGTAGAGCTAGACCCTACCTGTAACATTCACTACAGTATCTTTATGGTAGAGCTAGACCCTACCTGTAACATTCACTACAGTATCTTTATGGTAGAGCTAGACATGTCATGTTCTGTTGCTACCATGCTGTGTTATCATGCTATGTTGCTACCATGCTGTGTTATCATGTTATGTTGCTACCATGCTGTGTTATCATGTTATGTTGCTACCATGCTGTGTTATCATGTTATGTTGCTACCATGCTGTGTTATCATGTTATGTTGCTACCATGCTGTGTTATCATGCTATGTTGCTACCATGCTGTGTTATCATGTTATGTTGCTACCATGCTGTGTTATCATGTTATGTTGCTACCATGTTGTTGTCATGTTATGTTGCTACCATGCTATGTTGTCATGTTATGTTGCTACCATGTTGTTGTCATGTTATGTTGCTACCATGTTGTCATGTTATGTTGCTACCATGCTATGTTGTCATGTTATGTTGCTACCATGTTGTTGTCATGTTATGTTGCTACCATGCTATGTTGTCATGTTATGTTGCTACCATGTTGTTGTCATGTTATGTTGCTACCATGTTGTTGTCATGTTATGTTGCTACCATGCTATGTTGTCATGTTGTGTTGCTACCATGTTGTTGTCATGTTATGTTGCTACCATGTTGTTGTCATGTTGTGTTGCTACCATGTTGTTGTCATGTTATGTTGCTAACATGCTATGTTGTCATGTTATGTTGCTACCATGTTGTTGTCATGTTATGTTGCTACCATGTTGTTGTCATGTGTTGCTACCATGTTGTTGTCATGTTATGTTGCTACCATGTTGTTGTCATGTTATGTTGCTACCATGTTGTTGTCATGTGTTGCTACCATGTTGTTGTCATGTTATGTTGCTACCATGTTGTTGTCATGTGTTGCTACCATGTTGTTGTCATGTTATGTTGCTACCATGTTGTTGTCATGTTATGTTGCTACCATGTTGTTGTCATGTGTTGCTACCATGCTATGTTGTGGTCTTAGGTCTCTCTTTATGTAGTGTTGTCTCTATGTAGTGTTGTCTCTCTTTATGTAGTGTTGTCTCTCTTTATGTAGTGTTGTCTCTATGTAGTGTTGTCTCTCTTTATGTAGTGTTGTCTCTCTTTAGGTAGTGTTGTCTCTCTTTATGTAGTGTTGTCTCTATGTAGTGTTGTCTCTCTTTATGTAGTGTTGTCTCTCTTTATGTAGTGTTGTCTCTATGTAGTGTTGTGGTCTCTCTTTATGTAGTGTTGTCTCTCTTTATGTAGTGTTGTCTCTCTTTATGTAGTGTTGTCTCTATGTAGTGTTGTCTCTCTTTATGTAGTGTTGTCTCTATGTAGTGTTGTCTCTATGTAGTGTTGTCTCTATGTAGTGTTGTCTCTCTTTATGTAGTGTTGTCTCTCTTTATGTAGTGTTGTCTCTATGTAGTGTTTTCTCTCTTTATGTAGTGTTGTCTCTCTTTATGTAGTGTTGTCTCTATGTAGTGTTTTCTCTCTTTATGTAGTGTTGTCTCTCTTTATGTAGTGTTGTCTCTCTTTATGTAGTGTTGTCTCTATGTAGTGTTTTCTCTCTTTATGTAGTGTTGTCTCTCTTTATGTAGTGTTGTCTCTCTTTATGTAGTGTTGTCTCTATGTAGTGTTGTCTCTCTTTATGTAGTGTTGTCTCTCTTTATGTAGTGTTGTCTCTATGTAGTGTTTTCTCTCTTTATGTAGTGTTGTCTCTCTTTATGTAGTGTTGTCTCTCTTTATGTAGTGTTGTCTCTATGTAGTGTTGTCTCTCTTTATGTAGTGTTGTCTCTATGTAGTGTTGTCTCTATGTAGTGTTGTCTCTATGTAGTGTTGTCTCTCTTTATGTAGTGTTGTCTCTCTTTATGTAGTGTTGTCTCTATGTAGTGTTTTCTCTCTTTATGTAGTGTTGTCTCTCTTTATGTAGTGTTGTCTCTCTTTATGTAGTGTTGTCTCTATGTAGTGTTTTCTCTCTTTATGTAGTGTTGTCTCTCTTTATGTAGTGTTGTCTCTCTTTATGTAGTGTTGTCTCTATGTAGTGTTGTCTCTCTTTATGTAGTGTTGTCTCTATGTAGTGTTGTCTCTCTTTATGTAGTGTTGTCTCTCTTTATGTAGTGTTGTCTCTATGTAGTGTTTTCTCTCTTTATGTAGTGTTGTCTCTCTTTATGTAGTGTTGTCTCTCTTTATGTAGTGTTGTCTCTCTTTATGTAGTGTTGTCTCTCTTTATGTAGTGTTGTCTCTCTTTAGGTAGTGTTGTCTCTATGTAGTGTTGTCTCTATGTAGTGTTGTCTCTATGTAGTGTTGTCTCTATGTAGTGTTGTCTCTATGTAGTGTTGTCTCTCTTTATGTAGTGTTGTCTCTATGTAGTGTTTTCTCTCTTTATGTAGTGTTGTCTCTATGTAGTGTTGTCTCTCTTTATGTAGTGTTGTCTTTATGTAGTGTTGTCTCTCTTTATGTAGTGTTGTCTCTATGTAGTGTTTTCTCTCTTTATGTAGTGTTGTCTCTCTTTATGTAGTGTTGTCTCTCTTTATGTAGTGTTGTCTCTATGTAGTGTTTTCTCTCTTTATGTAGTGTTGTCTCTCTTTATGTAGTGTTGTCTCTCTCTATGTAGTGTTGTCTCTATGTAGTGTTTTCTCTCTTTATGTAGTGTTGTCTCTCTTTATGTAGTGTTGTCTCTCTTTATGTAGTGTTGTCTCTCTTCAAGGACCCCCTTGTACCATAACAGTAGAGTTGATGTATGAGTGTATATCTATCATAGTGGTGGAGTAGAGTAGGACCTAGTTTTAAACATCCCAGTAGTAGTCTAGGAGTTGATCTAAGCTGTATTAAGGCCTGTATGCGTGAACAGGCCTCGACAGTGTTGTCAGAATAGGCCTACCTCTCTCTCTCTCATCCTCAACAGTGTAACAACAGTGTGACAGTGTAACAGTGTAACAACAGTGTGACAGTGTAACAGTGTAACAACAGTGTAACAGTGTAACAGTGTATATGAACCATATAATCAGCCATATGTTTTCTTCACTCAATCATTCACACCCTAATGCTCAGAACACCTGGTTCATGGGATGTGTGTGTGTTGTGTGTGTGTGTTCAGTCTCCTATGGTTCATGGGATGTGTGTGTGTGTGTGTGTGTGTGTGTTGTGTGTGTGTGTTCAGTCTCCTATGGTTCATGGGATGTGTGTGTGTGTGTGTGTGTGTGTTGTGTGTGTGTGTTCAGTCTCCTATGGTTCATGGGATGTGTGTGTGTGTGTGTGTGTGTTGTCTGTGTGTGTTCAGTCTCCTATGGTTCATGGGATGTGTGTGTGTGTGTGTGTGTTCAGTCTCCTATGGTTCATGGGATGTGTGTGTGTGTGTGTGTGTTGTCTGTGTGTGTTCAGTCTCCTATGGTTCATGGGATGTGTGTGTGTGTGTGTGTGTGTGTGTGTGTGTGTTGTATATGCGTGTGTGTATGTGTGTATGTGTGTGTGTGTGTTCAGTCTCCTATGGTTCATGGGATGTGTGTGTGTGTGTGTTGTATATGTGTGTGTGTGTGTTCAGTCTCCTATGGTTCATGGGATGTGTGTGTGTGTGTGTGTGTGTTGTATTTGTGTGTATTCACACACACACACACACACACACACACACACACACACACACACACACACACACACACACACACTGAGCCTGTGTTATGTCAGTCTGAGCGAACAAGCAAGGTTCCAGTGGTCCAGTGGTGATGATGTCACCGTGTTCTTCTGCTCTGTTTGCTGTGTAACTCACACACACACCAACACACACACCCCTTAACGAGCGGAGGACCCCTTATTTCGTCCCTCCTGGGGCGCTCATCCCTTGAGAGAACACACAAACACACACATACACAAACACACACACACAAACACACACACACAAACACAAAAACACACACGAACACACAAACACATAACACACACATACATTTTTATATTTTTAGTACGGAGAGATTGTATTTCCTTCTATTTGAGTGATATATTCTGAAAGGAGCTGTTTCTCTCTCCGTCTCTCTCTCTCTCTCTCTCTCTCTCTCTCTCTCTCTCTCTCTCTCTCTCTCTCTCTCTACTTCTATTATTATATTTAGAAAGTAGAAAGAGTGTGAGCAGAGATGTAACCCACTGTATAGTGGACTGTCCTGAACCCCTAATAGAACTTCCAACGTCATGTGGTTTGCTGATGTCAACGTTGTGAACAGAGTGCCCCATGGTGGCAGAAATACTGTGACGAGATCCTCAGGCTGAACTATACAAAATAACAACAATATACACGAACTGAAGAGAACACACTTACTTAGATGATGACATCCAACAATGACCCCCATCAGAGACAACGTCTCGCAGCTCTCTCTAATTGGGGATTCAACACAAACCAAAACACATAGATCTAGGATACTAGATCTGTCAGGCTCTGACCATGGCCTAAAGGTACTCCCTATGGCCAGAGCCTGACAATATGAACTGTAACTCAGTAAAATCAATGAAATTGTTGCATGTTGCGGTTAGATTTTTGGTTAGATTTAGAATAATTTCTAGAAATACAATCAGTTCTAGATATACAATCAGTTCTAGAAATAAAATCTGTCTCCATGTTATAATAATCTCTCTCTCTCTCTCTCTCTCTCTCTCTCTCTCTCTCCTCCCCAGGAGATGAAGTGTCTCATATGTCAGTGGCCAGAGGGCTGACCTGGCCTTCCAAGCTCTCCTGTGTTCCCTGGTCAGCTTGACCCTGGTGACCCTGGTCAGGGAGGTCGAAGGTCAGAAGGTCCCCATCCTCAACATCGCTGTGATCCTGGGCCGCACGCGCTACATCTCCGACCGGGACATTCGGGCTCTCTGGAGCAAAGAGGACCCCATGGACGTCAACGTGGTGACCCTATTGGTCAACGAGACTGACCCAAAGAGTATCATCACCCACGTGTGTGACCTGATGTCTGGGACCAAGATCCACGGGGTGGTGTTCGGGAGACGGGACAGACCAGGAGGCTCCATCGCTCAGATATTGGATTTTATTTCCTCCCAGACACTGATCCCCATCCTGGGCATCCACGGGGGATCCTCCATGATCATGGCTGATAAGGTGAGGAGGGAGGGAGGGAGGGAGGGAGGGAGGGAGGGAGGGAGAGAGGGAGGGAGGAGGGAGGAGTGGTATCCTCCATGATCATGGCTGATAAGGTGAGGAGGGAGGGAGGAGGGAGGGGAGGGAGGGAGGGAGGGAGGGAGGGAGGGAGGGAGGGAGTGTTGATGAAGGTTGAATTATAATAATTTTCTGGGTGGATACAGTATGTGTTTTTTACACATCTCAACTCCCCTAAGACTACCTGCAGGGTCGCCATTGTACAGCACCCCTGGAGCAAATAGGGTTAAGTGCCTTGCTCAAGAGCACATCAACAGATTTGTTCACCTTGTCGGCTCCGGTAATCAAACCAGATACTTGTCGGTTACTGACCCAACTCTCTAACCGAGAGAAGAGAGAGAGAGAGAGGATAAAGGCTAATCTGAGGTCTTGAGCAGAGTG
>CM042397.1:41752571-41812571 GCA_023634145.1 Thymallus thymallus | reverse complement strand
TTTAGTTTGGGTTATAACAACACAATACCTTTAGTATGGGTTATAACACAAGACCTTTAGTTTGGTTTATAACAACACAATACCTTTAGTATGGGTTATAACAACACAAGACCTTTAGTTTGGGTTATAACAACACAATACCTTTAGTTTGGGTTATAACAACACAAGACCTTTAGTTTGGGTTATAACAACACAAGACCTTTAGTTTGGGTTATAACAACACAAGACCTTTAGTTTGGGTTATAACAACACAATACCTTTAGTATGGGTTATAACAACACAATACCTTTAGTTTGGGTTATAACAACACAATACCTTTAGTTTGGTTTATAACAACACAATACCTTTAATATGGGTTATAACAACACAATACCTTTAGTTTGGGTTATAACAACACAACACCTTTAGAATGGGTTATAACAACACAATACCTTTAGTTTGGGTTATAACAACACAATATCTTTAATATGGGTTATAACAACACAATACCTTTAGTTTGGGTTATAACAACACAATACCTTTAGTTTGGGTTATAACAACACAAGACCTTTAGTTTGTGTTATAACAGCACAATACCGTTAGTTTGGGTTATAACAACACAATACCTTTAGTTTGGGTTATAACACAATACCTTTAGTATGGGTTATAACAACACAATACCTTTAGTATGGGTTATAACAACACAATACCTTTAGTTTGGGTTATAACAACACAATACCTTTAGTATGGGTTATAACAACACAAGACCTTTAGTTTGGGTTATAACAACACAAGACCTTTAGTTTGGGTTATAACAACACAATACCTTTAGTATGGGTTATAACAACACAATACCTTTAGTTTGGGTTATAACAACACAATACCTTTAGTTTGGTTTATAACAACACAATACCTTTAATATGGGTTATAACAACACAAGACCTTTAGTTTGGGTTATAACAACACAAGACCTTTAGTTTGGGTTATAACAACACAATACCTTTAGTATGGGTTATAACACAAGACCTTTAGTTTGGTTTATAACAACACAATACCTTTAGTATGGGTTATAACAACACAAGACCTTTAGTTTGGGTTATAACAACACAATACCTTTAGTTTGGGTTATAACAACACAAGACCTTTAGTTTGGGTTATAACAACACAAGACCTTTAGTTTGGGTTAAAACAACACAAGACCTTTAGTTTCGGTTATAACAATACAATACCTTTAGTTTGGTTATAACAACACAAGACCTTTAGTTTGGGTTATAACACAAGACCTTTAGTATGGGTTATAACAACACAAGACCTTTAGTTTGGGTTATAACAACACAATACCTTTAGTATGGGTTATAACAACACAATACCTTTAGTATGGGTTATAACAACACAATACCTTTAGTTTGGGTTTTAACAACACAAGACCTTTAGTTTGGGTTATAACAACACAATACCTTTAGTATGGGTTATAACAACACAATACCTTTTGTTTGGGTTATAACAACACTATACCTTTAGTTTGGGTTATAACAACACAATACCTTTAGTTTGGGTTATAACAACACAATACCTTTAGTTTGGGTTATAACAACACAATACCTTTAGTATGGGTTATAACAACACAATACCTTTTGTTTGGGTTATAACAACACAAGACCTTTAGTGTGGGTTATAACAACACAAGACCTTTAGTTTGGGTTATAACAACACAACACCTTTAGTTTGGGTTATAACAACACAATACCTTTAGTATGGGTTATAACAACACAAGACCTTTAGTTTGGGTTATAACAACACAAGACCTTTAGTTTGGGTTATAACAACACAATACCTTTAGTATGGGTTATAACAACACAATACCTTTAGTTTGGGTTATAACAACACAATACCTTTAGTTTGGTTTATAACAACACAATACCTTTAATATGGGTTATAACAACACAATACCTTTAGTTTGGGTTATAACAACACAACACCTTTAGTATGGGTTATAACAACACAATACCTTTAGTTTGGGTTATAACAACACAATATCTTTAATATGGGTTATAACAACACAATACCTTTAGTTTGGGTTATAACAACACAATACCTTTAGTTTGGGTTACAACAACACAAGACCTTTAGTTTGTGTTATAACAGCACAATACCGTTAGTTTGGGTTATAACAACACAATACCTTTAGTTTGGGTTATAACACAATACCTTTAGTATGGGTTATAACAACACAATACCTTTAGTTTGGGTTATAACAACACAATACCTTTAGTATGGGTTATAACAACACAAGACCTTTAGTTTGGGTTATAACAACACAAGACCTTTAGTTTGGGTTATAACAACACAATACCTTTAGTTTGGGTTATAACAACACAATACCTTTAATATGGGTTATAACAACACAAGACCTTTAGTTTGGGTT
Organism: Thymallus thymallus; assembly: GCA_023634145.1. Classification (NCBI taxonomy): domain Eukaryota; kingdom Metazoa; phylum Chordata; class Actinopteri; order Salmoniformes; family Salmonidae; genus Thymallus; species Thymallus thymallus. The sequence goes on along the minus strand of CM042397.1, from coordinate 41,810,167 downwards.
ATAACAACACAATACCTTTAGTTTGGTTTATAACAACACAATACCTTTAATATGGGTTATAACAACACAAGACCTTTAGTTTGGGTTATAACAACACAAGACCTTTAGTTTGGGTTATAACAACAAAATACCTTTAGTATGGGTTATAACACAAGACCTTTAGTTTGGTTTATAACAACACAATACCTTTAGTATGGGTTATAACAACACAAGACCTTTAGTTTGGGTTATAACAACACAATACCTTTAGTTTGGGTTATAACAACACAAGACCTTTAGTTTGGGTTATAACAACACAAGACCTTTAGTTTGGGTTAAAACAACACAAGACCTTTAGTTTCGGTTATAACAATACAATACCTTTAGTTTGGTTATAACAACACAAGACCTTTAGTTTGGGTTATAACACAAGACCTTTAGTATGGGTTATAACAACACAAGACCTTTAGTTTGGGTTATAACAACACAATACCTTTAGTATGGGTTATAACAACACAATACCTTTAGTATGGGTTATAACAACACAATACCTTTAGTTTGGGTTTTAACAACACAAGACCTTTAGTTTGGGTTATAACAGCACAATACCTTTAGTATGGGTTATAACAACACAATACCTTTTGTTTGGGTTATAACAACACTATACCTTTAGTTTGGGTTATAACAACACAATACCTTTAGTTTGGGTTATAACAACACAAGACCTTTAGTTTGGGTTATAACAACACAATACCTTTAGTTTGGGTTATAACAACACAAGACCTTTAGTTTGGGTTATAACAACACAAGACCTTTAGTTTGGGTTAAAACAACACAAGACCTTTAGTTTCGGTTATAACAATACAATACCTTTAGTTTGGTTATAACAACACAAGACCTTTAGTTTGGGTTATAACACAAGACCTTTAGTATGGGTTATAACAACACAAGACCTTTAGTTTGGGTTATAACAACACAATACCTTTAGTATGGGTTATAACAACACAATACCTTTAGTATGGGTTATAACAACACAATACCTTTAGTTTGGGTTTTAACAACACAAGACCTTTAGTTTGGGTTATAACAACACAATACCTTTAGTATGGGTTATAACAACACAATACCTTTTGTTTGGGTTATAACAACACTATACCTTTAGTTTGGGTTATAACAACACAATACCTTTAGTTTGGGTTATAACAACACAATACCTTTAGTTTGGGTTATAACAACACAATACCTTTAGTATGGGTTATAACAACACAATACCTTTTGTTTGGGTTATAACAACACAAGACCTTTAGTGTGGGTTATAACAACACAAGACCTTTAGTTTGGGTTATAACAACACAACACCTTTAGTTTGGGTTATAACAACACAATACCTTTAGTATGGGTTATAACAACACAAGACCTTTAGTTTGGGTTATAACAACACAAGACCTTTAGTTTGGGTTATAACAACACAATACCTTTAGTATGGGTTATAACAACACAATACCTTTAGTTTGGGTTATAACAACACAATACCTTTAGTTTGGTTTATAACAACACAATACCTTTAATATGGGTTATAACAACACAATACCTTTAGTTTGGGTTATAACAACACAACACCTTTAGTATGGGTTATAACAACACAATACCTTTAGTTTGGGTTATAACAACACAATATCTTTAATATGGGTTATAACAACACAATACCTTTAGTTTGGGTTATAACAACACAATACCTTTAGTTTGGGTTACAACAACACAAGACCTTTAGTTTGTGTTATAACAGCACAATACCGTTAGTTTGGGTTATAACAACACAATACCTTTAGTTTGGGTTATAACACAATACCTTTAGTATGGGTTATAACAACACAATACCTTTAGTTTGGGTTATAACAACACAATACCTTTAGTATGGGTTATAACAACACAAGACCTTTAGTTTGGGTTATAACAACACAAGACCTTTAGTTTGGGTTATAACAACACAATACCTTTAGTATGGGTTATAACAACACAATACCTTTAGTTTGGGTTATAACAACACAATACCTTTAGTTTGGTTTATAACAACACAATACCTTTAATATGGGTTATAACAACACAAGACCTTTAGTTTGGGTTATAACAACACAAGACCTTTAGTTTGGGTTATAACAACAAAATACCTTTAGTATGGGTTATAACACAAGACCTTTAGTTTGGTTTATAACAACACAATACCTTTAGTATGGGTTATAACAACACAAGACCTTTAGTTTGGGTTATAACAACACAATACCTTTAGTTTGGGTTATAACAACACAAGACCTTTAGTTTGGGTTATAACAACACAAGACCTTTAGTTTGGGTTAAAACAACACAAGACCTTTAGTTTCGGTTATAACAATACAATACCTTTAGTTTGGTTATAACAACACAAGACCTTTAGTTTGGGTTATAACACAAGACCTTTAGTATGGGTTATAACAACACAAGACCTTTAGTTTGGGTTATAACAACACAAGACCTTTAGTTTGGGTTATAACAACACAAGACCTTTAGTTTGGGTTAAAACAACACAAGACCTTTAGTTTCGGTTATAACAATACAATACCTTTAGTTTGGTTATAACAACACAAGACCTTTAGTTTGGGTTATAACACAAGACCTTTAGTATGGGTTATAACAACACAAGACCTTTAGTTTGGGTTATAACAACACAATACCTTTAGTATGGGTTATAACAACACAATACCTTTAGTATGGGTTATAACAACACAATACCTTTAGTTTGGGTTTTAACAACACAAGACCTTTAGTTTGGGTTATAACAGCACAATACCTTTAGTATGGGTTATAACAACACAATACCTTTTGTTTGGGTTATAACAACACTATACCTTTAGTTTGGGTTATAACAACACAATACCTTTAGTTTGGGTTATAACAACACAAGACCTTTAGTTTGGGTTATAACAACACAATACCTTTAGTTTGGGTTATAACAACACAAGACCTTTAGTTTGGGTTATAACAACACAAGACCTTTAGTTTGGGTTAAAACAACACAAGACCTTTAGTTTCGGTTATAACAATACAATACCTTTAGTTTGGTTATAACAACACAAGACCTTTAGTTTGGGTTATAACACAAGACCTTTAGTATGGGTTATAACAACACAAGACCTTTAGTTTGGGTTATAACAACACAATACCTTTAGTATGGGTTATAACAACACAATACCTTTAGTATGGGTTATAACAACACAATACCTTTAGTTTGGGTTTTAACAACACAAGACCTTTAGTTTGGGTTATAACAACACAATACCTTTAGTATGGGTTATAACAACACAATACCTTTTGTTTGGGTTATAACAACACTATACCTTTAGTTTGGGTTATAACAACACAATACCTTTAGTTTGGGTTATAACAACACAATACCTTTAGTTTGGGTTATAACAACACAATACCTTTAGTATGGGTTATAACAACACAATACCTTTTGTTTGGGTTATAACAACACAAGACCTTTAGTGTGGGTTATAACAACACAAGACCTTTAGTTTGGGTTATAACAACACAACACCTTTAGTTTGGGTTATAACAACACAATACCTTTAGTATGGGTTATAACAACACAAGACCTTTAGTTTGGGTTATAACAACACAAGACCTTTAGTTTGGGTTATAACAACACAATACCTTTAGTATGGGTTATAACAACACAATACCTTTAGTTTGGGTTATAACAACACAATACCTTTAGTTTGGTTTATAACAACACAATACCTTTAATATGGGTTATAACAACACAATACCTTTAGTTTGGGTTATAACAACACAACACCTTTAGTATGGGTTATAACAACACAATACCTTTAGTTTGGGTTATAACAACACAATATCTTTAATATGGGTTATAACAACACAATACCTTTAGTTTGGGTTATAACAACACAATACCTTTAGTTTGGGTTACAACAACACAAGACCTTTAGTTTGTGTTATAACAGCACAATACCGTTAGTTTGGGTTATAACAACACAATACCTTTAGTTTGGGTTATAACACAATACCTTTAGTATGGGTTATAACAACACAATACCTTTAGTTTGGGTTATAACAACACAATACCTTTAGTATGGGTTATAACAACACAAGACCTTTAGTTTGGGTTATAACAACACAAGACCTTTAGTTTGGGTTATAACAACACAATACCTTTAGTATGGGTTATAACAACACAATACCTTTAGTTTGGGTTATAACAACACAATACCTTTAGTTTGGTTTATAACAACACAATACCTTTAATATGGGTTATAACAACACAAGACCTTTAGTTTGGGTTATAACAACACAAGACCTTTAGTTTGGGTTATAACAACAAAATACCTTTAGTATGGGTTATAACACAAGACCTTTAGTTTGGTTTATAACAACACAATACCTTTAGTATGGGTTATAACAACACAAGACCTTTAGTTTGGGTTATAACAACACAATACCTTTAGTTTGGGTTATAACAACACAAGACCTTTAGTTTGGGTTATAACAACACAAGACCTTTAGTTTGGGTTAAAACAACACAAGACCTTTAGTTTCGGTTATAACAATACAATACCTTTAGTTTGGTTATAACAACACAAGACCTTTAGTTTGGGTTATAACACAAGACCTTTAGTATGGGTTATAACAACACAAGACCTTTAGTTTGGGTTATAACAACACAATACCTTTAGTATGGGTTATAACAACACAATACCTTTAGTATGGGTTATAACAACACAATACCTTTAGTTTGGGTTTTAACAACACAAGACCTTTAGTTTGGGTTATAACAGCACAATACCTTTAGTATGGGTTATAACAACACAATACCTTTTGTTTGGGTTATAACAACACTATACCTTTAGTTTGGGTTATAACAACACAATACCTTTAGTTTGGGTTATAACAACACAATACCTTTAGTTTGGGTTATAACAACACAATACCTTTAGTATGGGTTATAACAACACAATACCTTTTGTTTGGGTTATAACAACACTATACCTTTAGTTTGGGTTTTAACAACACAAGACCTTTAGTTTGGGTTATAACAACACAAGACCTTTAGTTTGGGTTATAACAACACAATACCTTTAGTATGGGTTATAACAACACAAGACCTTTATTTTGGGTTATAACAACACAATACCTTTAGTATGGGTTATAACAACACAATACCTTTAGTATGGGTTATAACAACACAATACCTTTAGTTTGGGTTATAACAACACAATACCTTTAGTATGGGTTATAACAACACAATACCTTTTGTTTGGGTTATAACAACACAATACCTTTAGTTTGGGTTTTAACAACACAAGACATTTAGTTTGGGTTATAACAACACAAGACCTTTAGTTTGGGTTATAACAACACAAGACCTTTAGTATGGGTTATAACAACACAAGACCTTTAGTTTGGGTTATAACAACACAAGACCTTTAGTTTGGGTTATAACATCACAATACCTTTAGTTTGGGTTATAACAACACAATACCTTTAGTTTGGGTTATAACAACACAATACCTTTAGTTTGGTTATAACAACACAATACCTTTAGTTTGGGTTATAACAACACAATACCTTTAGTATGGGTTATAACAACACAAGACCTTTAGTTTGGGTTATAACAACACAATACCTTTAGTTTGGGTTATAACAACACAATACCTTTAGTTTGGGTTATAACACAATACCTTTAGTATGGGTTATAACAACACAATACCTTTAGTTTGGGTTATAACAACACAATACCTTTAGTATGGGTTATAACAACACAATACCTTTTGTTTGGGTTTTAACAACACAATACCTTTAGTTTGGGTTATAACAACACAATACCTTTAGTTTGGGTTATAACAACACAAGACCTTTAGTTTGGGTTATAACATCACAATACCTTTAGTATGGGTTATAACAACACAAGACCTTTAGTTTGGGTTATAACAACACAATACCTTTAGTTTGGGTTATAACAACACAAGACCTTTAGTTTGGGTTATAACATCACAATACCTTTAGTATGGGTTATAACAACACAAGACCTTTAGTTTGGGTTATAACAACACAATACCTTTAGTTTGGGTTATTACAACACAAGACCTTTAGTTTGGGTTATAACATCACAATACCTTTAGTTTGGGTTATAACAACACAATACCTTTAGTTTGGGTTATTACAACACGCACACTCACACTCATTAATAATATCAGTGCTGTGTCAGTGGAGAAATGAACGATTGTGCACACACACACACACACATCCTCATCCTTGACCAGGCCAGCTGTAGTTCACCACCCTGCTTCGGGGTTGGCTGAAGGATGATTGACAGATTGTATAATTCCATCTGATGACTGGAGCATGCTGGAACAGCCACACATCAACATCAACATCTCTTCTCCTCTCTTCTCCCCTCTCTCTCTCTCTTTCTCTCTCTCTCTCTCTCATCCCTCTGTCAGCCCTCTAACCCAAGCCCCAACTGTTCTCTCTCTCTCCTCTCACTGGGGTGGGTTAGTGTGAATGTTGAATGCTGGTCAGGAAAATGTAGCTCAAGCATGGGCTGGCTGCAGCTTATAGCAGAATCTGTGTATGTATGTATGTATGTATGTATGTATGTATGTGTGTGTGTGTGTGTGTGTGTGTGTGTGTGTGTGTGTGTGTGTGTGTGTGTGTGTGTGTGTGTGTGTGTGTGTGTGTGTGTGTGTGTGAGAGTCCCAGCCAAACACAAAGAGGGCTGATCATCCATCATCCTCAGCAGAGCAGATCGAAGAAGAAGAAGAAAAAGGCCTTTCTCAGCCCTCACAGAGACACAGCCTATCTTTTCCTCTTCTCAGCCCTCACAGAGACACAGCCTATCTTTTCCTCTTCTCAGCCCTCACAGAGACACAGCCTATCTATTCCTCTTCTCAGCCCTCACAGAGACACAGCCTATCTATTCCTCTTCTCAGCCCTCACAGAGACACAGCCTATCTATTCCACTTCTCAGCCCTCACAGAGACACAGCCTATCTATTCCACTTCTCAGCCCTCACAGAGACACAGCCTATCTATTCCTCTTCTCAGCCCTCACAGAGACACAGCCTATCTTTTCCTCTTCTCAGCCCTCGCAGAGACACAGCCTATCTATTCCTCTTCTCAGCCCTCACAGAGACACAGCCTATCTATTCCTCTTCTCAGCCCTCACAGAGACACAGCCTATCTATTCCTCTTCTCAGCCCTCACAGAGACACAGCCTTTCTCAAATCAAATCATCATCAAATCAAATGTTATTGGTCACATACACGTGTTAAGCAGATGTTATTGTGGATGTAGTGAAATGCAGGTGTTTCTAGTTCCAACAGTGCAGTAATATCTAACAAGTAATATCTAACAAGTAGGGGCGGCAGGTAGCCCAGTGGTTAGAGTGTTGGGCCCGTAACCGAAAGGTTGCTGGATCGAATCCTCGAATCCCCGAGCTGACAAGGTAAAAATCTGTCGTTCTGCCCCTGAACAAGGCAGTTAACCCACTGTTCCTAGGCCGTCATTGAAAATAAGAATTTGTTCTTAACTGACTTGCCTAGTAAAATAAAGATTGAAAAAAAAAAAAAAAAAAAAAGTAATATCTAACAAGTAATATCTAACAAATACACACAATACACACTAATCTAAAGCAAAGGAATGGAATTAAGAATATATAAATATTTGGGCCAGTGATGTCAGAGCGAAATTGAACTAAGATACAGTAGAATAGTATATAATACAGTATATACATATGAGATGAGTAAAGCAGTATGTAAACATTAAAGTGGCCAGTTATTTCATTCTATATACACTACCATTCAAAAGTTTGGGCTCACTTAGAAATGTCCTTGTTTTCCATGAAAACATACATGAAATGAGTTGCAAAATGAATAGGAAATATATTCAAGACGTTGCCAAGGTTATAAATAATGATTTTTAATTGAAATAATAATTGTGTCCTTGAAACTTTTCTTTCGTTAAAGAATCCTCCATTTCCAGCAATTACAGCCTTGCAGACCTTTGGCATTCTATCTGAAGAGATTTCACCTCGTGCTTCCTGAAGCACCTCCCACAAGTTGGATTGGCTTGATGGGCACTGCTTACGTACCATACGGTCAAGCTGCTCCCACAACAGCTCAATAGGGTTGAGATCCGGTGACTGTGCTGGCCACTTGTCACGAGGGGGTGCATGCATAGACCAAGACGCAGCGCAGGGATAGTAGTTCGACATATTCTTTAATTACTACACACACAAAACAAACTCGACAATATAAACTTAACGTTTCAAAAATCAAACACAAGTTATATACGTAAATAATATACACTTACTTCTCCGTGACTTGCGACATTTACATAACGATATGAAACGTATAACGACCCACACCAGAGTGAAGGACAGACAAAATTATATCGAATCCCTAATTAGAGACAATGCGGTGCAGCTGCCTCTAATTAGGGATCCAACCCAACACCCACACAGAAACAGAAAAGAAAGACACTGTCAGACTCTGACCATAACTACATAGAGAAGCAAATAGGCCTCTCTATGGCCAGAGCCTGACACCACTCCATTATAGACAGAATACCAGCTGACTGCTTCGCCTTAAATAGTTCTTACATAGTTTGGAGCTGTGCTTTGGGTCATTGTCCTGTTGTAAGTGTCACGAGTGGGTGTAGGGAGAGACCAAGGAGCAGCGCAGCGATAGTTAGACATACTTTTATTTAAATCAACTAGACTTAAGGACGAACTATACAAAAGGATGTAAATAAACGTAAATACACTTACTTCTACCCGCTGACATTTAGATACACCCAAAACAATGACCCACACACAGGTGTGGGGTTGAGCAGCCTAAACGTCTCGCAGCTGTCTCTAATTGGGGATTCAACACAAAACGAAAACACATAGATCTAGGATACTAGATCCTGTCAGGCTTTGACCATGGCCTACTAGATGAGCAAAAGGTCTCCCTATGGCCAGAGCCTGACAGTAGGAGGAAATTGGCCCCAATTAAGCGCAGTCCACAGTGTATGGCATGGCATTGCAAAATGGATTCCTGTACAAATCTCCCCCAGACCATCACATTGCCTCCACCATGCTTGACAGATGGTGTCTAGCACTCCTCAAGCATCTTTTCATTTGGTCTGCGTCTCACAAATGTTGCTTTGTGATCCAAACACCTGAAACTTAGATTTGTCTGTCCATAACACTTTTTTCCAATCTTCCTCTGTCCAGTGTCTGCGTTCTTTTGCCAAACTTAATCTTTTCTTTTTATTGATCAGTTGCAACTCTGCCTAGAAGGCCAGCATCCCGGAGTCGCCTCTTCACTGATGACGTTGAGACTGGTGTTTTGCGGGTACTATTTAATGAAGCTGCCAGTTGAGGACTTGTGAGGCGTCTGTTTCTCAAACTAGACACTAATGTACTTGTCCTCTTGCTCAATTGTGCACCGGGGTCTCCCACTCCTCTTTCTATTCTGGTTAGAGCCAGTTTGTGCTGTTCTGTGAAAGGAGTAGTACACAGCGTTGTACGAGAACTTCAGTTTCTTGGCAATTTCTCGCATGGAATAGCCTTCATTTCTCAGAACAAGAATAGACTGACGAGTGATATCATATTTCCCATTGTATGGTAGATGTGATGTCATCTATTATTGTTATAACGTTATCTATTTCCCATTGTATGGCAGATGTGATATCATCTATTATTGTTATAACGTTATCTATTTCCCATTGTATGGCAGATGTGATATCATCTATTAGTGTTATAAAATTATCTATTTCCCATTGTATGGCAGATGCCCCTAGGGGTCGGTTTCCACGTCATCTCCCAACGTCCCCAGACATGGATGGATGTCGAATACTCCCTTGTATCACGGTGACCTCTCTCCATGGTGAACTGGCTGTGTACTATATAGAGAAAAAGCTGCTATTGGCTGCAGACTATCAGTGTCCCATCAGCTGACTGCTTCGCCTATCAGGACCCCATTCATCATGTAGGTGTCCATGACTGTGCCATAGTAAATCCTTACCTTACACAGACATCCAGATCACACACACACACACACCTATAAATAGATTACCCTGTGCCATGGATATGAATAATAAGAGTAGAAGACACTTATCTTTCAATTGCGCTCTCTCTCTCTCTCTCTCTCAATTCAATTCAATTCAATTCACTTTATTGGCATGTACATATGTACATATTGCCAAAGTATCATACATCAATATTATAATTTTTTTTTCTTCTATATATTTATATATATATATATTTTTTGATTTTATATATATATATACTGTGACGAGTGTCTCTGGGCTCATCAGCGTCGCCCTGGCAACCAACACGCTACACCTGCACGTCCTCATCACAGGCCGATCGCTCCCAGCTGCCGCTCGTCAACACAGAGCTTAAGAAGCCAGCGCCGCTCTCACTCAAGAAGACTAACGTCTCATGCAGATCGCTCTGGCTCTAACGTTCTCTCTCTTTGTTACGCAGAAGATAGCGAGTGACTGACGGCCGCAGCACGCACGCCTGGACACCTCTTCACGGACACGAGGACACCGCAGAAACACCAGGCACGATCGCACCGAGCACCCCTGCTTTTTCCCCAACACCTTCACTTCAAAGGATTAATAAATATCCACCCTCCGGGGCCATTGCACTGAGCTACCTTGTTGTGTGATTTCTCACCCGTGACATCTGGTGGAGAATGCGGGCATTGCATGAGAAATCACACACAAGTGTTGGCATGTACCCGCACTAAAAAAAAAAAAAAAAAAAAAAAAAAATTCTGTTCTCTTTCTCCAGCACTGGTTGGCGTCCTCTCTCCCCATGGAAGTGGATGAACTGTTGCAGCGCCTGACTGAAGTCAGCGTCCGCCAGCAACAGATTATGGAACATCTGGCCACTCGACAGGGCGGGACCGAGGCGGAACTCGCCGCCCTCCGCGCCCAAGCGGCCTCACGCGTTCCACTACCTGACGCCCGAATGCAAGCGGCCCGGCTCTTGCCGAAGATGACAGAGTCTGACGATGCGGAAGCCTACCTCCAAATGTTCGAATCCACAGCTCACCGCGAGGGATGGGATCCGAACGACTGGGCTTCAGCGCTGGCGCCCCTTCTCACTGGTGAGGCTCAACGGGCGTTCTTCTCGCTACCCCCAGCGAGAGCTGGTGATTATGGAGAGGTGAAGCGGGAAATCCTTGCCCGACTGGGACTTTCCCCCATTTGCGCTGCACAACAGTTTTTCGAGTGGGAATATAAAGTCCGGGTGCCAGCGCGAGCCCAGGCGGCCGAACTCGTCCGCTTGGCCCAACACTGGTTGATGGAAGGAGAGCCCACCGCCGCCCAGATAGTAGAACGTGTGGTGGTCGATCGCCTCCGACGAGCCCTGCCCCGAGCCCACCGCCAAGCCGTCGGGATGAGGAATCCCGCCACTGTCCTGGACCTAGTCGAGGCGATCGAGCTGGCGGACGCTGTCCAACATCGGGAGTTTGGGGAGAGGGCGCCGCCGTTTCCCCGGAGGGTGGTCCAGGAGCGACGCACGCCGGAGGGCACCCCGCGCGCAGTTGGCAGGCCGACGGTTCCCTTACCGATGGACGAGCCAATGCCCACCGCTGATCTCACCACGTCCCCGCGGACCTGGGTGGCGGGATGCATCATACATCAGCGCGTCCCACCTGCGGCCCCAGAAGCGGACGTCACCGTGAATGGCCAACCCATACGGGCGCTTCTGGATTCGGGCAGTGGGGTCACCCTCATTCAAGCTCGACTGTGCCCTCCACGTCGCAACCAACGGAGTCTACTTCCCATTACTTGTGTGCATGGAGATACCCAACAGGTTCCAGCTCGTCGTATCAACATCGCTGCAGCTCATGGCAGTTGGCCTGTGGAGGCTGGAATAATGGAGAACCTTCCGGTCCCTTTACTCCTCGGCAGGGATTGGCCCGGCTTCGACCGCCTGCTCGCTGCCGCCGCCCAGGCCACCAGTCAGGAAGGGAACCGTTGTCACCGCAGGCAGCCACGGAGACCCCGCCGCCGGCCGGCACTGCTAGCTTCGGACAACGGGAGAGATGGTGAGTCCCCCTCTCAAGCTACTAACCTTTTCTATGATGTTTTCCGTCAGGCCAGTGAGGGGGGCTCTTTTGCCAAAGAACAACGGGAGGACGATCGGCTGAAGCATTGCTGGGGGCAAATCCGTGCTGTGGACGGGAAAGACGTCCTCCCACGACCCCATCCTCTCCCGCACTTCATTGTCCGAAGGGGCCTGCTATACTGCGTCGCCCAGCGACGGGGGGAGGAGAAGGAGTTGTTAGTCGTCCCACGGACCAAGACGGAGGCCATTCTGGAACTTGCACACTCCCATCCTATGGCGGGTCATCTGGGAGCCGCGAACACCAGTCAACGTATCCGAGACCGGTTTCACTGGCCAGGCATGGAAGCAGAAGTAAAGAGATTCTGCCAGGCATGCCCTACCTGTCAGTGCACCGCGCCCAGATCTCCTCCCCCCAGTCCGCTCATTCCTTTACCCATCATTGAGGTGCCCTTCGAGCGGATCGGATTGGATCTTGTGGGGCCGTTGCCTAAGTCTGCCCGAGGTTATGAACACATCCTTGTCATCGTCGACTATGCCACCCGGTATCCGGAAGCAGTCCCCCTACGTAAAGCGACAGCGAAGGCCATCGCCCAGGAGCTGTTTCTGTTGGCCAGCCGGGTCGGCATCCCCTCCAAGATACTGACTGACCAGGGTACACCGTTCATGTCCCGGCTAATGGCAGACCTCTGCACCCTGCTGCTGGTGAAGCAGTTGAGGACGACTGTCTACCACCCGCAGACCGACGGACTGGTAGAACGCTTTAATCAGACCCTCAAGCGGATGCTCCGTAGAGTAGCGGCCGAAGACAGACGTGACTGGGACCTCATGCTCCCCTACGTCCTGTTCGGAATCCGGGAAGTACCCCAGGCCTCAACTGGTTTCATCCCTTTCGAGCTCCTGTTCGGCCGCCAGCCACGGGGGCTGCTGGATGTCGCTCGGGAGGCTTGGGAGCAGCAGCCGGCACCCCACCGCACGGTCATCGAGCATGTGAAGCAGATGAGGGAGAGGATCGACCGGGTCATGCCATTAGTCCGGGAACACCTCAGCAAGGCCCAGCAGGCCCAACAACGCCACTACAATCGGGCAGCCCAACCACGGGAATTCCAGCCGGGAGACAGGGTGATGGTCTTGGTCCCCACCTCTGCGTGCAAGTTCCTGGCGTCCTGGCAGGGTCCCTATACGGTAGTTGAGAAGGTTGGACCAGTAACTTACCGACTACGCCAGCCTGGACGAAGACGAGCGGAGCAACTGTATCACATTAACCTACTAAAAAAATGGCAAGGGACCAATGAACAGGTAGCTGCCCTCAGTCTCACCGATCCCGTGGTTGTGGACATGAATCCCCATCTGTCGGCTGCCCAAAAGACAGAGCTGCAACACCTGGTCAGTCAGTTTAAGGATGTGTTCTCCTCCCAACCAGGGCAGACCAACGTCATCCAGCATGACATCAGGACGCCCCCTGGAGTGATCATCAGGCAACGGCCCTACCGAGTCCCAGAAGCACGTCGGCAGGCTATTGAGGAGGAAATTCAACAAATGCTGAAATTGGGGGTAATCGAACCGTCACGCAGCCCATGGTCCAGCCCCATCGTAATGGTACCCAAGCCGGATGGCACCCTCCGCTTCTGCAACGACTTCCGCCGTCTCAATGAAGTTTCCGAGTTCGACTGCTATCCCATGCCTCGGGCAGATGAGCTGTTGGATCGGCTGGGGAGGGCCCGGTACATTTCTACTCTCGACCTGACGAAAGGATACTGGCAAGTCCCACTCACCACGTCTGCAAAACCGAAGACAGCGTTCTCCACTTCTAGCGGACACTGGCAGTACCGGACCCTTCCCTTCGGCCTGCACGGAGCACCCGCCACCTTCCAGCGTATGATGGATATCCTCCTGAGACCCCACCAAGCCTATGCAGCCGCATACCTGGATGATGTCGTCGTGCACTCCGAGGCATGGGATGAACACCTGGAACGTCTGCGGAGGGTGCTCTCGGAGCTCCGGCGGGCTGGACTAACCGCCAACCCCCGAAAATGCCACCTAGCGCTCTCCGAAGCGAAGTACCTGGGCTTCCAGGTCGGCCGTGGCCTCATCCGACCACAGGAAAAGAAGGTAGAGGCCATACTTACCGCTGCCCAACCCCAGACGAAGACCCAGGTACGAGCCTTCTTGGGGTTGGCGGGGTACTATCGCTGTTTTATCCCCAATTTCTCCTCCTTAGCCGCCCCTCTGACAGACCTGACCAGGAAGGGAGAGCCGGAAAAGATACAGTGGACAACAGCTGCCGAGGAGGCCTTCGCCCGGCTCAAGACGGCCCTTACCTCGTCGCCAGTGCTCCGCGCCCCCGACTTTAGCTGCCCCTTCCTGTTGCAGACGGATGCCTCCGACATCGGACTCGGGGCCGTTCTATCACAAATCCAGGAGGGTGAGGAGCATCCTATTATTTATATCAGCAGGAAGCTGTCCCCGGCCGAGAAGAACTACGCCGCCGTGGAGAAAGAGGCCCTGGCCATCAAGTGGGCAGTCCAAGAGCTGCGGTATTACCTCCTCGGCCGTAAGTTCACCCTGGTAACCGACCATGCCCCCTTACAGTGGATGGCCCGGGCTAAGGACACCAACGCCAGGGTGACCCGCTGGTTCCTCGCGCTCCAGGACTTCCACTTCGAGGTTCGTCATCGTGCAGGGGCCGCCAACGCCAATGCAGATGGGCTCTCGCGGATGTGGACAGCTTACGCAGGTCTGTCAGGGGTCATTCCCCACCCACCCCTTGTTTCACCCCTACTATCTCCATTCGTTCCCAGGGCCAGAACGACGCTTAGAGGGGGGGAATGTGACGAGTGTCTCTGGGCTCATCAGCGTCGCCCTGGCAACCAACACACTACACCTGCACGTCCTCATCACAGGCCGATCGCTCCCAGCTGCCGCTCGTCAACACAGAGCTTAAGAAGCCAGCGCCGCTCTCACTCAAGAAGACTAACGTCTCATGCAGATCGCTCTGGCTCTAACGTTCTCTCTCTTTGTTACGCAGAAGATTTCGAGTGACCGACGGCCGCAGCACGCACGCCTGGACACCTCTTCACGGACACGAGGACACCGCAGAAACACCAGGCACGATCGCACCGAGAACCCCTGCTTTTTCCCCAACACCTTCACTTCAAAGGATTAATAAATATCCACCCTCCGGGGCCATTGCACTGAGCTACCTTGTTGTGTGATTTCTCACCCGTGACAATACATACATATAGACACGCACATACATATATATACACATATATACATACATACATACACACATATATATATATATATTTTTAAATATAATTACATCAAAGAACAAATAACAACAGGAAAAAAATAAAATAAATGCATTAAATATGTCAGGCACTGTCCCTCAACTTGTGGCAGGCAGCAACATAGCATGCTGCCAGCGCACAGCTGGTCATGTCTTCCCCCAAAAGGATCGGCAGCCTTTCTATGTCAGAGAGGTCCTCAAAGCCCCGGACTACTTGTTCAAATTTGGGGAAGTGACTCTCTCTGATAGTTTTATATTTTTGACATTTGGTCAGGAAATGCAGCTCTGTCTCTGGTTCTGCTGTGGTGCAGTGGTTGCACAGCCTTTCCTCTACAGGGAGCCAGGTTTTCCTGTGTCTACCCTTCTCAATAGCAAGGCTGTGCTCGCTGAGCCTGTACTTTGTCAAGGTTTTCCTGAGGTTTTGATCAGTCACCATGGTCAGATAGTTTGCCATGGTGTACTGTCGATTTAGGGCCAAATAGCACTGCATTTTGCTTTGTGCTTGTGTTTGTGTTTTCCAATAGGTAATGTAGTTTTGTTTTAGATGTTTTGTAATTTGGTTAATTCTTATTGATTGGATGTTCTGGTCCTGAGGCTTCAGTGTGTTAGTGGAACAAGTTTGTGAACTCAGCCCCCGGACCAGTTGGATGAAGGGACTCTTATCTTTGCTCAACTCTTGGTATTGCAGGGCTTGGTAATGATATGAGAGGGGGTCACTGTGTTTTAGGTGTTTCCAAAACTTAATTGCTCTTTTTTGAGTTTTTAATATTAGTGGATATCGGCCTAATTCTGCCCTGCATGCATTGTTTGTAGTTTTCCTCTGGACATGTAGGAGAATCTTACAACGTTCCGCGTGCAAGGTCTCAATGGGATGTTTGTCCCAGTGGGTAAAATCTTGTTTTGTAAGTGGACCCCACACCTCGCTGCCATAGAGTGTGATTGGTTCAATCACACATTTAATGAGTTTTTGCCAAATTGTAATAGGTATTTCAATTTGGATTTGTTTTTTAATGGCGTAGAATGCCCTGCGTGCTTTGTCTCTCAGTTCATTCACTGCATTATTTAGGTGTCCAGTCGAACTTATTTTTAAACCTAAATAGTTGTATTGTGTGCAATACTCTATATGTTTTGCACCAATTGAGAACTTTGGTTTTATTCCCTGGGATCTGGAATTTGTCTGGAAAATCATTATTTTGGTATTTTTGGGGTTTACTGTCAGGGCCCAGGTCTGACAGTACTGCTCTAGCAGGTCCAAGCTCTGCTGTAGACCATGTGCTGTGGGTGAAAGCAGGCACAGGTCATCTGCAAAGAGCAGGCATCTAACTTCCGAATTGTGGAGACTAACACCAGGGGCTGAGGACTTTTCTAGAATACTGGCCAATTCATTGATGTAAATGTTAAATAGCACAGGGCTGTCTCTCTCCCTCTCCCTCTCCCTCTCCCTCTCCCTCTCTCTCTCTCTCTCTCTCTCTCTGTCTCTCTCTCTCTCCCTCTTTCTCTCTCTCCCTCTTTCTCTCTCCCTCTCTCTCTCTCTCTCTCTCGCTCTCTCTACCTCTTTCTCTCTCCCTCTCTCCCTCTCTCCGTCTCCCTCTCTCCCTCTCTCCGTCTCCCTCTCTCCCTCTCTCCGTCTCCCTCTCTCCCTCTCTCCCTCTCTCAGGACAGGTGGACAGTGATCTTCGCTCGGTTCCGCTTCACCATGACCTACCACCCAGGCACCAAGAACACCCGCGCCGACGCACTCTCCCGGATGCACGACCGGGGGGCAGACCAAGCCCCTAGGTTTCCCATCCTACCACCAGCGTGCATCGTGGGACCCGTGGTCTAGGGGGTGGACCATGAAATTGCGTGCCACCAGTGGCATGCCCGGGAAGACCTACGTGCCGAGGAGGGTGCGGGGTAGGCTGGTGCCCACCAATCCCCGGCGACTGGACACCCGGGTGTGGCGAGAACACTAGAAACGCTCCGGGCAAAGTACTAGTGGCCTGGCATGGGGAGGACTGTGCGTCACTACGTCCAGTCCTGCTCCATCTGCGCACAGTCCAAGGCGTCGAGACTCCAACCACTACCGGTGCCTCAGCGGCCTTGGTCCAATCTGGCAGTGGACTTTGTCACCGATCTGCCCCGGTCAGGGGGACATAAGACCATCTTGGTGATCGTGGTGTTCCTCTCACCGGGTTGCCCTCTGCCTTTCAGGTCGCTGAGGTTCTGTTCGAGCAGATCTTCATGATGTATGGAGTTCCGGAGGACATTGTCTCCGACCGTGGACCACAATTCACCTCTCGGGTCTGGAAGGCGTTCCTGTCCTGGCTGGGGGTCACGGTCTGCGCTCCGGCTCACCGGTGTACTAACCACCGGCATGAGGATGATGGCAGCCTTATCCAAGTGCCCATCACCTGCTTCATATTCCCCTAATTCCACCCGCCCACACACACACACACCGGTTCCCATTCACCCCATTACACTCCCTATTTATGTCTCCCTTCCCCGTGTGTGGGGGTGGATTATTGTTTTGTCCAACATGTTATCGTTTTATTAAAAGTATCGAATTCTATATTCCTGTCACGGTGAGGTTGAAGGGAACGAGGCGCAGAGCGAGAGGATGATGCAAACATGTTTTATTTTACAAATAAAACACTACCAAACAATAAACGTAAACTACCGTGGTGTTAGTGCCGAAAACAAGCACACAAGTAACACAAACACAAGCAGTGCACATAAATAGAATCACCAATAACCCAACCCTGGGTGTAAGGACCTGACCTTGGCCATCCCACTCCCCCTAGAGGGAGTCAGGGACCTGGCCTCGGTCAGACCGTTACAGTACCCCCCCACTCCCGACCGCGATGTTCCCCCCACTCAAAAAACAATACACAAAACCAGGGGGGAAGGGTGGAGTACTGGGGCGGTTGTTGGTGGGGGCTCCGGATCCGGCGTCGGGCGTGACGCTGTCAATGGGGGAAGCTCCCTCTCTACCTCCCAGTGGCACGCCCGGTCCTGTCCGGACCCCGGCGTGATGGGTCCCTCCCCAGTACTCCCCTGACTCACCAAGTCCAGTCCGGACCCTGGTGTGGGGACCTCCACCTCTGGAGAGGGGCAGACCACCGGTCCCGGACTGGGCATCGGTGGAGCGGACTGCTCCGGCATAGGAGCAGACTGCTCCGGCATTGGAGCGGAGCAGATGACGGATCATCACGCCGTGTCCACCCTGGGCACCGACGCAGAGGTGAGGGCCAGCCGTGTAGTTGGGCTGGCTGCCGGAGGCTCCGTGCAGTGAGCCATCGCTGGAGGCTCCGGACAGTGGGCTGTTGCTGGAGGCTCCAGGCTGTGGGCCGTCACTGGAGGTTCCGGACATTGGACAGTAGCTGGAGGCTCTGGGCATTGGGCCGTAGCTGGAGGCTCTGGGCATTGGGCCATAGCTGGAGGTTCCGGACATTTGGCCGTAGCTGGAGGCTCCGGGAATTGGGCCGTAGTTGGAGGCTCCGGGCTGTGGGCCGTCACTGGAGGCTCCGGGCTGTGGACCGTCGCTGGAGGCTCTGAGCTATGGAGGCGCACCAGTGGTCTGGTGCGAGGAGCAGGCACGGACCCTCGACCGGGAGACGAAGAGAGTTCCGAAGCCGGATCGGCTGCCTTGCCCAGCCCGTACAGTAGTGCAGACATACTACTGGTCCCGGACTGGACAACGGCCTGGCGAGCTCTTTTCCTCGGGAAAGAGGTTAGCCAGACGCTTCCGCCAGATCTCTGATCTGGCCTCAAAACTCTCCACCTACTCGAGGGATGGGCTCAGTCTCGGGAGGAAGGGCCACCCAGGCTCTCCACCACTCTGCTTGTTCCGCCTTTGACCGATCGAAGAAACCCTCAGGCGTCTTCCGATTCTCGGCCATTGGAGGTGGAAGTGGTGGGAGTTGATCTTCCAACCTGGGGTGGCTGACCGACGGTTGGACTCGTGGAGCTGGTACTGGGGTCCCTGGGCTGGGAACACGCGCTGATCCTCCGGTGTGGGAAGCTGTGTGCTTGTTTTCGGCGTTAGTGCCAAAAAACAAGCACACTAGTAACACAAACACAAGCAATGATCCACACTCAGGTGGATGTGCGCTGCACATAAATAGAATCACCAATAACCCAACCCTGGGTGTAAGGACCTGACCATGGCCATCCCACTCCCCCTAGAGGGAGTCAGGGACCTGCCCTCGGTCAGACCCTTACAATTCCTTTTGTTTCACCTACTCCTTTTTTACGCCTCGCGGATGTTACACTTGTACAACGAAAAACACCAAATAATGCATGCAGAGCAGAATTAGGCCGATACCCGCTAATTATTAAAATCCATTAAATTAAAATCCGTTAAATTCTACAACCACCTAAAAGGAAGCGATTCTCAAACCTTCCATAACAAAGCCATCACCTACAGAGAGATTAACCTGGAGAAGAGTCCCCTAAGGAAGCTGGTTCTGGGGCTTTGTTCACAAACACAAACAGAACCCACAGAGCAACAGGACAGCAACACAATAAGACCCAATCAAATCATGAGAAAACAAAAAGAGAATTACTTGACACATTGGAAAGAACTAACAAAAAAACTGAGCAAACTAGAATGCTATTTGTCCCTAAACAGAGAGTACACAGTGGCAGAATACCTGACCACTGTGACTGACCCAAACTTAAGGAAAGCTTTGACTATGTACAGACTCAGTGAGCATAGCCTTGCTATTGAGAAAGGCCGCCGTAGGCAGACCTGGCTCTCAAGAGAAGACAGGCTATGTGCACACTGTCCATAAAATGAGGTGGAAACTGAGCTGCATTTCCTAACCTCCTGACAATAATATGACCATATTAGAGACACATATTTCCCTCAGATTACACAGATCCACAAATAATAAAAAAAACAATCCCAATTTTGATAAACTCCCATATTTTCTGGGCAAAATACCACAGCGTGCATCACAGCAGCAAGATGTGTGACCTGTTATAACCATGCAAAATATTCACTTACCTGTTCATTTAACCAGTCTGTATATTAAAAAATATCTATCTATCTATCTATCTATCTATCTATCTATCTATCTATCTATCTATCTATCTATCTATCTATCTATCTATCTATCTATCTATCTATCTATCTATCTATCTATCTATCTACAGTGGGGAGAACAAGTATTTGATACACTGCCGATTTTGCAGGTTTTCCCACTTACAAAGCATGTAGAAGTCTGTAATTTGTATCATAGGTACTCTTCAACTGTGAGTGACGGAATCTAAAACAAAAATCCAGAAAATCACATTGTATGATTTTTAAGTAATTAATTTGCATTTTATTGCATGACATATGTATTTGATACATCAGAAAAGCAGAACTTAATATTTGGTACAGAAACCTTTGTTTGCAATTACAGAGATCATACGTTTCCTGTAGTTCTTGACCAGGTTTTCACACACTGCAGCAGGGATTTTGGCCCACTTCTCCATACAGATCCTTCAGGTTTCGGGGCTGTCGCTGGGCAATACGGACCTTCAGCTCCCTCCAAAGATTTTCTATTGGGTTCAGGTCTGGAGACTGGCTAGGCCACTCCAGGACCTTGAGATGCTTCTTACGGAGCCACTCCTTAGTTGCCCTGGCTGTGTGTTTCAGGTCGTTGTCATGCTGGAAGACCCAGCCACGACCCATCTTCAATGCTCTTACTGAGGGAAGGAGGTTGTTGGCCAAGATCTCGCGATACATGGCCCCATCCATCCTCCCCTCAACACAGTGCAGTCGTTCTGTCCCCTTTGCAGAAAAGCATCTCCAAAGAATGATGTTTCCACCTCCATGCTTCACGGTTGGGATGGTGTTCTTGGGGTTGTACTCATCCTTCTTCTTCCTCCAAACACGGCGAGTGGAGTTTAGACCAAAAAGCTCTATTTTTGTCTCATCAGACCACATGACCTTCTCCCATTCCTCCTCTGGATCATCCAGATGGTCATTGGCAAACTTCAGACGGGCCTGGACATGCGCTGGCTTGAGCAAGGGGACCTTGCGTGCGCTGCAGGATTTTAATCCATGACGGCGTAGTGTGTTACTAATGGTTTTCTTTGAGACTGTGGTCCCAGCTCTCTTCAGGTCATTGACCAGGTCCTGCCGTGTAGTTCTGGGCTGATCCCTCACCTTCCTCATGATCATTGATGCCCCACGAGGTGAGATCTTGCATGGTGCCCCAGACCGAGGGAGATTGACCCTCATCTTGAACTTCTTCCATTTTCTAATAATTGCGCCAACAGTTGTTGCCTTCTCACCAAGCTGCTTGCCTATTGTCCTGTAGCCCATCCCAGCCTTGTGCAGGTCTACAATTTTATCCCTGATGTCCTTACACAGCTCTCTGGTCATGGCCATTGTGGAGAGGTTGGAGTCTGTTTGATTGAGTGTGTGGACAGGTGTCTTTTATACAGGTAACGAGTTCAAACAGGTGAAGTTAATACAGGTAATGAGTGGAGAACAGGAGGGCTTCTTCAAGAAAAACTAACAGGTCTGTGAGAGACGGAATTCTTACTGGTTGGTAGGTGATCAAATACTTATTTCATGCAATAAAATGCTAATTAATTATTTAAAAATCATACAATGTGATTTTCTGGATTTTTGTTTTAGATTCCGTCTCTCACAGTTGAAGAGTACCTATGATAAAAATTACAGACTTCTACATGCTTTGTAAGTAGGAAAACCTGCAAAATCAGCAGTGTATCAAATACTTGTTCTCCCCACTGTATCTATCTAGTTGATGGGGTTATATAAGGATAGTGAGTCAGTCCAGAGTTGATCTGTTTATCTGAAGGGGTTATGTTAGGACAGTTAGTCAGTCCAGATCATAAATACAGTGTAGACATTGGAAACGGCTGATTTTTTATGGAATATCCACATAGGCGTACAGAGGCACATTATCAGCAACCATCTTTCCTGTGTTCCAATGGCACGTTGTGTTAGCTAATCCAAGTTTATCATTTTAAAAGGCTAATTGATCATTGTGAGGCCATGTGCTAAACAGACTAAGATTAAAGGCTGATTTATATTACGTCTGTAGACAGTTGTCGCAGTGACATCATCAACATTTATTGGTGTAATCTGGAGACAGGTGTTCTATACAACAAATGTAATCAAATGTAATCTGGAGACAGGTGTTCTATACAACAAATGTAATCAAATGTAATCTGGAGACAGGTGTTCTATACAACAAATGTAATCAAATGTAATCTGGAGACAGGTGTTCTATACAACAAATGTAATCAAATGTAATCTGGAGACAGGTGTTCTATACAACAAATGTAATCAAATGTAATCTGGAGACAGGTGTTCTATACAACAAATGTAATCAAATGTAATCTGGAGACAGGTGTTCTATACAACAGCCGTCTGCGTGTTCTCTTTATCAACTCCGGTCTTGGCTCAGTCAGGTGACAAATCAAACGCTTGAATTTTCTCCATTTCCTTTTTCATATTTAAAAAAAAAAATTGACAAGTCAGTTAAGAACAAATTCTTATTTACAATGACTGCCTACACCGGCCAAACATGGACAACTGTACGCCGCCCTATGAGACTCCCAATCAATGCCGGTTGTGATACAGTCTAGATTCGAACCAGGTTGTCCGTAGTGACACCTCTCGGACTGAGATGCAGTGTCTTAGACCACTGAACCAGGTTGTCTGTAATGACTCCTCTAGCACTGAGATGCAGTGTCTTAAACCACTGAACCAGGTTGTCTGTAGTGACTCCTCTAGTACTGAGATACAGTGTCTTAGACCACTAAACCAGGTTGTCTGTAGTGACTCCTCTAGTACTGAGATACAGTGTCTTAGACCACTGAACCAGGTTGTCTGTAGTGACTCCTCTAGTACTGAGATGCAGTGTCTTAGACCACTGAACCAGGTTGTCTGTAGTGACTCCTCTAGCACTGAGATGCAGTGTCTTAGACCACTGAACCAGGTTGTCTGTAGTGACTCCTCTAGTACTGAGATACAGTGTCTTAGACCACTGAACCAGGTTGTCTGTAGTGACTCCTCTAACACTGAGATGCAGTGTCTTAGACCACTGAACCAGGTTGTCTGTAGTGACTCCTCTAGTACTGAGATGCAGTGTCTTAGACCACTGAACCAGGTTGTCTGTAGTGACTCCTCTAGCACTGAGATGCAGTGTCTTAGACCACTGAACCAGGTTGTCTGTAGTGACTCCTCTAGCACTGAGATGCAGTGTCTTAGACCACTGAACCAGGTTGTCTGTAGTGACTCCTCTAGCACTGAGATGCAGTGTCTTAGACCACTGAACCAGGTTGTCTGTAGTGACTCCTCTAGCACTGAGATACAGTGTCTTAGACCACTGAACCAGGTTGTCTGTAGTGACTCCTCTAGTACTGAGATGCAGTGTCTTAGACCACTGAACCAGGTTGAACCAGTGTCTTAGACCACTGAACCAGGTTGTCTGTAGTGACTCCTCTAACACTGAGATGCAGTGTCTTAGACCACTGAACCAGGTTGAACCAGTGTCTTAGACCACTGAACCAGGTTGAACCAGTGTCTTAGACCACTGAACCAGGTTGAACCAGTATCTTAGACCACTGAACCAGGTTGAACCAGTGTCTTAGACCACTGAACCAGGTTGAACCAGTGTCTTAGACCACTGAACCAGGTTGAACCAGTGTCTTAGACCACTGAACCACTTGGCTATCATACTCTAATACCACCAGCTATTCCACTGATTTCAAAACTCGGTCCTTTTTTGAGAGTATTAGTAACACTTTTTCAGTTCTTTGTGATATCTTACCTACACATACTGAGCAGCTCATGTTATAGAGAGAAGTGTGATACATGGCAGACCAATCCCAACTCATCTCTCGGCATGTCCAGCCCATCCATTATCTCAGCCAATCATGGCTAGCGGGAAGGTTCCTGTCTTTTTCCGTTGCTAAACCAACTATGCTCGTAATTTCAACATTTTATTTGTATTTACAGATGGCATACAATTTTCTTATTAAGGCACATGAAAGTTCACATGTTCCAGAAGTTATTAAGTGTTTAAATCTAGGAGATATAAGAAACCTCAGGAAATATTGTATATTTGTTTTTACACATATTTAACCCCCTATAATTGTTAGCAGAAAACTATCTCCATACATCCATACCTTTAGACGAGTCTCGTGACACTTGTGGGAGTCAAAACAGGGAACACCATTGTGTTGGTGAGAGTCTCACCTTTCCACAGGGGGGTCATATTTATAGCCCAAACAGTTTGGACGCTACAGACAGAAGTTGGCACTTCAGCATTACTGACTTCAGACAAGTCCTGTGACACTTGTGGGGGTTGTAGAGCAAAACAGGGAACACCATTGGGTTTGTGAAAGTGGTTATAGAGTGGTTATAGAGTGGTTATAGAGTGGTCATAGAGTGGTTATAGAGTGGTCATAGAGTGGTTATAGAGTTGTCATAGAGTGGTTATAGAGTGGTTATAGAGTGGTTATAGAGTGGTCATAGAGTGGTCATAGAGTGGTTATAGAGTGGTTATAGAGTGGTCATAGAGTGGTCATAGAGTGGTTATAGAGTGGTTATAGAGTGGTCATAGAGTGGTCATAGAGTGGTTATAGAGTGGTTATAGAGTGGTCATAGAGTGGTTATAGAGTGGTTATAGAGTGGTCATAGAGTGGTCATAGAGTGGTCATAGAGTGGTCATAGAGTGGTTATAGAGTGGTCATAGAGTGGTCATAGAGTGGTCATAGAGTGGTTATAGAGTGGTCATAGAGTGGTCATAGAGTGGTTATAGAGTGGTTATAGAGTGGTCATAGAGTGGTTATAGAGTGGTTATAGAGTGGTCATAGAGTGGTCATAGAGTGGTCATAGAGTGGTTATAGAGTGGTCATAGAGTGGTCATAGAGTGGTTATAGAGTGGTCATAGAGTGGTCATAGAGTGGTCATAGAGTGGTTATAGAGTGGTCATAGAGTGGTTATAGAGTGGTCATAGAGTGGTCATAGAGTGGTTATAGAGTGGTTATAGAGTGGTCATAGAGTGGTCATAGAGTGGTCATAGAGTGGTCATAGAGTGGTCATAGAGTGGTCATAGAGTGGTCATAGAGTGGTTATAGAGTGGTCATAGAGTGGTCATAGAGTTGTAATATTAGTTTTTAGGCAAAACCGTTCGGATGCTACAGACATTTTTGTGAGAAGACCAACTTTCGGTCTTACAAACAGCTCTGAAGCTCGGCTCCTTCCACCACAGATGTGGAATGGCGACAAAGGCGGATGCAGTGGATTGAGACACAGCCCAACCAAAATCAATTATATCTCTAGCTTAAACACACACACGCACTCGTGCAAGCCAGACCAATCAACACCTCTGTTTCGCCCGGGAGGTTGTCATCAAACAGCTTATATTTAATCAGTGATGAGTGGGCACACAGACACACACACACCAAGCATAGCACACTTGACCACTGATTGTGTGTGATTAGGGACAAGGCTAAATTAGCAATTAGGTTTTGTTAGTGATTAGCCTGATTGTGTAATGATCAATTAGCCTGCGTTAGCATTAGCATTATGAACCCTTGCGTAGTTGAACCCAAGCGCCTGGCTAACCTGATCTCATTTGATTACTGATGTAATTAGCCTAGCATGCTAACGTCGTGCTAACAGCTTACTCCAAGTAGCAGCCTATAATATGTTAGTCAGAATCACTAACTACTTGTTGTTAGGTTAGTGTGTTCTGCTCAGGGGAGAGAAAGAGAGCGAGAGAGAGAGAGACATAGAGAGAGGTTGAGAGAGAGAGAGAGAGAGAGGTTGAGAGAGAGAGGTTGAGAGAGTGAGAGGTTGAGAGAGAGAGAGGTTGAGAGAACTGGGCGCTGAGAGAGAGAGAGAGAGGTTGAGAGAGAGAGAGAGACTGAGAGAGAGAGAGAGAGAGAGAGACTTGAACTTGACAGACATGCAGAAGAACAGCTCAGCTGATTCATTCAAACCTTTTATTACTAAGAGTGAGACAAACGGATCAACATTTTCATAAAAATACTACTAATAAACCCAGACAACTGAAGACCCAAAAAGGAAATCAAAATAATCGACACCGTGAGTAAAAACAGACTTTATAAATCGATCAAGCTAGCTAACTCAAATTTGAAACCTCAACCGTTAGCGGCACCTATTGTTTATCGGTGGTAACCATAGCAACATGGCTACCGAAGCAGCGCGAGCGGTGCAGAAAGCAGCGGAGAACGTTAAACTTTCCCCTCGTTTTTTCGAAATCCCATCCCATCTTAAATCAGAGAAGGGAAGAATTATGTTTAAACAGAACATACAGAGGGAAAACCCAGATACGTTGTTTGCTGACTGCTCACACAACGGGACGGTTACCAACTTACTGTTCTACAGTGAACACACCACTGCCTGGCATGCAGCCATAACCAGACACTTCCCTCACAACCAAAAAGGGGATCTGCAAGGGAAGGCAAATTCACATTTTTGTGAAAAGTCACAGGAAAATAGACTCCTGACCGTAAATATATATCAAAATGGCACAATAATGGTCCAGGGAAGTGAGGCGGCACTCAGTTCTTTTTTACAGGACTCTCCCGTTCTAGGGAACCTAGCCACGGCAAAAAGGGACAAGAAGAGCACCCCAGTATCCCCCACTCCAACGGATACCCCAACAGCAGTTCTGCCCCAGCTCCAGGACATAGATCTGTCCCTCCCCCTACCTGTACACAACCATCAGAATAATGATGGCAACACCATACGGCTGCTAAGGGAGAAGCTGTCTCAGTTGGAACTAGAGGTGACTGAGCTCAGAGAGCAACTTCCTTACTACACTGAGCCTCTACAGGACCAGCTGAACCAGTGGCGGACTCAACTAAAAACATCAGTCCAGGAGCTGAGAGAGAGCTTCAGCACAGCGCTGGAGGAGGAGAAAGGGGCCATGCGAAGAGAACTAGCGCAGGCAAAGAAGGAGATGGCATCAGAGCTAGCTGTCATTAAAATGGTACTACATCCGAAAGAAGAGTCAAAAATCCCTACAGAACAGCTGCAGCCCCTCAACACTACAAAACCTTCTTCCACTAACCCCCCGTCAACCACCTCCTTACCCTGCACCGTCCCCCCCATACCCACATCCCCAGTCCACAAGGAGGCACACACAAGAACGACAACAGCAGAGAGAAGCTCCTCGGACACCCCTGACACCCCTTCACATACCCCCCCCATTACACAGGTCCTGCATAAACCAGCCCCTGTATGTGAAACCACCACTATGGTAAGAGTCACGGAGGTGGCCATCCTCATTGATTCAAACGGAAAATATATAGATGAGGAGAAATTATTCCCCAACCACAAGGTGGTCAAATTCTGGTGCCCAAAAGTGCAGGATGCACTAAATATTATATCCAAGCCTGACTTCGGAACACCAGGCCACATTATCATCCACAGTGGCACCAACAACATGAGAGATGATCAGGAGAGAGTAGGCAGCCTGGTCAGCAGAATGGCAGAGAAAGCCTCTGAGTCTTTCCCTAACTCCTGCATCACCATCTCCACTCTGCTGCCCCGCAAAGATTTCCACCCCCATACCATCCAGAGAGTCAACGCTGACATCACAAGAGGTTGTGCCAGGATCCCGAATGTGCACGTTGCTCAACACCCGACCATCACCCCTGGGCACCTGTACGACCACTCCCATCTGAGGAAACAGTCAGTGGGACTGCTCACCAAGACCTTGAAGGATGTGGCACTCGGCAGACCAACACAGCGTGCCCAACAGGACAGAGGACCACCCAGGACCACCTTCCAGATGTCATCACCACGCAGAGTCGCCTACCAGACTACGTCATCACCAACAAGCCACAGGCACCCTCGACACCAACCGAGACCCAGCACAACCTACAAGACCCACCCACCACCAGATCACCGCTCCCCCCAACGAAGCCGCCAGAATGGACCAGGGCCAATATACTACCCCACACCAGAGCACCACCACTACCAGACAACAGAGTCAGCACCACGACCCAGTCTTGCCCCCCCTTCTTCTCAGGTGGCACCGCAACAGAACCGGCGCAGCTATTCGGAGGCTCTCACCGGACCAGATAACTCTGTGGGACTGAGTGAGATCAAACAGCTCCTCCACTACATCTACACTAAACTACAGTAAAAACAAAAACACTCACACTGACACAACCACACACTCACACTCACATTGACACTGACCCATCGTCACTCACACTAACCAGATGTAGACACTCACACTGACCCATCCACACACACACTCACAAACACACACACACTCACACTGACCCATTCACAAACACACACACACACACATCCACACTCACTCCCGCACACACACATTAACATACACAATCAATAACTCAAACTCACCCAAACACTCACACATACATTATCTTACACAGTGGAGGATATGAACAGACACACTCACACGTACATATATAAATACCTACATGACACTTTGGAGAAACAATATCATCTGAGGAATGTTCTGTATTGTCTCACCCTTAGTAACCTAGTTAGTCTTAGAAATATAGTCGTTCTCTTGTAATAGTCATTCTTAATATTCATACTTTTTGCAATGAGACCACTAACAATTAGCATGTGGAACATCCAGGGCCTAAACTCGACAGCCTTAGGACTGAAGAGTCTGGCCCTGGAGTTCAACAAAAACATAAAAGATGATGATATCATTATTCTGCAGGAGACATAGTGTAAGGCAGATATAGTCACGCACTGTCCCACAGGCTACAGAGAAATAATTTTACCATCCCAAAAACACATCTCTGTCAATAGAGGCAGAGATTCTGGAGGAATGATTATATGGTACAAATCCCAACTACAAAACCTAATTGACCCCCAAAAAATTGGCAAATATCACATTTGGCTTAGACTAAAAAAAGAACTTACACTGACAGGAAAAAACGTGTTCCTGTGTGCAATATATATCCCCCCCCAAGAATCCCCCTATTTCTCAGAAGAAATATTCTCCACCCTTGAGGAAGAGACGAGCCACTTCCAGGCCCAGGGAAATGTGCTCATCTGTGGGGACACAAATGCACGCACAGGAACGCTACCTGACCAAATGAGCAGACGAGGGGACAGCTATATCACAGGCCAAGCTGTCTCTAATCCTTTTAACCTTTCCTACAGGAACAACAGTGACAGCATCGTCAACAAGAATGGAAAAGACCTATTGCAGCTCTGTCGAAGCCTGGGTCTGTACTTTGTCAATGGTAGGTTACAGGGGGACTCTTTAGGAAGATTCACCTATTGCTCTCCTCTTGGCCAAAGCACAGTAGACTACATGACAACAGACATGGACCCTTTCTCTCTCAGCTCATTCACTGTTAAGCCACTAACACCTCTGTCTGATCACAGCCAAATTACCCTGTTCCTCAAAAGATCAGACATAGAAGCAACCACAAATTCACAGCCCAATAAGCTGTACAACATCAAACATTCATACAGATGGGCTCAAAACAGCACAGAGGAATACCAGAAAGCAATCAGTAACCAAAAAATCCAATCAACCCAAAACAACTTTCTGGATACAATGTACGCTCACAGTAAAGAAGGCGTCAATCTAGCTGTAAATAACATCAATTATATATTTAGGCAAACAGCAAAAACAGCACAACTAAAGCTGGGATCAAACAAACCAAACAGAAATACAGAAGACAAATGGTTTGATACAGATTGTAAAAACATTAGGAAAAAACTTAGAACACTATCGAACCAAAAACACAGAGACCCAAACAACAGAGAACTACGCCTTCAGTACTGTGAGACATTAAAATCATATAAACGTACACTCAGAATCAAGAAATCCCAGTACAACAGAAAGCAACTGACACTAATTGAGGAGTCCATAAATAAAAACAACTTCTGTCAAAATTGGAAAAACCTAAACAAACCCAAACAACAGGAATTAGCCATACAAAATGGTGACATTTGGACAAATCACTTTAAAGCACTCTACAACACTGTTGACACTCAGGATAATACTGAACAGGGACACATTTATGAAAAGTTAAACAAACTGGAAAAATCTATAAAGGAACCAAAATCCTTTAGACTCCCCAATTACTGAGCAGGAGCTCCTTAAAAAACTTCAAGCCCTCAAATCAAAAAAAGCATGTGGACCTGATGGGATCCTAAATGAGATGCTCAAATTCACTAGTGAAAAATATCAATTGGCTATATTAAAATTGTTTAACTTGATCCTGAGTGTAGGTTACTTCCCTGACATCTGGAACCAAGGACTCATAACACCAATCTTTAAAAACGGAGACAAATCTGAACCTAAAAATTACAGAGGGATTTGTGTGAACAGTAACCTGGGGAAGGTTTTCTGTAGTATTATAAATGTAAGAGTCCTAAACTTCCTTAATAAGCACAACATCCTGAGTAAAAGCCAAATTGGATTTATACCAAAACATAGAACAACAGATCATATTTACACCCTACACACCCTAATAGATAAACACGTCCACAAAAATAAGACAAAACTCTATACTTGCTTTATTGACTTCCAAAAAGCATTTGATTCTATCTGGCATACAGGACTGTTCTACAAAGTCATTGAAAGTGGTGTAGGGGGTAAAACATATGACATTATAAAATCAATGTATACAGGCAACATGTGTAGCATAAAAATTGGCAAAAAACAAACTGAATCATTTAACCAGGGGCGGGGCCTCCGCCAGGGTTGCAATCTCAGCCCTGTGCTATTTAACATTTACATCAATGAATTGGCCAATATTCTAGAAAAGTCCTCAGCCCCTGGTGTTAGTCTCCACAATTCGGAAATTAGATGCCTGCTCTTTAAAGATGACCTGTGCCTGCTTTCACCCACAGCACATGGTCTACAGCAGAGCTTGGACCTGCTAGAGCAGTACTGTCAGACCTGGGCCCTGACAGTAAACCCCAAAAAGACCAAAATAATGATTTTCCAGACAAATTCCAGATCCCAGGGAATAAAACCAAAGTTCTCAATTGGTGCAAAACATATAGAGTATTGCACACAATACAACTATTTAGGTTTAAAAATAAGTTCGACTGGACACCTAAATAATGCAGTGAATGAACTGAGAGACAAAGCACGCAGGGCATTCTACGCCATTAAAAAACAAATCCAAATTGAAATACCTATTACAATTTGGCAAAAACTAATTAAATGTGTGATTGAACCAATCACACTCTATGGCAGCGAGGTGTGGGGTCCACTTACAAAACAAGATTTTACCCACTGGGACAAACATCCCATTGAGACCTTGCACGCGGAACTTTGTAAGATTCTCCTACATGTCCAGAGGAAAACTACAAACAATGCATGCAGGGCAGAATTAGGCCGATATCCACTAATATTAAAAACTCAAAAAAGAGCAATTAAGTTTTGGAAACACCTAAAACACAGTGACCCCCTCTCATATCATTACCAAGCCCTGCAATACCAAGAGTTGAGCAAAGATAAGAGTCCCTTCATCCAACTGGTCCGGGGGCTGAGTTCACAAACTTGTTCCACTAACACACTGAAGCCTCAGGACCAGAACATCCAATCAATAAGAATTAACCAAATTACAAAACATCTAAAACAAAACTACATTACCTATTGGAAAACACAAACACAAGCACAAAGCAAAATGCAGTGCTATTTGGCCCTAAATCGACAGTACACCATGGCAAACTATCTGACCATGGTGACTGATCAAAACCTCAGGAAAACCTTGACAAAGTACAGGCTCAGCGAGCACAGCCTTGCTATTGAGAAGGGTAGACACAGGAAAACCTGGCTCCCTGTAGAGGAAAGGCTGTGCAACCACTGCACCACAGCAGAACCAGAGACAGAGCTGCATTTCCTGACAAAATGTCAAAAATATAAAACTATCAGAGAGAGTCACTTCCCCAAATTTGAACAAGTAGTCCGGGGCTTTGAGGACCTCTCTGACATAGAAAGGCTGCCGATCCTTTTGGGGGAAGACATGGACAGCTGTGCGCTGGCAGCATGCTATGTTGCTGCCTGCCACAAGTTGAGGGACAGTGCCTGACAGATTTAATGCATTTATTTTATTTATTTTTTTTTCCTGTTGTTATTTGTTCTTTGATGTAATTATATTTAAAAAAATATATATATATATATGTGTGTATGTATGTATGTATATATGTGTATATATATGTATGTGCATATGTATATGTATGTATATATATATAAAAAAAAAGAAAAAAAATATATATATATATAAATATATAGAAAAAAAAAAGAAAAAAATATATTGATGTATGATACTTTGGCAATATGTACATTGTTGCGTCATGCCAATAAAGTGAATTGAATTGAATTGAGAGAGAGAGAGAGAGAGAGAGAGAGAGAGAGAGAGAGAGAGAGAGACAGAGAGAGAGAGAGAGAGAGAGAGAGAGAGAGAGGGAGAGAGGGAGAGGGAGAGGGAGAGGGAGAGGGAGAGAGAGAGAGGGAGAGAGAGACGGAGAGAGGGAGAGAGGGAGAGAAAGAGGTAGAGAGAGAGAGGGAGAGAGGGAGAGAGAAAGAGGTAGAGAGAGAGAGAGAGAGAGAGAGTTCGAGGGAGAGAGAGAGAGAGATCATTTTCCAGCTATGAACTAATTTCATGTTATAACATAACATAAAAAAGAAGCTATTTAACAAAAACATATATTGTTTGTACATCAGGCATATGTAGTCTGATAAATATAGTGTGGTAGCGTATGTGTGTTTGTGTGTGTGTGTGTCATATTGCGTGTGTATGTATGTGTGTGTGTGTGTGTCATATTGCGTGTGTATGTATGTGTGTGTCCAGTGCTGTATGTGTATTAAACACTCCTCTGCTGTGTGTGTGTGTGTGGGTGTTTACTCATGTTAATGTGTATCCATGGCTGAACACCCCTGGTCCAGCATGTCTCTAGTTAACAGAGTGAAAGTGCTTCCTGTGCAGAAAAGATCCCTGGGAAAGTATAGATACAGATACAGTGCTCTCCCCTGGGGAGGTGTGTTTGTGTCTTCATGCTCTCACACTTTCATCTCTTGAGCCTGTACTGAGATGCAGAATACATACAAAACCACTGAACTTTAAACACTAAACGGAATACACCCCCCCAAACCACACACACACACACACACCACACACACATACACACACATTCTCTCAATTCAATGTCAATATAAGGGCTTTATTGTCATGGGAAACATATGTTAACATTGCCAAAGCAAGTGAAGTAGATGGTAAACAATAAAAATGAACAGTAAACATACTGTATCTCTCTCTCTCTCTCTCTCTCTCTCTCTCTCTCTCTCCATTAA
The DNA here is from genome assembly GCA_023634145.1 of Thymallus thymallus. Classification (NCBI taxonomy): domain Eukaryota; kingdom Metazoa; phylum Chordata; class Actinopteri; order Salmoniformes; family Salmonidae; genus Thymallus; species Thymallus thymallus. The sequence continues at coordinate 41,776,468 of CM042397.1, read as the reverse complement.
ATAGTATCCGCAAAAAACCAGTCTCAACGTCAACAGTGAAGAGTCGACTCCGGAATGCTGGCCTTCTAGGCAGAGTTGCAAAGAAAAAGCCATATCTTCATCTATCCAGTGTCTGTGTTCTGTTGCCCATCTTAATCTTTTATTTTTATTGGCCAGTCTGAGATATGGCTTTTTAATTAAATAAATATAATATAAATTAAACTAGCTCCAGTAGGTTATATACTGTAAATACAGTTGAAGTTGGGAGTTTACATACACTTAAGTTGAAGTCATTAAAACTCATTATTCCACAGATTTCATGTTAACAAACTATAGTTTTGGAAAGTTGGTTAGGACATCTACTTTGTGCATGACACAAGTAATTCTTCCAACAATTGTATACAGACAGAAAATTCAAGTTAGGACATGACACAAGTTAGGACATGACACAAGTTAGGACATGACACAAGTAATTCTTCCAACAATTCTTTACAGACATATTATTGAACTTATAATTCACTATATCACAATTCCAATGGGTCAGAAGTTTACATGCACTAAGTTGGCTGTGCCTTTAAACAGCTTGGAAAATCCAGAAAATAATGTCATGGCTTTAGAAGCTTCTGATAGGCTAATTGACATAATTTGAGTCAATTGGAGGTGTACCTGTGGATGTATTTCAAGGCCTACCTTCAAACTCAGTGCCTCTTTGCTCGACATCATGGGAAAATCAAAATAAATCAGCCAAGACCTCAGAAAAATAATTGTAGACCTCCACAAGTCTGTTTCATCCTTGGGAGCAATTTCCAAATGCCTGAAGGCACCATGTTCATCTTTACAAACAATAGTATGCAAGTATAAACACCATGGGACCACGTAGCCGTCATACCGCTCAGGAAGGAGACGCGTTTCTGTCTCCTACTTTGGTGCGAAAAAGTGCAAATCAATCCCAGAACAACAGCAAAGGACCTTGTGAAGATGCTGGAGGAAACGGGTACAAAAGTATCTATATCCACAGTAAAACAAGTCCTATATCGACATAACTTGAAAGGCTGCTCAGCAAGGAAGAAGCCACTGCTCCAAAACCACCATAAAAAAGCCAGACTACGGTTTGCAACTGCACATGGGGACCAAGATCGTACTTTTTGGAGAAATGTCCTCTGGTCTGATGAAACAAAAATACAACTGTTTGGCCATAATGACCATCGTTATGTTTGGAGGAAAAAGGGGGAGGCTTGCAAGCCGAAGAACACCATCCCAACCGTGAAGCACGGGGGTGGCAGCATCATGTTGTGGGGGTGCTTTGCTGCAGGAGGGACTGGTGCACTTCACAAAATAGATGGCAAATTATGAAAATGATGTAGATATATTCAAGCAACATCTCAAGACATCAGTCAGGAAGTTAAAGCTTGGTCTTCCAAATGGACAATGACCCCAAGCATACTTCCAAAGTTGTGTCAAAATGGCTTAAGGACAACAAAGTCAAGGTATTGGAGTGGCCATCACAAAGCCCTGACCTCAATCCTATAGAAAGTTTGTGGGCAGAACTGAAAAAGCGTGTGTGAGCAAGGAGGCCTACAAACCTGACTCAGTTACACCAGTTCTGTCAGGAGGAATGGGCCACAATTCATCCAACTTATTGTGGGAAGCTTGTGGAAGGCTACCCAAAACGTTTGACCCAAGTTAAACAATTTAAAGGCAATGCTACCAAATACTAATTGAGTGTATGTAAACTTCTGACTCACTGGGAATGTGATGAAAGAAATAAAAGCTGAAATAAATCATTCTCTCTACTATTATTCTGACATTTCACATTCTTAAAATAAAGTGGTGATCCTAACTGATTAATTACAGTAATACAGTTCACACTAAAAAAGAGTGTTTCCCTTATTTATCCCAAGAGAGCATATAGCTAGCTACATCTATGGGCTTTTATGTTTTTCTGTTGTGAGTAATGTGCAGTAGCCTATATCATATATGTATTGGATAACGGCCCAATCATTTGTTCTTTTTTGGGCTTGGGCTCATTACATATTTAATGTATGTCTCATCAGGCTAAGGCAGCATCAGGCTTCAATTGTCGGTCAAAGCTCTAATCAAATCCAGACATAGGCCTATGTATATGCTTTATAATGGTTTTGAATGACACTTCCGGTTCTGGCAGGAAATACTGGGTTACCTGGGAGAAAAGTGATTTATTCACTGGATAGAACATTTGGATGGATAGTGCAGACCTTGCATGGTAACAATTTACTGTAGGTGTCCTTATTCAGGCATTCATAAAGCCTTTATAACAGCTATATAACACAGTATAACATTTGTCATAAACTGTCATAAGTAGTGTTAAATAGTTATGAGTAATGGCATAAGATGTTATAAAACTAGTTATAACGGTTGTTATAGATGACTGTTCATCCTGTTTTCATATGCTCTAATGTCAGCTTTTAAGAACAACTGATATTACACACTATGCATGACAACCTATGTCATATGTTATTACATATTACATAAGAGTACATACCAGATGTTATAACAGGGTGTTATATAAGTTTCCAAACTCTATGTGACATTGTTACATTGAATGGATAGATGGGTGTCCTTATAGAGTGTCCAAGACAGCTGTGAAAAAAGGAAGTTGGGCAGGTGTCAGTAACAACTACATAAATGGGTAGTTAGTCAGGTAGATGGCTAGCTAGCTCACTAACTAATTGCAACATGTTCTTAGAACAGGGTTGGAGAGCCCTGCTCTACACAGTCCAAACAAAGTGTTTTGTTTTACAGTAATTTTACAGTATTGCCAATAGCTAGCTAGCCATTAATTCACCCATAGGGCCATGACATGAACACGAGCAACCCCACTGTTTGCCCATTGACGCATAGCTAGCTAGAACTACTTAAGTAAGCTAGCTAGCTAGCTTGATACAGAAGGAATCCCAAATTATATAGCTGACTTAGCAGCACATCACACAATACATTCTCTTTCACATACCCTTTAAAAGTTTAAACTCAATTGCTTTTTCATCTTAATACACATTGTTTAACTCAATCTAACTAGCTCATCTTAAGTTAATGTTAAGTTATCCATGTTCTGTTGGTTTGGGCTGATCATCTCCCTTCTCATCTGTCCCACCCTTCTTCTGACTTCACCGATATGATTAGCGAATCATATTAATAAATCTTCAGTTTGAAGTAGTGGGCCGAATCCGAAAAATGCGTCAATGCTCCAGTATTCCCCCCTCTCTCTAGGAGCATTTGCATGCCCAAAAGGTGCATCAAAGGGATCCCACCCTGATCACCAATATGGCCAACCAATGTAGAGAGAGAGAAGTTTAGTGAATCAGCTGAGCACATGCTTGGTGAATAGCACTTGGTTGGTCTCTGGGAGGAGGACACAGGAGAGGAGAGCTGAAGAGATTAAATCAAATCAAATCAAATTTATTTATAAAGCCCTTTTTACATCAGCCGATATCACAAAGTGCTATACAGAAACCCAGCCTAAAACCCCAAACAGCAAGCAATGCAGATGTAGAAGCATGGTGGCTAGGAAAAACACCCTAGAAAGGCAACACCTAGGAAGAAACCTAGAGAGGAACCAGGCTCTGAGGGGAGGCCAGTCCTCTTCTGGCTGTGCCGGGTGGAGATTATAACAATTCATGGCCATTAAGGCCAGTTCTTTCTCCAAGATGTTCAAACGTTCATAGATGACCAGCAGGGTCAAATAATAATAAAAGTAGTTGTGGAGGTTGCAACAGTTAAATACATCAGGAGTGAATGTCACTTGGTTTTTCAGTGCACTAGAGCGCAGGTGCGGTAGAGCGAGAGCGAGATGAAAACAGCAGGTCTGGGACAAGGTGGCAAGTCCAATGAACAGGTCAGGGTTCCATAACCGCAGGCAGAAGAGTTGAAACCGGTGCAGCAGCACGACCAGGTGGACTGGGGACAGCTAGGAGTCATCAGGGCAGGTGGTCCTGAAGCATGGTCCTCCGGGTAGGCTCAGGTCCTCCGGGAGAGGAGGTAGAGTGGGAGAGAGAGAAAATTAGAGGGAGCATACTTAAATTCACACAAGACACCGGATAATAACATCAGATTTAACTGACCCTAGCCCCCCGGCACACAGACTACTGCAGCATAGATACTGGAGGCTGAGACCGGGGGGGGTCATTAGACACTGTGGCCCCCTCTGACAATACCCCGACAATACCCCCGGACAGGGCCAAACCAGGCAGGATATAACCTCACCCACTCTTCCAAGCACAGCCCCTACACCAATGGAGGGATATCAACAACCACCAACTTACTAGCCTGAGACAAGGCTGAGTAAAGATCCCCTCCACTGCACAAGCCCGAGGGGGCGACAAACCGGACAGGAAGTGACGCACCCCTCCTAGGGATGGTATGGAAAGCACCAGTAAGCCAGTAACTCAGCCCCCGTAATAAGGTCAGAGGCAGAGAATCCCAATGGAGAGACGGGAATCGGCCAGGCAGAGACAGCAAGGGTGGTTCGTCGCTCCAGAGCCTTGCCGTTCACCCTTGCACCCCTGGGCCAGACTACACTCAATCATAGGACCTACTGAAGAGGTGAGCTCTATAGGAGAAAGCCCTGCCTCCACCTGTTTGCTTAGAGATTCTAGGGACAATAAGGAGGCCTGTGTCTTGTGACCGGAGCATACATGTAGGTATGTACGGCAGGACCAAATCTGAGAGATAATTAGGAGCAAGCCCGTGTAATGCTTTGTGGGTTAGCAGTAAAACCTTGAAATCAGCCCTAGCCTTAACAGGAAGCCAGTGTATAGAGGCTAGCATGGGAGTAATATGATCAAATCTTTTGGTTCTAGTCAAGATTCTAGCAGTGTTTAGCACTAATTTAAGTTTATTTAGTGCTTTATCCGGGTAGCCGGAGAGTAGAGCATTGCAGTAGTCTAATCTAGAAGTGACGAAAGCATGGATTAGCTTTTCCACATAATTTTTGGACAAAACATTTCTGATTTTTGCAATGTTACGAAGATGGAAAAAAGCTATCCTTGAAATATTCTTGATATGTTCATTAAAAGAGAGATCAGGGTCCAGAGTAATGCCGAGGTCCTTCACAGTTTTTTGGGGGATGACTTTACAACCATCAAGATTAATTGTCAGATCCAAAAGCAGATCTCTTTGTTTCTTGGGACCTAGAACTAGCATCTTGTCACGATGTGGGTGTGGGAATGACCAAAGCGCAGCGCAGGGATAGTAGTTCGACATTTTAATGAATTACTATGTAAATGCACAAAACAAATGACGAACTACAAAACAAACAAACGATGTACAAAACGTCACGTACTCGAAAACAAAACACGAATGAACAGACGTAAACAGAGCACACTTACTTTCACCGTGACTGCGACATATAACGACAACGACCCACACCAGAGTGAAGGACAGACTCAACATATATAGGATCCCTAATTAGAGACAATGCGGTGCAGCTGCCTCTAATTAGGGATCCAACCCAAACCCCACACAGAAACAGAAAAGAACGACACTGTCAGACTCTGACCATAGCTACACAGAGAAGCAAATAGGCTTCTCTACGGCCAGAGCCTGACACATCTCTGTTTTGTCAGAATTTAAAAGTAAAACATTTGCCGCCATCCACTTCCTTATGTCTGAAACACAGGCTTCCAGGGCAGGCAATTTTGGTGCATCACCATGTTTCATCGCTGTGTGTCGTCCACATAGCAATGGAAGTTAACATTATGTTTCCGAATGACATCACCAAGAGGTAAAATATATAGTGAAAGCAATAGTGGCCCTAAAATGGAACCTTGAGGAACACCGACATTTACAATTGATTTGTCAGAGGACAAACCATCCACAGAGACAAATTGATATCTCTCCGACAGATAAGATCTAAACCAGGCAAGAACTTGTCCGTGTAGACCAATTAAGGTTTCCAATCTCTCCAAAAGAATATGATGGTCGATGGTGTCAAAAGCAGCACTAAGGTCTAAGAGCACGAGGACAGATGCAGAGCCTTGGTCTGATGCCATTAAAAGATTGTTTACCACTTTCACGAGTGCAGTCTCAGTGCTATGATAGGGTCTAAAACCAGACTGAAGTGTTTCGTATACATTATTTGTCTTCAGGAAGACAGTGAGTTGATATAGGATAGTTTTTTTACATTTTCTGGTTCAAGGCTTGGCTTTTTCAAGAGCAGCTTTATTACTGCCACTTTTAGAGAGTTTGGTACACATCCGGTGGAGAGGGAGCCATTTATTATGTTCAGCATAGGAGGCCGAGCACAGGAAGTAGCTCTTTCAGTAGTTTAGTTGGAATAGGGTCCAGTATGCAGGTTGAAGGTTTAGAGGCCATGGCAATTTTCATGAATGTGTCAAGAGGTCCTAGGTCCTGGCAGTTCTGTGCAGACTCAGGACAGCTGAGCTTTGGGGAAATATGCAGATTCAAAAAGGAGTCTGTAATTTGCTTTCTAATGATAATGATCTTTTCGTTGAAGAAGTTCATGAATTCATCACTGCTGAAGTGAAAGGCATCCTCTCTTGGGGAATGCTGCTTTTTAGTCAGCTTTGCAACAGTATCAAATAGAAATGTAGGATTATTCTTATTCTCCTCAATTAGGTTGGAAAAATAGGATGATCGAGCAGCAGTGAGGACTCTTCAATATTGAACTGTACTTTCTTTCCAAGCTAGTAGGAAGACTTCCAGCTTGGTGGAGCGCCATTTCCGTTCCAGTTTTCTGGAAGCTTGCTTCAGAGCTCGGGTATTTTCTGTGTACCAGGGAGCTAGTTTCTTTTGGCAAATGTTTTTTGTTTTTAGGGGTGCGACTACATCTAGGGTATTACGCAAGGTTAAATTTAGATCCTCAGTTTGATTGTTAACTGATTTTTGTACTCTGACGTCCTTGGATAGGTGGAGGGAGTCTGGAAGGGCATCTAGGAATCTTTGGGTTGTCCGAGAATTTATAGCACGGCTTTTGATGATCCTTGGTTGGGGTCTAAGATAATTATTTGTTGCGATTGCAAACAAAATAAAATGGTGGTCCGATAGTCCAGGATTATGAGGAAAAACATTTAGATCCACAATATTTATTCCACGGGACAGAACTAGATCCAGGGTATGACTGTGGCAATGAGTAGGTCCGGAGACATGTTGGTCAAAACCCACTGAGTCGATGATGGCGCCGAAAGCCTTTTGTAGTGGATCTATGGACTTTTCCATGTGAATGTTAAAGTCACCAAAAATTTGAATATTATCTGCCATGACTACAAGGTCTGATAGGAATTCAGAGAACTCAGTAAGGAACTCTGTATATACGGCCCAGGAGGACTGTAAATAGTAGCTATAAAAAGTGATTGAGTAGGCTGCATAGATTTCATGACTAGAAGCTCAAAAGATGAAAACGCTGTCACAAGAGGGCCAATTGTCCACAAATTCTATCCTTTGGGAGGGGCAGAAAACAGTTTTCAACCAGCGATTGAGTTGTGAGACTCTTAAGTCTAATATTGCGGGTAATGGAGTCGCAAATGACTAGGGTTTTCAATTAGTCAGAGCTAATGGTGGGAGGCTTCAGTGGCTCAGACCCCGTAATGGGTGGAGGAGAGACCTGAGAAGTCTCTGGCTCCGACTCGTTACTTAATGGGGAGAACGGGTTGAAAGTTTCTGTCGGCTGAATGAGCGACACCGGTTAAGCATGCCGACTGCATTTCTTTCCAGAAGCCCTGAGAAAATTGTCCGGCTGCGGGGACTGTGGAGGGGATTTATACTACTATCTGTACTTACTGGTGGGGACTGTGGAGGAGATTTATACTAGTAACTGTACTTACTGGTGGGGACTGTGGAGGGGATTTATACTAGTAACTGTACTTACTGGTGGGGACTGTGGAGGGGATTTATACTAGTAACTGTACTTACTGGTGGGGACTGTGGAGGGGATTTATACTAGTAACTGTACTTACTGGTGGGGACTGTGGAGGGGATTTATACTACTATCTGTACTTACTGGTGGGGACTGTGGAGGGGATTTATACTAGTAACTGTACTTACTGGTGGGGACTGTGGAGGGGATTTATACTAGTAACTGTACTTACTGGTGGGGACTGTGGAGGGGATTTATACTAGTAACTGTACTTACTGGTGGGGACTGTGGAGGGGATTTATACTAGTAACTGTACTTACTGGTGGGGACTGTGGAGGGGATTTATACTAGTAACTGTACTTACTGGTGGGGACTGTGGAGGGGATTTATACTAGTAACTGTACTTACTGGTGGGGACTGTGGAGGGGATTTATACTAGTTACTGTACTTACTGGTGGGGACTGTGGAGGGGATTTATACTAGTAACTGTACTTACTGGTGGCACAGACGCAATTTCATCCTTTCCTACACTTAAATTGCCCTTACCTGACGATGGCGTCTGAAGCTGGTCTTGCAGCGAGGCTATCCTCGCCATAAGGCGATAGTTTTCCTGTATGTTATGAATACAGTGACTGCAGTTAACGTCAGATGGCAAAGTGTTAATAATGTTACTACTTAGCTTCGGCTGGTGGAAGTCCTGTAGAACCATGTCCAGATAAAGCATCCGGGATAAAAAAGTTGAATGAAAAATGTAAATAATTATAGTTATAATACAAAAAAGTTGACTGATAAAAATAAAAATAACTAAGACCTGGGTAAATGTGTTAAATTACAATTTATTTAAATGGTTATAAAAAGGAAAAGAACCGTAAAACTTGGCAGGAAGTAACAAACAGCAGCACGGAAATGACGTCAACAATCCTCAATCTTGGACATAGTGACTTATCGATGTCATATTATGTATATATACAGTGTTTGTTTTTAGTTTATTTTTTTCACCTTTATTTAACCAGGTAGGTCAGTTGAGAACAAGTTCTCATTTGCAACTGTGACCTGGCCAAGACAAAGCAAAGCAGTGCGACAAAAACAACAACACAGAGTTACACAGTAAACAAACATAGTCAAAAACACAATAGAAAATCTATATACAGAGTGCAAATGTAGTGCAAAATGCAGTAAGGTTAGGAGGTAGGACAATAAATAGACCATAGTGGTGAAATATATTACAGATTATCATCATTAACACAGGAATGAAGGATGTGCAAATTATGATGTGCAAATAGAGATACTGGAGTGCAAGATTAGCGAAAATAATAAAAATAAATATGGGGATGAGGTAGTAGGGTGGGCTATTTACAGAAGGGCTGTATACAGGTGCAGTGATCGATAAGCAGCTCTGACAGCTGATGCTTAAAGTTAGTGAGGGAGATAGGAACCTCTAGCTTCAATGATTTTTGCAATTCGTTCCAGTCATTGGCAGCAGAGAACTGGAAGGAATGGCGGCCAAAGGAGGTGTTGGCTTTGGGGGTGACCAGTGAGATATACCTGCTGGAGCGCATGCTACGGGTGGGTGTTGCTATGGTGACCAGTGAGCTGAGATAGGGTGGGGATTTACCTAATAAAGACTTATAGATGACCTGGAGCCAGTGGGTTTGGCGACGAATATATAATGAAGGCCAGCCAACGAGAGCATACAGGTCGCAGTGGTGGGTAGTATATGGGGCTTTGGTAACAAAACGGATGGCACTGTGATAGATTACATCCAGTTTGCTGAGCAGAGTGTTGGAGGCTAATTTGTAAATGACATCGCCGAAATCAAGGATCGGTAGGATAGTCAGTTTTACAAGGGCATGTTTGGCAGCATGAGTGAAGGAGGCTTTGTTGCGAAATAGGAAGCCAATTCTGGATTTAATTTTGGATTGGAGATGGTTGATGTGAGTCTGGATGTTGAGTTTACAGTCTAACCAGACGCCTAGGTATTTGTAGGAGTCCACGTATTCTAAGTCGGACCCGTCGAGAGTAGTGATGATAGTCCGGTGGGCGGGTGCGGGCAGCGTTAGATAGAAAAGCATGCATTTAGTTTTACTAGCATTTAAGAGCAGTTGGAGGCCACGGAAGGAGTGTTGTATGGCATTGAAGCTTGTTTGAAGGTTAGTAAGATAGATAGATAGATTGATAGATAGATACTTTATTGATCCCCGAGGGGGAAATTTCATTGTCAAGCAGCTACAACAAAACACAGGGCAGGTGCAAAATGCCACAACGAAAGTACACAAAAGACAGATACACGGTACATGATACATAGAGCGGCAGTATGAAAAAGTATAGAAATACAAGATATCTGGAGTGCAAAAAAATAAAAGCTATAAAAAAGACATAGCATAGTATGGGTGGTTGGCTGAATATGTACACTATACATTGGTGGATGTTGGATGGTTAACTATACTATACAGGTCGATGGCAGAGAAATACTTTAGTAGCTAAAAATGCGTATGATATGAGCGAGGGTAATAATAGTTTACTTAATAGACAGACTGGGTAAATGAACAGGTAAGTGAAAATTTCGCATGGTTAAACTAGCTGTACAGTTAAGTATACAGTTATATTTACAGATAAGTGAATACTTGCATGGTTACACAAACTGTACAGGTAAATGACAGGAAGAGATATTTTAATAGCTAAATGTGTGTATGATATCATTTGGCGTAATAATAGTAATTCCCTTAAAATACAGTCCTTAGTGCGCAGGGTTTAACTACAGACAACTGCACGTATTGCACATTCGATATACTAAAAGCAATGAGAAAAGGTGCAAACACAGTGTCCAAGGAGGGGCCAGATGTATACAGAATGGTGTCGTCTGCGGAGAGATGGATCAGAGAGTCACCAGCAGCGAGAGCGACATCGTTGATGTATATAGAGAAAAGGGTTGGCCCAAGAATTGAACCCTGTGGCACCCCCATAGAAACTGCCAGAGGATCGGACAATAGGCCCTCCGATTTGACACACTGAACTCTGTCTGCGAAGTAGTTGGAGAACCAGGCAAGGCAGTCACTTGAGAAACCAAGGCTGTTGAGTCTGCCAATAAGAATGCAGTGATTGACAGAGTCGAAAGCCTTGGCCAGGTCGATGAAGACGGCTGCACAGTACTGTCTTTTATCGATGGCAGTTATGATATCGTTCAGTACCTTGAGCGTAGCTGAGGTGCACCCATGACCAGCTCGGAAACCAGATTGCATAGCAGAGAAGGTACGGTGGGATTCGAAGTGGTCAGTTATCTGTTTGTTAACTTGGCTTTCGAAGACTTTAGAAAGGCAGGGCAGGATGGATATAGGTCTTTAACAGTTTGGGTCTAGAGTGTCTCCCCCTTTGAAGAGGGGGATGACCGCGGCAGCTTTCCAATCTCTAGGGATCTCAGACGATACGAAAGAGAGGTTGAACAGGCTAGTGATAGGTGTTGCAACAATTTTGGCTGATAATTTCAGAAAGAGAGGGTCCAGATTGTCTAGCCCAGCAGATTTGTAGGGGTCCAGATCTAGCAGCTCTTTCAGAACATCAGCCGTCTGGACTTGGGTGAAGGAGAAGCGGGGGGGGGCTTGGGCAAGTAGCTGCCGGGGGCACAGAGCTGTTGGCCGGGGTAGGGGTAGCCAGGTGGAAAGCATGGCCAGCCGTAGCAAAATGTTTTAACAATGTGTTCTTCACTGGTTGCCCTTTTCTTGTGACAACAGGTCACAAATCTTGCTGCTGTGATGACACACTGGTATTTCACCCAGTCGACGAATTCTTTGTGGATCTGTGTAATCTGAGGGAAATATGTGTCTCTAATATGGTCATACATTTGTCAGGAGGTTAGGAAGTGCATCTCAGTTTCCACCTCATTTTGTGGGCAGTGTGCACATAGCCTGTCTTTTCTTGAGAGCCAGGTCTGCCTACGGCGGCCTTTCTCAATAGCAAGGCTATGCTCACTGAGTCAAAGCTTTCCTTAAGTTTGGGTCAGTCACAGTGGTCAGGAATTCTGCCAATGTATACTCTCTGTTCTGTTTAGGGCCAAATAGCACTCTAGTTTGCTCTGTTTTTTTGTTAATTCTTTCCAACGTGTCAAGTAATTCTCTTTTTGTTTTCTCATGATTTGGTTGGGTCTAATTGTGTTGTTGTCCTGGGGCTCTGTGGGTTCTGTTTGTGTTCGTGAATAGAGCCTCAGGACCAGCTTCCTTAGGGGACTCTTCTCCAGGTGCATCTCTCTGTAGGTGATGGCTTTGTTATGGAAGGTTCAGGAATCACTTCCTTTTAGGTGGTTGTAGAATTTAACAGCTCTTTTCTGGATTTTGATAATTAGCGAGTATCGGCCTAATTCTGCTCTGCATGCATTATTTGGTGTTTTTCATTCTACACAGAGGATATTTTTTGCAGAATTCTGCATGCAGAGTCTCAATTTGGTGTTTGTCCCATTTTGTGAATTCTTGGTTGGTGAGCGGAACCCCAGACCTCACTACCATAAAGGGCAATGGGTTCTATAACTGATTCAAGTTTTAGCCAGATCCTAATTGGTATGTCGTATTTTATGATCCTTTTGATGGCATAGAAGGCCCTTCTTGCCTTGTCTCTCAGATCGTTCACAGCTTTGTGGAAGTACCTGTGGCGCTGATGTTTAGGACGAGGTATGTATCATTTTTTGTGTGCTCTAGAGCAACGGTGTCTCGATGGAATTTGTATTTGTGGTCCTGCCAACTGGACCTTTTTTGGAACACCATTATTTTTGTCATACTGAGATTTACTGGCAGGGCCCAGGTCTGACAGAATCTGTGCAGAAGATCTAGGTGCTGCTGTAGGCCCTCCTTGGTTGGTGACAGAAGAAACAGATCATCAGCAAACAGTAGACATTTGACTTCAGATTCTAGAATGGTGAGGCCGGGTGCTGCAGACTATTCTAGTGCCCTCGCCAATTCATTAATATATAAGTTGAAGTGTGTGCGGCTTAAACTGCATCCCTGACTCACCCCACGGCCCTGTGGAAAGAAATGTGTGTTTTTTGCAAATTTTTGTTTGTTTACATTAATTTTATAATGTTGTTTGTCAATTAGGGTGTGCAGGGTGAAAACGTGGTCTGTCGTTTGGTAAAAAGACAATTTGACATTTGCTCTGTACATTGTTTTCACTGAAGAAATGAACTAGTCTGCAGTTAATGATAATGCAGAAAATCTTCCCAAGGTTGCTGTTGACTCATATCCCACGGTAGTTATTGGGGTCAAATTTGTCTCCACTTGTTGATTGGGGTGATCAGTCCTTGGTTCCAGATAGTGGGGAAGATGCCAGAGCCAAGGATGATGTTAAAGAGTTTAAGTATAGCCAATTAGAATTTGTGGTCTGTATATTTTATCATTTCATTGAGGATACCATCAACACGACAGGCCTTTTTGGGTTGGAGGGTTTGTATTTTGACCTGTAGTTCATTCAATGTAATTGGAGAATCCAGTGGGTTCTGGTAGTCTTTAATAGTTGATTCTAGGATTTGCATTTGATCATGTGTATTTATTTGCTCTTTGTTCTTTGTTATAGAGCCATAAAGATTGGAGAAGTAGTTTACCTAGACATCTCTGTTTTCAAGAGATAACTCTTTGTGTTGTTGTTTGTTTAGTGTTTTCCAATTTTCCCAGAAGTGGTTAGAGTCTATGGATTCTTGAATTACATTGATCTGGTTTCTGACGTGCTGTTCCTTCTTTTTCCGTAGTGTATTTCTGTATTGTTTTAGTGATTCACCATAGTGAAGGTGTATTTCTGTATTGTTTTAGTGATTCACCATAGTGAAGGTGTATTTCTGTATTGTTTTAGTGATTCACCATAGTGAAGGTGTATTTCTGTATTGTTTTAGTGATTCACCATAGTGAAGGTGTATTTCTGTATTGTTTTAGTGATTCACCATAGTGAAGGTGTATTTCTGTATTGTTTTAGTGATTCACCATAGTGAAGGTGTATTTCTGTATTGTTTTAGTGATTCACCATAGTGAAGGCGTAGACTCAGGTTTTCTGGGTCTCTATGTTTTTGGTTGGACAGGTTTCTCAATTTCTTTCATAGGTTTTTTCATTCTTCATCAAACCATTTATCATTGTTCATTTTCTTTGGTTTTCTGTTTGACATGTTTAGATTTGATAGAGAAGCTGAGAGGTCAGATATACTGTTAAGGTTTTCTACTGACTAGTTTACACCTTCACTATTACAGTGGAACCTTTTGTCCAGGAAATTGTCTAGAAGGGATTGGATTGGTTGTTGTCTAATTGTTTTTTGGTAGATTTCAATACTACTTTCCTTCCATCTATAGCATTTCTTAATATTATTCAGTTCCTTTGGCTTTGATGCCTCATGATTGAGTATTGCTCTGTTTGTGAGGGCTGGGTAGTGGTGAAGCCGCTACTCCCATCTGGGGGAGTGGATTGAGCCACAACCCAGTCCTCACATCAGTGAGGGAGGATTAATGATCCCCAATCAGAGACAGCTGTCTAGAGTTGTCTCTGATTGGGGGGAGTATTTAGCAGCCCTCCAAATCCACCTGTGTGTGGATCATTGTTTGTTTCTGTTTGTCTGCATGCTGCAGAACTCAGTTAGGTCACTGTGTATTTGTTTATAGTCCGTTTTGTTTTCGCTCTCCTTTTATTTTTGAATGCCTTGTGAGAATATCTCATTCACTAATAAAAAGGAATGTCACTCCATCAGCGCTCCGTTTACCGTCCCTTATATCCACATCGTGACACTGTTCAAGTAGAGTGATTTTACTGTGATCTGATAGGAGTGTTAGTGGACTGACTGTGAACGCTCTAAGAGACTCTGGGTTGAGGTCAGTGATAAAGTAGTCTACAGTTCTACTGCCAAGACATGAGCTATATGTGTACCTACCATAGGAGTCCCCTAGAAGCCTACCATTGACGATGTACATACCCAGCGTCTGACAGACCTGACACCTCTTCTCTCTCTCTCTCTCTCTCTCTTCTCTCTCTCTCTCTCTCTCTCTCTCTCTCTCTCTCTCTCTCTCTCTCTCACTCTCTCTCTCTAAATTTCTCTATTTCTCTATTTCACTATATTTCTTTCTCTTTTTCCTCCCCCTCTCAATTATCTTCCACTCCTCCTCTCCTCCTCTCCTCCACCTCCTCCATTCTCTTCATCTGCTCTGTCTCTCCTCCTCTCTCGATCCTTCCCTCCTCTCTTTCTCTCCTCCTCCCCTCTCCCACTCTCCTCTCCTCTCCTCTCCTCTCCTCTCCTCTCCTCTCCTCTCCTCTCCTCTCCTCTCCTCCTCTTTCCTTTGTATTCTCTCTGATGTGATTCATAGCTTTACACTCTATTAATATTAATATTTCACGACTCTCTGAAAAACCCTCTGATGACTACTACAAAGGGACTCATGTCTCAGAGAACAGAGATATATTTATAACACACAAAGACATGCAGGATTATAATGCCCTCTTTCTCTCTCTCTCTCTCTCTCTCTCTCTCTCTCTCTCTCTCTCTCTCTCTCTCTCTCTCTCTCTCTCCCCTTCTCTCCCTCTCTCTCTCTTTCTCTCTCTCTCTCCCTCTCCCCCTCTCTCTTTTTTCTCTCTTTCTTTCTTTTTTCTCTCTCTGTTTCTTTTCTCTCTCTCTCTTTTCTCACTCTCACCCCCCTCCCTTTATCACCAACTCGCTCTCACTATCTTTTTCACTTTCTCTCGCCAACTCTTTCTCACCTCTCTCTCTCTCTCTCTTAATCCTCCTTATTTATACTGAACAAAAATATAAAGGCAACATGCAACAATTTCAGTGATTTTACTGAGTTTCAGTTCTAATCCTACAGCTATTGTATACAGTAATCAGGTCCTTCAACGCGTGCAGTAAACTACTGTATACCTTCTACCAGCCTGTCTGTCATCTTTTTTGCAGTGGTGTGCTGGGGAGCAAACATTAAAGCCGGTGATGCTTCTCGGGTAAATAAGCTGATCAGGAAGGCTAGCTCTGTCCTGGGGATGAGCCTTGACACTCTAGAGGAGGTGGCGGAGAGACGGATCCTGGCCAAACTGCTGGCCATCATGGACAACGTCACCCACCCTCTGCATGCCATGGTTATGACGCAGAGGAGCACCTTCAGTCACAGACTGATCCCACCACGGTGTGCCAGAGAGCGCTACAGGAGGTCCTTCCTGCCGGCGGCTATTAGACTATTTAATGCCTCACCGGGGTGCCTTGCCGTCGGCAACACAGACCTGGAACTGTTGGGGTGTTAGGACCTAGTTTAACAATTATGCATCCATCCGTGAGTAACTCTGGTCTGTAATCACTCATTCACTCAGGACTTATTTATTAATTCAGGTCTGTATATACATACTCATGTACAGTTGTTATATCATATCACGTGCAATATTGCAAGTAATTCTTGTACTGAACTTACGTAGGCATTCACTCAGCAATGCATATTAGTATCCTGTCAGTTGTATCTTTTTTCATTGCTTTTAGTATATCGAATGTGCAATAAGTGCAGTTGTCTGTAATTAAACCCTGCGCACTAAGGACTGTATTTTAAGGGAATTACAATTATTACCCCAAATTATATCATACACACATTTAGCTATTTAAGTTTCTCTTCCTGTCATTTACCTGTACAGTTTATGTAACCATGCAAAATATTCACTTACCTGTTCATTTAACCAGTCTGTCGATTAAGTAAACTGTTATTACCCTCGCTCATACCATCGACCTGTATAGTATAGTTAACCATCCAACATCCACCAATGTATAGTGTACATATTCAGCCAACCACCCATACTATGCAATGTCTTTTTATCGCTTTTTTGCACTCCAGGATCTATCTATCTATCTATCTATCTATCTATCTATCTATCTATCTATCTATCTATCTATCTATCTATCTATCTATCTATCTATCTATCTATCTATCTATCTATCTATCTATCTATCTATCTATCTATCTATCTATCTATCTATCTATCTATCTATCTATCTATCTATCTATCTATCTATCTATCTATCTATCTATCTATCTATCTATCTATCTATCTATCTATGTCAAGAGAGGGTGCATACAGAGACCAAGACGCAGCGCAGGGATTGTAGTTCGACATTTCCTTTACTGAAATATTAAATCAATGTGCGAACTGACAAATAACAAACACGATATGACAAAAACTTAATATCAAATAACGCACACTTACTGTCACCGTGACTTGCGAAATATACAATAACGACCCACATCCCCGGTGTGGAACATACAAACCTATGTAGGATCCCTAATTAGAGACGATGCACTACAGCTGCCTCTAATTGGGGATCCAACACAAACCACCACCAGAAACAGAAAGAAAAGAACTGTCAGACTCTGACCATGGCTACATAGAGAAGCAAATAGGTTTCTCTATGGCCAGAGCCTGACAGTACCACCCCCCCACCCCAAGGCGCGGACTCCCGGACGCCAACAAAAAAAACACAAATACAAGGGGGGGGGTTAATAGGGAGGGAAGACTAGTCCGTCAGGGGCAGCTCTGGCTCCGGCGAAGTGGACAGTTTTCTCCCGTGACCCCTCCTTATGACCGGGCCCGGACTGGGTACCGGTGGAGTAAACGGCTCCGGCCTTGGAGCTGGGCAATTAACCGGACCAGGCACCGGTGGGGTAAACGGCTCCGGCCATGGAGCGGGACCATTAACCGGGCCTGGACTGGGCACCGGTGGGGTAAACGGCTCCGGCCATGGAGCGGGGAAAACAACCAGGCCCGGACTGGAAACCGGTGGGGCAAACGGCTCCGGCCATGGAGCTGGGCAATTTACCGGGCCTGGACTGGGCACCGGTGGGGCACACGGCTCCAGCCATGGAGCGGGGAAAACAACCGGGTCCGGACTGCGCACCGGTGGGGTAAACGCTCCAGCCATGGAGTGGAGCAGACCACCGGACCAGGACTGGGCGCCGGTGGAACGGACTGCTCTGGCACTGGAGCGGAGCGGACGGCCGGACCCGGATTGGGCACCGGTGGAGCGGACTGCTCAGGCACTGGAGCTGAGCAGACAGCCAGACCCGGACTAGGCACCGGTGGAGCGGACTGCTCTGACTCAGGAGCGGAGCAGATGGCTGGACCCGAAATAGGCACCGGTGGAGCGGACTGCTCAGGCACTGGAGCGGAGCAGACGGCTGGACCCGGACTGGGTACCGGGGGAGCGGACTGCTCTGGCTCAGGAGCGGAGCAGACGGCTGGACCCGGATTGGGCACCGGTGGAGCGGTATGTTCCAACCACAGAGCGGTGTTGACTTCGGGAGGTTTCGGGCTGCGGACCTTCGCTGGAGGTTCCAGGCTGCGGACCTTCGCTATAGGCTTCGGGCTGCGGACCTTCGCTATAGGCTTCGGGCTACGGACCTTCGCTGGGGGTTCCGGGCTGCGGACCTTCGCTGGAGGTTCCGGGCTGCGGACCTTCGCTGGAGGTTCTGGGCTGCGGACCTTTGCTGGAGGTTCCGGGCTACGGACCTTTGCTGGAGGGTTCCGGGCTGCGGACCTTCGCTGTATGCTTCGGGCTGTGGTCCTTTGCTGGAGGTTCCGAGCTGCGGACCTTTGCTGGAGGTTCCGGGCTACGGACCTTCGCTGAAGGTTCCGGGCTGCGAACCTTCGCTGGAGGTTCCGTGCTGCGGAACTTAGCTGGAGGTTCCGGGCTACGGAGGGCCGGTACGGGACGTACCGGACTGGGGAGGCGCACTGGATGTCGGGTGCGTGGAGCTGGCACAGGAAGCACCTGGCTGGGCGCACGCACTGGAGGTCGGGTGCGGGGAGCCGGCACGGGACGTACCGGACTGGGGAGGTGCACCGGATGTCGGGTGCGTGGAGCCGGCACAGGAAGCACCTGGCTAGGCGCACGCACTGGAGGTCAGGTGCGGAGAGCCGGCAAAGGGTCGTTCCGGACTGGGGTGGCGCACCGGAGGTCGGATCTGTGGAGCCGGCACTGGAAGCACCTGGCTGGGCGCACGCCCTGGAGGTTGGGTGCGGGGAGTAGAGCAGAGGTCCGGACCCGGACTGGACATCGGTGAAGCGGATTGCTCTGGCATGGGAGTGGAGACGACGACCGAACCCGGACTGGGCACCGGTGGAGCGGACTGCTCTGGCATGGGGTTGGAGTAGACGATCAGACCCAGACTGGGCACCGGAGGAGCGGACTGCTCCGGCACGGGAGTGGAGTAGACGACCGGACCTCGGCATCTCCATGCTCCACGGGAGGGGTGGTATTGGCTCTTCCTCCCTGTAGCCAGACCACCCCCATAGCCCCCCAAAAAAATTACCTTGGGGTTGATTGCGGGCTCTTCTCCGTCTCGCGCGTCGTACATGACGCGGCACTTCCTCTCTCTCCGTCTCTCCCCAGTTACGCTGCTTGGTCTTGTACTGGTGGGTCGTTCTGTCACGAGAGGGTGCATACAGAGACCAAGACGCAGTGCAGGGATTGTAGTTCGACATTTCCTTTACTGAAATATTCAATCAATGTGCGAACTGACAAATAACAAACACGATATGACAAAAACGTAATATCAAATGACGCACACTTACTGTCACCGTGACTTGCGAAATATACAATAACAACCCACATCCCGGGTGTGGAACATACAAACCTATGTAGGATCCCTAATTAGAGAAGATGCACTACAGCTGCCTCTAATTAGGGATCCAACACAAACCACCACCAGAAACAGAAAGAAAAGAACTGTCAGACTCTGACCATGGCTACATAGAGAAGTAAATAGGTTTCTCTATGGCCAGAGCCTGACAGTCTATCTATCTATCTATCTATCTATCTATCTATCTATCTATCTATCTATCTATCTATCTATCTATCTATCTATCTATCTATCTATCTATCTATCTATCTATCTATCTATCTATCTATCTATCTATCTATCTATCTATCTATCTATCTATCTATCTATCTATCTATCTATCTATGTCAAGAGAGGGTGCATACAGAGACCAAGACGCAGCGCAGGGATTGTAGTTCGACATTTCCTTTACTGAAATATTCAATCAATGTGCGAACTGACAAATATCAAACACGATATGCCAAAAACTTAATATCAAATGACGCACACTTACTGTCACCGTGACTTGCGAAATATACAATAACGACCCACATCCCCGGAATCTATCTAAAGTAACATGTTTACTACTATAGTAATTGGAGGGACAGTCATGAGGGTGTGTGGTCTGGGGAGCTGGAGGGAAGGTGGACAGGGCCAGTATCGAACCTGTTAAAAAATTGGTTCAGCTCATTGGCTCTGTCCTTGGTCCCCTCCATCTGCCCACTGTTTGGCTTTTTGAAGCCAGTGATATTTCTCATACCCTTCCACACCTCTCTCACCTGGCTCTGCCTCAGCTTGTCCTCCATCTTCTCCTTATACACTCTCTTCCCCTCAGCAATCCGCAACTTCAGCTCCCTCTGGACGCATTTCAATTTGTCCCTGTCCCCAACCTTGAAGGCCCTCTTCTTCTCATTCAGCAGGGCCTTCAGGTCGCTGGTGACCCAGGGTTTATTATTTGGAAAACAACGTACCTTCCTGGTGGGTACAGTGTTGTCTACACAAAAATGTATATAGTCCGTTATGCAGTCTGTAAGTCCATCAATGTCCTCCCCATGAGCCTTAGAGAGCACATCCCAGTCTGTTGTTTCAAAGCAGTCCTGTAGGGCCTCATTCGCCTCCGGGACCATCTCCTAATGGTCCTAGTGGTCGCTGGCTGCTGTTGGACCAAAGGCCTGTAGAGTGGGGTGAGGTGGACAAGGTTGTGATCCGATCTACCGAGGGGAGGGAGTGCAGTGGAGTTGTATGCATCCTTCAAGTCCAGAGTTTTATTATTCCTGGTTGGGCACTTCACAAACTGTTTGTACGTGGGCAGTGTTGAAGAGAGAGATGCATGGTAAAAATCCCCCGAACTGGCAAAGACAGCACTGGGATGCGCCTGTAACCTCGCGATAACAGAGTGGATGACGTCACACACTGTGTTTGCCGCAGTGAATTCCCTCGGCAAATAGTAGGGTCTCAGGCTAACGGCTAACAGCTCAATGTCCGGGCTACAAAACTGTTCCTTAACAGTAATATGTCTCGGATTACACCATCTGTTGTTAACTAATAAAGCCATCCCTTACTCTTACCGGAAGAAACGCTATCCCTGTCCGCTCTGGTGGTCTGGAAACCGCCGGTAGTTATGTTCTATATGGGGATGTTATCATTTAGCCATGTTTCTGTAAAACACAATAGGCTAGTTTCCCGGTATTCCCTTTGACCATGGACCAGACCCTCAAGCTCGTCCACCTTGTTATGTAGCGATCTCACGTTGCTTGTACTTTCTCAGGAGGGGTATCATCCTGAATGTGTGTTTGTATGTTAAGCACGAACAATGGGAGCTGTTTGAGTAAAGCAGCCACTGAGAAAGAGCATGTTCTGCCTGACACCAGGATTTAACCCCACAGCAATAATGTGGTGGAGGAGTCTGTTATGGAGCCAGAACCCAAATCACCCAGGGAGCTACAATGACCCGGGAAAATGTTCAAGTGTAGAGAGAGAGAACGTTGTTAGAGCATTGGCAGGTGTTGACAGCACTACTTTGATAAAAAGTATGTCCGCAAAAGATTCTGAAGACAAGCCTTTCCCAGCATATTTGTCCTTCTCTAAAGCAGCAAACAGACGTGAGAAGGTGAAACTAGACTGGCTGTTTTTAGCGAATGTAAAAAATCATTGTACTGGGAATACTCAAGTTCCAGCAGTTGGGTGAGGAGGATATTAAGTCATCTTGTAGAAATTTGATAACAAAATATCCCAAAGATCTATCTGAAGATTTGGAAAAACAAATGCTCCATCTGAAAAGAATATACAGTGCCTCATTCTCAGGAACATCAACACCCATGGAGTTGCTCAACAGGATTCATGACATGAAGCTTGAGAGCATTTATGGTGACATTTCCATTGAACTGAGGATATTTATCACTTTACCTGTAACTGTGGCAGGAGGAGAAAGGTCCTTCGGTAAACTCAAAATCATAAAACATGACATGCGCTCCACAATGAGCCAGGAGAGGCTCAATAACCTGGCAATACTTGACATTGAGTGTGAAATGGCTGAACAGATTGACTTCAAATACATTATAAAAGACTTTGCATCCAGAAAGAGAAGGAAGGCGGCTGTATAATAATAGGCAAAGAAGGTAAATTGTGTGGAGTAAGTGTAGCAGATTTCTGTGTGTCAAAGAGTTATTTTATGTGTGTGTGTTTCTGGCCCGGCGCCACACAGGTTGTTAAGGCCTCAGTTATATTTATTAAACTTTATGTTTACGTTTTATTTATCTATAGAAACATAGATGTGTTTTATATAATGTAGCTTCCATCACTGAGTAAGTCTCTCTCAGTTTACATGTATATGTTTTATGTAGGAGAGAGAGAGCAAGCGCATGTGTTGATATGAGTAAAGCCCATTTGGGGCCCATACACTGGACCTTTTCAGGGGCCCAGGCATTTCTATGGGTGGGCCTGGATAGAGGGTCAGGGTTAGGGTCAATAACTTCACATCAGTGTTCCTGTCAGTCTGCCAAACCCAAACACTGCTATTGTCTTTGTGACCAGTCAGAGGCACACACACACACACACACACACACACACACACACACACACACACACACACACACACACACACACACACACACACACACACACACACACACACACACACACACACACACACACACACACACACACACACACACACACACACACACACTCACAGTCACACACTCACAGTCTGTGTGTGTGTGTGTGTGTGTGTGTGTGTGTGTGTGTGTGTGTGACTGTGAGTGTGTGTGTGTGTGTGTGTGAGTGTGACTGTGAGTGTGTGTGTGTGTGTGTGTGTGTGTGTGTGTGTGTGTGTGTGTGTGTGTGTGTGTGTGTGTGTGTGTGTGTGTGTGTGTGTGTGTGTGTGTGTGCCTCTGACTGGTCACAAAGACAATAGCAGTGTTTGGGTTTGGCAGACTGACAGGGACACTGATGTGAAGATATTGGCTAAGCTACAGCCCTGCAGGTTACAAACACATGAACACACACACACACACACACACACACACACACACACACACACACATGCGAACACACACACTCACAGTCACACACACACACACACACACACACAGACTGTGAGTGTGTGACTGTGAGTGTGTGTGTGTGTGTGTGTGTGTGTGTGTGTGTGTGTGTGTGTGTGTGTGTGTGTGTGTGTGTGTGTGTGTGTGTGTGTGTGTGTGTGTGTGTGTGTGTGTGTGTGTGTGTGTATTAGCCCATACAAACACATTGAATAACAGATTCACTACATATAGCAACAGATAGTCCTTACTGCTATTAGCCCATAAAAACACATTGAATAACAGATGATATAAAGGAAGTATAGATATAAGAAATAATGTATTTAACTTATTATTTTAAAACTAAACAGTCTCCATTTTATACTTCCATTCCTGTTTTCATCTGGTACCGATTAATTCAGACGAGTCTTGTGGGGCTTGTGGGCGTCCTAGTTCATTAGAGTGTCACCTTTACACAGAGGGGTCATATTAGTGTGTAGCCCAAAATGTACGGACGCTACAGAAAGAAGTTGGCAGATTGGCTATACTGACTTCAGACGAGTCCCAAGACCCTTGTGGGGGTCATAGAGCAAAATGAACACCAGCGCGTTTGTGAGATTCACATATTTCTATAGAGGGGTCATAATAGTTTGGACGCTACAGATGATTTTGTGAGAAGACAGATTTTTGGGATGTCTCATGGTCTGACAAACACCGCTCTAGCTCTGTCACCTTTCACTGCAGATGAGGAAGTGCAACATCGGAGGATGCGGTGAATTGAGACATATCCAATGCAAAAAAACTAATATCTCAAGCTAAAACAGACAATTTTGATATTATGCTCATTAGATTTCTGCAGGGGCATCGACATCTACTCTAGAGGGTTAATATCAGCCCTCTGATTACAATGAAGAGCAAGACGTGCCGCTCTGTTCTGGGCCAGCTGCAGATTAACTAGGTCTTTCCTTGCAG
>CM042397.1:41710071-41750071 GCA_023634145.1 Thymallus thymallus | reverse complement strand
GCAGTTGTCTGTAATTAAACCCTGCGCACTAAGGACTGTATTTTAAGGGAATTACTATTATTACCCCAAATGATATCATACACACATTTAGCTATTAAAGTATCTCTTCCTGTCATTTACCTGTACAGTTTGTGTAAACATGCAAGTATTCACTTATCTGTAAATATAACTGTATACCTAACTGTACAGCTAATTTAACTAATTTAACCATGCAAAATTTTCACTTACCTGTTAATTTACCCAGTCTGTCTATTAAGTAAACTATTATTACCCTCGCTCATATCATACGCATTTTTAGCTACTGAAGTATTTCTCTGCCATCGACCTGTATAGTATAGTTAACCATCCAACATCCACCAATGTATAGTGTACATATTCAGCCAACCACTCATACTATGCAATGTCCTTTTATAGCTTTTTTTTTTATTTTTTTATTTTTTTTATTTTTTTTGCACTCCAGATATCTTGTATTTCTATACTTTTTCATACTGCCGCTCTATGTATCATGTACCGTGTATCTGTCTTTTGTGTACTTTTCGTTGTGGCATTTTGCACCTGCCCTGTGTTTTGTTGTAGCTGCTTGACAATGAAATTTCCCCCCCGGGGGAGCAATAAAGTACCTATCTATCTATCTATCTATCTATCTATCTATCTATCTATCTATCTATCTATCTATCTATCTATCTATCTATCTATCTATCTATCTATCTATCTATCTATCTATCTATCTATCTATCTATCTATCTATCTATCTATCTATCTATCTATCTATCTATCTATCTATCTATCTATCTATCTATCTATCTATCTATCTATCTATGATCTCTGTGGTAACTTGTATCTGGACAGGGTGAACTCTGATACTATATATATGGATGTATGATCTCTGTGGTAACTTGTACCTGTACAGGGTGAACTCTGATACCCTCTATATGGATGTATGATCTATGTGGTAACTTGTACCTGGACAGGGTGAACTCTGATACCCTCTATATGGATGTATGATCTCTGTGGTAACTTGTATCTGGACAGGGTGAACTCTGATACTATATATATGGATGTATGATCTCTGTGGTAACTTGTATCTGGACAGGGTGAACTCTGATACCCTCTATATGGATGTATGATCTCTGTGGTAACTTTTATCTGGACAGGGTGAACTCTGATACTATATATATGGATGTATGATCTCTGTGGTAACTTGTATCTGGACAGGGTGAACTCTGATACTATATATATGGATGTATGATCTCTGTGGTAACTTGTATCTGGACAGGGTGAACTCTGATACTATATATATGGATGTATGATCTCTGTGGTAACTTGTATCTGGACAGGGTGAACTCTGATACTATTTATATGGATGCATGATCTCTGTGGTAACTTGTATCTGGACAGGGTGAACTTTGATACTATATATATGGATGCATGATCTCTGTGGTAACTTGTATCTGGACAGGGTGAACTCTGATACTATATATATGGATGTATGATCTCTGTGGTAACTTGTATCTGGACAGGGTGAACTCTGATACTATATATATGGATGTATGATCTCTGTGGTAACTTGTATCTGGACAGGGTGAACTCTGATACTATATATATGGATGCATGATCTCTGTGGTAACTTGTATCTGGACAGGGTGAACTCTGATACTATATATATGGATGTATGATCTCTGTGGTAACTTGTATCTGGACAGGGTGAACTCTGATACTATATATATGGATGTATGATCTCTGTGGTAACTTGTACCTGGACAGGGTGAACTCTGATACTATATATATGGATGTATGATCTCTGTGGTAACTTGTATCTGGAGAGGGTGAACTCTGATACTATATATATGGATGTATGATCTCTGTGGTAACTTGTATCTGGACAGGGTGAACTCTGATACTATATATATGGATGCATGATCTCTGTGGTAACTTGTATCTGGACAGGGTGAACTCTGATACTATATATATGGATGTATGATCTCTGTGGTAACTTGTATCTGGACAGGGTGAACTCTGATACTATATATATGGATGTATGATCTCTGTGGTAACTTGTACCTGGACAGGGTGAACTCTGATACTATATATATGGATGTATGATCTCTGTGGTAACTTGTATCTGGACAGGGTGAACTCTGATACTATATATATGGATGTATGATCTCTGTGGTAACTTGTATCTGGACAGGGTGAACTCTGATACTATATATATGGATGTATGATCTCTGTGGTAACTTGTATCTGGACAGGGTGAACTCTGATACTATATATATGGATGTATGATCTCTGTGGTAACTTGTATCTGGACAGGGTGAACTCTGATACTATTTATATGGATGCATGATCTCTGTGGTAACTTGTATCTGGACAGGGTGAACTTTGATACTATATATATGGATGTATGATCTCTGTGGTAACTTGTACCTGGACAGGGTGAACTCTGATACTATATTTATGGATGTATGATCTCTGTGGTAACTTGTATCTGGACAGGGTGAACTCTGATACTATATATATGGATGTATGATCTCTGTGGTAACTTGTATCTGTACAGGGTGAACTCTGATACTATATATATGGATGTATGATCTCTGTGGTAACTTGTACCTGGACAGGGTGAACTCTGATACTATATATATGGATGTATGATCTCTGTGGTAACTTGTATCTGGACAGGGTGAACTCTGATACTATATATATGGATGTATGATCTCTGTGGTAACTTGTATCTGGACAGGGTGAACTCTGTGGTAACTTGTACCTGGACAGGGTGATCTCTGTGGTAACTTGTGTCTGGACAGGGTGATCTCTGTGGTAACTTGTATCTGGACAGGGTGAACTCTGATACTATATCTATGGATGTATGATCTCTGTGGTAACTTGTATATGGACAGGGTGATCTCTGTGGTAACTTGTATCTGGACAGGGTGATCTCTGTGGTAACTTGTATCTGGACAGGGTGATCTCTGTGGTAACTTGTATCTGGACAGGGTGATCTCTGTGGTAACTTGTATCTGGACAGGGTGAACTCTGATACTATATATATGGATGTATGATCTCTGTGGTAACTTGTATCTGGACAGGGTGAACTCTGATACTATATATATGGATGTATGATCTCTGTGGTAACTTGTATCTGGACAGGGTGAACTCTGATACTATATATATGGATGTATGATCTCTGTGGTAACTTGTACCTGGACAGGGTGAACTCTGATACTATATATATGGATGTATGATCTCTGTGGTAACTTGTATCTGGACAGGGTGAACTCTGTGGTAACTTGTACCTGGACAGGGTGATCTCTGTGGTAACTTGTGTCTGGACAGGGTGATCTCTGTGGTAACTTGTATCTGGACAGGGTGAACTCTGATACTATATCTATGGATGTATGATCTCTGTGGTAACTTGTATCTGGACAGGGTGAACTCTGATACTATATATATGGATGTATGATCTCTGTGGTAACTTGTATATGGACAGGGTGATCTCTGTGGTAACTTGTATCTGGACAGGGTGATCTCTGTGGTAACTTGTATCTGGACAGGGTGATCTCTGTGGTAACTTGTATCTGGACAGGGTGATCTCTGTGGTAACTTGTATCTGGACAGGGTGAACTCTGATACCCTCTATATGGATGTATGATCTCTGTGGTAACTTGTATCTGGACAGGGTGAACTCTGATACTATATATATGGATGTATGATCTCTGTGGTAACTTGTATCTGGACAGGGTGAACTGATACTATATATATGGATGTATGATCTCTGTGGTAACTTGTACCTGGACAGGGTGAACTCTGATACTATATATATGGATGTATGATCTCTGTGGTAACTTGTACCTGGACAGGTTGAACTCTGATACTATATATATGGATGTATGATCTCTGTGGTAACTTGTATCTGGACAGGGTGAACTCTGATACTATATATATGGATGTATGATCCCTGTGGTAACTTGTATCTGGACAGGGTGATCTCTGTGGTAACTTGTACCTGGACAGGGTGAACTCTGTGGTAACTTGTATCTGGACAGGGTGATCTCTGTGGTAACTTGTACCTGGACAGGGTGATCTCTGTGGTAACTTGTACCTGGACAGGGTGATCTCTGTGGTAACTTGTACCTGGACAGGGTGAACTCTGTGGTAACTTGTATCTGGACAGGGTGATCTCTGTGGTAACTTGCACCTGGACAGGGTGAACTCTGTGGTAACTTGTATCTTTACAGGGTGAACTCTGTGGTAACTTGTATCTGGACAGGGTGAACTCTGTGGTAACTTGTATCTGGACAGGGTGATCTCTCAGTAAGGCTGTCTTCTCTCTATTGTACCCAGCCCTCCTCCTCAGGTCAATCTGATTGGATGTCTTAGTTTTGTTACCTTTGGTTTGGTCAACAATTGATTTGAAGTCAGATCTGGTATAATGAAAGTATTTTCTTCTTTCTGTTCTCCTGAATGGTGTTGAATGAAATGCTTCCTTTGTCCTAAAGAGGTCTGATTAGTTGATGTAGTAAGGTTGAATGAAATGCTTCCTTTGTCCTGAGGAGGTCTGATAAGTTCATGCTTTGTCCTGGAAGGTAACCTGAGGATCTGCTTAGATCTGGGAAAAAATATTAACTCATCATGAGGGGTCGCAGTTGCTTCCTGCAATTCTACACATTCTGCCATAGGGTGAAGAGAAATGTTTTCAGTTTTTAATATGATATCTGAGTGGGACTGACTAACAAAATCAATGGGGGCCCCTCGGGCTCTGATTCAACCATGATTAATACAAGTTTAAATAGCTGGCCGCTAGACTAATTTACCAATCTAAAACATGTTTGCTGACATGGCTACAAGAGTGACTTTCAGTTATTGACATAACAAGAGAAAAACTGAAATATGGGTAATGCGGGGGGGGGGGGGGGGGGGGGGGGGGGGTGAGGTCCTTCAAAAGGGGGGACAACGGGCCGGCAGTTACTCATCCCATTAACTATGTTAATGCCAGCATACAGTACAGACACAGACACAGACACAGATGTCTGTGTATGTATATGTATCTGTATATGTGTTTGTGTCTGTATATGTGTTTGTGTCTGTATCTGTAGTATCTTTATCTGAATCTGTGTCTGTATCTGTATCTGTAGTATCTGTAGTATCTGTATCTGTATCTGTGTTTGTAGTGTCTGTGTCTGTATCTGTGTCTGTAACTGTATCTGTAACTGTATCTGTGTCTGTATCTGTAGTATCTGTATCTGTGTCTGTATCTGTATCTGTATATGTATATGTATATGTGTCTGTAGTATCTGTATCTGTATCTGTGGCTGTATCTGTATCTCTATCTGTATCTGTATCTGTAGTATCTGTATCTGTATCTCTATCTGTAGTATCTGTATCTGTGTCTGTGTCTGTGTCTGTAGTGTCTGTATCTGTAGTGTCTGTATCTGTGTCTGTATCTGTGTCTGTAGTGTCTGTATCTGTGTCTGTATACGTATCTTTGTCTGTATCTGAATCGGAATCTGTGTCTGTATCTGTATTTATATCTGTATCTGTATCTGTGTCTGTATCTGTAGTATCTGTATCTGTATCTGTAGAATCTGTATCTGTAGAATCTGTATCTGTAACTGTATCTGTGTCTGTAACTGTATCTGTGTCTGTATCTGTATATGTATCTGTAGTATCTGCATCTGAATCTGTATATGTAGTATCTGTATCTGTATCTGAATCTGTATCTGTGTCTGTGTCTGTATCTGTATCTGTGTCTGTATCTGTATCTGTATCTGTAGTATCTGTATCTGTATCTGTAGTATCTGTATCTGTGTCTGTGTCTGTATCTGTAGTATCTGTATCTGTATACGTATCTGTGTCTGTATCTGAATCTGAATCTGTATCTGTATTTATATCTGTATCTGTGTCTGTAGAATCTGTATCTGTATCTCTATCTATAGTATCTGTATCTGTATCTGTATCTCTATCTGTGTCTGTGTCTGTGTCTGTGTCTGTGTCTGTGTCTGTATCTGTATCTGTATCTTTGTCTGTATTTGTTTCTGTATCTGAATCTGTGTCTGTGTCTGTGTCTGTATCTGTAGTATCTGTATCTGTATCTGTGTCTGTAGTATCTGTATCTGTATCTGTGTGTGTAACTGTATATGTGTCTGTGTCTGTGTCTGTATCTGTATCTGTATCTGTAACTTTGTCTGTATTTGTATCTGTATCTGTAGTATCTGTATCTGTAGTATCTGTATCTGTATCTGTAGTATCTATATCTGTATCTGTGTGTGTAACTGTATCTGTATCTGTATCTGTGTCTGTAGAACCTGTATCTGTATCTGTATCTGTATCTGTAGTATCTGTATCTGTATATGTGTCTATCTGTATCTTTATCTGTATCTGTAGTATCTGTGTCTGTAGTATCTGTATCTGTTTCTGTATCTGTATCTGTGTCTGTAGTATCTGTATATGTATCTGTATCTGTGTCTGTATCTGTATTTGTATCTGTATCTGTGTCTGTATCTGTATCTGTATCTGGTATCTGTATCTGTATCTGTATCTTTGTCTGTATCTGTATCTGTAACTGTGTCTCTGTCTGTATCTGTATCTATGTCTGTTTCTGTAGTATCTGTATCTGTATCTTTGTCTGTAGTATCTGTGTCTGTATCTGTATCTGTATCTGTGTCTGTATCTGTATATGTGTTTGTATCTGTATCTGTGTCTGTAGTATCTGTGTCTGTATCTGTATCTATATTTGTGTCTGTATCTGTATCTGTGTCTTTATCTGTATCTTTGATTGTGTCTGTCTCTGTAGTATCTGTGTCTGTATCTGTATCTTTGTCTGTATCTGTATCTGTATCTGTGTCTGTATCTGTATCTGGGATCTGAGGTCCTTCAAAAAGGGGGACAACGGGCAGGCAGTTACTCATCCCTGGCATAGATTATGAAGGCTATGTTAATGCCAGCATACAGTACAGACACAGACACAGACACAGACTTATGTATCTGTATATGTATATGTATCTGTATATGTGTTTGTATCTGTATATGTGTTTGTATCTGCATCTGTGTCTGTATCTGTAGTATCTGTATCTGTGTCTGTATCTGTATCTGTATCTGTATCTGTATCTGTGTCTATCTTTATCTGTATCTGTATATGTATCTGTGTTTGTAGTGTCTGTATCTGTATCTGTATCTCTAGTATCTGTGTCTGTATCTGTGTCTGTATCTGTGTCTGTATCTGTATCTGTGACTATATCTGTATCTGTATCTGTGTCTGTATCTGTAACTGTATCTGTATCTGTATCTGTGTCTGTATCTGTATCTGTATATGTATCTGTGTCTGTAGTATCTGAATCTGTATCTGTATCTGTATCTGTAGTATCTGTATCTGTAGTATCTGTATCTGAATCTGTATCTGTTTTTGAATCTGTATCTGTATCTATATCTGTGTCTATGTCTGTATCTGTATCTGTGTCTGTATCTGTAGTATCTGTATCTGTATCTGTATCTGTATCTGTAGTATCTGTATCTGTTATCTGTGTCTGTATCTGTGTCTGTATCTGTATATGTGTTTGTATCTATATATGTATCAGTGTCTGTGTCTGTAGTATCTGAGTCTGTGTCTGTATCTGAATCTGTATCTGTTTTTGAATCTGTATCTGTATCTATATCTGTGTCTATGTCTGTATCTGTATCTGCAGTATCTGTGTCTGTATCTGTATCTGTATCTGTATCTCTATCTGTATCTGTAGTATCTGTATCTGTATCTGTAGTATCTGTATCTGTTATCTGTGTCTGTATCTGTGTCTGTATCTGTATATGTGTTTGTATCTATATATGTATCAGTGTCTGTGTCTGTAGTATCTGAGTCTGTGTCTGTATCTGTATCTATATCTGTGTCTGTATCAGTATCAGTATCTGTGTCTGTTTCTGTATCTGTATCTGTGTCTGTAGTATATGTGTCTGTATCTGTTTCTGTATTTGGTATCTGTATCTGGTGTCTGTATCTGTATTTGTATCTGGTATCTGTATTTGTATCTGTATCTGGTATCTGTATTTGTATCTGTTTCTGGTATTTGGTATCTGTATCTGTATCATTATCTGTATATGTATATGCATCTGTATCTGTGTCTATGTCTGCGCCTGTATCTGTATACAATAGTAGTAGTAGTAGTAGTAGCATCAGTTGTAGTAGTAGCATCAGTAGTATTAGTAGAAACAGTAGTAGTAGAAGCATCAGTAGTAGTAGTAGCATCTGTAGTAGTAGTAGTAGTAGTAGCATCAGTAGTAGTAGTAGTAGCAGCATCAGTAGTAGTAGTAGTAGTAGTAGTAACATCAGTAGTAGTAGTAGTAGCAGCATCGGTAGTAGTAGTAGTAGTAGTAGCATAAGTAGTAGTGGTAGCATCAGTAGTTGTAGTAGTAGTAGCATCAGAAGTGGTAGTAGCAGCATCAGTAGTAGTAGTAGGATCAGTAGTAGTCATAGTAGCATCAGTAGTAGCAGTAGCATCAGTAGTAGTAGTAGTAGTAGTAGTAGTAGTATCATCAGTAGTTGTAGTAATAGCATCAGTATGTTGTAGTAGTAGTATAATCAGTATTTGTAGTAGTAGTAGTAGCATCAGTATTAATAGTATTAGCATCAGTAGTAGTAGTATTAGTAGCATCAGTAGTAGTAGTAGTAGCATCAGTAGTAGTAATATCAGTAATAGTAGTATTAGCATCAGTAATAGCATCAGTAGTAGTAATAGCATCAGTAGTAGTAGTAGTAGTATTATCATCAGTAGTAGCAGCACAAGTAGTAGTAGTAGTAGCATCAATTGTAGTAGTAGTATCAGTAGTAGTAGTAGCATCAGTGGTAGTATTAGCAGCATCGGTAGTATTAGCAGCATCAGTAGTAATAGTAGTAGTAGTAGTATCAGTAGTAGTAGTAGCATCAGTAGTAGTAGTAGTAGTATCATCAGTAGTTGTAGTAGTAGCATCAGTAGTTGTAGTAGTAGTAGAATCAGTAGTTGTAGTAGTAGTAGTAGCATCAGTATTAATAGTATTAGCATCAGTAGTAGTAGTAGTAGTAGCATCAGTAGTAGTAATATCAGTAATAGTAGTATTAGCATCAGTAGTAGTAATAGCATCAGTAGTAGTAGTAGTAATAGCATCAGTAGTAGTAATAGCATCAGTAGTAGTAGTAGTAGTAGTAGTAGCGTCAGTAGTAGTAGTAGCATCAGTAGTTGTAGTAGTAGTAGAATCAGTAGTTGTAGTAGTAGCATCAGTATTAATAGTATTAGCATCAGTAGTAGTAGTAATAGTAGCATCAGTAGTAGTAGTAGTAGCATCAGTAGTAGTAATATCAGTAATAGTAGTATTAGCATCAGTAGTAGTAATAGCATCAGTAGTAGTAGTAGTAATAGCATCAGTAGTAGTAATAGCATCAGTAGTAGTAGTAGTAGTAGTAGTAGCGTCAGTAGTAGTAGTAGCATCAGTAGTAGTAGTATTGTCATCAGTAGTAGCAGCACAAGTAGTAGTAATAGTAGTAGCATCAATTGTAGTAGTAGTATCAGTAGTAGTAGTAGCATCAGTAGTAGTAGTAGCATCAGTAGTAATAGTAGTAGCATCAGTAGTAGTAGTAGTAGTATCAGTAGTAGTAGTAGCATCAGTAGTAGTAGTAGTATCAGTAGTAGTAGTAGCATCAGTAGTAGTAGTAGCATCAGTAGTAGTAGTAGCATCATCAGTAGTAGTAGTAGCATCAGTAGTAGTAGTACAGGGGGAGAGACGGGGAGAGAGAGGAGGAGAGACAGGGTGAGAGACAGGGGGAGAGAGAGAGGGAGAGACAGAGAGAGAGATTGAGAGAGAGATTGAGAGAGAGATTGAGAGAGAGATTAAGAGAGTGAGGGAGAAACAGGGGGAGAGACAGAGGGAGAGACAGGGGGAGAGACAGGGGGAAAGAAGGAGGGAGAGACAGGGCGAGAGACGGGAAGAGATGGGGGAGAGACGGAGAGAGAGAGAGAGAGGGGGGGGAGACGGAGAGAGAGGGGGAGAGACAGAGGGAGAGACAGAAGGAGAGACAGGGGGAGAGAGAGAGAGATAGAGAGAGAGAGAGAGAGAGAGAGAGAGAGAGAGAGGGGAGAGACAGGGGGAGAGACAGGGGTAGAGACAGAGGGAGAGAGAGAGAGATAGAGAGAGAGAGAGAGAGAGAGAGAGAGAGAGAGAGAGAGAGAGAGAGAGAGAGAGAGGGGCGAGACAGGGGTAGAGACAGAGGGAGGTACAGAGGGAGTGATAGGGGGAGAGAGAGAGAGAGAGACAGAGGGGGAGAGACAGGGGGAGAGACAGAGGGGGAGACAGAGGGAGGGAAGGTAGATTGAATGTGTGAGATGGAGAAAGATGGTCTTACTCTCTGTGCTACTCCAGGTACTATGATCATGTTTGTTTTATGACTCTGTTGAATGGTACCGTTGAACCTTTCTGTTTGGTTGAAAACGATTACAACCTTCCTGTTTGGTTGTAAACAGCTCCTACCATTTGAATGTGTTATTCCATTAAACAGTTACAACCTTCCTGTTTGGTTGTAAACAACTCCTACCATTTGAATGTGTTATTCCAGTAAACAGTTACAACCTTTCTGTTTGGTTGTAAACCGCTCCTACCATTTGAATGTGTTATTCCAGTAAACAGTTACAACCTTTCTGTTTGGTTGTAAACAGCTCCTACCATTTGAATGTGTTATTCCATTAAACAGTTACAACCTTCCTGTTTGGTTGTAAACCGCTCCTACCATTTGAATGTGTTATTCCAGTAAACAGTTACAACCTTCCTGTTTGGTTGTAAACAGCTCCTACCATTTGAATGTGTTATTCCATTAAACAGTTACAACCTTCCTGTTTGGTTGTAAACAGCTCCTACCATTTGAATGTGTTATTCCATTAAACAGTTACAACCTTCCTGTTTGGTTGTAAACAACTCCTACCATTTGAATGTGTTATTCCAGTAAACAGTTACAACCTTTCTGTTTGGTTGTAAACCGCTCCTACCATTTGAATGTGTTATTCCAGTAAACAGTTACAACCTTCCTGTTTGGTTGTAAACAGCTCCTACCACTTGAATGTGTTATTCCATTAAACAGTTACAACCTTCCTGTTTGGTTGTAAACCGCTCCTACCATTTGAATGTGTTATTCCAGTAAACAGTTACAACCTTCTTGTTTGGTTGTAAACAGCTCCTACCATTTGAATGTGTTATTCCATTAAACAGTTACAGCTGCTGTGTGCTGTGGTGGTGCTCTGTTGATCTGCAGTGTGGTGCATCGTCAGCAGAAGGGAGTGTGTGTCCGACTGCCTTCTACAGGATACTGTAAGAACTACACCTACCTACGTCAGCCAGACAGTGGTACTGTAACACACAAACACACACACACACACACACACACACACACACACACACACACACACACACACACACACACACACACACACACACACACACACACACACACACACACACACACACACTGGCACGTACAAGCACACACCACTACTGTAGGATGACGCAATCCCAAACAATAGTCTCTCCTCTCTCCGTCACCCTGCAGACTTCCAGTATTGATCTCTGATTAGAAAATAGAGTGGATCAAACCTCTAGATTATATTAGAGGCTCTAATCGATGCAGCGTTGGATGAATATTCTGTTTTAGTGAATTTAATCAAACGTTTCTGAATAAATCATCATGTCAGGCTAATAACACGTGGCTGAGAGAACTATGTTATTTGGCAAAGGCTACTCAGAGCACAAACACACATACACAAAAGCAAGCACACACACACACATAGACAAAGATAGATAGATAGATAGATAGATAGATAGATAGATAGATAGATAGATAGATAGATAGATAGATAGATAGATAGATAGATAGATAGATAGATAGATAGATAGATAGATAGATAGATAGATAGATAGATAGATAGATAGATAGATAGATAGATAGATAGATAGATAGATAGATAGATAGATAGATAGATAGATAGATAGATAGATAGGTACTTTATTGATCCCCGGGGGGGAAATTTCATTGTCAAGCAGCTACAACAACAAAACACAGGGCAGGTGCAAAATGCCACAACGAAAGTACACAAAAGACAGATACACGATACATAGAGCGGCAGTATGAAAAAGTATAGAAATACAAGATATCTGGAGTGCAAAAAAAAAAAAGCTATAAAAGGACATTGCATAGTATGAGTGGTTGGCTGAATATGTACACTATACATTGGTGGATGTTGGATGGTTAACTATACTATACAGGTCGATGGCAGAGAAATACTTCAGTAGCTAAAAATTCGTATGATATGAACGAGGGTAATAATAGTTTACTTAATAGACAGACTGGGTAAATGAACAGGTAAGTGAAAATTTTGCATGGTTAAATTAGCTGTACAGTTAGGTATACAGTTATATTTACAGATAAGTGAATACTTGCATGTTTACACAAACTGTACAGGTAAATGACAGGAAGAGATACTTTAATAGCTAAATGTGTGTATGATATCATTTGGGGTAATAATAGTAATTCCCTTAAAATACAGTCCTTAGTGCGCAGGGTTTAATTACAGACAACTGCACTTATTGCACATTCGATATACTAAAAGCAATGAGAAA
Organism: Thymallus thymallus; assembly: GCA_023634145.1. Classification (NCBI taxonomy): domain Eukaryota; kingdom Metazoa; phylum Chordata; class Actinopteri; order Salmoniformes; family Salmonidae; genus Thymallus; species Thymallus thymallus. The sequence goes on along the minus strand of CM042397.1, from coordinate 41,737,450 downwards.
AGGTGCAACTGGCAGGATACTAATATGCATTCCTGAGTGAATGCCTACGTCCAATAATTACTTACAATATTGCATGTGATATAATATAACAACTGTACATGAGTATGTATATACAGACCTGTATGAATAAATAGGTCCTGAGTGGATGAGTGCTGACGGACCAGAGTTACTCACGGATGGATGCATAATTGTTAAACTAGGTCCTAGCACCCCAACAGTTCCAGATCTATGTTGCCGACGGCACGGCACCCCGGTGAGGCATTATATAGTCTCATAGCCGCCGGCAGGAAGGACCTCCTGTAGCGCGCTCTGGCACACCGTGGTGGGATCAGTCTGTGACTGAAAGTGCTCCTCTGCGTCATAACCATAGCGTGCAGAGGGTGGGTGACGTTGTCCATGATGGCCAGCAGTTTGGCCAGGATCCGTCTCTCCGCCACCTCCTCTAGAGTGTCAAGGCTCATCCCCAGGACAGAGCTAGCCTTCCTGATCAGCTTATTTACCCGAGAAGCATCACCGGCTTTGATGTTTGCTCCCCAGCACACCACTGCAAAAAAGATGGCACTGGCCACCACAGACTGGTAGAAGGTATGCAGTAGTTTACTGCACACGTTGAAGGACCTGAGCCTCCTCAGAAAGTAGAGTCGGCTCTGGCCCTTTTTGTACAGGGCCCCGGTGTTACCAGCCCATTCCAGTCTGTTGTCCATATGGACACCCAGGAACTTGTATGACTCAACCATTTCCACATCCATCCCCTTTATAGGGACTGCAGTCAGTTGTGCCTTGGTTCTCCTGAAGTCCACCACCATCTCCTTAGTTTTGCTGATGTTGAGCTGAAGGTGGTTCTGCTTACACCACAACACAAAGTCACTGATTGTGCTCCTGTACTCCTCCTCCTGCCCACCCCTGATGCACCCTACAATAGCAGAGTCATCCGAGAACTTCTGTAGGTGGCATGTTTCAGAGTTATATCTGAAGTCTGAGGTGTAGAGGGTGAACAGGAAGGGGGACAGGACCGTTCCCTGGGGGGCCCCTGTGTTGCTCACTGCCCGTTCTGACACACAGCTCTGTAGTCGCACAAATTGTGGCCTACCGGTCAGGTAGTCCGTGACCCAGGAGACTAAGGGTGCTTCCACTTTCATCCTCCTCATCTTCTCACCCAGTAGCAGGGGCTGAATGGTATTGAAGGCACTGGAGAAGTCAAAAAACATAAAACCCTCACAGTGCAACCTGCGTTGTCCAGGTGAGAGTAGGCCCTCTGCAGAAGGTAGATGATTGCATCATCCACCCCGATGTTGTGCTGGTATGCAAACTGCAGGGGGTCCATTGATGTACACACCAGGGTCTGAGGTGAGCGAGGACTAACCTTTCCAGGGTCTTCATGATGTGGGATGTTAGCGCTACAGGTCTGAAGTCATTCAGGACAGTGGGGTGTGCCTTCTTGGGCACTGGGACGAGGCAGGATGTTTTCCACAGCACAATGACCCTTTCTAGGCTCAGGCTAAGGTTGAAAAGACGCTGGAGTATTCCACACAGTTGGTCAGCACAGACCCTCAGCACCCTTGGGCTGATGCCATCAGGGCCCGCCGCTTTCCACTGGTGTAGTCTCTCCAGCTCTCTCTTCACTTGGTTGGTGGTGAAAGCCAGCCCAGGTGGGGAGGTGGGGGGAAGGGGGGTGTTGAGGATCAGTCCAGGGGGGGCAGGGGCGGAGGTGGGGTCACTGATTGTCTCAGCAGAGACAATCACAGAGAGACAAACACAGAGAGACAAACACAGAGACAGTGACGGAAATACACAAAGACAGAAACACACAGAGAGAAGAACACACATAGACAGAAACACACAGACAGAAACACACAGAGACAGAAACACACAGAGACAGAAAAGCATAGCGAAAAAAACACATAGAAAAAGAAACACACATAGAGAAACACACAGAGACAGAAACACAAAGAGACAGAAACACAAAGAGACAGAAACACACAGAGACAGAAACACACAGAGACAGAAACACACAGAGACAGAAACCCAAAGAGACAGAAACACATAGACAGAAACACACAGAGACAGAAACAAAGAGACAGAAACACATAGAGACAGAAACACACAGAGACAGAAACACACAGAGACAGAAACACACAGAGACAGAAAAACACACAGAGACAGAAACACACAGAGACAGAAACACACAGAGACAGAAACCCAAAGAGACAGAAACACATAGACAGAAACACACAGAGACAGAAACAAAGAGACAGAAACACACAGAGACAGAAACACACAGAGACAGAAACACACAGAGACAGAAACACACAGAGACAGAAAAACACACAGAGACAGAAACACACAGAGACAGAAACACACAGAGACAGAAACCCAAAGAGACAGAAACCCAAAGAGACAGAAACACACAGAGACATAAACACACAGAGACAGAAACCCAAAGAGACAGAAACACATAGACAGAAACACACAGAGACAGAAACAAAGAGACAGAAACACACAGAGACAGAAACACACAGAGACAGAAACACACAGAGAAAGAAAGAGAAAAGCACACAGAGACAGAAACACACAGAGACAGAAACACACAGAGACAGAAACACACAGAGACAGAAACACACATAGAGACAGAAACACACACAGAGACAGAAACACACAGAGACAGAAACACACAGAGACAGAAACACACAGAGACATAAACACACAGAGACAGAAAAACACAGAGACAGAAACATACATTTAGAGAAAGACACATAGAGAGAAAGACACACAGAGACAGAAACACACACAGACAAAAACACACAGAGACAGAAACACACAGAGAGAAAAACAAACAGAGAGAAACACACAGAGACAGAAACACACAGAGACAGAAACACACACAGAGAAAAACACACAGAGACAGAAACACACAGAGACAGAAACACACAGAGACAGAAACACACAGAGACAGAAACACATAGATTGTGAAAACACACATATTCAGAAACTAATAGAGACAGAAACACAAAGAGATAGAAACACACAGAGACAGAAACACACAGAGACCGAAACACACAGAGACAGAAACACATAGAGACAGAAACACACAGAGACATAAACACACAAAGACAGAAACACACATCTAGAGAAAGAAACTCAGAGACAGAATTTCAAAGAGAGAAAAAAACACAGAGACAGAAACATACAGAGACAGAAACATACAGAGACAGAAACAGAAACACACAGAGACAGAAACACATAGAGACAGAAACACACAGAGACAGAAACACACAGCGACAGAAAGACACAGAGACAGAAACACACAGAGACAGAAACACACAGAGACAGAAACACACAGAGACAGAAACACATAGAGACAGAAACACACAGTGACAGAAACACACAGTGACAGAAACACACAGTGACAGAAACACAAAGAGACAGAAACACACAGGGACAGAAACACACATAAACAGAAACCCACAGATACACAAACACACAGAGACAGAAACACACAGAGACAGAAACACATAGAGACAGAAACACACAGTGACAGAAACACACAGAGGCAGAAACACACAGAGACAGAAACACACATAGACAGAAACACATAGAGACAGAAACAAATAGAGACAGAAACACACAGAGACAGAAACACACAGAGACAGAAACACATAGAGACAGAAACACACAGTGACAGAAACACACAGAGGCAGAAACACACAGAGACAGAAACACACAGAGACAGAAACACTTAAGAGACAGAAACACACAGACAGAAATACACAGAGACAGAAACACACAGAGACAGAAACACACAGAGACAGAAACACTTAAGAGACAGAAACACACAGACAGAAATACACACAGACAGAAATACACAGAGACAGAAACACACAGACAGAAACACACAGAGACAGAAACACACAGAGACAGAAACACACTCCTCACCTCCCACCTGTTTGTCTTTCCTTCTTTTACCATGCCTTAGCAAAACATGACTCTCTCATTCTCTCTTTCCCCCTCTCCCCCTCTCTCTCTCCATTGTATCATCCCATTCCCTGTGCCCTCTCCTCCTTTCCCCCTCTCTCTCTCCTCCTACTCCCCACCTCTTTTCTTCTTTCATCTTTCTCTGTCTAAATACAAAGTTCCTCTCTGTTTCTCATTTCTCTCTACATATTACCGCAGAAACTTATAACCCCTATGCTTTACTAGCACAAATACTATATTTAGTAGACTGAATTTAAATACTTACAAATGCTTCACACACTCAAACACTTTAAGTGGAACTTACACAAAACTTGATGAGAAGTCATGTGAACTTTACATTTTTTATTAATTAATTACAAACTTTTAAGTACTTGTTACATCATTTTTAAGGGACAGTAGCTTAGTTATGTAAGTGCATATAACAAAACACAGCTTGTACATGGAACATTCATTTGCTTGTAGATGCAACATAAAAGCAATTGTAGCAATTGCCTCCTTCAATAAAGTATCTATCTATCTATCTATCTATCTATCTATCTATCTATCTATCTATCTATCTATCTATCTATCTATCTATCTATCTATCTATCTATCTATCTATCTATCTATCTATCTATCTATCTATCTATCTATCATAACAAAACCTGATTTTTAAGTAAGTGTCAGGCTCTGGCCATAGAGAGGCCTTTTGCTTCTCTATGTAGCCATCGTCAGAGTCTGACAGGTCCTGATTTTCTGTTTCTGTGTGGTGGTTTGTGTTGGATCCCTAATTAGAGGCAGCTGCAGTGCATTGTCTCTAATTAGGGATCCTACATAGGTTTGTATGTCCCACACCTAGGGGTGGGTCATTATATCTCCAGTCACAGTGAAAGTAAGTGTGTTTTCCGTTTGTTTGTGATTGCTTCGTTGGTTCTGTGTGTATGTCGAACTACAAATCCTGCCCTGCACCTTGGTCTCTCCATGCACCCACTCGTGACAGTAAGCATGACATTTGTTTTGTACCTTAAACTTAGTTTATTTCACTTCCTCACACATACCTTTCAAAAAACAGTTATTTAAGTCATTTTGCACACAAACGAATTTAGTTCAATTGACATAAAAAACATTTTTATTTTGTTACATGTGATATTTAGTTGGCATTTATAACATTGTAATTTTGTGTTCAATCAGGTAAACATATTGTGTGTTTACAACTTACATTTTAATTGTCAACCTTGAATGATATATATTTGTTCAGCTGACTTTGCAATAAAAGTATTATCACCTTGCTAAATGTAAGTACTTATGTAGCACTCAAATATTAAATTAGGCTACTTTGTTCATTTATAAGTTTATGTCAAGTGAACATAAAAGTTGCAAAGGGTGTACAGTGGGGAGAACAAGTATTTGATACACTGCCGATTTTGCAGGTTTTCCTACTTACAAAGCATGTAGAGGTCTGTAATTTTTATCATAGGTACACTTCAACTGTGAGAGACGGAATCCAGAAAATCACATCGTATGATTTTTTAATAATTACTTTGCATTTTATTGCATGACATAAGTATTTGATCACCTACCAACCAGTAAGAATTCCGGCTCTCACAGACCTGTTAGTTTTTCTTTAAGAAGCCCTCCTGTTCTCCACTCATTACCTGTATTAACTGCACCTGTTTGAACTCGTTACCTGTATAAAAGACACCTGTCCACACACTCAATCAAACAGACTCCAACCTCTCCACAATGGCCAAGACCAGAGAGCTGTGTAAGGACATCAGGGATAAAATTGTAGACCTGCACAAGGCTGGGATGGGCTACAGGACAATAGGCAAGCAGCTTGGTGAGAAGGAATTATTAGAAAATGGAAGAAGTTCAAGATGATGGTCAATCTCCCTCGGTCTGGGGCACCATGCAAGATCTCACCTCGTGGGGCATCAATGATCATGAGGAAGGTGAGGGATCAGCCCAAAACTACACGGCAGGACCTGGTCAATGACCTGAAGAGAGCTGGGACCACAGTCTCAAAGAAAACCATTAGTAACACACTACGCCGTCATGGATTAAAATCCTGCAGCGCACGCAAGGTCCCCCTGCTCAAGCCAGCGCATGTCCAGGCCCATCTGAAGTTTGCCAATGACCATCTGGATGATCCAGAGGAGGAATGGGAGAAGGTCATGTGGTCTGATGAGACAAAAATAGAGCTTTTTGGTCTAAACTCCACTCGCCGTGTTTGGAGGAAGAAGAAGGATGAGTACAACCCCAAGAACACCATCCCAACCGTGAAGCATGGAGGTGGAAACATCATTCTTTGGGGATGCTTTTCTGCAAAGTGGACAGGACGACTGCACCGTATTGAGGGGAGGTTGGATGGGGCCATGTATTGCGAGATCTTGGCCAACAACCTCCTTCCCTCAGTAAGAGCATTGAAGATGGGTCGTGGCTGGGTCTTCCAGCATGACAACAACCTGAAACACACAGCCAGGGCAACTAAGGAGTGGCTCCGTAAGAAGCATCTCAAGGTCCTGGAGTGGCCTAGCCAGTCTCCAGACCTGAACCCAATAGAAAATCTTTGGAGGGAGCTGAAAGTCCATATTGCCCAGCGACAGCCCCGAAACCTGAAGGATCTGGAGAAGGTCTGTGGGCCAAACTCCCTGCTGCAGTGTGTGCAAACCTGGTCAAGAACTACAGGAAACGTATGGTCTCTGTAATTGCAAACAAAGGTTTCTGTATCAAATATTAAGTTCTGCTTTTCTGATGTATCAAATACTTATGTCATGCAATAAAATGCAAATTAATTACTTAAAATACATACAATGTGATTTTCTGCATTTTTGTTTTAGATTCAGTCACTCACAGTTGAAGAGTACCTATGATAAAAAATTACAGACTTCTACATGCTTTGTAAGTAGGAAAACCTGCAAAATCGGCAGTGTATCAAATACTTGTTCTCCCCACTGTATATAAAAACATTTCCAGTATTACATTACTTTCAATAAAATAGTATGATGTGGAAATTAGAACAACTGTTTTGTGTTGACTTCAATTTTAAATATTGTGTGTCTTCAACGTACAACTTATTTATCTAATATGAATAACAGGTTTTTTTCCAGCTGACTTTGCAATAAACAATTGCCTAATTTAAGTACTATTTTTTTTACTTGGAAATTCACAGAATAGATGCAGTCGTATACAAAAGTTTGGGCACCCCTCTGAGGCTGCATTATAATTTACTTTGTCGTCACAGAAAATTATCACAGTGGCATGCCATTCATTTTCTAACAAAAGTTGAGTACTGGGGTATTGTCCAGACAAAGATTTTTAGTGTAGCAATATTAAGTTGTATGAAATTAAATCAGATGTGAAAAATAGGCTATGCAAAAATTTGGGCACCGTTGTCATTCTGTTGATTTACCTGTAACTACTTACCACTGATTAATTGGAACACACAATTGGTTTGGTGAGCTCATTAAGCCTTGAACTTCATAGACAAGTGCATCCAATCATGAGAAAAGGTATTTAAGGTGGCCAATTGCAAGTTGTTGTTCTCTTTGACTCTCCTCTGAAGAGTGGCAACATGGGGGCCTCAAAACAACTCTCAAATGACCTGAAAACAAAGATTGTTCAACATTATGGTTTAGGGGAAGGCTACAAAAAGCTATCGCAGAGATGTAAGCTGTCAGTGTCCACTGTGAGGAACATAGTGAGGAAATGGAAGACCACAAGCACAGTTCTTGTTAAGGCCAGAAGTGGCAGGCCAAGTAAAACATCGGAGAGGCAAAGGCGAAGGATGGTGAGAACGGTCAAAAACAGCCCACAGACCACCTCCAAAGACCTACAACATCATCTTGTTGCAGATGGTGTCACTGTGCATCGTTCAACAATTCAGCGCACTTTGCACAAGGAGAAGCTGTACGGGAGAGGGATGCGGAAGAAGCCTTTTCTGCACACACGCCACAAACGCACTTTTGGACAAGCCAGCTTCATTTTGGAATAAGGCACTGTGGACTGATGAAACAAAGATAGAGTTATTTGGTCGTAACAAGGGGCGTTATGCATGGCGGCAAAAGAACACAGCGTTCCAAGAAAAACACTTGCTACCCACAGTAAAATGTAGTGGGCGTTCCATCATGCTGTGGGGCTGTGTGGCCAGTGCCGGTACTGGAAATCTTGTTAAAGTTGAGGGTCGCATGGATTCCACTCAATATCAGCAGATTCTTGGGAAAGATGTTGAAGAATCAGTCACAAAGTTGAAGTTACGCCGGGGCTGGATATTTCAACAAGACAACGACCCAATACACTGCTCAAAATCTACCCGGGCATTTATGCAGAGGAACAAGTACAATGTTCTGGAATGGCCATCCCAATCCCCAGACCTGAATATCATTGAGAATCTGTGGGATGATTTGAAGCGGGCTGTCCATGCTCGGCAACCATCAAACCTAACTGAATTGGAGATGTTTTGTTAGGAGGAATGGTCCAAAATACCTTCATCCAGAATCCAGACACTCATTAGAGGCCATAGGAAGTGTCTAGAGGCTGTTATTTTAGCAAAAGGATGTGATTTTTCTTTTGGGGTGCCCAGATTTATGCACCTGTCTAATTTCGTTTTGATGCATATTGCACATTTTCCGTTAATCCAATAAACCTAATTTCACTACTGAAAATATTACTGTGTCCATCAGTTATTTGATAGATCAAAATGAAATTGCTGATCCAAACACCCAATTATTTATAAATGGAAATCATGGAAACCTTTGCATACGACTGTATGTCATGCCATGCAGCGGCTAGAGGATAGTTAGCTAACGTTACTGGCTTCCTGCTAAGAATTTTCAGGGTTCCAATTTATTGGGGGACCTTGAGTTCAAAGTAGGCAAATACAGAATGAAACTAGGCAGAGAAAGGTGTCCAATAAAAGGAAAGGCCCAGTCAACCTCTCACTGTTCCCTCAATCATAAGTTGAAGCAGATCTGGAAAAGCTAAGGACCAACACTGTTCTTGAGATGAAGAAGACACACAAAGACTTGTCTGTAATCAATCTCTGTATGGGAAAGACATTTGCCCTGATAATACAGGAGATTATGAACAGCAGTCCTGAAATACAGACAGTGGAGAATAGAGGGCCGGTGTGAGGATGCGAGTGGTGGTGATGGAAAAAGCCAGCTACGCTCCTCAGAGCCGTACCCCGCCCAGTCCTCTAGGTACTGGACCCGGCCCTGCCATAGCCGAGAGTCCAGCACTTTCTCCACCCAGTAAGCCAGACCCCCGGCTACCTCAGTTGGGGGTGGAGGCGCCGGTCTGAGGAGAGAGACATGGAAAGATGGAGAGAGATTAGTGTAAAGTGGGGTTAATCTCAGTCTGTAGGTGACCTCATTAACTCTCCAAAGGACAGTGAATGACCCCACATACCAGGACTCCAACTTACAACAGGGCAGGCAGAGCTGGGGGCCCCTCGTGGACAGCCAGACCTTGTCCCCTAGACGTAAACCGGAGCCTCACTCTGCCGCCGATCCACCTGCGTCCTTTGACGCTGTACCGCCTCCTGCAGGCGGACGTGAGCGGTGGACCAGACACCCTCAGCTTTCCTAAACCTCTCCTCCACCGCCTGTACCTCACTAAAACCCCTCCTCCAGGGGCACAGTGGAGGCTGAAAACCGAGTACTACCTGGAAAGGGGTCAGACCTGTGGAGGAATGGTGTAGGGAGTTCTGAGCGTACTCCGCCCAGGGAAGAAAGCGGGTCCACTCACCTAGCTGTTCCATACAATAGGATCTGAGGAACCTCCCGAGCTCTTGGTTAGTGCGTTCCACCTGCCCGTTAGCCTGTGGGTGGTACCCGGATGTGAGGCTGACCGCGACCCACAGTTTTGACATGAATGATCTCCAGACTCGTGATGTGAATTGGGGGCCCCGGTCGGACACTATGTCCTTCGGAAGTCCATACAGGCCTGGATGACCAGTAGCGGGTGAAGTGTGGGCCCAGGTCACCAACCTTCCCCGCACTCTCCGTGGAACATTTGTCTTCCCCGGGGGGCATGTAGCTGGGGTGGGATCCCGTCTCCCCAGCCGTTGAATTTCTACATCAATGTCCCAGGAGACGGGACCCACGATGCAGGACGGTGGTAGGATGGACGTCTTTAGGCAGATCAGCCCCCTGGTCGTGGATACAGGAGAGTGCGTCCGCCCTGCCATTCTTCGTTCCCGGGCGATAGGTCAGGGTGAACCGGAAGCGCTCAAAAAAGAGAGTCCATCTGACCTGATGGGGGTTGAGGCACCGAGCTGCCCTGACGTACTCCAGGTTCAGATGATCCGTCATGACAGTAAACGGCTCATGAGCACCCTCCAGCCAGTGTCTCCACTCTCTACTCGCTTGGGTAATCGACCCGGACCCCACCGGTCGGCCATCCAGGGCTTGGATGGGCATAGAGTACCTCAAAGGGCGCAACGGTAGTCGAAGAGTGTCTACCAAGGACCGGTCAATAAAACTCCCTGCAGATCCGGAGTCAATCAGGGCTGTGGACACATGGGTGGGGAAGTCACCAGACAGCACAACTGAACAACAGAAAGGGCTGGCTATGCTATTGGCACGCAAGGCACCTACTGTACCCTCCTGTGCCATCTGGCCACTTACCCCCTTCCTGTGTCCAGCCTGTGCCAAGGAACACCCCCTCCGGAAGTGCCCCCACTCCCCACAGTACATGCCTTGCCGACTCCGCCATTCTCTCTCCTCTGCGGAGAGTCTCGTGATCCCCAGCTCCATCAGCTCCGGTCCCGGCTCTGCCCTGTGGAGAGGAAGATGAGAATGGCGCGCCAGCCGGTCACGGTCCCGGAGCTGCCCATCGATGACAATAGCCTGGGCGATGTAGGCGCCCAGCATCATAGATTGGCTTACACAAGCCAGCTCCATTTGGCCCTCAGTCCGCAGACCCCTGCAGAAAGCGGTCCTCAGAGCCGGCTCGTTCCACCCACTGGACGCCGCCATCGTCTGGAAAGACAGCATACTCCAAGGCCGTGCCCTGACCCTGAGTCAGGCGCATAAGCCGTTCGCCCCCATCTCGCCCCTCGGTGGGGTGATCGAACACTACTCGGAACTGAGCGATGAACTGCCCTCCAACAATGCCGTTGCCCCTTTGAGAGCACGCCCCGTGAGGAGGGTAATCATCGTGGATACACTCTCAGAGTCCGGCACTGGCTGATCACCCAAATACAGCTCGCACTGGAGAAGGAATCCACGACATCCCTCCGTATTGCCGTCGTACATATCTGGAACGGCTCTCCGGAGATCTCCCCTCGGGACGTGTCGAGACGCCACACAATCGGGTGCTGGCGATGCTGTGGATCCTGCGGAGCCCACCAGGCTATCCCTGCCCGATCGTGTTGCCATGAGCGACATCATCTCCCCCAGTGTCTTTACCAGCCCGGTGACCTGTTCCTCCATGGCTCGGAGTCTCTCCTCTAGCGCGGGTGTCCGACCGGGTGGCCCAGATCCCTCTCCTCTAGTGCGGGTGCCAGACCCGATGGACCAGATCCCTCTCCTCTAGCGCGGGTGCCCGACAGGGTGGCCCAGATCCCTCTCCTCTAACACGGGTGCCCGACTTGGTGGCCCAGATCCCTCTCCTCTAGCGCGGGTGCCCGACTGAGTGACACAGATCCCTCTCCTCTAGTGCGGGTGCCCGACTTGGTGGCCCAGATCCCTCTCCTCTAACGCGGGTGCCCGACCGAGTGGCCCAGATCTCTCTCCTCTAGCGCGGGTGCCCGACCAGATCCCTCTCCTCTAGCGCGGGTGCCCGACCAGATCCCTCTCCTCTAGCGTGGGTGCTCGCCCAGATATCTCTCCTCTAGCGTGGGTGCCCAACCGGGTGGCCTAGATCCCTCTCCTCTAGCGCGGGTGCCCGACCGGGTGGCCCAGATCCCTCTCCTCTAGCGTGGGTGCTCGCCCAGATCCCTCTCCTCTAGTGCGGGTGCTCGCCCAGATCCCTCTCCTCTAGCGTGGGTGCTCGCCCAGATCCCTCTCCTCTAGCATGGGTGCTCGCCCAGATCCCTCTCCTCTAGCGTGGGTGCTCGCCCAGATCCCTCTCCTCTAGTGCGGGTGCTCGCCCAGATCCCTCTCCTCTAGCGTGGGTGCTCGCCCATATCCCTCTCCTCTAGCATGGGTGCTCGCCCAGATCCCTCTCCTCTAGCGTGGGTGCCTGACCGGGTGGCCCAGATCCCTCTCCTCTAGCGCGGGTGCCCGACCCAGTGGCCCAGATCCCTCTCCTCTAGCGCGGGTGCCCGACCCAGTGGCCCAGATCCCTCTCCTCTAGCGTGGGTGCTCGCCCAGATCCCTCTCCTCTAGCATGGGTGCTCGCCCAAATCCCTCTCCTCTAGCGTGGGTGCTCGCCCAGATCCCTCTCCTCTAGTGCGGGTGCTCGCCCAGATCCCTCTCCTCTAGCGTGGGTGCTCGCCCAGATCCCTCTCCTCTAGCGTGGGTGCCCGACCGGGTGGCCCAGATCCCTCTCCTCTAGCGTGGGTGCTCGCCCAGATCCCTCTCCTCTAGCGTGGGTGCTCGCCCAGATCCCTCTCCTCTAGCATGGGTGCTCGCCCAGATCCCTCTCCTCTAGCGTGGGTGCCTGACCGGGTGGCCCAGATCCCTCTCCTCTAGCGCGGGTGCCCGACCCAGTGGCCCAGATCCCTCTCCTCTAGCGCGGGTGCCCGACCCAGTGGCCCAGATCCCTCTCCTCTAGCGTGGGTACTCGCCCAAATCCCTCTCCTCTAGCGTGGGTGCTCGCCCAGATCCCTCTCCTCTAGTGCGGGTGCTCGCCCAGATCCCTCTCCTCTAGCGTGGGTGCTCGCCCAGATCCCTCTCCTCTAGCGTGGGTGCTCGCCCAGATCCCTCTCCTCTAGCGTGGGTGCTCGCCCAGATCCCTCTCCGCGCCCGTCCATGCTCATGACCAGGGAGGACGAGCGGAAAAAGGAGAAATACAAAACAAGTTATTCTGTGAGGATGCGAGTCACAGGTATTGCTTTGGTCTGGTGGCAGGGTTTACGTTCTGTTACAATGTCTAGAATGGAGGGTAAGTGGGTTGAAATGTAACCAGAGGAAGAAACATTTACTGACAACTGTGAATCTCATGTGTTTGAAATGTTTTTGTGCTTTTCTCCAATAATAAATAATAGTAATTTGTACAGTCCAACATGACATTTACACCTGAACCTAAATGATGTACATGGAGGCACGCTGGGAGGGATTGGCTCCTGTGTTGTTGTCTTAGCAAGGAGGTAGACCTAGTAAACTATGACTGTGCTTTTGAAGACTTTGTAATAAATGCATTGAATGTGTACTTTGAAGGAGTTACATTTGTTTTACACAATAATACTCACTTCAGCTGTTATGTTTGTTCTAGGTTATATTGCCAAACCAACAAATACTCACAATCGTTTGATTTATCAGACGTCAATACTCAGTCGTCTGTCTGTGTTATAATATTGTGGTGTTGAGGGAGCTCATGGTCTCCAGGAACTCCTTCAGGCAGTGTTAACAGCAGTGATCCAAGGAGAATTGATTTTGGCATGTTGGGTGGCATCTGTCTGTTCGTTGCACAGCATAAAATAGTTTTCCACAGCAGGGTTAACTGGTGCATCTGAACATCACTGTTAGAAAGCCCAACTTCTAAGACACACCATACACATCATTTTGAAACTAGGGAAATAGAACGGTTAGGAAAGGGGTGGCTGGTGAGGTCTGAGTCAGTCTCTCTTCCTGCCTATCGTTCGATCTCCTCATATGCCTTGTCATCTTGCTTGTCTCCTATTGTCTCCTCCCACAACACCAGCCACATCATGTGGATACAGCCAGATAAGAAATGAAAGGGTGTGGAAAATGGTTGGTGAGGTCTTCTCATGCTCTCTTTCGTCAATTATTTTTATGCCTTACACAACTTGTCCTCCCTATAGTCTCCCATCAGACAGAGTAAACTGTGCTGATGTACCGTCCTCTGCAGTGACTTGTGCTGACCCTAATCTTGCCCTCTATAGCACTGTACTCTGTCAGTGGTGGTAGACATGCTTACTCTCTGGCATTATGTAGGCAGAATTATGTAGGAAGCTCAAAGCCTAACAGTGAGAATAATACAGATTGCTAAATGCAGTGGTTAGGGCCAAACCTATTTGAACGGTGAGGATGGAGGCCAACTCAAAATGTTGAAAGGAGGCAAATATTACCAAAATTATATTACACGTTCAATGTGTCCAGAACATAGTCCTTAAGCTCCTGGTGTCCTATTCCTGGGGCTCCTAAAACTGTTTTGCATCTGATCGAGGAAGTGGTCTAGTGTTGATGAAATGTAGCTTGCACCTGGGCCAAAAAAGGCATAAACATGGTGTTAATTGGTCGTTATTAGATTAGTTGTGTGTAAAATGTCACAATTGGGTGCATAGGGAGACCAAGACGCAGCGCAGGGATAGTAGTTCGACGTCTTTTATTTATACTGTGTAATAATTTGAATAAATACTATGTATAAACAAAAAAAGAAATGACGAACTACAGAACACAAACAAACACTAAAGACAAACGTCACGTTCACAAAAACAAACGGACGTAACCCAAGCACACTTACTTTCAACCGTGACTGCGACATTTAACGACAACGACCCACACCAGAGTGAATGATAGACAAACATATATAGGATCCCTAATTAGAGACAATGCGGTGCAGTTGCCTCTAATTAGGGATCCAACCCAAAACCCACACAGAAACAGAAAAGTAAGACACTGTCAGACTCTGACCATAGCTACATAGAGAAGCAAATAGGCTTCTCTATGGCCAGAGCCTGACAGTAACCCCAAGCCCCCCCCCCCAAGGCGCGGACTCCCGGAAGCCAAAAAAAAACACAAGGCGGGGTTAATAGGGAGAGAAGACTAGTCCGTGCCCCTTCTTTATAACCGGGCCTGGACTGGGTACCGGTGGGGCAAACGGCTCCGGCCATGGAGCGGAGAAAACAACCGGGCCCGGACTGGGCACCGGTGGGGCAAACGGCTCCGGCCATGGAGCGGGGAAGACAACTGGGCCCGGACTGGGCACCGGGGGGGCAAACGGCTCCGGCCATGGAGCTGGGAAGACAACCGGGCCCGGACTGGGCACCGGTGGGGCAAACGGCTCCGGCCATGGAGCGGGGAAAACAACCGGGCCTGGACTGGGCACCGGTGGGGCGGACTGCTCTGGCACTGGGGCTGAGCAGATGGCTGGACCCGGAATGGGTACCGGTGGAGCGGACTGCTCAGGCTCTGGAGCGGAGCAGACGGCTGAACCCGGAATGGGTACCGGTGGAGCGGACTGCTCTGGCACTGGAGGGGAGCAGACGGCTGGACCCGGAATGGGTACCGGTGGAGCGGACTGCTCTGGCACTGGGGCGGAGCAGACGGCTGGACCCGGAATGGGCACCGGTGGAGCGGACTGCTCTGGCTCAGGAGCGGAGCAGACTGCGGGAGGTTCTGGGCTGCGGACCTGGCACAGGAAACACCTGGCTAGGCGCACGCACTGGAGGTCGGGTGCGGGGAGCCGGCACGGGTCGTAATGGACTGGGGAGGCGCACCAGAGGTCGGATGCGTGGAGCCGGCACAGGAAGCACCTGGCTAGGCGCACGCACTGGAGGTCGGTGCGGGGAGCCGGCACGGGTCGTACCGGACTAGGGAGGCGCACCGGAGGTCGGATGCGTGGAGCCAGCACTGGAAGCACCTGGCTGGGCGCACGCACCGGAGGTCGGGTGCGGGGAGTAGAGCAGAGGTCCGGACCCGGACTGGACATCGGTGAAGCGGACTGCTCTGGCATGGGAGGAAGGCGGACCGGAGGTCGGGTGCGTGGAGCCGGCACTGGAAGCACCTGTTTGGGCACACTCATTGGAGGTCGGATGCGGGGAGTAGAGTAGAGGTCCGGACCCAGACTGGGCACCGGTGGAGTGGACTGCTCTGGCATGGGGGTGGATAGACGACCGTTACGTTAAAAAAAAAAAAACACGAATGAACGGACGTAACCCAAGCACACTTACTTTCGTCCGTGACTGCGACATTTAACGACAACAACCCACACCAGAGTGAAGGTCAGACAAACATATATAGGATCCCTAATTAGAGACAATGCAGTGCAGCTGCCTCTAATTAGGGATCCAACCCAAAACCCACACAGAAACAGAAAGAATAGACCTGTCAGACTCTGACCATAACTACATAGAGAAGCAAATAGGCTTCTCTATGGCCAGAGCCTGACAGTGTATGAAACCCTGAATGAAGAGTAATGTTTATGTTCAAGTGATATAACCTCTAAAGAGTTAACTGCATGTCATAAAAAAGCTGGTTAATTTGACATTTTGGGCGGCATCTGGAAGAATGTATTGTTTTAAACTGATGCCCGGCCATCTTGTCTGTGATCCTACCGCAGTAGTCTACCTCACGGCCATCTTGTCTGTGATCCTACCGCAGTAGTCTACCTCACGGCCATCTTGTCTGTGATCCTACCGCAGTAGTCTACCTCACGGCCATCTTGTCTGTGATCCTACCGCAGTAGTCTACCTCACGACCATCTTGTCTGTGATCCTACCGCAGTAGTCTACCTCACGGCCATCTTGTCTGTGATCCTACCGCAGTAGTCTACCTCACGACCATCTTGTCTGTGATCCTACCGCAGTAGTCTACCTCACGACCATCTTGTCTGTGATCCTACCGCAGTAGTCTACCTCACGGCCATCTTGTCTGTGATCCTACCGCAGTAGTCTACCTCACGGCCATCTTGTCTGTGATCCTACCGCAGTAGTCTACCTCACGACCATCTTGTCTGTGATCCTACCGCAGTAGTCTACCTCACGACCATCTTGTCTGTGATCCTACCGCAGTAGTCTACCTCACGGCCATCTTGTCTGTGATCCTACCGCAGTAGTCTACCTCACGGCCATCTTGTCTGTGATCCTACCGCAGTAGTCTACCTCACGGCCATCTTGTCTGTGATCCTACCGCAGTAGTCTACCTCACGGCCATCTTGTCTGTGATCCTACCGCAGTAGTCTACCTCACGACCATCTTGTCTGTGATCCTACCGCAGTAGTCTACCTCACACACAGGCGGCTGACTTCCCACCAAGGTTTGTACAATTAAGTATTTATCATTTAAAGCTACATCGCATTTTGAACACGGAAATCTAATGTAGTCTCATTATTTAATTAGGGAGGACATTTCCGAGCCTGACGACGTAGCCGGTGTTAACGTTAACATTAGAGAAAGTCGGTTACTTCTCAGCAGTTCATGTTAGCCAATTAATTTAGCCTAGCTAAATACAGAATTACCGAAATGGTAAATATGTTTTCTTAAAAGAAAGCTATGCTAAGCGTAATATATTACATGATTGTTTTGATGTTAGTTGTGAAATCTGTGGCTAGCTTTAGCAAGCATGACTAATGGGTAGTTAGCTAGTCAACTCTGACGGATCCATGCATGTGTTGTGTTAAGATCTACAATCTGATGTTAAAATCCATCTGCCGTGACATGTGCCTATTTATTTGATGTTTTAATTGGTTGGCAGTCCGCCTCAACAATTAACTAGCCTATCTAACGTTGGTTTTCAGAACAGACGCCTCTGGAGGAGTAAGTTGATGTCACCTATGTTACATGTCCACAGAGCTGTGGGACAGGTCTACAGCAATGGTTGTTTAACTAAAGTGTCAGATGCATTGTGTTTGAGAGTTAACGTTAAGCCTGCTTGCCTGCTAATGTTGCCCTTGTCTGTTCTTGCAGACCTTGGGACAACTGTGCAGCATTTCACCTTTGCCATAGACCTTGTAGAGAAAGGTAAGTTGTCAAGAGAAGTTTGGCCCAATAACTAAATGCTTAATATACGTTTATATGATGAGGTAGTTAACAAAACATCCAATAGCCATAGAACATTATACATCCCTATTATTTAAGCTCTACAATAAATCAAGTCAGAACATGCTAACCTCATAGTTAAAGGCGTACTAGAGTAGTTAAAATGTTTAGCTGCTTTTCAGTCACCCCTTTTGATTAATTCAAACTATTTTAAAGTTCATCAATCTTAGTATTGTGAAATATGTGAATTACACTGTGAAAGTGGATGGTTTCTCAAACTTGGGGCCCCCAAGTGGCGCAGTGGTCTAAGACACTGCATCTTAGTGCTAGAGGCGTCACTACAGACAACCTGGTTTGAATCCAGACTGTATCACAACCGGCCGTGATTTGGAGTCCCATAGGGCGGCGCACAATTGGCCCAGCGTTGTCTGAGTTTGGACGGTGTAGGTCATCATTGTAAATAAGAATTTGTTCTTAACTGGCTTGCCTAGTTAAATAAAGGTAAATAAAAAAAACACTGTTTAATACATAGTCAACACTCCAGAATCAGTCCTCTGCCATGTACTTTGTTTTAGTGTGCAGAGTACCATCGCATCACAAACCAGCAACTCCAGGATTCCTTTTATTCCATGTTGGACCAACACACAGAACGCTTGCTATCCCTATCCAGAGAGAAGCAGGGAAAGACTGGGAGAAATGGACAGAAGTTAGCTGTAAAGCAAATTAATTTATTTAAATGTTACATTTTCAGATCAGTGATACCCTTACACAGATACAGTATATAGTTAATGTTTGTAATGTTTCTCTATAGCAACCAAGTGATGTGAACACCGATCGAACTGTTGTCCTCGGATGTCTTCCAGCAACACTCCAAGAGGAAGACTCTGCAGTGTTCATAACATGCACGGTGGGTAGTGTTTGTGTGCAAGGTTGTTCAAATATTCTTTGACCCAAAATAAAGGAGGGGAGAAACTACTTGTGTGTCTTCATAAGAGTTTTTAGTGTGACATGATAATTATATGTTCATGTTCTTTCTCACGAGAAAACATCCCAAGACCCTGCAGCCATCAAGAGACCAGCAGCCATCAACTCAGTCATTGATGATGATGGAGATGTAGCTGCTGTGCCATTCCATCCAGGAAGAGTACGTGGTCCATGAGGAGAAGGTGGTTATGAAGGATTTCCAGTGCTGGCCTGATGCACTTGTGTGTTTGTACGGGCTAATGTACTCACTCCAACATGGATAGCAGAATTGCATGAAGAACATGTTTGGGTTTATACAAAAGTGTAGTTAAACTTCGATGGAGATAGAATGAAGCCAAAGGTCCTTGGTTTGAAAAACAAACTGTAAAATACCAAAAACATTGATGGCGCTAAACTATTGTAAATAGTTACGTTATCCTATAGTTACGTTATCCTATAGTTACGTTATCCTATAGTTACGTTATCCAATATTTAGTTATCCTATAGTTACGTTATCCTATAGTTACGTTATCCTCTAGTTAAGTTATCCTATAGTTACGTTATCCTATAGTTACGTTATCCTATAGTTACATTATCCTATAGTTACGTTATCCTATAGTTACGTTATCCTCTAGTTAAGTTATCCTATAGTTACGTTATCCTATAGTTACGTTATCCTATAGTTACATTATCCTATAGTTACGTTATCCTATAGTTACGTTCTCCTGTAGTTACATTATCCTATAGTTACATTATCCTATAGTTACGTTATCATATAGTTACATTATCCTATAGTTACGTTATCCTATAGTTACATTATCCTATAGTTACGTTATCCTATAGCTATGCAGTTTGGCGCCGCCCTGAGTGGTCGCCTTTTAAGCAGCTCCCGTTGTCCCGTTGTTCGTGCATTAATTGTTGTTTTAGTTCGTTTTCTTTCGTCTATTTTCTTTAGTTTTATTTTTTATTTTGCTACAGTCGAACTATAACAGTTCAGGATTATGGATTTTATCGCAGCTGAACGTCGACAGGAGTCGTCAACTGTTATTGTTTACAACAGAGCCCAGCTCCTGGATTTAGCCCACACAGCGCTGCTGCTCCCCAGGGAAAAGTTTGATATTCCGGACTATTGAAAAGACGACGCCGTGGATGCAGGGCGGGATTGAAATGTAAGGCAAAGCGGAGGAGGTTCAAGTACAAGCCGGTTATACCGTCTATTATTATGGGCAATGTGAGGTGTCTACATAACAAGATGGATGAGTTGGCGGGACTTGTTCGTGGACAAAGGATTTATCGGGAAACGAGCCTAATGTGTTTTACTGAGACTTGGCTGAACGATAACATCCCCATACAGAACGTCACTATCGACGGTTTCCAGACCATCACAGCGGACAGGGATCGCGTCTCTTCCGGTAAGAGTAAGGGTGGTGGGCTGGCTTTATTAGTTAACAACAGATGGTGTCATCCCAAACATATTACTCTTAAGGAAAAGTTTTGTAGCCCGGACATTGAGCTGTTAGCCGTTAGCCTGAGACCCTACTATTTGCCGAGGGAATTCACGGCGGCCATTGCTGTTATTGTTTACATCCCGCCCTCTGCTGACGCAAACGCAGCGTGTGACGTCATCCACTCTGTTATCGCGAGGTTACAGACAGCGCATCCCAGTGCTTTCTTTGCAATTTCGGGGGATTTTAACCATGCATCTCTCTCTTCAACGCTGCCCACGTTCAAACAGTTCGTGAAGTGCCCAACCAGGAATAATAAAACTCTGGACTTGTTATATGCTAATGTGAAGGATGCATACAACTCCACTGCACTCCCTCCCCTCGGTAGATCGGATCACAACCTTGTCCACCTCACCCCACTCTACAGGCCTATGGTCCAACAGCAGCCTGCAACCACCAGGACTATTAGGAGATGGTCCCCGGAGGCGAATGAGGCCCTACAGGACTGCTTTGAAACAACAGACTGGGATGTGTTCTGTGAGGCTCATGGGGAGGACATCGATGGACTCACTGACTGCATAACAGACTATATTAATTTTTGTGTAGACAACACTGTACCCACCAGGAAGGTACGCTGTTTCCCAAACAATAAACCCTGGGTCACCAGCGACCTGAAGGCCCTGCTGAATGAGAAGAAGAGGGCCTTCAAGGAGAAGGACAAGGACAAATTGAAATGCGTCCAGAGGGAGCTGAAGTTGCGGATTGCTGAGGGGAAGAGAGTGTATAAGGAGAAGATGGAGGACAAGCTGAGGCAGAGCCAGGTGAGAGAGGTGTGGAAGGGTATGAGAAATATCACTGGCTTCAAAAAGTCAAACAGTGGGCAGACGGAGGGGACCCAGGACAGAGCCAATGAGCTGAACCAATTTTTTAACAGGTTCGATACTGGCCCTGTCCACCTCCCCTCCAGCTCCCCAGACCACACACCCTCACGGCTATCCCACCCCCACTTTGCTCACAGCACCTCTGCTGAGACAATCAGTGACCCCACCTCCGCCCCTGCCCCCCCTGGACTGATCCTCAACACCCCCCTTCCCCCCACCTCCCTACCTGGGCTGGCTTTCACCACCAACCAAGTGAAGAGAGAGCTGGAGAGACTACACCAGTGGAAAGCGGCGGGCCCTGATGGCATCAGCCCAAGGGTGCTGAGGGTCTGTGCTGACCAACTGTGTGGAATACTCCAGCATCTTTTCAACCTTAGCCTGAGCCTAGAAAGGGTCCCTGTGCTGTGGAAAACATCCTGCCTCGTCCCAGTGCCCAAGAAGGCACACCCCACTGTCCTGAATGACTTCAGACCTGTAGCGCTAACATCCCACATCATGAAGACCCTGGAAAAGTTAGTCCTCGCTCACCTCAGACCCCTGGTGTGTTCATCAATGGACCCCCTGCAGTTTGCATACCAGCGCAACATCGGGGTGGATGATGCAATCATCTACCTTCTGCAGAGGGCCTACTCTCACCTGGACAACGCAGGTTGCACTGTGAGGGTCATGTTTTTTGACTTCTCCAGCGCCTTCAATACCATTCAGCCCCTGCTACTGGGTGAGAAGATGAGGAGGATGAAAGTGGAAGCACCCTTAGTCTCCTGGGTCACGGACTACCTGACCGGTAGGCCACAATTTGTGCGACTACAGAGCTGTGTGTCAGAACGGGCAGTTAGCAACACAGGGGCCCCCCAGGGTACGGTCCTGTCCCCCTTCCTGTTCACCCTCTACACCTCAGACTTCAGATATGACTCTGAAACATGCCACCTACAGAAGTTCTCGGATGACTCTGCTATTGTAGGGTGCATCAGGGGTGGGCAGGAGGAGGAGTACAGGAGCACAATCAGTGACTTTGTGTTGTGGTGTGAGCAGAACCACCTTCAGCTCAACATCAGCAAAACTAAGGAGATGGTGGTGGACTTCAGGAGAACCAAGGCACAACTGACTGCAGTCCCTATAAAGGGGATGGATGTGGAAATGGTTGAGTCATACAATTTCTTGGGTGTCCATATGGACAACAGACTGGAATGGGCTGGTAACACCGGGGCCCTGTACAAAAAGGGCCAGAGCCGACTCTACTTTCTGAGGAGGCTCAGGTCCTTCAACGTGTGCAGTAAACTACTGCATACCTTCTACCAGTCTGTGGTGGCCAGTGCCATCTTTTTTGCAGTGGTGTGCTGGGGAGCAAACATCAAAGCCGGTGATGCTTCTCGGGTAAATAAGCTGATCAGGAAGGCTAGCTCTGTCCTGGGGATGAGCCTTGACACTCTAGAGGAGGTGGCGGAGAGACGGATCCTGGCCAAACTGCTGGCCATCATGGACAACGTCACCCACCCTCTGCACGCTATGGTTATGACGCAGAGGAGCTCTTTCAGTCACAGACTGATCCCACCACGGTGTGCCAGAGAGCGCTACAGGAGGTCCTTCCTGCCGGCGGCTATGAGACTATATAATGCCTCACCGGGGTGCCGTGCCGTCGGCAACATAGATCTGGAACTGTTGGGGTGCTAGGACCTAGTTTAACAATTATGCATCCATCCGTGAGTAACTCTGTTCCGTCAGCACTCATCCACTCAGGACCTACTTATTCATACAGGTCTGTATATACATACCCATGTACAGTTGTTATATTATATCACATGCAATATTGTAAGTAATTATTGGACCTAGGCATTCACTCAGGAATGCATATTAGTATCCTGCCAGTTGCACCTTTTCTCATTGCTTTTAGTATATCAAATGTGCAATAAGTGCAGTTGTCTGTAATTAAACCCTGCGCACTAAGGACTGTATTTTAAGGGAATTACTATTATTACCCCAATGATATCATACACACATTTAGCTATTAAAGTATCTCTTCCTGTCATTTACCTGTACAGTTTGTGTAAACATGCAAGTATTCACTTATCTGTAAATATAACTGTATACCTAACTGTACAGCTAATTTAACCATGCAAAATTTTCACTTACCTGTTCATTTACCCAGTCTGTCTATTAAGTAAACTATTATTACCCTCGCTCATATCATACGCATTAGCTACTGAAGTATTTCTCTGCCATCAACCTGTATAGTATAGTTAACCATCCAACATCCACCAATGTATAGTGTACATATTCAGCCAACCACTCATACTATGCAATGTCCTTTTATAGCTTTTTTTTGCACTCCAGATATCCTGTATTTCTATACTTTTTCATACTGCCGCTCTATGTATCATGTACCGTGTATCTGTCTTTTGTGTACTTTCGTTGTGGCATTTTGCACCTGCCCTGTGTTTTTGTTGTAGCTGCTTGATAATGAAATTTCCCCCCCGGGGGATCAATAAAGTACCTATCTATCTATCTATCTATCTATCTATC
Organism: Thymallus thymallus; assembly: GCA_023634145.1. Taxonomy (NCBI): domain Eukaryota; kingdom Metazoa; phylum Chordata; class Actinopteri; order Salmoniformes; family Salmonidae; genus Thymallus; species Thymallus thymallus. The sequence continues at coordinate 41,713,862 of CM042397.1, read as the reverse complement.
TATCTATCTATCTATCTATCTATCTATCTATCTATCTATCTATCTATCTATCTATCTATCTATCTATCTATCTATCTATCTATCTATCTATCTATCTATCTATCTATCTATCTATCCTATAGTTACGTTATCCTATAGTTACGTTATCCTATAGTTACGTTATCCTATAGTTACGTTATCCTATAGTTACGTTATCCTATAGTTACATTATCCTATAGTTACGTTATCCTATAGTTACGTTATCCTGTCGTTACATTATCCTATAGTTACGTTATCCTATAGTTACATTATCCTATAGTTACATTATCATATAGTTACGTTATCCTCTAGTTACGTTATCCTATAGTTACGTTATCCTATAGTGACGTTATCCTATAGTTATATTATCCTATAGTTACGTTATCCTATAGTTACATTATCCTATAGTTACGTTATCCTATAGTTACGTTATCCTCTAGTTACGTTATCCTATAGTTACATTATCCTATAGTTACATTATCATATAGTTACGTTATCCTCTAGTTACGTTATCCTATAGTTACGTTATCCTATAGTGACGTTATCCTATAGTTATATTATCCTATAGTTACGTTATCCTATAGTTACATTATCCTATAGTTACGTTATCCTATAGTTACGTTATCCTCTAGTTACGTTATCCTATAGTTACATTATCCTATAGTTACGTTATCCTATAGTTACGTTATCCTCTAGTTACGTTATCCTCTAGTTACGTTATCCTATATCCTATAGTTACGTTATCCTCTAGTTACGTTATCCTATAGTTAAATTATCCTATAGTTACGTTATCCTCTAGTTACGTTATCCTCTAGTTACGTTATCCTATAGTTACATTATCCTCTAGTTACGTTATCCTCTAGTTACGTTATCCTCTAGTTACGTTATCCTCTAGTTACATTATCCTATAGTTACGTTATCCTATAGTTACGTTATCCTATAGTTACGTTATCCTCCAGTTACGTTATCCTCTAGTTACGTTATCCTATAGTTACGTTATCCTATAGTTACGTTATCCTATAGTTACGTTATCCTCTAGTTACATTATCCTATAGTTACGTTATCCTATAGTTACTTTATCCTATAGTTACGTTATCCTCTAGTTACGTTATCTTATAGTTACGTTATCTTACAGTTACATTATCCTATAGTTACGTTATCCTATAAGGAAAAGAGATAAGGGATAAAACAACAACTGAACACCACTAAACATCAGCTGGAAGGGTTGACTGTAGAAGGTCGTTATATACTGAGCTTATGTTTTAATAGGTAAGTTGTTGATGGGGAATGTTGTAATGTTACACAGTATTGAATTGATTGAATGTTGGGGTTTTGTTATCTGAGCCTTTTTAAAAGTTATAGCATATGTTCAAATGAGTCATGCTTTACAGAACTGGCATTCATCTATTGATTGAGGCTAAAATAGATGAATCATGTAATTAGAGATTTGTGGTTTTAAAGAAAATGTCTTTTTTTTTTTTTTTGATTTTTTTTTTATTAAAGCTAACTTGATTTAGAGTATTTGACTGAAAGAAAGAACTTGGATTTTAATAGTAGTTTTTGACTTTTAGGACTTTTGGGATCATGTGACACTTATTGTTTGAGTAAAGACAGCTCTAACGTTATAAGTAACTGTACTAGTTTATACTAGTACAGCGGGTTTCCACAAGATGTTTGAATGATGATAACTAATATGGGTTTACAGGAGAGCGAGAGAGAGAGAGAGAGAGATAGAGAGAGAGAGAGAGAGAGAGAGAGAGAGAGAGAGAGAGAGAGAGAGAGAGAGAGACTAAAATAGTCCAGTGATACAGAGGCCTCCTCTTGTTTTAGAGTGATTACTCAAAGCCCACAGTTTGACACAATGAGATCAGCCCAGCTACACACAACGAATACATTACAATACCAGGCTTTAGCAATGGGAACCTACACGCACGATCACACACATGCACACGCCAGCACAAACACATCAAGGACTGTGACATCACCAAGGACTGTGACATCACCAAGGACTGTGACATCACCAAGGACTGTGGCATCACCAAGGACTGTGACATCTCCAAGGACTGTGACATCACCAAGGACTGTGACATCACCAAGGACTGTGACATCTCCAAGGACTGTGACATCACCAAGGACTGTGACATCACCAAGGACTGTGACATCACCAAGGACTGTGACATCTCCAAGGACTGTGACATCACCAAGGACTGTGACATCACCAAGGTGTGACATCACAACATTCTTTCACTTCTTCAATATCCTTTGTTTCATCTTCTCTCTTATTTTACATAATCTAGTAACCATTGTCTATCCTCTCCTCCTCCCTCTGTCTCCTCTCCTTCCTCTGTCTCCTCTCCTTCCTCTGTCTCATCTCCTCCTCTCCTCCTCCCTCTGTCTCCTCTCCTCCTCCGTCTGTCTATCCTCCTCTCCTCCATCTGTCTCCTCTCCTCCCACTGTCTATCCTCCTCTCCTCCCTCTGTCTCCTCTCCTCCTCCGTCTGTCTATCCTCCTCTCCTCCTCTCTGTCTCCTCTCCTCCTCCGTCTGTCTATCCTCCTCTCCTCCCTCTGTCTCCTCTCCTCCCACTGTCTATCCTCCTCTCCTCCCCCTGTCTCCTCCTCTCCTCCCTCTGTCTCCTCTCCTCCTCCGTCTGTCTATCCTCCTCTCCTCCCTCTGTCTCCTCTCCTCCCTCTGTCTATCCTCCTCTCCTCCTCCCTCTGTCTCCTCTCCTCCTCCCTCTGTCTCCTCTCCTCCTCCATCTGTCTCCTCTCTTCCTCTCCTCCTCTCCTCCTCCCTCTGTCTCCTCTCTTCCTCTCCTCCTCTCCTCCTCCTCTCTTCTCCTCCTCTCCTCCTCCCTCTGTCTCCTCTCCTCCCTATATCTCCTCTCTTCCTCTCCTCCTCTCTTCTCCTCTCTCTCCTCCCTCTGTCTCCTCTCTTCCTCTCTTCCTCTCCTCCTCCTCTATTCTCCTCCTCCCTCTGTCTCCTCTTTTCCTCTCCTCCTCTCCTCCTCTCTTCTCCTCCTCTCCTCCTCCCTCTGTCTCCTCTCTTCCTCTCCTCCTCTCCTCCTCCTCTCTTCTCCTCCTCTCACTCCTCCCTCTGTCTCCTCTCCTCCCTCTGTCTCCTCTCCTCCCTCTGTCTCCTCTCTTCTCCTCCTCTCCTCGTCCCTTTGTCTCCTCTCTTCCTCTCCTCCTCTCCTCCTCCTCTCTTCTCCTCATCTCACTCCTCCCTCTGTCTCCTCTCCTCCTCCGTCTGTCTATCCTCCTCTCCTCCATCTGTCTCCTCTCCTCCCACTGTCTATCCTCCTCTCCTCCCTCTGTCTCCTCTTATGAAATTTCCCCCCCGGGGGATCAATAAAGTACCTATCTATCTATCTATCTATCTATCTATCCCTCTGTCTCCTCTCCCCCCTTCTCCTCTCTTCCTCTCCTCCTCTTCTCCTCTCTCTCCTCCCTCTGTCTCCTCTCCTCCCTGTCTCCTCTCCTCCTCTCCTCCTCTCTCTCCTCCCTCTGTCTCATCTCCTCCTCTCCTCCTCTCTCTCCTCCCTCTGTCTCCTCTCCTCCTCTCTTCTCCTCCTCTCTCTCCTCCCTCTGTCTCCTCTGTCTCCTCTCCTCCTCTCCTCCTCCTCTCCTCTACCTCTTCCTCCACCTCTTCATCCCTTAAGTCTCCTCCTCTCTTCCGCTCCTCCTCTCCTCCTCCACCTCTTCCTCCACTCACATCTCTGTTCTCTCTCTTTGTTCTCTCTCTTAGCAACCATCCTATTTCTATTTCTAGCCAT
>CM042397.1:41692571-41707571 GCA_023634145.1 Thymallus thymallus | reverse complement strand
CCAACCAGGGACATCAGAACTGATATACAGCCTTCTATATGTTCTGGTCCTCATACTCCAACCAGGGACACCAGAACTGATACACAGCCTTCTATATGTTCTGGTCCTCATAGTCCAACCAGGGACACCAGAACTGATACACAGCCTTCTATATGTTCTGGTCCTCATAGTCCAACCAGGGACACCAGAACTGATATAAAGCCTTCTATATGTTCTGGTCCTCATAGTCCAACCAGGGACACAAGAACTGATATACAGCCTTCTATATATTCTGGTCTTCATAGTCCAACCAGGGACACCAGAACTGATATACAGCCTTCTATATGTTCTGGTCCTCATAGTCCAACCAGGGACACTAGAACTGATATAAAGCCTTTTATATGTTCTGGTCCTCATAGTCCAACCAGGGACACCAGAACTGATATATAGCCTTCTATATGTTCTGGTCCTCATAGTCCAACCAGGGACACAAGAACTGATATACAGCCTTCTATATATTCTGGTCCTCATAGTCCAACCAGGGACACCAGAACTGATATACAGCCTTCTATATGTTCTGGTCCTCATACTCCAACCAGGGACACCAGAACTGATATACAGCCTTCTATATGTTCTGGTCCTCATATTCCAACCAGGGACACCAGAACTCATCTCAAATTACAACCTACAGGTGTAGGATCTTATTTTCACCAGTATTATTGTAGAAAAAATAATCCTGCAGTATCAGGATTTGAATGTTCAGTCCATATTGTTGCTTAATGATTGTGTGTAATGGCTGTGCGTAATGATTGTGCATAATGACTGTGTGTAATGATTGTGTGTAATGGCTGTGTGTAATGATTGTGCATAATGACTGTGTGTAATGACTATGTGTAATGACTGCGTGTAATGACTGTGCGTAATGATTGTGTGTAATGACTGTGTGTAATGATTGTGCATAATGATTGTGTGTAATGATTGTGTGTAATGACTGAGCGTAATGATTGTGTGTAATGGCTGTGTATAATGGCTGTGCGTAATGACTATGTGTAATAATTGTGTGTAATGGCTGTGTATAATGGCTGTGCGTAATGACTATGTGTAATAATTGTGTGTAATGGCTGTGTATAATGGCTGTGCGTAATGACTAAGTGTAATAATTGTGTGTAATGGCTGTGTATAATGGCTGTGCGTAATGACTATGTGTAATAATTGTGTGTAATGATTGTGTGTTTGTTGTGATCATTGACTAATGAGTATATGTAGAACTTACACATTGTACATGAATTAACTAAATAAGGCAGGACTGAACAACTAGCTCCCCTGCACTCGCTCTCAAACACTCATTCATGTGTATACAAGTGTGTTTTGGGATGTGGATGTGCGTCTGTGAATTTTGTATCCACGTGTCAATATATTTTCATAATGTCTGTGGGGTTTTTTTTGTACATTATAATGTGCCATATATTTTTGGTTGTTTCAACAGTTTATTCAGACAGTCAGGTGGTCAAAGGGTTTGAAACATGGTCTCCGGTGGGGAGCTTTAAATATAGTATATACAGTGGGGAGAACAAGTATTTGATACACTGCCGATTTTGCAGGTTTTCCTACTTACAAAGCATGTAGAGGCCTGTAATTGTTATCATAGGTACACTTCAACTGTGAGAGACGGAATCTAAAACAAAAATCCAGAAAATCACATTGTATGATTTTTAAATAATTAATTTGCATTTTATTGCATGACATAAGTATTTGATCACCTAGCAACCAGTAAGAATTCCGTATCTCACAGACCTGTTCGTTTTTTTTTTTTAATCCCTTCTGTTCTCCACTCATTACCTGTATTAACTGCACCTGTATGAACTCGTTACCTGTATAAAAGACACCTGTCCACACACTCAATCAAACAGACTCCAACCTCTCCACAATGGCCAAGACCAGAGAGCTGTGTAAGGACATCAGGGATAAAATTGTAGACCTGCACAAGGCTGGGATGGGCTACAGGACAATAGGCAAGCAGCTTGGTGAGAAGGCAACAACTGTTGGTGCAATTATTAGAAAATGGAAGAAGTTCAAGATGACGGTCAATCTCCCTCGGTCTGGGGCACCATGCAAGATCTCACCTCGTGGGGCATCAATGATCATGAGGAAGGTGAGGGATCAGCCCAGAACTACACGGCAGGACCTGGTCAATGACCTGAAGAGAGCTGGGACCACAGTCTCAAAGAAAACCTTTAGTAACACACTACGCCGTCATGGATTAAAATCCTGCAGCGCACGCAAGGTCCCCCTGCTCAAGCCAGCGCATGTCCAGGCCCATCTGAAGTTTGCCAATGACCATCTGGATGATCCAGAGGAGGAATGGGAGAAGGTCATGTGGTCTGATGAGACAAAAATAGAGCTTTTTGGTCTAAACTCCACTCGCCGTGTTTGGAGGAAGAAGAAGGATGAGTACAACCCCAAGAACACCATCCCAACCGTGAAGCATGGAGGTGGAAACATCATTCTTTGGGGATGCTTTTCTGCAAAGTGGACAGGACGACTGCACCGTATTGAGGGGAGGTTGGATGGGGCCATGTATTGCGAGATCTTGGCCAACAACCTCCTTCCCTCAGTAAGAGCATTGAGATGGGTCGTGGCTGGGTCTTCCAGCATGACAACAACCTGAAACACACAGCCAGGGCAACTAAGGAGTGGCTCCGTAAGAAGCATCTCAAGGTCCTGGAGTGGCCTAGCCAGTCTCCAGACCTGAACCCAATAGAAAATCTTTGGAGGGAGCTGAAAGTCCGTATTGCCCAGCGACAGCCCCGAAACCTGAAGGATCTGGATGGAGGAGTGGGCCAAAATCCCTGCTGCAGTGTGTGAAAACCTGGTCAAGAACTACAGGAAACGTATGATCTCTGTAATTGCAAACAAAGGTTTCTGTACCAAATCTTAAGTTATTTTTTTCTGATGTATCAAATTAATTACTTAAAAATCATACAATGTGATTTTCTGGATTTTTGTTTTAGATTCCGTCACTCACAGTTGAAGAGTACCTATGATAAAAATGACAGACTTCTACATGCTTTGTAAGTGGGAAAACCTGCAAAATCGGCAGTGTATCAAATACTTGTTCTCCCCACTGTATGTCTGAGAGTGTTACCACTATTCCACAGATCTGCACACAGCAGAGAAACAGGGGGAGCTTTGTACAGTGCCTTCGGAAAGTATTCAGACCCCTTGACTTTTTCCACATTTTGTTACGTTACGGCCTTATTCTAAAATGGATTAAACTTATTTTTTTCCTCATCAATCTACACACAATACCCCATAATGACAAAGCGAAAACAGGTTTTTAGAAGTTTTTGCAAATGTATTTATATAAAAATATATATCATTTCCATAAGTATTCAGACACTATTTACATAGGTATTCAGACCCTTTTCTATGAGACTCTAAATTGAGCTCAGGTGCATCCTGTTTCCATTGATAATCCTTGAGATGTTTCTACAAATTGATTGGACTTTATTTGGAAAGGCACACACCTGTCTATAGAAGGTCCCACAGAGCAAAAAACAAGCAATGAGGTCGAAGGAATTGTCAGTAGAGCTCCGAGCTCTGAGGATGGTGTCGAGGCACAGATCTGGGGAAGGGTACCAAAAAATGTCTGCAGCATTGAAGGTCCCCAAGAACCCAGTGGCCTCCATCATTCTTAAATGGAAGAAGTTTGGAAGCACCAAGGCTCTTCCTAGTGCTGGCCGCCCAGCCAAACTGAGCAATCGGGGGGAGAAGGTCCTTGGTCAGGGAGGTGACCAAGAAGCAGACCACACAGCAGTGGCTTCAGGACAAGTCTCTGAATGTCCTTGAGTGGCCCAGCCAGAGCCCAATCTTGAACCCGATCGAACATCTCTGGAGAGACCTGAAAATAGCTGTGCAGCTAAGCTCCCCATCCAACCTGAGAGCTTGAGAAGATCTGCAGAGAAGAATGGAAGAAACTCCCCAAATACAGGTGTGCCAAGTTTGTAGTGTCATACCCAAGAAGACTCCAGGCTGTAATCGATGTCCAAGGCGCTTGAACAAAGTACTGAGTAAAGGGTCTGAATACTGAATATATGATATTTACAGGGTTTTTTATTCATAAAATGAGCAAGAAATTCTTCTTTTGCTTTGTCATTATGGGATATTATGTGTAGATTGATGAGGGGGAAAAACTATTTAATACATTTTAGAATAAGGCTGTAACGTAACAAAATGTGAAAAAAGTCAAGGGGTCTGAATGCTTTCCTAATGCACTATATATGCACAACTTGAGTCATGTTTATATGACAAGGTAATAGGATATCTTAATATCTCACAGATTGAGAACACCTGGTGTTGAGCATTTGGGGACGAGAGAGAGAGAGAGGAGCGAGAGAGAGAGAGAGAGAGAGAGAGAGCTGACACAGCTAAAGCTGTAATAAAGTGTAAGAAGGAAGACAGTGAGAGAGAATATTAAACTAAATGAAATGGATGGATAGGCAGGTGGACTAATCCCCCGTGCTCTCCCTCCCCAACAAGCTCTCACAGTCTCACTGCAGAATTAGACGTTCATCCACGTTCTCTGAACGTCACATTTCTAAGTGTTTTTGACACCCTGGGTTGACTCCTGCTGCTCTGTATATTCCATTTCTCCAAATGTCACATTTCGAAGTTAAGATTTAATTTCAGGCACTTATTGGGTTAAGGTTTGGATAGGGTTCTGAATGGTTAGGCAAGGGGTTAAGGTTTGGATAGGGTCCTGAATGGTTAGGCTAAGGGTTAAGGTTTGGATAGGGTTCTGAATAGTTTGGCTAAGGGTTAAGGTTTGGATAGGGTTCTGAATGGTTAGGCTAAGGTTTAAGGTTTGGATAGGGTTCTGAATGGTTAGGCTAAGGGTTACGGTTTGGATAGGGTTCTGAATGGTTAGGCTAAGGGTTACGGTTTGGATAGGGTTCTGAATGGTTAGGCTAAGGGTTACGGTTTGGATAGGGTTCTGAATGGTTAGGCTAAGGTTTAAGGTTTGGATAGGGTTCTGAATGGTTAGGCTAAGGGTTAAGGTTTGGATAGGGTTCTGAATGGTTAGGCTAAGGTTTAAGGTTTGGATAGGGTTCTGAATGGTTAGGCTAAGGGTTACGGTTTGGATGGGATTAAATCCCCAAAATCCTAAACCAGTGTCCACAACTGGGATGGAACATGCAGTCATGGGATTACCCCCATCCACCACCCCAGTCTCCAACACCCTAGCAACACCCAAGCCTACTTGTTGGTGAAGGTGCTGCCCCTAGTGGCTGATTTTGAAAACATTTCTAGACATGGATAAACATCCAATTGAAATATTTAATTATCTCCCTGGTCTACACACACACTCAGACACACAGACACACAGACGCACAGACACACAGACACAGATACAGACACAGACACAGACACACACTCTATCTCGTTCTACAGGTCCAGCTGTGTTGGTGTCTGTTCTCTGGGATGTAAGCAGACAGAGGCCAGAAGCTTTATTTTTCTATGTCATTATTTTATCCATGTAATTTAAATAACAAAGGATGCAACATAAAAACTGTTTTCCCTACAAGGCAATGAAACACAGGTCCTTTAAGATCTGATGTGACCATTTATTTAGGTCTTGGAGACCAGGTGGGTGGAGTGAAGCCAATCTCATCCATTAGCCCAGTAGTGACATGATTAGTTTAGAGTCTGGTTTGATTCTGGTCTGCTATGGTTTAAAAGACTAACCATTCCTTCCATACTTCCTTCCTCTTTTCTGCCCTCCCTCCCTCCCTCCCTCCCTCCCTCCCTCCCTCCCTCCCTCCCTCCCTCCCTCCCTCCCTCCCTCCCTCCCTCCCTCCCTCCCTCCATCCCTCCCTCCCTCCCTCCCTCCATCCCTCCCTCCCTCCCTCCCTCCCTCCCTCCCTACCTCCCTCCCTCCCTACCTCCCTCCCTCCCTCCCTCCCTACCTCCCTCCCTCCCTCCCTCCCTACCTCCCTCCCTCCCTACCTCCCTCCATCCCTCCGAACCTCCCTCCCTCCCTCCCCTCCCCTCCCTGCCTCCCTCCCTCCCTTCTGAGACAGATATGTTTTAAACATGAGCAGCACAGACGAGGCTGGACCAGTGGGCCAAAACAGTTACAACAAGAAACACACGCACACACATACTGAAACAACAAACAAACAGGAAGGGGAATGCATGAAGTTGTGAAGTGCTGTGAGGCCTAAACTCAGATGGGAGATATATGTTTGTGTGTGTGTGTATGTGTGTGTGTGTGTGTGTGTGTATGTGTGTGTGTGTGTGTGTGTGTGTGTGTGTGTGTGTGTGTGTGTGTGTGTGTGTATGTGTGTATGTGTGTATGTGTGAAATGGTTGTGGTGTGTGAACAGTCTGGTGCCAGCTCTAGTCAGAATACAAGGGATGGAGGGATGAAAGTGGAGGAATGGGGGAATGGAGGGATGGAGGGACGGACGGAGGGATGGAGAGATGGGGGGGAGGGGGATGGAGGGATGGAGGGAGGAGGAATCATGTTTTATTCATCCTATAGCTCCTGGGGGACTCTGCAACACACTGACAGCATCAAACAACTGTGTGTGCATGTGTCTGTGTGTGTGTGTGTGTGTGTGTGTGTGTGTAACTCTCTATTACCTCTCTATTACCTCTATTACCTCTATTACATCTATTACCTCTATTACCTCTCTATTACCTCTATATTACCTCTATTACCTCTATTACCACTATTACCTCTTTATTACCTCTATTACCTCTATTACCTCTCTATTACCACTATTACCTCTCTATTACCTCTATTACCTCTATTACCACTATTACCTCTTTATTACCTCTATTACCTCTATTACCTCTCTATTACCACTATTACCTCTTTATTACCTCTATTACCTCTAATACCTCTATTACCACTATTACCTCTCTATTACCTCTAATACCTCTATTACCACTATTACCTCTCTATTACCTCTATTACCTCTCTATTACCTCTCTATTAACTATATTACCTCTATTACCTCTATTACCTCTATTACCACTATTACCTCTCTATTACCTCTATTACCTCTATTACCTCTATATTACCACTATTACCTCTCTATTACCTCTATTACCTATATTACCACTATTACCACTATTACCTCTCTATTACCTCTATTACCTCTATTATCTCTCTATTACCACTATTACCTCTATTACCACTATTACCTCTATTACCTCTCTATTACCTCTATTACCACTATTACCTCTCTATTACCTCTATTACCTCTATTACCACTATTACCTCTATTACCTCTCTATTACCTCTATTACCTCTATTACCACTATTACCTCTCTATTACCTCTAATACCTCTATTACCACTATTACCTCTCTATTACCTCTAATACCTCTATTACCACTATTACCTCTCTATTACCTCTATTACCTCTATTACCACTATTACCACTATTACCTCTCTATTACCTCTATTACCTCTATTACCTCTATATTACCTCTAATACCTCTATTACCACTATTACCTCTCTATTACCTCTAATACCTCTATTACCACTATTACCTCTATTACCTCTCTATTACCTCTATTACCTCTATTACCACTATTACCTCTCTATTACCTCTAATACCTCTATTACCACTATTACCTCTCTATTACCTCTAATACCTCTATTACCACTATTACCTCTCTATTACCTCTATTACCTCTATTACCTCTCTATTACCACTATTACCTCTATTACCTCTATTACCACTATTACCTCTATTACCTCTCTATTACCTCTATTACCACTATTACCTCTCTATTACCTCTATTACCTCTATTACCTCTCTATTACCTCTATTACCTCTATTACCTCTATTACCACTATTACCTCTATTACCTCTCTATTACCTCTATTACCTCTATTACCTCTCTATTACCTCTATTACCTCTCTATTACCTCTATTACCTCTCTATTACCTCTCTATTACATCTCTATTACCTCTCTATTACCTCTATTACCTCTCTATTACCTCTCTATTACCTCTCTATTACCTCTATTACCTGTCTATTACCTCTCTATTACCTCTCTATTACCTGTCTATTACCTCTATTACCTCTATTACCACTATTACCTCTATTACCTCTAATACCTCTATTACCACTATTACCTCTCTATTACCTCTATTACCTATATTACCACTATTACCACTATTACCTCTCTATTACCTCTATTACCTCTCTATTACCTCTATTACCTCTCTATTACCTCTATTACCTCTCTATTACCTCTATTACCCCTCTTTTAACTCTATTTTCTCTCTATTACCTCTCTATTACCTCTATTACCTCTCTATTACCTCTCTATTACCTGTCTATTACCTCTGTATTACCTGTCTATTACCTCTATTACCACTATTACCTCTATTACCTCTATTACCTCTATTACCACTATTACCACTACTACCTAACTATTACCTCTATTACCTCTATTACCACTATTACCTCTCTATTACCTCTCTATTACCTCTATTACCTCTCTATTACCTCTATTACCTCTATTACCTCTATTACCCCTCTATTAACTCTATTACCTCTCTATTACCCCTCTATTAACTCTATAACCTCTCTTTTACCTCTCTATTACCTCTCTATTACCTCTATTACCTCTATTACCTCACTATTACCTCTATTACCCCTCTATTAACTATATTACCTGTCTATTACCTCTCTATTACCTCTCTATTACCTCTCTATTACCTGTCTATTACCTCTATTACCTCTATTACCACTATTACCTCTATTACCTCTCTATTACCTCTCTATTACCTGTCTATTACCTCTCTATTACCTGTCTATTACCTCTATTACCTCTATTACCTCTATTACCTCTCTATTACCTCTCTATTACCTCTCTATTACCTCTATTACCTCTCTTACCTCTATTACCTCTATTACCTCTCTTACCACTATTACCTCTATTACCTCTATTACCTCTATTACCACTATTACCTCTCTATTACCTCTATTACCTCTCTATTACCTCTATTACCTCTATTACCCCTCTATTAACTCTATTACCTCTCTATTACCCCTCTATTAACTATATTACCTCTCTATTACCTCTCTATTACCTCTCTATTACCTCTCTATTACCTCTATTACCTCTATTACCTCTCTATTACCTCTATTACCCCTCTATTAACTATATTACCTCTATTACCTCTGTATTACCTCTATTACCTCTATTACCTCTATTACCCCTCTATTAACTCTATTACCTCTCCATTACCCCTCTATTAACTCTATTACCTCTCTATTACCTCTCTATTACCCCTCTATTACCTCTATTACCTCTCTATTACCTCTCTATTACCTCTATTACCTCTATTACCACTATTACCTCTATTACCTCTATTACCTCTATTACCACTATTACCACTATTACCTCTCTATTACCTCTATTACCTCTCTATTACCTCTCTATTAACTCTATTACCTGTCTATTACCTCTATTACCTCTCTATTACCTCTCTATTACCTCTCTATTACCTGTCTATTACCTCTATTACCTCTATTACCTCTATTACCTCTCTATTACCTCTCTTTTACCTCTCTATTACCAATATTACCTCTATAATAGAGAGGTAATAGAGGTAATAGAGAGGTAATAGAGAGGTAATAGAGGGAATAGAGGTAATAGAGGTAATAGTGGTAATAGAGAGGTAATAGAGAGGTAATAGAGAGGTAATAGAGAGGTAATAGAGGTAATAGTGGTAATAGAGGTAATAGAGGTAATAGAGGTAATAGACAGGTAATAGAGAGGTAATAGATAGGTAATAGACAGGTAATATAGTTAATAGAGGGGTAATAGAGGTAATAGAGAGGTAATAGAGAGGTAATAGAGGTAATAGAGGTAATAGAGAGGTAATAGAGAGGTAATAGAGGTAATAGAGAGGTAATAGAGAGGTAATAGAGTTAATAGAGGGGTAATATTACCTCTATTACCTCTCTATTACCTCTCTATTACCTGTCTATTACCTCTCTATTACCTGTCTATTACCTCTATTAGCACTATTACCTCTATTACCTCTATTACCTCTATTACCACTATTACCACTATTACCTCTCTATTACCTCTATTACCTCTATTACCACTATTACCACAATTACCTCTCTATTACCTCTATTACCTCTATTACCACTATTACCACTATTACCTCTCTATTACCTCTATTACGTCTATTACCTCTCTATTACCTCTATTATCTCTCTATTACCTCTATAACCTCTCTATTACCTCTATTACCACTCTATTAACTCTATTACCTCTCTATTACCTCTCTATTACCTCTATTACCTCTCTATTACCTCTCTATTACATCTATTACCTCTATTACCTCTCTATTACCTCTATTACCCCTCTATTAAATATATTACCTGTCTATTACCTATCTATTACCTATCTATTACCTCTCTATTACCTCTCTATTACCTCTCTATTACCTGTCTATTACCTCTATTACCTCTATTACCACTATTACCTCTATTACCTCTCTATTACCTCTCTATTACCTCTCTATTACCTCTCTATTACCACTATTACCTCTATTACCACTATTACCTCTCTATTACCTCTATTACCCCTCTATTACCTCTATTACCTCTCTATTACCTCTATTACCTCTATTACCTCTCTATTACCTCTATTACCCCTCTATTAACTATATTACCTGTCTATTACCTATCTATTACCTCTCTATTACCTCTCTATTACCTCTATTACCTCTCTATTACCTCTATTACCACTATTACCACTATTACCTCTCTATTACCTCTCTATTACCTCTATTACCTCTCTATTACCTCTCTATTACCTCTCTATTACCCATCTATTACCTCTATTACCTCTATTACCACTATAACCTCTATTACCTCTATTACCTCTATTAACACTATTACCACTATTACCTCTCTATTACCTCTATTACCTCTATTACCACTATTACCACTATTACCCCTCTATTAACTCTATTACCTCTCTATTACCTCTCTATTTACTATATTACCTCTCTATTACCTCTCTATTACCTCTATTACCCCTCTATTAACTCTTACCTCTCTATTACCTCTCTATTACCTCTATTACCCCTCTATTAACTATATTACCTCTCTATTACCTCTCTATTAACTCTATTACCTGTCTATTACCTATCTATTACCTCTCTGTTACCTCTCTATAACCTCTCTATTACCACTATTACCTCTCTATTACCTCTCTATTACCTCTCTATTACCTCTCTATTACCACTATTACCTCTATTCCCTCTATTACCTCTCTATTACCTCTCTATTACCTCTCTATTACCTCTATTACCTCTATTACCTCTCTATTACCTCTATTACCTCTATTACCACTATTACCACTATTAACACTATTACCTCTCTATTACCTCTCTATTACCTCTCTATTACCTGTCTATTACCTGTCTGTTACCTCTCTATTACCTGTCTATTACCTCTCTATTACCTCTCTATTACCTCATTACCACTATTACCTCTATTACCTCTCTATTACCTGTCTATTACCTGTCTATTACCTGTCTATTACCTGTCTATTACCTCTCTATTACCTCTCTATTACCTGTCTATTTCCTCTCTATTACCTCTCTATTACCTCTCTATTACCTGTCTATTACCTCTATTACCACTATTACCACTATTACCTCTCTATTACCTCTCTATTACCTCTCTATTACCTCTCTATTCCCTCTATTACCTGTCTATTACCTCTCTATTACCTCTCTATTACCTGTCTATTACCTCTATTACCACTATTACCTCTATTACCTCTAATACCTCTATTACCACTATTACCTCTCTATTACCTCTATTACCTATATTACCACTATTACCACTATTACCTCTCTATTACCTCTATTACCTCTATTACCTCTCTATTACCTCTATTACCCCTCTATTAACTCTATTTTCTCTCTATTACCTCTCTATTACCTCTATTACCTCTCTATTACCTGTCTATTACCTCTGTATTACCTGTCTATTACCTCTATTACCTCTATTACCACTATTACCTCTATTACCTCTATTACCTCTATTACCACTATTACCACTACTACCTCTCTATTACCTCTATTACCACTATTACCACTATTACCTCTCTATTACCTCTCTATTACCTCTATTACCTCTATTACCTCTATTACCTCTATTACCCCTCTATTAACTCTATTACCTCTCTATTACCCCTCTATTAACTCTATTACCTCTCTTTTACCTCTCTATTACCTCTCTATTACCTCTATTACCTCTATTACCTCACTATTACCTCTATTACCCCTCTATTAACTATATTACCTGTCTATTACCTCTCTATTACCTCTCTATTACCTCTCTATTACCTCTATTACCTCTATTACCTCTATTACCACTATTACCTCTATTACCTCTCTATTACCTCTCTATTACCTCTATTACCTCTATTACCTCTATTACATCTCTATTACCTCTATTACCTCTCTATTACCCCTCTATTACCTCTCTATTACCTCTATTACCTCTCTTACCACTATTACCTCTATTACCTCTATTACCTCTATTACCACTATTACCACTATTACCTCTCTATTTCCTCTATTACCTCTATTACCACTATTACCACTATTACCTCTCTATTACCTCTCTATTACCTCTATTACCTCTCTATTACCTCTATTACCTCTATTACCCCTCTATTAACTCTATTACCTCTCTATTACTCCTCTATTAACTATATTACCTCTCTATTACCTCTCTATTACCTCTCTATTACCTCTCTATTACCCCTCTATTAACTATATTACCTCTATTACCACTATTACCTCTGTATTACCTCTATTACCTCTATTACCCCTCTATTAACTCTATTACCTCTCCATTACCCCTCTATTACCTCTATTACCTCTCTATTACCACTATTACCTCTATTACCTCTATTACCTCTATTACCACTATTACCACTATTACCTCTCTATTACCTCTATTACCTCTCTATTACCTCTCTATTACCTCTCTATTAACTCTATTACCTGTCTATTACCTCTATTACCTCTCTATTACCTCTCTATTACCTGTCTATTACCTCTATTACCTCTATTACCTCTCTATTACCTCTCTTTTACCTCTCTATTACCACTATTACCTCTATAATAGAGAGGTAATAGAGGTAATAGAGAGGTAATAGAGGTAATAGAGAGGTAATAGAGAGGTAATAGAGAGGTAATAGAGGGAATAGAGGTAATATAGGTAATAGAGGTAATAGAGAGGTAATAGAGAGGTAATAGAGAGGTAATAGAGGTAATAGTGGTAATAGAGGTAATAGAGGTAATATAGGTAATAGACAGGTAATAGAGAGGTAATAGAGAGGTAATAGAGAGGTAATAGATAGGTAATAGACAGGTAATATAGTTAATAGAGGGTTAATAGAGGTAATAGAGAGGTAATAGAGAGGTAATAGAGAGGTAATAGAGAGGTAATATAGGTAATAGAGAGGTAATAGAGTTAATAGAGGGGTAATATTACCTCTATTACCTCTATTACCACTATTACCTCTATTACCTCTATTACCTCTATTACCTCTATTACCACTATTACCACTATTACCTCTCTATTACCTCTATTACCTCTATTACCACTATTACCACTATTACCTCTCTATTACCTCTATTACCTCTATTACCTCTCTATTACCTCTATTACCTCTCTATTACCTCTATTACCTCTCTATTACCTCTATTACCCCTCTATTAACTCTATTACCTCTCTATTACCTCTCTATTACCTCTATTACCTCTCTATTACCTCTCTATTACCTCTCTATTACCTGTCTATTACCTCTATTACCTCTATTACCACTATTACCTCTATTACCTCTCTATTACCTCTCTATTACCTCTCTATTACCTCTCTATTACCACTATTACCTCTATTACCTCTATTACCTCTCTATTACCTCTATTACCTCTATTACCTCTCTATTACCTCTATATTACCTCTATTACCTCTATTACCTCTCTATTACCTCTATTACCCCTCTATTAACTATATTACCTCTCTATTACCTCTCTATTACCTCTCTATTACCTCTCTATTACCTGTCAATTACCTCTATTACCTCTATTACCTCTATTCCCTCTATTACCTCTCTATTACCTCTCTATTCCCTCTATTACCTCTCTATTACCTCTATTACCTCTATTACCTCTCTATTACCTCTATTACCTCTATTACCACTATTACCACGATTACCTCTCTATTACCTCTATTACCTATATTACCTCTCTATTCCCTCTATTACCTCTCTATTACCTCTCTATTACCTCTATTACCTATATTACCTCTATTACCTCTATTACCTCTCTATTACCTCTATTACCTCTATTACCACTATTACCACTATTACCTCTCTATTACCTCTCTATTACCTCTCTATTACCTGTATATTACCTGTCTATTACCTCTCTATTACCTGTCTTTTACCTCTCTATTACCTCTCTATTACCTCATTACCTCTATTACCTATATTACCTCTCTATTACCTGTCTATTACCTGTCTATTACCTGTCTATTACCTCTCTATTACCTGTCTATTACCTCTCTATTACCTCTCTATTACCTGTCTATTACCTCTATTACCACTATTACCTCATTACCTCTCTATTACCTCTCTATTACCTCTCTATTACCTCTCTATTACCTCTATTACCTGTCTATTACCTCTCTATTACCTCTCTATTACCTGTCTATTACCTCTATTACCTCTATTACCTCTATTACCACTATTACCTCTATTACCTCTAATACCTATATTACCACTATTACCTCTCTATTACCTCTATTACCTCTATTACCACTATTACCACTATTACCTCTCTATTACCTCTATTACCTCTATTACCTCTCTATTACCTCTATTACCTCTATTACCTCTCTATTACCTCTCTATTACCTCTATTACCTCTATTACCTCTATTACCTC
>CM042397.1:41675071-41687571 GCA_023634145.1 Thymallus thymallus | reverse complement strand
GCCGATGGAGGGAGACAGGTGGCGCGGGTTTTGGAAAATGCCTCCCGCCAGTCCTAGTATATCTCCAGGATGTTGGGCTGAAGGGCAACCACAGGACTCTCAACCGACATGGAACAACAGGGGACGGGAAAGCAGGTCCTCCTGCATTCGAGTGCCCAGCCCTCGACCATGAGATTCTTATTTACAATGACAGCCTTGGAACAGTGGGTTAACTGCATTGTTCAGGGGCAGAACAACATATTTTTACCTTGTCAGTTCAGGGATTAGATCCAGCAACCTTTTGGTTACAGGCCCAACACTCTAACCACTCGGCTACCTGCCAACCCCGAGATGATGGGGTTATGGCGTTGGAGCCATGGGAGGCAGAGGATGATCTTGTGAGCTGGTGAACTAGTGATAAAGAAGGGGATGTTCTCCTGATGAATGGACTCCACAGTGAGGGTGAGTGGTGTGGTGATGTGTGTGATGGATGGACTCTACAGTGAGGGTGAGTGGTGTGGTGATGTGTGTGATGGATGGACTCCACAGTGAGGGTGAGTGGTGTGGTGATGTGTGTGATGGATGGACTCCACAGTGAGGGTGAGTGGTGTGGTGATGTGTGTAATGGATGGACTCTACAGTGAGGGTGAGTGGTGTGGTGATGTGTGTGATGGATGGACTCCACAGTGAGGGTGAGTGGTGTGGTGATGTGTGTGATGGATGGACTCCACAGTGAGGGTGAGTGGTGTGGTGATGTGTGTAATGGATGGACTCTACAGTGAGGGTGAGTGGTGTGGTGATGTGTGTGATGGATGGACTCCACAGTGAGGGTGAGTGGTGTGGTGATGTGTGTGATGGATGGACTCCACAGTGAGGGTGAGTGGTGTGGTGATGTGTGTAATGGATGGACTCTACAGTGAGGGTGAGTGGTTGGTATGGTCAACAACTGATAACACAGAGACAGATATATGACAGTATGGTCAACAACTGATAACACAGAGACAGATATATGACAGTATGGTCAACAACTGACAACACAGAGACAGATATATGACAGTATGGTCAACAACTGACAACACAGAGACAGAGATATGACAGTATGGTCAACAACTGACAACACAGAGACAGATATATGACAGTATGGTCAACAGCTGACAACACAGAGACAGATATATGACAGTATGGTCAACAACTGATTACAAAGAGACAGAGATATGACAGTATGGTCAACAACTGACAACACAGAGACATGACAGTATGGTCAACCACTGACATCACAGAGATATGACAGTATGGTCAACAACTGACTACACAGAGACAGAGATATGACAGTATGGTCAACAACTGACAACACAGAGACAGAGATATGACAGTATGGTCAACAACTGACAACACACAGACAGAGATATGACAGTATGGTCAACAACTGACAACACACAGACAGAGATATGACAGTATGGTCAACAACTGACAACACAGAGACAGAGATATGACAGTATGGTCAACAAATGACTACACAGAGACAGAGATATGACAGTATGGTCAACATCTGACAACACAGAGACAGATATATGACAGTATGGTCAACAACTGACAACACAGAGACCGATATATGACAGTAAGGTCAACATCTGACAACACAGAGACAGATATATGACAGTATGGTCAACAACTGACAACACAGAGACAGATTTATGACAGTATGGTCAACAACTGACAACACAGAGACATAGATATGACAGTATTGTCAACAACTGACAACACAGATATATGACAGTATGGTCAACAACTGAATACACAGAGACAGAGATATGGCAGTATGGTCAACAACTGACTACACAGAGACAGATATATGACAGTATGGTCAACAACTGACAACACAGAGACAGATATATGACAGTATGGTCAACAACTGATTACAAAGAGACAGAGATATGACAGTATGGTCAACAACTGACAACACAGAGACAGATATATGACAGTATGGTCAACAACTGATTACAAAGAGACAGAGATATGACAGTATGGTCAACAACTGACAACACAGAGACATGACAGTATGGTCAACAACTGACTACACAGAGACAGAGATATGACAGTATGGTCAACAACTGACAACACAGAGACAGAGATATGACAGTATGGTCAACAACTGACTACACAGAGACAGAGATATGACAGTCTGGTCAACAACTTACAACACAAGGACAGAGATATGACAGTATGGTTAACAACTGACAACACAGAGACAGATATATGACAGTATGGTCAACAACTGACAACACAGAGACAGATATATGACAGTATGGTCAACAACTGACAACACAGAGACAGAGATATGACAGTATGGTCAACAACTGAAAACACAGAGACAGAGATATGACAGTATGGTCAACAACTTACAACACAAAGACAGAGATATGACAGTATGGTTAACAACTGACAACACAGAGACAGTATTGACAGTATGGTGAATGTGTGATCGTACCCATCATGTTCATTAACATTTATTTTCTACCATGTGGCAGGAGTTAGACCTGTGGCCAAAAGGTGGCCGGTTCAAATCCCGGGCCGGGCGCTGGGGAAGAAAACATTTAGAATTTGATCTGACAACTGGAGGCCTGCTGGGTTCAAATCCTCAGAATATTCCCCTACCGTTGGGCTCTTGAGCAAGGCCCTTTAACCCCACAACATTCTCTCCATCCAAGAGTGCTGCAGCTTGAACCTGTACCCATTTCAACTGTATGTGTGAGGTCTGCTGTTTTGTTCACTGTAACTAATGATCAAAGTTGTTTAGTATCGTAAAGAAGTCAGCCAGAGTTGATAAGGGCCATCATTCAAACAAAGATCCTCTGTGTTGCTCTATGGTCAAGTATTTTTAATGATTGTATTTAGACAGGAGTAATTATATAATTTGGGCAAAACATCCATTTACTTTAGGGGAAGCCAGCATCCAAACAGTGTACTGTGTGCACCCGCCAACTTTCATTTCCTATTCACAAGTGAAACCAGGGATCTTAATATATTGATGAGATGCTTCATCCAGAGGCGCTGCAGCTTGAACCTGAAACCAGAGAGCTTTATATAATTATTTTATTTTTTATTTAACCTTTATTTAACTAGACAAGTCAGTTAAGAACAAATTATTATTTACAATGACGACCTACCAAAAGGCAAAAGGTCTCCTGCAGGGATAAGGGCTGGAATTAAAAATATAAGTACATTAAAAAAATATATAAAAAACACACATCACGACAAGAGAGACAACACAACACTACATAAAGAGATACCTAAGACAACAACATAGCAAGCTAGCAACACACGACAACACAGCATGGTAGCAACATAACATGACAACAACGCATGGTAGAAACATAACACGACAACACAGCATGGTAGCAACATAACATGACAACATAGCATGGTAGCAACATAACATGACAACAACGCATGGTAGAAACATAACACGACAACACAGCATGGTAGCAACATAACATGACAACATAGCATGGTAGCAACATAACATGACAACAACGCATGGTAGAAACATAACACGACAACACAGCATGGTAGCAACATAACATGACAACACAGCATGGTAGCAACATAACACGACAACACAGCATGGTAGCAACATAACATGACAACAACGCATGGTAGAAACATAACACGACAACACAGCATGGTAGCAACATAACATGACAACATAGCATGGTAGCAACATAACATGACAACAACGCATGGTAGAAACATAACACGACAACACAGCATGGTAGCAACATAACATGACAACATAGCATGGTAGCAACGTAACATGACAACATAGCATGGTAGAAACATAACACGACAACACAGCATGGTAGCAACATAACATGACAACAACATGGTAGCAACATAACATGACAACAACATGGTAGCAACATAACATGACAACATCGCATGGTAGCAACATAAAATGACAACAACATGGTAGCAACATAACAACAACATGGTAGCAACATAACATGACAACACAGCGTGGTAGCAACACAACATGACAACACAGCATGGTAGCAACACAACATGACAACAACATGGTAGCAACATAACATGACAACACAGCGTGGTAGCAACACAACATGACAACACAGCATGGTAGCAACACAACATGACAACAACATGGTAGCAACACAACATGTCAACAACATGGTAGCAACACAACATGACAACAACATGGTAGCAACAGAACATGACAACACTGCATGGTAGAAACATAACATGACAACAACATGGTAGCAACATAACATGACAACAACATGGTAGCAACATAACATGACAACACCGCATGGTAGAAACATAACATGACAACAACATGGTAGCAACATAACATGACAACAACATGGTAGCAACATAACATGACAACACAGAATGGTAGCAACATAACATGACAACAACATGGTAGCAACATAACAACAACATGGTAGCAACATAACATGACAACACAGCGTGGTAGCAACACAACATGACGACACAGCATGGTAGCAACACAACATGACAACAACATGGTAGCAACACAACATGTCAACAACATGGTGGCAACACAACATGACAACAACATGGTAGCAACAGAACATGACAACAACATGGTAGCAACATAACATGACAACACCGCATGGTAGAACATAACATGACAACAACATGGTAGCAACATAACATGACAACACAGCATGGTAGCAACATAACATGACAACACAGCATGGTAGCAACATAACATGACAACAACATGGTAGCAACATAACATGACAACAACATGGTAGCAACATAACATGACAACACAGAATGGTAGCAACATAACATGACAACAACATGGTAGCAACATAACAACAACATGGTAGCAACATAACATGACAACACAGCGTGGTAGCAACACAACATGACAACACAGCATGGTAGCAACACAACATGACAACAACATGGTAGCAACACAACATGTCAACAACATGGTAGCAACACAACATGACAACAACATGGTAGCAACATAACATGACAACAACATGGTAGCAACATAACATGACAACAACACAGCATGATGAGATGTCCACTACGTTCTTTCCTAGTCTTCCTGCTGAGAGACGACCATTCAGAATCCACCGCCCCTTCTGACTAACTTTATCCAAGCCCACTTCGCTACATCAGGAAAAAAATCCTGTATGTCAATCTTCTTACTAGACTACCTGTAGTCACATAAACCATGTAGGCTTTCCCCTCATACCTCACCTGATACCAAGATTTTGTCGATGAGTCTAAAAACATGGAAACCTGCCTTCTACAAGCGGTAACTAGTTTAAACAGTGGGTTTTTACATAGTCATAACTCGCTAAGTGGGCTGACGAATTTCCATAACGCTCTGTCATCAGGTCGCCACCGTGAATGAATGGTGGCTCATGGATATAGTAACACTCGAAGCCAGTGAGAAAAGCAACTTGATTTTCAAAAAATGTACTCATATGAATTTACTCTGAACTAAAATATAAAGTCAACAATTAGAGTGTTGGTCCCATGAGGGTATACTATACTGAACAACAATAGAAAGTCAACATGTAGAGTGCTGGTCCCATGAGGGTATACTATACTGAACAACAATAGAAAGTCAACATGTAGAGTGTTCGTCCCATG
The DNA here is from genome assembly GCA_023634145.1 of Thymallus thymallus. NCBI lineage: Eukaryota > Metazoa > Chordata > Actinopteri > Salmoniformes > Salmonidae > Thymallus > Thymallus thymallus. The sequence goes on along the minus strand of CM042397.1, from coordinate 41,681,937 downwards.
AGGGTATACTATACTGAACAACAATAGAAAGTCAACATGTAGAGTGTTGGTCCCATGAGGGTATACTATACTGAACAACAATAGATAGTCAACATGTAGAGTGTTGGTCCCATGAGGGTATACTATACTGAACAACAATAGAAAGTCAACATGTAGAGTGTTGGTCCCATGAGGGTATACTATACTGAACAACAATAGATAGTCAACATGTAGAGTGTTGGTCCCATGAGGGTATACTATACTGAGCAACAATAGAAAGTCAACATGTAGAGTGTTGGTCCCATGAGGGTATACTATACTGAACAACAATAGATAGTCAACATGTAGAGTGTTGGTCCCATGAGGGTATACTATACTGAACAACAATAGAAAGTCAACATGTAGAGTGTTGGTCCCATGAGGGTATACTATACTGAACAACAATAGAAAGTCAACATGTAGAGTCTTGGTCCCATGAGGGTATACTATACTGAACAACAATAGAAAGTCAACATGTAGAGTGTTGGTCCCATGAGGGTAAACTATACTGAACAACAATAGAATTATAATCTCCACCCGGCACAGCCAGAAGAGGACTGGCCACCCCTCAGAGCCTGGTTCCTCTCTAGGTTTCTTCCTAGGTTTTGCCTTTCTAGGGAGTTTTTCCTAGCCACCGTGCTTCTACATCTGCATTGCTTGCTCTTTGGGGTTTTAGGCTGGGTTTCTGTGTAGCACTTTGTGACATCGGCTGATGTAAAAAGCGCTTTATAAATAAATGTGATTGATTGATTGATTGAACCCGGATTGGGTACCGGTGGAGCGGACTGCTCTGGCACTGAGGCGGAGCAGACGGCCGAAGCCGGAATGGGTACCGGTGGAGCGGACTGCTCTGGCACTGAGGCGGAGCCGACGGCCGAACCCGGAATGGGTACCGGTGGAGCGGTCTGCTCTGGCACGGAGCAGACGGCCGAACCCGGAATGGGTACCGGTGGAGCGGACTGCTCTGGCACTGGGGCGGAGCAGACGGCCGGACCCGGAATGGGCACCGGTGGAGCGGACTGCTCTGGCACTGGAGCGGAGCAGACGGCTGGACCCGGAATGGGTACCGGTGGAGCGGACTACTCTGGCACTGGAGCGGAGCAGACGGCTGGATCCGGATTGGGTACCGGTGGAGCGGACTGCTCTGGCACTGAGGCGGAGCAGACGGCTGGACCCGGATTGGGTACCGGTGGAGCGGACTGCTCTGGCACTGAGGCGGAGCAGACGGCTGGACCCGGTATGGGCACCGGTGGAGCGGAATGCTCTGGCACTGGGGCGGAGCAGACGGCTGAACCCGGAATGGGCACCGGTGGAGCGGACTGCTCTGACTTTGGAGCGTAGCAGACAGCTGGACCCGGAATGGGTACCGGTGGAGCGGACTGCTCTGGCACTGGGGCGGAGCAGACGGCTGAACCCGGAATGGGTACCGGTGGAGCGGACTGCTCTGGCACTGGGGCGGAGCAGACGGCTGGACCCGGAATGGACAGGGCACCGGTGGAGCGGACTGCTCTGGCATTGGGGTGGAGTAGACGACCGGACCCGGACTGGGCACCGGTGGAGCGGACTGCTCCGGCACGGGAGTGGAGTAGACGACCGGACCCGGATTGGACCACTCCGCCATCTCCCTCTCGACCTCTTCCTCTATCTCCCTCATTTCCTCCAGAACACCTCCAAAATACTCCTCTAAATACTCCTCCTGCCCCTTGCTCTGAGCCCCCCATAGGTACCTTGGCCTCTCCATGCTCCACATGTGGGGTGGTATTGGCTCTTCCTGCCTGTAGCCAGGCCACCCCCATAGCCCCCTCCCAAAATTACCTTGGGGTTGTTTGCGGGCGTTTCTCTGTCTCGCGCCCCGTCTATTACGCGGCACTCTCTCTCTCTCTCCGTCTCTCCCCAGTTACGCTGCTTGGTCTCACAGTGGTGGGTCGTTCTGTCACGGAAGGGTGCACACACAGACCAAGATGCAGCGCAGGGATAGTAGTTCGACATTTTAATGTATTTATACTATGTATAATAACCACAAAACACGAACTACAGAAACAAAAACCACGAATCGACTAAACGTCACGTTCACCAAAACACGCGAAATGAACGGACGTAAAAAAGGCACACTTACATTCACCGTGACTTCGATATATACCTCGACAACGACCCACACCAGAGTGAATGACAGACTAACATATATAGGATCCCTAATTAGAGACAATGCGGTGCAGCTGCCTCTAATTAGGGATCCACCCAAAACCCACAGAGAAACAGAAAAGAAAGACACTGTCAGACTCTGACCATAGCTACATAGAGAAGCAAATAGGCTTCTCTATGGCCAGAGCCTGACAGTTGGTCCCATGAGGGTATACTATACTGAACAACAATAGAAAGTCAACATGTAGAGTGTTGGTCCCATGAGGGTATACTATACTGAACAACAATAGAAAGTCAACATGTAGAGTGTTGGTCCCATGAGGGTATACTATATTGAACAACAATAGAAAGTCAACATGTAGAGTGTTGGTCCCATGAGGGTATACTATACTGAACAACAATAGAAAGTCAACATGTAGAGTGTTGGTCCCATGAGGGTATACTATACTGAACAACAATAGAAAGTCAACATGTAGAGTGTTGGTCCCATGAGGGTATACTATACTGAACAACAATAGAAAGTCAACATGTACAGTGTTGGTCCCATGAGGGTATATTATACTGAACAACAATAGAAAGTCAACACGTAGAGTGTTGGTTCCATGTTTCATGAGCAGAAGTAAAAGATCCCAGAAATGTTCCATATACAGAAAATTATTATTTCTCTCCATTTATGTGAGCAAATCTGTTTACATCCCTTTTAGTGAGCATTTCTCCTTTGCCAAGATAATATATGCAATTTTTTCACACAACACAATGCCACAGATGTCTCAGCTTTTAAGGGAGTGTGCAATTGGCATGCTGACTGCAGGAATGTCCACCAGTTCTGTTGCCAGAGAATTTAATGTTCATGCCCCCAACGTTGGTTTAGAGAATTTGGCAGTACTTCCAATCGGCCTCACAACCACAGAACACGTGTAACCATCCCAGCCCAGGACCTACACATCGGGTTTCTTCACCTGCGGGATCGTCTGAGACCTGCCACCCTGACAGCTGATGAAAATGTGGGTTTGCACAACCGAAGAATTTCTGCACAAACTGTCAGAAACCGTCTCAGGGAAGCTCATCTTCGTGCTCGTCGTCCTCACCAGGGTCTTGACCTGACTGCAGTTTGGCATTGTAACCAACTTCAGTGGGCAAATGCTCACATTTGATGGCCACTGGCATGCTGGAGAAGTGTGCTCTTCATAGATAAGTCCAGTTTCAACTGTATCGGACAGATGGCAGCATGTATGGTGCTGTGTGGGTGAGCGGTTTGCTGATGTCAGCGTTGTGAACAGAGTGCCCCATGGTGGAACCGGCGGGGTTATGGTATGGCCAGGCATAAGCTTGGTGGCGTCGGGGCTATGGTATGGCCAGGCATGAGCTATGGACAATGAACACAATTACATTTTATCAATGGCAATTTGAATGCACAAAGATACCGTGAAAAGATCCTGAGGCAAATTGCTGTGCCATTCATCCCCTGCCATCACCTCATGTTTCAGCATGATGTCACAAGGATCTGTACACAATTCCTGGAAGCTGAAAATGTCCTCTTGCTTTGCCTCTTCCTCTCTGATACTGTGCATGCATACAAGGACCAGACATTTTTCATTAAGAGCATAATGGAAACATGCAACAATAGAAAGCCTATCGTCTTACAGTATAAAAGGTTATAGCCTATTATTGAACAACTCCTCTAATGAAGCAGCTAATACAACGTCCTTTTTAAACACCGTTCTAAAGCTAATGCGAGTGTCAGGATTAGTGTCCAGAGACCTCTCTGTATAACTCCATGTTAGTTTTGTTTTTTGGTCCCTAATTGGAGGCAGCTGTGCTGCGTTGCCTCTAATTGGGGACCCATTTAAGGGTGCTGCTTGCCCAGGTGTTTTTGGGTTTCAGTGTTTGTGCTTTTTACAAACCACTTCATGGTCGTGATCTATTTATTTAACTAGGCAAGTCAGTTAAGAACACATATTATTTACAATGACTAGGAACAGTGGGTTAACTGCCTTGTTCAGGGGCAGAACGACAGATTTTTACCATTTGGTTACTGACCCAACACTCTAATCACTCAGCTACCTGCCGACCCACAGTCTCTCCTTTCGTTTGGGTACAGGTACTGAGTCAATGTCCAGGGGTACCAGGTAGTTGAGGTTATAACTAGGCTAAATACAAGGAGTACCAGTACTGAGTCAATGTCCAGGGGTACCAGGTAGTTGAGGTTATAACTAGGCTATATACAAGGAGTACCAGTACTGAGTCAATGTCCAGGGGTACCATGTAGTTGAGGTTATAACTAGGCTATATACAAGGAGTACCAGTACTGAGTCAATGTCCAGGGGTACCAGGTAGTTGAGGTTATAACTAGGCTATATACAAGGAGTACCAGTACTGAGTCAATGTCCAGGGGTACCAGGTAGTTGAGGTTATAACTAGACTATATACAAGGAGTACCAGTACTGAGTCAATGTCCAGGGGTACCAGGTAGTTGAGGTTATAACTAGGCTATATACAAGGAGTACCAGTACTGAGTCAATGTCCAGGGGTACCAGGTAGTTAAGGTTATAACTAGGCTATATACAAGGAGTACCAGTACTGAGTCAAAGTCCAGGGGTACCAGGTAGTTGAGGTTATAACTAGGCTATATACAAGGAGTACCAGTACTGAGTCAATGTCCAGGGGTACCAGGTAGTTGAGGTTATAACTAGACTATATACAAGGAGTACCAGTACTGAGTCAATGTCCAGGGGTACCAGGTAGTTGAGGTTATAACTAGGCTATATACAAGGAGTACCAGTACTGAGTCAATATCCAGGGGTACCAGGTAGTTGAGGTAATAACTAGGCTATATACAAGGAGTACCAGTACTGAGTCAATGTCCAGGGGTACCAGGTAGTTGAGGTAATACAGTATATCTCACATTAACCATCTCCAATCCAAAATAAATCTAGAATCGGCTTCCTATTTCGCAACAAAGCCTATCTCCTTCACTCATGCTGCCAAACATGTCCTTGTAAAACTAACTATCCTACCGATCCTTGACTTCAGTGATGTAATTTACAAAACAGCCTCCAACATTCTACTCAGCAAATTGGATGTAGTCTATCACGGTTCCATCCGTTTTGTTACCAAAGCCCCATATACTACCCACCACTGCGACCTGTACGCTCTCGTCGGCTGGCCCTCATTACATATTCGTCGCCAAACCCACTGGTTCCAGGTCATCTATAAGTCTTTACTAGGTAAATCCCCGCCCTATCTCAGCTCGCTGGTCACCATAGCAACACCCACCCGTAGCATGCGCCCCAGCAGGAATATTTCACTGGTCATCCCCAAAGCCGCCATTCCTTCCAGTTCTCTGCTGCCAATGACTGGAACGAATTGCAAAAATCCTTGAAGCTGGAGACTACCATCTCCCTCAATAACTTTAAGCATCAGCTGTCAGAGCTGCTTATCGATCACTGCACCTGTATACAGCTCATCTGTAAATAGCCCACCCTACTACCTCATCCCCATATTTATTTTTTACTTCTGCTCATTTTGCACTCCAGTATCTCTATTTGCACATCATAATTTGCACATTCCATCATTCCAGTGTTATTGCTAATGTGTAATTTATCTCACCACTATGGCCTATTTATTGTCCTACCTTCCTAACCTTAATGCATTTTGCACTAAATTTGCACTCTGTATATAGATTTTCTATTGTGTTTTTTACTATGTTTGTTTACTGTGTAACTCTGTGTTGTTTTTTGTCGAACTGCTTTGCTGTGTCTTGGCCAGGTCGCAGTTGCAAATGAGAACTTGTTCTCAACTGACCTACCTGGTTAAATAAAGGTGGAATAAAATAAAATAAAATATACATGTAGGTAGGAGTATAAGAGACTAGACAAACATGATACAGTGGGGAGAACAAGTATTTGATACAATTTTGCAGGTTTTCCCAATTACAAAGCATGTAGAAGTCTGTAATTGTTATCATAGGTACTCTTCAACTGTGAGTGACGGAATCTAAAACAAAAATCCAGAAAATCACATTATATGATTTTTAAGTAATTAATTTGCATTTTGTTGCATGATATAAGTATTTGATACATCAGAAAAGGAGAACTTAATATTTGGTACAGAAACCTTTGTTTGCAATTACAGAGATCATACGTTTCCTGTAGTTCTTGACCAGGTTTGCACACACTGCAGCAGGGATTTTGGCCCACTCCTCCATACAGACCTTCTCCAGATCCTTCAGGTTTCGGGGCTGTCACTGGGCAATACGGACTTTCAGCTCCCTCCAAAGATTTTCTATTGGGTTCAGGTCTGGAGACTGGCTAGGCCACTCCAGGACCTTGAGATGCATCTTACGGAGCCACTCCTTAGTTGCCCTGGCTGTGTGTTTCGGGTCGTTGTCATGCTGGAAGACCCAGCCACGACCCATCTTCAATGCTCTTACTGAGGGAAGGAGGTTGTTGGCCAAGATCTCGCAATACATGGCCCCATCCATCCTCCCCCTCAATACGGTGCAGTCGTCCTGTCCCCTTTGCAGAAAAGCATCCCCAAAGAATGATGTTTCCACCTCCATGCTTCACGATTGGCATGGTGTTCTTGGGGTTGTACTCATCCTTCTTCTTCCTCCAAACACGGCGAGTGGAGTTTAGACCAAACAGCTCTATTTTTGTCTCATCAGACCACATGACCTTCTCCCATTCCTCCTCTGGATCATCCAG
>CM042397.1:41577571-41667571 GCA_023634145.1 Thymallus thymallus | reverse complement strand
TTCGTCTTTTTCTGTATATATTTCTTAATCTCACTTTCCATCAAACATCTTTCCTGCGACCCGCCTCACCCAATGTGGATCGGATCTGCTATTTCTTCATGCCATATAACCGGACCCCTCAAAAGAAACTAGCCAGCTAACTAGATATTAACCATTGTCAGCAGTCTTCCGCATTGCCCTTGGCCTCCAGTCCTGCTCAACATGCCTCAGATAGCTCCTTTGCCCCCCCCCCACACACACGGAGACCTCACCTGGCTTAACTGGTGTCTCCAGAGATGCAACCTCTCTCATCATTACCCAACGCCTAGGTTTACCTCCACTGAATTCTCATCCTACCATACCCCTGTCTGTACATTATGCCCTGAATCTATTCTACCACGCCCAGAAATCTGCTCCTTTTATTCTCTGTACCCAATGTTCTAGACCACCAGTTCTTAAAGCCTTTAGCCGTACCCTTATCCTACTCCTCCTCTGTTCCTCTGGTGATGTTGAGGTAAACCCAGGTCCTGTAACCCCCAGTACTACACCTATTCCCCAGGCGTTCTCTTTTGTTGACTTCTGTAACCGTAAAAACCTTAGTTTCATGCATATTAACATCAGAAGCCTCTCCCTAAGTTTGATTTATTCACTGCTTTAGCACACTCCACCAACCCTGATGTCCTAGCTGTGTCTGAATCCTGGCTAAGTTCTGAAATTTCCATCCCAACTACAACATTTCCCGTCAAGATAGAATGCCAAAGGAGTTCTGTCATACTATCCAGGTCTGTACCCAAACAGTTTGAGCTTCTACTTAAAAAAAAGAAGAAAAACAGTTGATGCTTGTTACAGACCCTCCTCAGCCCCCAGCTGTGCCCTGGACACCATATGTGAATTGATTGCCCCCCATCTATCCTCAGAGTTTGTACTGTTAGGTGACTTAAACTGGGATATGCTTAACACCCCGGCTGTTTTACAATCTAAACTAGATGCCCTCAATCTCACACAAATGATCAAGGAACCCACCAGGTACAACCCTAAATCCCTAAACATGGGTACCATCATAGATATCATCCTGACTAACTTGCCCTCCAAATATACCTCCTCTGTCTTCAACCAGGATCTCAGCGATCAATGCCACATTGCCTGCGTTCGCAATGGGTCAGCGGTCAAACGACCACCCCTTATCACTGTCAAATGCTCCCTAAAACACTTTAGCGAGCAGGCCTTTCTAATAGACTTGGCCCGGCTATCCTGGATGGATATTGACCTCATCCAGTCTGTAGAGGATGCCTGGTTGTTCTTTAAAAGTGCTTTCCTCACCAAATAAGCATGCCCCATTCCAAATATTCAGAACTAAGAACAGATATAGCCCTTGGTTCACTCCAGACTTGACTGCCCTCGAACAGCACAAACACATTCTGTGGCGCACTGCATTAGCATCGAATAGCCCCCGCGATATGCAACTTTTCAGGGAAGTCAGGAACACAGTCAGTTAGGAAAGCAAGGCTAGCTAACAGAAACCCCCCGCAGCAACTTGCCCAAGCCATTTAGAATCCCACCGTACCTTCTCCGCTATGCAATCTGGTTTCCGAGCTGGTCATGGGTGCACCTCAGCCACGCTCAAGGTCCTAAACGATATCATAACCACCATCGATAAGATGGTACTGTGCAGCCGTCTTCATCAACTTGGCCAAGGCTTTTGATTCTGTCAATCACTGCATTCTTATCGGCAGACTCAATTGCCTTGGTTTCTCAAATGACTGCCTCACCTGGTTCACCAACTACTTCTCAGATAGAGTTCAGTGTGTCAAATTGGAGGGCCTGTTGTCCGTTCCTCTGGCAGTCTCTATGGGGGTGCCACAGGGTTCAATTCTCGGGCCGACTCTATTCTCTGTATATATCAATGATGTCGCTCTTGATGCTGGTGACTCTCTGATCCATCTCTACGCAGACGACACCATTCTGTATACATCTGGCCCCTCATTGGACACTTCGTTAACAAACCTCCAAACGAGTTTCAACGCCATACAGCACTCCTTCCGTGGCCTCCAACTGCTCTTAAATGCTAGTAAAACTATATGCATGCTCTTCAACCGATCGCTGCCCGTACCTGCCTGCCTGACTAGCTTCACTACTCTGGACGGGTCTGAATATACATGAAGTCATATTATTAGAATATGTGGACACCTACACATACCTAGGCATCTGGTTAGACTGTAAACTCTCCTTCCAGACTCACATCAAGCATTTCCAATCCAAAATTAAATCTAGAAACGGTTTCCAATTTCGCAACAAAGCCTCCTTCACTCATGCTGCCAAACATGCCCTCGTAAAAATGATAATCGATCCTTGATTTCGGCGATGTCACTTATAGCCTTCAACACTCTCCTCAGCAGATTGGATGTAGTCTATCACAGTGCCATCCGTTTTGTCACCAAAGCCCCATATACTACCCACCACTGCGACCTGTATGCTCTCGTTGGCTGGCCCTCACTACATATTTGTTGCCAAAGCCACTGGTTCCAGGTCACCTATATGTCTTTGCTAGGTAAATCCCCGCCTTATCTCAGCTCGCTGGTCACCATTGCAACACCCACCGGTAGCATGCGCTCCAGCAGGTATATTTCACTGGTCACCCCCAAAGCCAACACCTCCTTTGGCCGCCATTCCTTCCAGTTCTCTGCTGCCAATGACTGGAACGAATTGCAAAAATCATTGAAACTGGAGATTACCATCTCCCTCAATAACTTTAAGCATCAGCTGTCAGAGCTGCTTATCGATCACTGCACCTGTACACAGCCCATCTGTAAATAGCCCACCCTACTACCTCATCCCCATATTTATTATTTTTGCTAATCTGCACTCCAGTATCTCTATTTGCACATCATCATCTGCACATCTATCACTCCAGTGTTAATGCAAATTGTAATTATTTTGCCACTATGGCCTATTTATTGTCCTACCTTCCTAATCTTACTACATTTAAACTCTGTATATAGATTCTCTATTGTGTTATTGACTGTACGTTTGTTTATCCCATGTGTAACTCTGTGTTGTTGTTTTTGTCGCACTGCTTTGCTTTGCCTTGGCCAGGTCGCAGTTGTAAATGAGAACCAGTTCTCAACTGACCTACCTGGTTAAATAAAGGTGAAATAAAATAAAATGAATAAATAAATAAAATATTGTTGACAGGAGTAACCCAACTCAAGTATCTCATTGTTGACGGGTTGAGAGCTTTAAGTTCCTTTACATCAATAAGGACTTAGGGACAACATTGTCAACACAGAGTGGTGAAGAGGGCATGGCAGCATCATCAAGAGCGTCTTGACTGGCTGCATCACCGCTTGGTTTGGCAAATGCACCACCCTCGACCGCAAAGCACTACAAATGGTGGTGCGGACATCCCAGTCTATCACTGGGGCCGAGCTCCCTGCCACCCAAGCCATAGAATGTTTACTCTGCTACCGTCCGACAAACAGTACCTGAACAGTCTAAGAGAGAGCTTCTACCCCCAAGCAATAAGACTAATGTCACGCTGTGGGTGTAGGAATGACCAAGGCGCAGCGCAGGGATAGTAGTTCGACATTGTATCTTTATTTATACTATGTAAGAAATTAAATACTATGTATAACGTAAAACGAATGACGAACTACAGAACAACACAAAAACACGAATAGACTAACATCACGTTCAAAAAACACACCAATGAACGGACATAAAAAAACACACTTACTTCACCGTGACTGCGACATACATCGATAACGACCCACACCCGAGTGAAGGACAGACTCAACATATATGGGATCCCTAATTAGAGACAATGCGGTGCAGCTGCCTCTAATTAGGGATCCACCCCAAACCCCACACAGAAACAGAAAAGAACGACACTGTCAGACTCTGACCATAACTACATAGAGAAGCCTATTTGCTTCTCTATAGCCAGAGCCTGACAACTAACTAGCCAGACTGTTAAATAGTAAATTAATGGAACCAAAATATCTGCACTGCCTCTTATCTTGACCCACAATCACTAGACTATATATTCTCACTCTCTCACTCTCACACAAATCCCTCACAAAATCAAACACTACACACACACACACATACAGACACAACACAAACAAACATACATACGCACACTCAAACACATCATCTGCTGCTGCTACTCTGTTCTTTATTTCACTCTTATTATTATCTATCCTGATGCCTAGTCACTTTACCCTGCCTTCATGTACATATCTACCTCAAATACCTTATTATTATCTATCCTGATGCCTAGTCACTTTACCCTGCATTCATGTACATATCTACCTCAAATACCTTATTATTATCTATCCTGATGTCTAGTCACTTTACCCTGCCTTCATGTACATATCTACCTCAAATACCTTATTATTATCTATCCTGATGTCTAGTCACTTTACCCTGCCTTTATGTACATATCTACCTCAAATACCTTATTATTATCTATCCTGATGCCTAGTCACTTTACCCTGCATTCATGTACATATCTACCTCAAATACCTTATTATTATCTATCCTAATGCCTAGTCACTTTAGCCTGCCTTCATATACATATCTACCTCAAATACCTTATTATCTATCCTGATGCCTAGTCACTTTACCCTGCCTTCATGTACATATCTACCTCAAATACATTATTATTATCTATCCTGATGCCTAGTCACTTTACCCTGCATTCATGTACATATCTACCTCAAATACCTTATTATTATCTATCCTGATGTCTAGTCACTTTACCCTGCCTTCATGTACATATCTACCTCAAATACCTTATTATTATCTATCCTGATGTCTAGTCACTTTACCCTGCATTCATGTACATATCTACCTCAAATACCTTATTATTATCTATCCTGATGTCTAGTCACTTTACCCTGCTTTATGTACATATCTACCTCAAATACCTTATTATTATCTATCCTGATGCCTAGTCACTTTACCCTGCATTCATGTACATATCTACCTCAAATACCTTATTATTATCTATCCTGATGTCTAGTCACGTTACCCTGCCTTCATGTACATATCTACCTCAAATACCTTATTATTATCTATCCTGATGTCTAGTCACTTTACCCTGCATTCATGTACATATCTACCTCAAATACCTTATTATTATCTATCCTGATGTCTAGTCACTTTACCCTGCCTTTATGTACATATCTACCTCAAATACCTTATTATTATCTATCCTGATAGCTAGTCACTTTACCCTGCATTCATGTACATATCTACCTCAAATACCTTATTATTATCTATCCTGATGCCTAGTCACTTTACCCTGCCTTCATGTACATATCTACCTCAAATACCTTATTATTATCTATCCTGATGCCTAGTCACTTTACCCTGCATTCATGTACATATCTACCTCAAATACCTTATTATTATCTATCCTGATGCCTAGTCACTTTACCCTGCCTTCATATACATATCTACCTCAAATACCTTATTATTATCTATCCTGATGTCTAGTCACTTTACCCTGCCTTCATGTACATATCTACCTCAAATACCTTATTATTATCTATCCTAATGCCTAGTCACTTTACCCTGCATTCATGTACAAATCTACCTCAAATACCTTATTATTATCTATCCTGATGTCTAGTCACTTTACCCTGCCTTCATGTACATATCTACCTCAAATACCTTATTATCTATCCTGATGACTAGTCACTTTACCCTGCCTTCATGTACATATCTACCTCAAATACCTTATTATTATCTATCCTGTTAAATAGTCACTGTACCCTGCCTTCATGTACATATCTACCTCAAATACCTTATTATTATCTATCCTGATGCCTAGTCACTTTACCCTGCCTTCATGTACATATCTACCTCAAATACCTTATTATTATCTAACCTGATGACTAGTCACTTTACCCTGCCTTCATGTACATATCTACCTCAAATACCTTATTATTATCTATCCTGATGCCTAGTCACTTTACCCTGCATTCATGTACATATCTACCTCAAATACCTTATTATTATCTATCCTGATGTCTAGTCACTTTACCCTGCCTTCACGTACATATCTACCTCAAATACCTTATTATTATCTATCCTGATGCCTAGTCACTTTACCCTGCCTTCATGTACATATCTAGCTCAAATACCTTATTATTATCTATCCTGATGCCTAATCACTTTACCCTGCCTTCATGTACATATCTACCTCAAATACCTTATTATTATCTATCCTGATGCCTAGTCACTTTACCCTACCTTCATGTACATATCTACCTCAAATACCTTGCGCCTCTGCGCATTGATCTGGTACTGGTACTTCCTGTATATTGCTCCACATTGATCTGGTACTGGTACTTCCTGTATATAACTCCACATTGATCTGGTACTGGTACTCCCTGTATATAGCTCCACATTGATCTGGTACTGGTACTTCCTGTATATAGCTCCACATTGATCTGGTACTGGTACTTCCTGTATATAGCTCCACATTGATCTGGTACTGGTACTTCCTGTATATAGCTCCACATTGATCTGGTACTGGTACTCCTTGTATATAGCTCCACATTGATCTGGTACTCCCTGTATATAGCTCCACATTGATCTGGTACTCCCTGTATATAGCTCCACATTGATCTGGTACTGGTACTTCCTGTATATAGCTCCACATTAATCTGGTACTGGTACTTCCTGTATATAGCTCCACATTGATCTGGTACTCCCTGTATATAGCTCCACATTGATCTGGTACTGGTACATCCTGTATATATCTCCACATTGATCTGGTACTGGTACTTCCTGTATATAGCTCCACATTGATCTGGTACTGGTACTCCCTGTATATAGCTCCACATTGATCTGGTACTGGTACTTCCTGTATATAGCTCCACATTGATCTGGTACTGGTACTCCCTGTATATAGCTCCACATTTTGTTTTTGTAACTGTTACGTCCCCAGAGTTCTGGGTTCGTTTTAGTGTCATATTTGGTCTGGTATTGTTTGTGTGTTTTTTTTCCCTATCTGGCAAGATGGCTGTTTGTGACTGTTCTGGTAGCTGATTGGTGGTTCAACGGCTGATTGGGAATTGGAACTCCGCCCACTCGTCAGTGGCTACAGCTGGCTGCTCTCCTTTTAAAAGCCCAGATTTGGACTAGCTAAGAGGTTGCTGCTGGTTTTGGTTTGGTTTGTACCTTGTGTGGGGATATTATATATAACAGTTAGATTCAAATGTTTTGATAGTCTTTAACTGTTTTTGTGTGTGTGTTAAAACGAGTTTGTGTTCCATGGTTTTAACTGGTAGCAACCCAGGTAACAAAATGTTTGTTTGTGGATCCTTGGGATCCTAATAATTTTGGGTTAATTATTATTTGTTCCCCTTCTTTTGTTCACAGGGAGTTGGGGAGTAGTTTTAGAGCTACCCCGGGGTATACATCACCCGTAGGTATACTTCCTTGTCTAGAAACACCAGCTAGACCTGGGCGGATCACCAACTGTAAGTTTGGTTAGGGCGCCTAGACTGTGTGCCAGTGTAGGGATTGTATATTCTATTTGGGGCCGGGTTAGTACAGATTAGGGGTGGGGGAATTTTGTTTATTTCTTTGCTTTGGTCCGTCCAGCCCTCCCCTTTTCCCAGAAAGTTATTGTTTATTATTCACACTAGTACCGTGACTAAATAAACCCTGTTTTGTACGGTATTTGGTGTTTGTGTCCTTTTATCGCACCACGACTCCGTACCTCCCTTGTTGGCATCGGTGGGCCGAGCAGTGGGTTGTCAGGCTCCCCTCCCTTTGGGAGCTAGAACGTAACAGTAACTCTTCATCTTTGGGAAAGGTTCATAAGCAAGCATTTGACTTGCATTTGATGCATGGGATTAATAAAATGTGATTTGATTTGGAATAAAACATTTGGACTCAACGATCTCAAAGTTGACAGGATAAAACATCTGGAGAACTCATATCTTCTATTGTTTATCATATATATAATTATATATATTCATATTTATATATATGAATATATATATATATTTTCAGACCCCCTATATATATATATTTTTTTTTTCAGACCCCCTATATATATATATATATATATATATATATAGGGGGTCTGAAAAGACAGAAGCCACTCCTCAGTAAAAGACACATGACAGCCCGCTTGGATTTTGCCAAAAGGCACCTAAAGACTCTCAGACCATGAGAAACAAGATTCTCTGGTCTGATGAAACCAAGATTGAACTCTTTGGCCTGAGTGCCAAGCATCACTTCTGAAGGAAACTTGGCACCATCCCTATGGTGAAGCATGGTGGTGGCAGCATCATGCTGTGGGGATGATTTTCAGCGACCGGGACTGGGAGACTAGTCAGGATCGAGGCAAAGGTGAATGGACCAAGGTATAGAGAGCTCCTTGATGAAAACCTGCTCCAGAGTCTCAGGACCTCAGACTGGGGCAAAGAACACAGCAAGACAACGCAAGAGTGGCTTTGGGACAAGTCTCTCAATGTCCTTGAGTGGCCCAGCCAGAGGCCGAACTTGAACTTGATCGAACATCTCTGGAGAGACCTGAAAAAAGCTCTGCAGCAACGCTCCCCATCCAACCTGACAGAGCTCGAGGGGAATTGCAGAGAAGAATTGGAGAAATTCCCCAAATACAGGTGTGCAAAGCTTGTGGCGTCATACCCAAGAAGGCTCCAGGCTGTAATCGCTGTGAAAGGTGCTTCAACAACATACTGAGTAAAGGGTCTGAATACTTATGTAAATGTAATATTTCCTTTTTTTGTCCTTTTTTTTTTTAAATGAGCAAATATTTCTAAAAAACTGTTTTTGTTTTGTCGTTATTGTATTGTGTGTAGATTACATTTTAGAATAGGGCTGCAACGTAACTAAATACGACGACTTTCTGAAGGCACTGTATATTCAACGTTGTTGTAATGTGTAACCTTGTACACGCAATCATTTAAATGTTTTGTGTGTGTGTTTGTTTCTGTGGGCTCCTCGCAAAATCCCTGAAAGACACTGCCCTGGACCGGACACTACCCTGGACCGGACACTACCCTACACTGGACCCTCTCCAATCCCCACACCAAGCTCAGAGATTCTGAGTGTTGAGAGAGAGAGAGGGGCAAGTCAGTTAAGAACAAGTGCCATGCTCAAGGACATATCAACAGGTTTTTCACCTTGTCGGGTCAGGTATTCGAACCAGCAACCTTTCGGTTACTGGCCCAACGCTCTAACCGCTAGGCTACCTGCCGCCCTAATAAAGAGAGAGAGACCAATCTTCTGCTCTGTCACCGTAACACAACAGCACACTTGATAAGTGCCAGGTGCAAGGTGTCACCACTGAGACCAGACGAGGTGTTAAATTGGCTAACTTTATCACCTGCCAGAAGCCAACAAACACACACATTCACAGTTGGGAAGACTTACACTCTGTCCATCCATGGGAGTCCCACAATCCCATAACGGTTCACATGTTTTCCTGCTGAGGCCTGGATGTTGGTGCTAGATTAGTTCAGGCTTTTATTACATCCCAACACTAACACTCTGACAAAATGTTATTTAGCAGACACTCTTATCCAGAACGGCTTACAGTGCATTCAAATATGAAACAAGTACAACGTTTCTCAATAAAGCAGTTAGCAGCAAAAGCAATGCTAACAAGAGAAAAGTGTGAGTTTTCAACCCTTCAAGCACTCTGTCTTCAGTTTGAACCAGGGTGATATAAATCAGATGGCAGGAGAGGAGAGGAGAGGAGAGGAGAGGAGAGGAGAGATGGGGCGGAGAGGAGAGGAGAGGAGAGGAGAGGAGAGGAGAGGAGAGGAGAGGAGAGGAGTGATGAGGGGAGAGGAGAGGAGAGATGGGGGGAGAGGTCTGTTGAATGGCCATGCATTATCTAATGATTCTATGTTGTCAAACTAAGCATAAATTAATCACACACGTGATTCCTTAATGTTAGGACTTAACTAAACATGGAATTTCTTTTTTCTTTTTCTTTTATTTCACCTTTATTTAACCAGATGATGATGTGCAAATAGAAGATACTGGGGTGCAAATGAACAAATATAACAGTATGGGGATGAGGTGGTAGGGTGGGATATTTACAGAAGGGCTGTATACAGGTGCAGTGATCGATAAGCAGCTCTGACAGCTGATGCTTAAAGTTAGTGAGGGAGATGGTAATCTCCAGCTTCAGTGATTTTTGCAATTCGTTCCAGTCATTGGCAGCATTGGCAGCAGCTTTGGGGGTGACCAGTGAAATATACCTGCTGGAGCGCATGCTACGGGTGGGTGTTAGGGTGACCAGCGAGCTGAGATAAGGCAGGGATTTACCTAATAAAGACTTATAGATGACCTGGATCCAGTGGGTTTGGCGACAAATATGTAGTGAGGGCCAGCCAACGAGAGGTAGTATATGGGGCTTTGGTAACAAAATGGATGGCACTGTGATAGATTACATCCAATTTGCTGAGTAGAATGTTGGAGGCTATTTTGTAAATGACATCGCCGAAGTCAAGGATCGGTTGGATAGTCAGTTTTACAAGGACATGTTTGGCAGCATGAGTGAAGGAGGCTTTGTTGTGAAATAGGAAGCCGATTCTAGATTTATTTTGGATTGGAGATGGTTGATGTGAGTCTGGAAGTTGAGTTTACATTCTAACCAGACGCCTAGGTATTTGTAGGTGTCCACGTATTCTAAGTCAGACCCGTTGAGTAGTGATGATAGTCCGGTGGGTGGGTGCGGGCAGCGTTCGATTGAAAAGCATGCATTTAGTTTTACTAGCATTTAAGAGCAGTTGGAGGCCACGGAAGGAGTGTTGTATGGCATTGAAGCTTGTATGGAGGTTTGTTAACACAGTGTCCAAAGAGGGGCCAGATGTATACAGAATGGTGTCGTCTGTGTAGAGATGGATCAGAGAGTCACCAGCAGCGAGAGTGACATCATTGATATATACAGAGAATAGAGTCGGCCCGAGAATTGAACCCTGTGGCACCCCCACAGAGACTGCCAGAGGATCGGACAACAGGCCCTCCAATTTGACACACTGAACTCTATCTGAGAAGTAGTTGGTGAACCAGGCGAGGCATCCTTTTGAGAAACCAAGGCTGTTGAGTCTGCCAATAAGAATAAAGTGATTGACAGAGTCGAATGTCTTGGCCAAAATAAGGACATTAAAGGACATCTTAAAGTTAGGACTTAACCAAACATGAAAATAAGGACATTACAGGACATCTTAATGTTAGGACTTAACCAAACATGAAAATAGGAAACAAACGCACTCTTAACATCTACAACTGGAAAGAACCTGATGAATGGCTTGATAGGTATTAAACGATCAGGGCAGTCCTGATCAAATTGTATTGGTCCCATACACATGTTTAGCAGATGTTATCAGGTGCAGAGAAATGCTAATGTTTCAAGATCCAACAGTGTAGTAATACCTAACAACACACAACAATACATACAAATCCCCAGAATAAAAACAAATAAACTATGAAATACCTGAACCAGCTATGTCAGTCAGGAATATAAATATATTTATACTGTATGTATATAATGGTGTGTATAGACAGTAAATGATGCAGCCTGACAGGATGCTCTCAATGGTGCATCTGAAGAAGTTTGTGAGGGTCTTAGGGACCAAATCAAATTTATTCAGCCTGAGGTTGAAGAGGCATTGTCTGTGTGAATAGACCCTTTCAGTAAATTGAAGCTTTCATAATAAACACTGATATACAGCGGGTGAAAAAAGTATTGAACACGTCACCATTTTTCTCAGTAAATATATTTCCAAAGGTGCTATTGACATGAACGTTTCACCAGATGTTGGTAACAACCCAAGTAATCCATACATACAAAGACACCAAAACAAATAAGTTCAGAAATTAAGTTATGTGTAATAATGTGAAATGACACAGGGAAAAAGTATTGAACACATGAAGAAAGGGAGGTTCAAAAATGCATGGAAAGCCAAGATAACAGCTGAAAACTATCAGTAATTAAAAAGCAATCCAGTCCCCTGTCAGTGCAAATTAATATCAGCTGGTTCAGTCCTAACTGATGGCCTACAAAAAGGTCTCATTGCCAAGGTGTCACACAAGACACATCTCATGATGGGTAAAAGCAAAGAGCTGTCTCAAGACATTCGCAACCTAATTGTTGCAAAACATAATGATGGCATTGGTTATAGGCGCATTTCTAAGCTTCTGAATGTTCCAGTGAGCACTGTTGGGGCCATAATACAGAAGTGGAAAGACAATCATTTCACCATAAATTTGCCTCGACCAGGTGCTCCTCGCAAGATTTCTGACAGAGGAGTGAAAAGAATAATCAGAAGAGTTGTCCAAGAGCCAAGGACCACTTGTGGAGAGCTTCAAAAAGACCTGCAATTAGCAGGTACTGTTGTCTCAAAGAAAACAGTAAGTAATGCACTCCACCGCCATGGCCTGTATGCACGCTCACCACGCAAGACTCCATTGCTGAAAAAAAAGCATGTTGAAACTCGTTTAAAGTTTGCTGCACAACATTTGGAAAAGCCAGTGAAATACTGGGAGAATATAGTGTGGTCAGATGAGAGCAAAATTGAACTGTTTGGATGTCATAATACACACCATGTTTGGAGGAGAAATGGCACTGCACATCACCCTAAAAACACCATACCAACAGTGAAGTTTGAAGGTGGGAGCATCATGGTGTGGGGCTGCTTTTCAGCAAATGGTACTGGCAAACTTCACATAATTGAAGGAAGGATGAATGGGCAAATTTACGAGGAGCACCTGGTCGAGGCAAATTTATGGTGAAATGATTGTCTTTCCACTTCTGTATTATGGCCCCAACAGAGCTCACTGGAACATTCAGAAGCTTAGAAATGCGCCTATAAACAATGCCATCATTATGTTTTGCAACAATTAGGTTGTGAATGTCTTGAGACAGCTCTTTGCTTTTACCCATCATGAGATGTGTCTTGTGTGACACCTTGGCAATGAGACATTTTTGTAGGCCATCACTTGGGACTGAACTAGCTGATAATAATTTGCACTGACAGGGGGCTGGATTGCTTTTTAATTACTGATAGTTTTCAGCTGTTGTCTTGACTTTCCATGCCTTTTTGAACCTCCCTTTCTTCATGTGTTCAATACTTTTTCCCTGTGTCATTTCACATTATTACACATAACTTAATTTCTGAATTTATTTTTTGGGTTTCTTTGTATGTATGGATTACTTGGGTTGTTACCAACATCTGGTGAAAATTGCATGTCAATAGCACCTTTGGAAATATATTTACTGAGAAAAATGGTGACGTGTTCAATACTTATTTCACCTGCTGTATATCTGATAAATAAATATTTGCTACAACTTTGTGCAAAATACATGGTGAGGTCTCTTTTCTTCTGACATTTTAAACAACAATCTAATGTTTTAGGAGAAAACACCTGACGTGTGTGTTCACTGCATACCCCTGGACCAGCCAGAATGTACAAATTATATCAATTTGTTTGTAAACATTGCATGGGGTGTTTTTTTGTAGATATTTGTGTTGCATTTTGTCTAATATAATTTCAGCTAGCTGGTTATTCACTGTGTCTTGGGGGTTTTCATGTATTTTGAACAGAGCCTGCAGGGTGTAGGGTGATCTGCAGTGGCTGCATTGAATGATGTGCTATTAATTCTGTTTCCTATCAGATAATACATCTATCATGTTGTTTCCTATCAGATAATACATCTATCATGTTGTTTCATATCAGATAATACATCTATCATGTTGTTTCCTATCAGATAATACATCTATCATGTTGTTTCCTATCAGATAATACATCTATCATGTTGTTTCCTATCAGATAATATATATGGGTCCAAGATGGCGTAACAGTGCAGACGTGTTTATTTGTTCTGTCTCATGTCCTGTGTAAATAGTCAGTAATTTGTCTGTCTCCGTATATTTTTCTTATTCCCCATATACTTCAACTCAACCCGCCTCACCCAATGTGGAACGGATCTATTATTTCTTTATTTCTTTCCCATTTAACTGAACCGCCGATAGAAGCCAGCCTGCTAGCCAGCTTGCTATCTAGCTACTAGCCATTGCTAGCGGTCCTCACCATTGCCCTGCCTGCATCAGCCAGCTTTAGTTCGGACAATATCGGCCAGTCTGCACTGCGCGCTACCAACCCAGCGCATATCGGATTGCTTTTTCTACCACATCACCGGAGTTCTGAGGAAATCACAGGACCATCACACCGGATCATCGCAGCTAGCTAGCTGCAACTGAGTGGCTGCTGTTGGCTAACACTACTGTCCCGAAGCATGCACCAGTTAGCCTTGAGCTAGCCCAGAGCTAGGCCCATTTCCCGGCTAGCCGACGTGTACTAGCTAATTTCTGGGCTACAGTACCTCTTTGTCAACCGGCCTTTGACCTTCTACTGTCGACACGGAGCCCCGCCGATCCATCACGACTGGTCTGCGACGTAATCGTCCGACGTGGTTTCAACAGACTTTTCTGTTGCGATGTTGCTGAAGACCCACCTGCTAGCCCCGGCCTGCTAGCACTCTGAACACTGTGCCTCCCGCTCGCCTAGTGCAGCGTCCACTGAACTGCTCCCTGGCTCACCTCTTTGCTGCTCATCGGACCTTATGATCACTGGGCTACATAGCTGTTACCTGCTGGACTGCTCCCTAACACTGTACCTCACTCTGTTTAGCTGAATGTCAGGTCCTGTGTGTGGCACAACTTTTTCAAAATAAGCAGCTTTTCAGGAACAAATACACACAGTCAGTTAGAAAAGCAAAGGCCAGCTTTTTCAACCAGAAATTTGCATCCTGTAGTACTAATTCCAAAAAGTTCTGGGACACTGTAAAGTCCATGGAGAATAAGAGCATCTCCTCCCAGTTGCCCACTGCATTGAGGCAAGGAAACACTGTCACCACCGATAAATTCACGATTATCAAAAATTTCAATAAGCATTTTGCTACGGCTGGCCATGCTTTCCACCTGGCTACCTCTACCCCGGCCAACAACTCTGTACCCCCCGCAGCAACCTGCCCAAGCCCCCCCCGCTTCTCCTTCACCCAAATCCAGACAGCTGATGTTCTGAAAGAACTGCTAAAACTGGACCCTTTCTTTCTAAAATTATTCGCCAAAATTGTTGCTAGCCTGTTCAACCTCTCTTTCGTATCGTCTGAGATCCCTAGAGATTGGAAAGCTGCCGCGGTCATCCTCCTCTTCAACGGGAGAGACACTCTAGACCCAAACTGTTATAGACCAATATCCATCCTGCCCTGCCTTTCTAAAGTCTTTGAAAGCCAAGTTAACAAACAGATAACTGACCACTTCGAATCCCACCGTACCTTCACTGCTATGCAATCTGGTTTCCGAGCTGGTCATGGGTGCACCTCAGCCACGCTCAAGGTACTAAACGATATCATAAACGCCATAGATTAAAGACAGTACTGTGCAGCCGTCTTCATCGACCTGGCCAAGGCTTTCGACTCTGTCAATCACCGCATTCTTATTGGCAGACTCAACAGCCTTGGTTTCTCAAGTGACTGCCTTGCTGGTTCTCCAAATACTTCTCAGACAGAGTTCAGTGTGTAAAATCGGAGGGCCTATTGTCCGATCCTCTGGCAGTCTCTATGGGTGTGCCACAGGGTTCAATTCTTGGGCCAACCCTATTCTCTATATACATCAACGATGTCGCTCTCGCTGCTGGTGACTCTCTGATCAATCTCTACGCAGACGACACCATTCTGTATACATCTGGCCCCTCTTTGGACACTGTGTTAACTAACCTTCAAACAAGCTTCAATGCCATACAACACTCCTTCCGTGGCCTCAAACTGCTCTTAACTGCTAGTAAAACTAAATGCATGCTTTTCAATCGAACGCTGCCCGCACCCGCCCACCGGACTATCATCACTACCCTCGACGGGTCTGACTTAGAATACGTGGACACCTACAAATACCTAGGGGTCTGGTTAGACTGTAAACTCAACTTCTAGACTCACATTAACCATCTCCTATCCAAAATTAAATCTAGAATCGGCTTCTTATTTCGCAACAAAGCCTCCTTCACTCATGCTGCCAAACATGCCCTTGTTAAACTGACTATTCTACCGATCCTTGACTTCGGCGATGTCATTTACAAAATAGCCTCCAACACTCTGCTCAGCAAATTGGATGTAATCTATCACAGTGCCATCCGTTTTGTTAACAAAGCCCCATATACTACCCACCACTGCGACCTGTATTCTCTCGTTGGCTGGCCCTCATTACCTATTCGTTGCCAAACCCACAGGCTCCAGGTCATCTATAAGTCTTTGCTAGGTAATTCCCTGCCTTATCTCAGCTCGCTGGTCACCATAGCAACACCCACCCGTAGCATGCGCTCCAGCAGGTATATTTCACTGGTCACCCCCAAAGCCAACACCTCCTTTGGCCGCCATTCCTTCCAGTTCTCTGCTTCCAATGACTGGAACGAATTGCAAAAATCCTTGAAGCTAGAGGTTCCTATCTCCCTCACTAACTTTAAGCATCAGCTGTCAGAGCTGCTTATCGATCACTGCACCTGTATACAGCCAATCTGTAAATAGCCCACTCTTCTACCTTGTTTTTTGTCGCACTGCCTTGCTTTGTCTTGGCCAGGTCGCAGTTGTAAATGAGAACCAGTTCTCAACTGACCGACCTGGTTAAATAAAGGTGAAATAAAATAAAATAAAAATGATACAGCACTTCCTCTTTCCTGCGACTGTATTGATGATACAACAATGCCTCTTACCTGTGACTGTATTGATTATACAGCAATGCCTCTTACCTGTGACTGTATTGATGATACAGCTATGCCTCTTACCTGTGACTATATTCATGATACAGCAATGCATCTTGTGCCTTATTGCTTAAGTACAGAACAATTGAATTGAGAGAGAAAGAGAGAAGGAGAGCGAGAGAAAGCAAAAATAAGAGTAGTGAGTGTGCGTTTCTGAGTCGAGGGAGTGTTGAGTAATTGAAGTGTGTGTGTGCATATGTGTATGTGTGTGTGTGTGACTGACTGACTGCTGATATGTGACGGCTAGTCTACTTTCAGCAAGGACACAGAAGCTGGAGCCATCAGACAGAGATAGGGAGGAGCCATCAGAAGCTGGAGCCATCAGACAGAGAGAGGGAGGAGCCATCAGAAGCTGGAGCTATCAGACAGAGATAGGGAGGAGCCATCAGAAGCTGGAGCCATCAGACAGAGATAGGGAGGAGCCATCAGAAGCTGGAGCCATCAGACAGAGAGAGGGAGGAGCCATCAGAAGCTGGAGCCATCAGACAGAGATAGGGAGGAGCCATCAGACAGAGGGGGGGGAGGAGCCATCAGACAGAGAGGGGGAGGAGCCATCAGACAGAGAGGGGGAGGAGCCATCAGACAGAGATAGGGAGGAGCCATCAGACAGAGAGAGGGCGGAGGTGGGGATGGTAGTGTATCATTATTGAAATACGAAATACTGTATGGTTAACAATAATAATTTACGCTGCAGCACACAGACTTCAATCACCCATTCACTCGCCTCCCACACACGCACACACACACACACGCACGCACGCAGACAGACAGACAGACAGGCACGCGCGCACGCACGCACGCACGCACGCAGACAGACAGACAGACAGACTCTACTCAGAAACTGTTCTTAGTTGTTTTTTCTCTAATTCTTTGTGGATCTGTGTAATCTGAGGGAAATATGTGTCTCTAATATGGTCATACATTTGTCAGGAGGTTAGGAAGTGCAGCTCAGTTTCCACCTCATTTTATGGACAGTGGTCACATAGCCTGTCTTCTCTTGAGAGCCAGGTCTGTCTACGGCGGCCTTTCTCAATAGCAAGGCTATGCTCACTGAGTCTGTACATAGTCAAAGCTTTCCTTAAGTTTGGGACAGTCACAGTGGTCAGGTATTCTGACACTGTGGACTCTCTGTTTAGGGACAAATAGCATTCTAGTTTGCTCAGTTTTTTTGTTAGTTCTTTCCAATGTGTCAAGTAATTCTCTTTTTGTTTTCTCATGATTTGGTTGGGTCTAATTGTGTTGCTGTCCTGGGGCTCTGTGGGTTCTGTTTAGGTTTGTGAACAAAGCCCCAGAACCAGCTTGTACCCATTTTGTGAATTCTTGGTTGGTGAGCGAACCCCAGACCTCACTACCATAAAGGGCAATGGGTTCAATAACTGATTCAAGTACTTTTAGCCAGATCCTAATTGGTATGTCGAATTTTATGTTCCTTTTGATGGCATAGAAGGCCCTTCTTGCCTTGTCTCTCAGATCATTCACAGCTGTCAGGCTCTGGCCATAGAGAAGCCTTTTGCTTCTCTATATAGCCATGGTCAGAGTCTGACAGATCTATTATTTCTGTTTCTGGTGTGTTATTAATTCTCCAGTCACGGTGAAACAAGTAAGTGTGTTACGTTACGTATATATCTTGGATTTGATTTTGGAAACGTTACGTTTATATTGCCGTGTTATTTTGGAACGAACATCTGTCATTCGAGTTTGTTTTGTGTGTGTAGTTCGGGGTTTTTGTTGTACACATAGTATAATATTCTTTATTATACATCGTATAAATAAAAAAACAATGTCGAACTACAGTCCCTGCGCTGCGTCTTGGTCCATGTATGCACCCTCTCGTGACAACAGCTTTGTGGAAGTTACCTGTGGCGCTGATGTTTAGGCCGAGGTATGTATAGTTATTTTTTGTGTGCTCTAGAGCAACGGTGTCTAGATGGAATTCATACTTGTGGTCCTGGCAACTGGACCTTTTTTGGAACACCATTATTTTTGTCTTACTGAGATTTACTGGCAGGGCCCAGGTCTGACAGAATCTGTGCAGAAGATCTAGGTGCTGCTGTAGGCCCTCCTTGGTTGGTGACTGAAGAACCAGATCATCAGCAAACAGTAGACATTTGACTTCAGATTCTAGTAGGGTGAGGCCGGGTGCTGCAGACTGTTCTAGTGCCCTCACCAATTCGTTGATACCTATGTTGGAGAGGGTGGGGCTTAATGCATCCCTGTCTCACCCCACAGCCATGTGGAAAGAAATGTATGTGTTTTTTGCCAATATTAACCGCAAACTTGTTGTTTGTGTACATGGATTTTATAATGTCGTATGTTTTTCCCCCAACACCACTTTCCATAGTCAATTTAGTCAAATGCTTTTTTGAAGGCAACAGGGTGTGCAGGGTGAATACGTGGTCTGTCGTACGGTCATTTAGTAAAAAGACAATTTAACATTTGCTCAGTACATTGTTTTCACTGAGAAAATGATCTAGTCTGCTGTTAATGATAATACAGAGGATTTTCCCAAGGTTGCTGTTAACTCATATCCCACAGTAGTTATTGGGGTCAAATTTGTCTCCACTATTGTGGATTGGGGTGATCAGTCCTTGGTTCTAAATATTGGGGAAGATGCCAGAGCTGAGGATGATGTTAAAAAGTCTCACTCACTCACTCACTCTTGCTCTCTCTCTCAGTGACAGTATACTAAACAGCATGAATGGAAACAGTTGAGGAGAGCGGAAGTGAATACACATGAGTTCTGAGGTAACTGGCAAAGGGCTCCATACATAGTTATAGTGTGGTAGAATATAGAGTACCTGGTGGACATTCTAACATGGTGATAGAACACAGCTGGTTGAAGTAACAGTAAGGCTTCACCACTGTCCTGTTGTCTCCATCCTTTGGAGAGATTACCTACAGTAATAAGTACATTAGAGGATGTTCTCTCACTAGATTACCTACAGTAATAAGTACAGGAGAAGATGTTCTCTCACTAGATTACCTACAGTAATAAGTACAGGAGAGGATGTTCCCTCACTAGATTACCTACAGTAATAAGTACAGGAGAGGATGTTCCCTCACCAGATTACCTACAGTAATAAGTACAGGAGAGGATGTTCCATCACTAGATTATCTACAGTAATAAGTACAGGAGAAAATGTTCTCTCACTAGATTACCTACAGTAATAAGTACAGGAGAGGATGTTCCCTCACTAGATTACCTACAGTAATAAGTACAGGAGAGGATGTTCTCTCACCAGATTACCTACAGTAATAAGTACAGGAGAGGATGTTCTCTCACCAGATTACCTACAGTAATAAGTACAGGAGAGGATGTTCTCTCACTAGATTACCTACAGTAATAAGTACAGGACAGGATGTTCTCTCACTAGATTACCTACAGTAATAAGTACAGGAGAGGATGTTCTCTCACTAGATTACCTACAGTAATAAATACAGAACAGGATGTTCTTTCACTAGATTACCTACAGTAATAAGTACAGGACAGGATTTTATCTCACTAGATTACCTACAGTAATAAATACAGGACAGGATGTTCTCTTACTAGATTACCTACAGTAATAAGTACAGGAGAGGATGTTCTCTCACTAGATTACCTACAGTAATAAGTACAGGAGAGGATGTTCCCTCACTAGATAACCTACAGTAATAAGTACAGGACAGGATGTTCTCTCACTAGATTACCTACAGTAATAAGTACAGGACAGGATGTTCTCTCACTAGATTACCTACAGTAATAAGTACAGGAGAGGATGTTCCCTCACTAGATTACCTACAGTAATAAATACAGGACAGGGGTTGTCCTGTCATGTCAGTCGACAATAAATGGCCTGACTTGAGATGCTAGGATTTGACACTGGACACACACACACACAAACACACACACAGACACACACACACACACACACACAGACACACACACACACACACACACACACACACACACACACACACACACACACACACACACACACACAGACACAGACACAGACACACACACAGACACACACACACACACACACACAGTGGTCTTTTGTTGCACGTTCTGCAAACTTTTATGAAGAATCTAATACTTATCTTTGTGTAGCATGAGATTAATCAATCAATCAATGCAAAAACACAGATAGGAAAAACTTTTATAAAATGCAGTAGAGCATGCAGGGAAATATGATTTTAAGGGACCACCCAAGTGACAAAGCCCTTAGTTCCTTTTAGGTGGCAAAAAAATGTCATCACAATACATTATGGTGGCTGTTAAGGGTATTGAGGGTACACTACATAAGGCACATGTACCCTGTCACATCATGTGTACATCTGAAGGTAGTGAACAGTACCATGTCACATCATGTGTGCATCTGAAGGTAGTGAACAGTACCATGTCACATCATGTGTACATCTGAAGGTAGTGAACAGTATCATGTAACATAATGTGTACATCTGAAGGTAGTGAACAGTACCATGTCACATCATGTGTACATCTGAAGGTAGTGAACAGTACCATGTAACATAATGTGTACATCTGAAGGTACTGAATAGTACCATGTCACATCATGTGTACATCTGAAGGTACTGAATAGTACCATGTCACATCATGTGTACATCTGAAGGTAGTGAACAGTACCATGTCACATCATGTGTACATCTGAAGGTAGTGAACAGTACCATGTAACATAATGTGTACATCTGAAGGTACTGAATAGTACCATGTCACATCATGTGTACATCTGAAGGTAGTGAAAAGTACCATGTCACATCATCATGTGTACATCTGAAGGTATATTATGTTTATTTATTGTTTTTATTTACGTTCCCCAGGGAACAATAGTGCAAATGCGAATGCGAATAAATGATCAGCTGTTTGTGTGTGGTGAATGTTGTTGTCACAGTGATGACTGGTACACCTGTATATAGCCTCCTCACATTGACTCTGTACTGGTACCACCTGTATATAGCCTCCTCACATTGACTCTGTACTGGTACCCCTGTATATAGCCTCCTCACATTGACTCTGTACTGGTACCACCTGTATATAGCCTCCTCACATTGACTCTGTACTGGTACCCCTGTATATAGCCTCCTCACATTGACTCTGTACTGGTACCACCTGTATATAGCCTCCTCACATTGACTCTGTACTGGTACACCTGTATATAGCCTCCTCACATTGACTCTGTACTGGTACATCCTGTATATAGCCTCCTCACATTGACTCTGTACTGGTACCCCTGTATATAGCCTCCTCACATTGACTCTGTACTGGTACCCCTGTATATAGCCTCCTCACATTGACTCTGTACTGGTACCCCTGTATATAGCCTCCTCACATTGACTCTGTACTGGTACCACCTGTATATAGCCTCCTCACATTGACTCTGTACTGGTACACCTGTATATAGCCTCCTCACATTGACTCTGTACTGGTACATCCTGTATATAGCCTCCTCACATTGACTCTGTACTGGTACCCCTGTATATAGCCTCCTCACATTGACTCTGTACTGGTACCACCTGTATATAGCCTCCTCACATTGACTCTGTACTGGTACACCTGTATATAGCCTCCTCACATTAACTCTGTACTGGTACTTCCTGTATATAGCCTCCTCACACTGACTCTGTACTGGTACTTCCTGTATATAGCCTCCTCACATTGACACTGTACTGGTACTTCCTGTATATAGCCTCCTCACATTGACTCCGTACTGGTACTTCCTGTATATAGCCTCCTCACATTGACTCCGTACTGGTACTTCCTGTATATAGCCTCCTCACATTGACTCTGTACTGGTACTTCCTGTATATAGCCTCCTCACATTGACTCTGTACTGGTACATCCTGTATATAGCCTCCTCACATTGACTCTGTACTGGTACTTCCTGTATATAGCCTCCTCACATTGACTCTGTACTGGTACTTCCTGTATATAGCCTCCTCACATTGACTCTGTACTGGTACTT
Organism: Thymallus thymallus; assembly: GCA_023634145.1. Classification (NCBI taxonomy): domain Eukaryota; kingdom Metazoa; phylum Chordata; class Actinopteri; order Salmoniformes; family Salmonidae; genus Thymallus; species Thymallus thymallus. The sequence goes on along the minus strand of CM042397.1, from coordinate 41,644,820 downwards.
CCTGTATATAGCCTCCTCACATTGACTCTGTACTGGTACTTCCTGTATATAGCCTCCTCACATTGACTCTGTACTGGTACTTCCTGTATATAGCCTCCTCACATTGACTCTGTACTGGTACTTCCTGTATATAGCCTCCTCACATTGACTCTGTACTGGTACTTCCTCTATATAGCCTCCTCACATTGACTCTGTACTGGTACATCCTGTATATAGCCTCCTCACATTGACTCTGTACTGGTACCCCTGTATATAGCCTCCTCACATTGACTCTGTACTGGTACCACCTGTATATAGCCTCCTCACATTGACTCTGTACTGGTACTTCCTGTATATAGCCTCCTCACATTGACTCTGTACTGGTACCCCTGTATATAGCCTCCTCACATTGACTCTGTACTGGTACCCCTGTATATAGCCTCCTCACATGAACACTGTTACGTATGAATTATTATTGTCTGTATCGCAGGAGGATACGACTCATGTTGCCAAAGACATTATATAATTTTGGTTCAGATGGCTGTGACTCATGCTCTGCTTCCCAGCTCCTTTTCGTGTGTGTGTGTGTGTGTGTGTGTGTGTGTGTGTGTGTGTGTGTGTGTGTGTGTGTGTGTGTGTGTTTGTGTGTGTGTAGGGTAAATAAAGTCAACTTTGACAGTTATCTTCAGTGTGTACCAAAGGGCAAAAGCACAGCGCTCGGCCACATGGGAAATAACCCAGGTCTAATCCTGGAAACAGAGAATGATACTTTCACATTGCCTTCGTTTCTTCGTACTCCCTCTCCCTCTCCCTCTCCATCTCCCTCTCCCCGTCTCTCCCCGTTTCTCTCTCCCTCCGTCTCTCCGTCTCTCTGTCTTTCTTTTCTAATAACGTTTCTGTTGCTGTTGTAAGAGGTCTCAGAATCTGTTCATTAAGGTTTATGTTGCTGTTGTAAGAGGTCTCAGAATCTGTTCATTAAGGTTTCTGTTGCTGTTGTAAGAAGTCTCAGAATCTGTTCATTAAGGTTTCTGTTGCAGTTGTAAGAAGTCTAAGAATCTGTTCATTAAGGTTTCTGTTGCTGTTGTAAGAGGTCTCAGAATCTGTTCATTAAGGTTTCTGTTGCTGTTGTAAGAAGTCTCAGAATCTGTTCATTAAGGTTTCTGTTGCTGTTGTAAGAAGTCTCAGAATCTGTTCATTAAGGTTTCTGTTGCTGTTGTAAGAGGTCTCAGAATCTGTTCAATAAGGTTTATGTTGCTGTTGTAAAAGGTCTCAGAATCTGTTCATTAAGGTTTCTGTTGCTGTTGTAAGAGGTCTCAGAATTTGTTCATTAAGGTTTCTGTTGCTGTTGTCAGAGGTCTCAGAATTTGTTCAATAAGGTTTCTGTTGCTGTTGTAAGAGGTCTCAGAATCTGTTCAATAAGGTTTCTGTTGCTGTTGTAAGAGGTCTAAGAATCTGTTCAATAAGGTTTCTGTTGCTGTTGTAAGAGGTCTCAGAATCTGTTCATTGATAGTTGTGATGGCATTTAAGTTTGTTTGATATTTCAGTTTTGATTGTACAGTATTTCAGTTGGATTATGTTTCAGTTGTAATGCTATTTCAGTTGGGATGATATTTAATGTTCTTGTTCATCAGTGGTTGTATATTTGTGATGCTGTCCGTCGTAGCATGACTGTCCAGCGAACTGGATGTCCTCTCCCATTGCCCCTGGCAGCACAACTTTATGTAACAATCAACACCATATATGGTAAGCAGAAACAAACATCATATATGGTCAGAAGAAACCAACACCATATATGGTCAGCAGAAACAAACAACAAGATACATTTCAAACCCTATATTTTTTTTGTACTCTTGCGTCTAATAGTTGTTTGTGATTTTGGACTGCATGCTGTAAGGAACGTGTATCCCCTTGATAGATAGATAGATAGATAGATAGATAGATAGATAGATAGATAGATAGATAGATAGATAGATAGATAGATAGATAGATAGATAGATAGATAGATAGATAGATAGATAGATAGATAGATAGATAGATAGATAGATAGATAGATAGATAGATAGATAGATAGATAGATAGATAGATAGATAGATAGATAGATAGATAGATAGATAGATAGATAGATAGATAGCAACGAAAAGACAGATGCACGATACATGATACATAGAGCGGCAGTATGAAAAAGTATAGAAATACAAGATGTCTGGAGTGCAAAAAAGCTATAAAAAGACATTGCATAGTATGGGTGGTTGGCTGAATATGTACACTATACAATGGTGGATGTTGGATAGTTAACTATACAGTCGTGGTCAAAAGTTTTGAGAATGACAAAAGTACTGGTCTCCACAAAGTGTTCTTAGATCTTTATGTCAGTAGTTACTATGGTACACTGAAGTATAATTACAAGTATTCCATAAGTGTCAAAGGCTTTCATTGACAATGATGTTCAGTTTATGCAAAGAGTCAATATTTGAAGTGTTGACCATTCTTTTTCAAGACCTCTGCAATCCGCCCTGGCATGCTGTCAATTAACTTCTGGGCCACATCCTGACTGATGGCAGGCCATTCTTGCATAATCAATGCTTGGAGTTTGTCAGAAGTTGTGGGTTTTTGTTTGTCCACCCGCCTCTTGAGGATCGACCACAAGTTCTCAATGGGATTAAGGTCTGGGGAGTTTCCTGGCCATGGACCCAAAATGTCGATGTTTTGTTCCCCGAGCCACATACAGCGGGTGAAATAAGTATTGAACACGTCACCATTTTTCTCAGTAAATATATTTCCAAAGGTGCTATTGACATGAAATTTTCACCAGATGTTGGTAACAACCCAAGTAATCCATGCATACAAAGAAACCAAAACAAATAAGTTCAGAAATTAAGTTATGTGTAATAATGTGAAATGACACAGGGAAAAAGTATTGAACACATGAAGAAAGGGAGGTTCAAAAAGGCATGGAAAGCCAAGACAACAGCTGAAAACTATCAGTAATTAAAAAGCAATCCAGCCCTCTGTCAGTGCAAATTATTATCAGCTGGTTCAGTCCCAACTGATGGCCTACAAAAAGGTCTCATTGCCAAGGTGTCACACAAGACACATCTCATGATGGGTAAAAGCAAAGAGCTGTCTCAAGACATTCGCAACCTAATTGTTGCAAAACATAATGATGGCATTGGTTATAGGTGCATTTCTAAGCTTCTGAATGTTCCAGTGAGCACTGTTGGGGCCATAATACGGAAGTGGAAAGACAATCATTTCACTATAAATTTGCCTCGACCAGGTGCTCCTCGCAAGATGTCTGACAGAGGAGTGAAAAGAATAATCAGAATAGTTGTCCAAGAGCCAAGGACCACTTGTGGAGAGCTTCAAAAAGACCTGCAATTAGCAGGTACTGTTGTCTCAAAGAAAACATTAAGTAATGCACTCCACCGCCATGGCCTGTATGCACACTCACCATGCAAGACTCCATTGCTGAAAAAAAGCATGTTGAAGCTCGTTTAAAGTTTGCTGCACAACATTTGGAAAAGCCAGTGAAATACTGGGAGATATAGTGTGGTCAGATGAGAGCAAAATTGAACTGTTTGGATGTCACCATGTTTGGAGGAGAAATGGCACTGCACATCACCCTAAAAACACCATACCAACAGTGAAGTTTGGAGGTAGGAACATCATGGTGTGGGGCTGCTTTTCAGCAAATGGTACTGGCAAACTTCACATAATTGAAGGAAGGATGAATGGGCAAATTTACGAGGAGCACCTGGTCGAGGCAAATTTATGGTGAAATTATTGTCCCAGACCCATCTTCAATGCTCTTACTGAGGGAAGGAGGTTGTTGGCCAAGATCTCGCGATACATGGCCCCATCCATCCTCCCCTCAATACGGTGCAGTTGTCCTGTCCCCTTTGCAGAAAAGCCTCCCCAAAGAATGATGTTTCCACCTCCATGCTTCACGGTTGGGATGGTGTTCTTGGGGTTTTACTCATCCTTCTTCTTCCTCCAAACACAGCGAGTGGAGTTTAGACCAAAAAGCTATATTTTTGTCTCATCAGACCACATGACCTTCTCCCATTCCTCCTCTGGATCATCCAGATGGTCATTGGCAAACTTCAGACGGGCCTGGACATGCGCTGGCTTGAGCAGGGGGACCTTGCGTGCGCTGCAGGATTTTAATCCATGACGGCGTAGTGTGTTACTAATGGTTTTCTTTGAAACTGTGGTCCCAGCTCTCTTCAGGTCATTTACCAGGTCCTGCCGTGTAGTTCTGGGCTGAGCCCTCACCTTCCTCATGATCATTGATGCCCCACGAGGTGAGATCTTGCATGGTGCCCCAGACCGAGGGAGATTGACCGTCATCTTGAACTTCTTCCATTTTCTAATAATTGCGCCAACAGTTGTTGCCTTCTCACCAAGCTGCTTGCCTATTGTCCTGTAGCCCATCCCAGCCTTGTGCAGGTCTACAATTGTATCCCTGATGTCCTTACACAGCTCTCTGGTCTTGGCCATTGTGGAGACGTTGGAGTCTGTTTGATTGAGTGTGTGGACAGGTGTCTTTTATACAGGTAATGAGTTCAAACAGGTGCAGTTAATACAGGTAATGAGTAGAGAACAGGAGGGCTTCTTAAAGAAAAACTAACAGGTCTGTGAGAGCCGGACTTCTTACTGGTTGGTAGGTGATCAAATACTTATGTCATGCAATAAAATGCAAATTAATTATTTAAAAATCATACAATGTGATTTTCTGGATTTTTGTTTTAGATTCCGTCTCTCACAGTTGAAGTGTACCTATGATAACAATTACAGACCTCTACATGCTTTGTAAGTAGGAAAACCTGCAAAATCGGCAGTGTATCAAATACTTGTTCTCCCCACTGTATATACAGACCTGAATGAATAAATAAGTCCTGAGTGAATGAGTGATTACGGACCAGAGTTACTCACGGATGGATGCATAATTGTTAAACTAGGTCCTAACACCCCAACAGTTCCAGGTCTGTGTTGCCTAAGGCACGGCACCCCGGTGAGGCATTATATAGTCTAATAGCCGCCGGCAGGAAGGACCTCCTTTAGCGCTCTCTGGCACACCGTGGTGGAATCAGTCTGTGACTGAAGGTGCTCCTCTGCGTCACAACCATGGCATGCAGAGGGTGGGTGACGTTGTCCATGATGGCCAGCAGTTTGTCCAGGATCCGTCTCTCCGCCATCTCCTCTAGAGTGTCAAGGCTCATCCCCAGGACAGAGCTAGCCTTCCTGATAAGCTTATTTACCTGAGAAGCATCACCGGCTTTTATGTTGGCTCCCAAGCACACCACTGCAAAAAAGATTGCACTGGCCACCACAGACTGGTAGAAGGTATGCAGTAGTTTACTGCACACGTTGAAAGACCTGAGCCTCCTCAGAAAGAAGAGTCGGCTCTGGCCCTTTTTGTACAGGGCCCCGGTGTTACCAGCCCATTCCAGCCTATTGTCCATATGGACTCCCAGGAACTTGTATGACCCAACCATTTCCACATTCATCCCTTGTATATGGACTGCAGTCAGTTGTGCCTTGGTTCTCCTGAAGTCCACCACCATCTCCTTTGTTTTGCTGACGTTGAGCTGAAGGTGGTTCTGCTCACACCACAACTCAAAGTCACTGATTGTGCTCCTGTACTCCTCCTCCTCCTGCCCACCCCTGATGCACCCTACAATTGCGGAGTCATCCGGGAACTTCTGTAGGTGGCATGTTTCAGAGTTATATCTGAAGTCCAAGGTTAGAGGGTGAACAGGAAGGGGGACAGGACCGTTCCCTTGGGGGGCCCTGTGTTGCTCACTGCCCATTCTGACACACAGCTCTGTAGTCACACAAATTGTGGCCTACCGGTCAGGTAGTCCGTGACCCAGGAGACTAAGGGTGCTTCCACTTTCATCCTCTTCATCTTCTCATCCAGTAGCAGGGGCTGAATGGTATTGAAGGCACTGGAGAAGTAAAAAAACATAACCCTCACAGTGCAACCTGCGTTGTCCAGCTGAGAGTAGGCCCTCTGCAGAAGGTAGATGATTGCATCATCCACCCTGATGTTGCGCTGGTATGCGAACTGCAGGGGGTCCAGTGATGTACACACCAGGGGTCTGAGGTGAGCGAGGACTAACCTTTCCAGGGTCTTCATGATGTGGGATGTTAGCGCTACAGGTCTGAAGTCATTCAGGACAGTGGGGTGTGACTTCTTGGGCACTGGGACGAGGATGTTTTCCACAGCACAGGGACCCTTTCCAGGTTCAGGCTAAGGTTGAAGTTTCGCTGGAGTATTCCACACAGTTGATCAGCACAGACCCTAAGCACCCTTGGGCTGATGCCATCAGGGCCCGACGCTTTCCACTGATGTAATCTCTCCAGCTCTCTCTTCACTTGGTTGGTGGTGAAAGGCAGCCCAGGTGGGGAGGTGGGGGGAAGGGGGGTGTTGAGGATCAGTCCAGAGGGAGCAGGGGTGGAGGTGGGGTCACTGATTGTCTCAGCAGAGGTGTTGTGAGCAAAGTGGGGGTGGGACAGCCGTGAGGGTGTGTGGCCTGGGGAGCTGGAGGGAGGTGGACAGGACCAGTATCAAACCTGTTAAAAAATTGGTTCAGCTCATTGGCTCTGTCCTGGGTCCTCTCTGTCTGCCCACTGTTTGACTTTTTGAAACCAGTGATATTTCTCATGCCCTTCCACACCTCTCTCACCTGGCTCTGCCTCAGCTTGTCCTCCATCTTCTCCTAATATCCTCTGTTCCCCTCAGCAATCCGCAACTTCAGCTCCCTCTGGACGCATTTCAATTTGTCCTTGTCCCTCTCCTTGAAGGCCCTCTTCTTCTCATTCAGCAGGGCCTTCAGGTCGCTGGTGACCCAGGGTTTATTATTTGGAAAATAGCGTACCTTCCTGGTGGGTACAGTGTTGTCTACACAAAAATTAATATAGTCCGTTATGCAGTCAGTAAGTCCATCGATGTCCTCCCCATGAGCCTCACAGAGCACATCCCAGTCTGTTGTTTCAAAGCAGTCCTGTAGGGCCTCATTCGCCTCCGGGGACCATTGTCCTAGTGGTCGCAGGCTGCTGTTGGACCAAAGGCCTGTAGAGTGGAGTGAGGTGGACAAGGTTGTGATCCGATCTACCGAGGGGAGGGAGTACAGTGGAGTTGTATGCGTCCTTCACATTAGCATATAACAAGTCCAGAGTTGTATTATTCCTGGTTGGGCACTTCACTAACTGTTTGAACGTGGGCAGCGTTGAAGAGAGAGATGCATGGTTAAAATCCCCCGAAATGGCAAAGAAAGCACTGGGATGCGCTGTCTGTAACCTCACGATAACAGAGTGGATGATGTCACATGCTGTGTTTGCGTCCGCGGAGGGCGGGATGTAAACAATAACAGCAATGGCCGCCGTGAATTCCCTCGGCAAATAGTGGGGTCTCAGGCTAACGGCTAACAGCTCATTGTCCCGGCTACAAAACTCTTCCTTAAGAGTAATATTGCTCAGATTGCACCATCTGTTGTTAACTAATAAAGCCAGCCCACTACCCTTGCTCTAACCGGAATAAACGCTATCCCTGTCTGCTCTGATGGTCCGGAACCTGCCAATAGTGAAGTTCTCTATGAGGTTGTTATCGTTCAGCCAAGTCTCAGTAAAAAACATTAGTCTCGCTTCCCGATAATCTCTTTGACCACGGACAAGAGCTTCAAGCTTGTCCATTTTGTTATGCTGCAATCTCACATTGCCCATAATGATAGACGGTATAGCCGGCTTGTACTTCCTCAGCTTCGCCTTACACTTCAATCCCGCCCTACATCCACGCCGTCGCCTTTTCAACTCGTCCGGAATATCAAACCTTTCCCTGGGGTGCAGCAGCGCTGCGTGTGCTAAAGCCAGGAGCTGGGCTCTGTTGTAAATAATAATAATTTACGACTCCTGTCGACGTACAGCTGCGAGAAGAATAAAAAGTATCTCAGTGATAAAAAGGAACGTTAAAACCTTCGTAAAACCATAGCACTCCATAATCCTGAACTATTATAGTTCAACTGTAGCAAAAAAAAATAAAGAGATTTCATGTTAACAAACTATAGTTTTTGAAAGTCAGTTAGGACATCTAATTTGTGCATGACACAAGTAATTCTTCCAACAATTGTTAACAGACAGATTATTTCACTTATAATTCACTATATCACAATTCCAGTGGGTCAGAAGTTTACATAAATCAACACTAAGTTGACTGTGCCTTTAAACAGCTTGGAAAATTCCAGAAAATGATGTCATGGCTTTAGAAGCTTCTGATAGGCTAATTAACACCATTTGAATCAATTGGAGGTCAAGGCCTACCATCAAACTCAGTGCCTCTTTGCTCGTCATCATGGGAAAATCTAAAGAAATCAGCCAAGACCTCCATGAGTCTGGTTCATCCTTGGGAGCAATTTCCAAACGCCTGAAGGTACCGCGTTCATCTGTACAAATAATAGTAAACAAGTATAAACACCATGGGACCACGCAGCCGTCATACCACTCAGGAAGGAGATGCGTTCTGTCTCTTAGAGATTAACGTACTTTGGTGCGAAAAGTGCAAATCAATCCCAGAACAACAGTTAAGGACCTTGTGAAGATGCTGGAGGAAACCGGTACAAAAGTATCTATATCCACAGTAAAACGAGTCCTATATCGACATAACCTGAAAGGCCGCTCAGCAAGGAAGAAGCCACTGCTCGAAAACCGCCATAAAAAAGCCAGACTACGGTTTTCAACTGCACATGGGGACCAAGATCGTACTTTTTGGAGAAATGTCCTCTGATCTGATGAAACAAAAGCAGAACTGTTTGGCCATAATGACCATCGTTATGTTTGGAGGAAAAAGGGGGAGGCTTACAGGCCGAAGAACACCATCCCGTGAAGCACGGGGGTGGCAGCATCATGTTGTGGGGGTGCTTTGCTGCAGGAGGGACTGGTGCACTTCACAAAATAGATGGCATCATGAGGAAGGAAAATTATGTGGATATATTGAAGTAACATCTCAAGACATCAGTCAGGAAGTTAAAGCTTGGTCGCAAATGGGTCTTCCAAATGGACAATGACCCAAAGCATACTTACAAAATGGCTTAAGGACAACAAAGTCAAGGTATTGGAGTGGCCATCACAAAGCCTTGACCTCAATCCTATAGAAAATTTGTGGACAGAACTGAAAATCGTGTGCGAGCAAGGAGGCCTACAAACCTGACTCAGTTACACCAGTTCTGTCAGGAGGAATGGGCCAAAAGTCACCCAACTTATTGTGGGAAGCTTGTGGAAGGCTACCTGAAACGTTTGACCCAAGTTAAACAATTTAAAGGCATTGCTACCAAATACTAATTGAGTGTATGTAAACTTCTGGCCCACTGGGAATGTGATGAAAGAAATAAAAGCTGAAATAAATCATTCTCTCTACTATTATTCTGACATTTCACATTCTTAAAATAAAGTGGTGATCCTAACTGACCTAAGACAGGGAATTTTTACCCAGTCTCCTGCCTTTTGACAACCCAGTTGAAGGTTTTTCATTTTTTAAATATTAAAATGAACTTCCATTTTCCTCCAAAAGTGGCGGAACATGTGTTGTGGTGGAGATCTGCCAAAACTCTCCCTCTCAACTCTCTCTCTCTGTCTCTCAACTCTCTCTCTCTCTCTCTTTCTCTCTCTCTCTCTCTCTCTCAACTCTCTCTCAACTCTCTCTCTCTGTCTCTCACTCTCTCACTTCTTTCTCTCGCTCTGTCACCTCTCTCTCACACTCTGTCACGTCACCTCTCGCACTCTCTCTCTTTCACCTCTCTCTTTCACCTCTCTCTCTCTCTCTCTCTCTCTCTCTCTCTCTTTCACCTCTCTCTCTCTCTCTCTCTCTCTCTCTCTCTGTCTCTCTCTCTCTGTCTCTCTCTCTCTGTCTCTCTCTCTCAAATGTCTTTGTCTGTTTTTCTGTCCTCCCCTTTATCCCCCCCCCCCCCCCCCCCCCCCCACTCCCTCTCTGTCTGTGTCTAATGTGGTGTGTCATTCATTATCTGTCCAATAACTAAGGCTTACACACACATACACACACACTGCAGGTCGTTGCCAGTTCCTGGTTATTACTGAAGCATCTGGATGAGTAGTCATGTGCAGAGTGGCAGTCACAAAACTATACCTGGTCCTGTAATATTCTGATGCACTGCTACTGTTCTTCCTGTTTCTGTCTCTGTTATCTGTCAGGAGAGGAGAGGAGAGGAGAGGAGAGGAGAGGAGAGGAGAGGAGAGGAGAGGAGAGGAGAGGAGAGGAGAGGAGAGGAGAGGAGAGGAGAGGAGAGGAGAGGAGAGGAGAGGAGAGGAGAGGAGAGGAGAGGAGAGGAGAGGAGAGGAGAGGAGAGGAGAGGCACAGAAAAACAGCCAACAGTATAAAGCATTAATAGTAAAACAGAGTAATTCTGTGTTCAGCTATCTGTAGCGGGAATCTGCATTAGCACTTTAGTCTTTATATTCTCTCTCGCTCTGAGCAGAGATGAAAACCACTTAGTGAAAACTAAGACAATCAATGTTGAATTAGCTGAAGAGACCAGAGCACCACAACAGCAGTAGCTAGCTGATCCCCCTGTGGGAGTTGGGATATTGTCTTATTGTTTTCATGTTTCACACAGTTTCCCACCTGATTACAGATGTAGAACTCTTTACACAATGTCTGTTAGAGATGACTTAATAGAAGTCATAGACAATAGTTGGATGGATAAATAATACTGCATATATACCAGTAAATAATACTGCATATATACCAGTAAATAATACTGCATATATACCAGTAAATAATACTGCATATATACCAGTAAATAATACTGCATTTATTTCAGTAAATAATACTGCTTTTATACCAGTAAATAATACTGCATTTATTTCAGTAAATAATACTGCATATATACCAGTAAATAATACTGCATATATACCAGTAAATAATACTGCATATGTACCAGTAAATAATACTGCATATATACCAGTAAATAATACTGCATTTATTTCAGTAAATAATACTGCATATATACCAGTAAATAATACTGCATATATACCAGTAAATAATACTGCATATGTACCAGTAAATAATACTGCATTTATTTCAGTAAATAATACTGCATATATACCAGTAAATAATACTGCATTTATTTCAGTAAATAATACTGCATATATACCAGTAAATAATACTGCATATATACCAGTAAATAATACTGCATATATACCAGTAAATAATACTGCATATATACCAGTAAATAATACTGCATATATACCAGTAAATAATACTGCATTTATTTCAGTAAATAATACTGCTTTTATACCAGTAAATAATACTGCATTTATTTCAGTAAATAATACTGCATATATACCAGTAAATAATACTGCATATATACCAGTAAATAATACTGCATATGTACCAGTAAATAATACTGCATATATACCAGTAAATAATACTGCATTTATTTCAGTAAATAATACTGCATATATACCAGTAAATAATACTGCATATATACCAGTAAATAATACTGCATATGTACCAGTAAATAATACTGCATTTATTTCAGTAAATAATACTGCATATATACCAGTAAATAATACTGCATTTATTTCAGTAAATAATACTGCATATATACCAGTAAATAATACTGCATATATACCAGTAAATAATACTGCATATGTACCAGTAAATAATACTGCATTTATTTCAGTAAATAATACTGCATATATACCAGTAAATAATACTGCATATATACCAGTAAATAATACTGCATTTATTTCAGTAAATAATACTGCATATATACCAGTAAATAATACTGCATATATACCAGTAAATAATACTGCATTTATTTCAGTAAATAATACTGCATATATACCAGTAAATAATACTGCATATATACCAGTAAATAATACTGCACTTGTCTCAGTAATATCATGTCAGGAATAACTTTTGCCGCTGAGCACTGCACTGCTGACAATGCACCTTCTAAAGGAAATTTCCTTACAATACATTCCCAGTAGAATAATGCTGACTCACAGCGGACTAGGCAGTGCAACACACCTGTGAATTAATCCCGGCCTTAACCTGAGATCGAAAGGTTTGTGTTGGCTACCCAAGTCATTAAACCCAGTCAGTCACAATATCACATCTCTAGTTCATATATAACACTATATTAAACCCAGTCAGTCACAATATCACATCTCTAGTTCATATATAACACTATATTAAACCCAGTCAGTCACAATATCACATCTCTAGTTCATATATAACACTATATTAAACCCAGTCAGTCACAATATCACATCTCTAGTTCATATATAACACTATATTAAACCCACTCAGTCACAATATCACATCTCTAGTTCATATATAACACTATATTAAACCCAGTCAGTCACAATATCACATCTCTAGTTCATATATAACACTATATTAAACCCAGTCAGTCACAATATCACATCTCTAGTTCATATATAACACTATATTAAACCCACTCAGTCACAATATCACATCTCTAGTTCATATATAACACTATATTAAACCCAGTCAGTCACAATATCACATCTCTAGTTCATATATAACACTATATTAAACCCAGTCAGTCACAATATCACATCTCTAGTTCATATATAACACTATATTAAACCCACTCAGTCACAATATCACATCTCTAGTTCATATATAACACTATATTAAACCCAGTCAGTCACAATATCACATCTCTAGTTCATATATAACACTATATTAAACCCAGTCAGTCACAATATCACATCTCTAGTTCATATATAACACTATATTAAACCCAGTCAGTCACAATATCACATCTCTAGTTCATATATAACACTATATTAAACCCACTCAGTCACAATATCACATCTCTAGTTCATATATAACACTATATTAAACCCAGTCAGTCACAATATCACATCTCTAGTTCATATATAACACTATATTAAACCCAGTCAGTCACAATATCACATCTCTAGTTCATATATAACACTATATTAAACCCAGTCAGTCACAATATCACATCTCTAGTTCATATACAACACTGATATAACAAACACTAGTCACCCCTCCACAGTACCTGGAGCATCACAATGATATAGCCAACACTAGTCACCTCCTACATAGTGATATAACCAACACTAGTTACCTCCTCCACAGTACCTGGAGCATCACTGTGAAATAGCCAACACTGATCACCTCCTCCACAGTACCTAGAGCATCACATTGATATATCCAGCACTAGTCAACCCCTCCACAGTGGTATAACCAACACCAGCCATCCCCTCCACAGTACCTGGAGCATCACAATGATATAGCCAACACTAGTCACCTCCTCCACAGTGATATGGCCAACACTAGTCAACTCCTCCACAGTACCTGGAGCATCACAGTGATATAACCAACACTATTCACCTCCTCCACAGTGATATGGCCAACACTAGTCAACTCCTCCACAGTACCTGGAGCATCACAGTGATATAACCAACACTAGTCACCTCCTCCACAGTGAAATAACCAACACTAGTCACCCCTTCCACAGTACCTGGAGCAGCACAGTGATATAACCAACACTAGTCACCTCCTCCACAGTGATATGGCCAACACTAGTCAACTCCTCCACAGTACCTGGAGCATCACAGTGATATAACCAACACTAGTCACCTCCTCCACAGTGAAATAACCAACACTAGTCACCCCTTCCACAGTACCTGGAGCAGCACAGTGATATAACCAACACTAGTCACCTCCTCCACAGTGATATGGCCAACACTAGTCAACTCCTCCACAGTACCTGGAGCATCACAGTGATATAACCAACACTATTCACCTCCTCAACAGTAATTTAACCAACACTACTCACCACCTCCACAGCTCCTGGAGCTTCAGAGTGATATAACCAACACTAGTCAACTCCTCCACAGTGATATAACCAACACTAGTCACCCAATCCACATTGCTATAACAAACACTAGTCAACCCCTCCACTGTGATATAACCAACACAAGTCACCTCCTCTAAGGTGATATAACCAACACTAGTCACCTCCTCAACAGTGATATAACTAACTCTAGTAACCTCCTCCACAGTATCTGGAGCATCACAATGATTTAACCAACACTAGCCACCTCCTACACAGAACCTGGAGCATCACAATGAAATAATCAACACTAGTCACAACTCCTCCACAGTACCTGGAGCATCTCAGTGATAAAACAAACACTAGTCACACCTCAACAGTACATGCAGCATCACAATGATTTAACCAACACTAGTCACCTCCTCCACAGTGATATAACCAACATTAGTCACCTCCTCCACAGTACCTGGATTATCACAGTGATATAACCAACACTAGTCACCCCCTCCACAGTACAGTGACAACCTCCACAGTACCTGGACCATCACAATGATTTAACCAACACCAGTCACCCCCTCCACAGTACCTGGAGCAACACAGTGATATTACCAACACTAGTCCCCTCCTCCACAGTGATATAACCAACACTAGTCTCCTCCTCCACAGTACCTGGAGCATCACAATGATATAACCAACACTAGTTTCCTCTTCCACAGTACCTGGAGCATCACAGTGATATATCCAACACTAGTCTCCTCCTCCACAGTACCTGGAGCATCACAACGATATAACCAACACTAGTCACCTCATCCACAGTGATATATCCAACACTAGTCTCCCTCCTCCACAGTACCTGGATCATCACAATGATATAACCATCACTAGTCTCCTCCTCCACAGTGATATATCCAACACTAGTCTCCTCCTCCACAGTTATATAACCAACACTAGTCTCCTCCTCCACAATGATATAACCAAAACTAGTCTCCTCCTCCACAGTGATATAACCAACACTTGTCTCCTCCTCCACAGTGATATAACCAACACTTGTCTCCTCCTCCACAGTGATATAACCAACACTTGTCTCCTCCTCCACAGTGATATAACCAACACTTGTCTCCTCCTCCACATGGATATAAACAACACATGACACCTCCACCACAGTGATATAAGCAACACTTGTCTCCTCCTCCACAGTTCCTGGAGCATTACAGTGATATATCACAGTAATATACCCAACACCAGGTCCAAAACAGAACTTTTCTGCAGATCTTTCTTTCCATGAGGCTTTTAACACCAACACTTTATTTTTATCTCCATTGATGATGTGCTGCTTGTAATGTCTGTGCTTACTGGTCTGTTTACTGGTAATGAATGTATTATCTTATCAAATACTAAGTACTGTTTTAGTACTACTCCATCTCCCTCCTCTCTCCATCTCTCTCCATCTCTCTCCATCTCTCTCCATCTCTCTCCCTCTCTCCGTCTCGGTCCCTCTCTCCATCTCTCTCCATCTCTCTCCCTCCTCTCTCCATCTCTCTCCCTCTCTCCATCTCTCTCCATCTCTCTCCCTCTCTAACTCTCTCCATCTCTCCATCTCTATCCATCTCTCTCCCTCTCTCCATCTCTCTCCCTATCTCCATCTCTGTCCCTCTCTCCATCTCTCTCCATCTCTGCATCTCTCTCCCTCCTCTCTCCATCTCTCTCCCTCTCTCCATCTCGGTCCCTCTCTCCATCTCTCCATCTCTCTCCATCTCTCTCCCTCCTCTCTCCATCTCTCTCCCTCTCTCCATCTCTCTCCATCTCTCTCCCTCTCTCCATCTCTCCATCTCTCTCCATCTCTCTCCCTCCTCTCTCCATCTCTCTCCCTCCTCTCTCCATCTCTCTCCCTCTCTCCATCTCTCTCCATCTCTCCATCTCTCTCCATCTCTCCATCTCTCTCCCTCTCTCCATCTCTCTCCATCTCTCCATCTCTCTCCCTCTCTCCATCTCTCTCCCTCTCTCCATCTCTCTCCCTCCTCTCTCCATCTCTCTCCCTCCTCTCTCCATCTCTCTCCCTCCTCTCTCCATCTCTCTCCCTCCTCTCTCCATCTCTGTCCCTCTCTCCATCTCTCCATCTCTCCATCTCTCTCCCTCCTCTCTCCATCTCTCTCCCTCTCTCCATCTCCCTCCATCTCTCTCCCTCTCTCCATCTCTCTCCCTCCTCTCTCCATCTCGAACCCTCTCTCCATCTCTCTCCATCTCTCCATCTCTCTCCCTCTCTCCATCTCTCTCCCTCTCTCCATCTCTCTCCCTCCTCTCTCCATCTCTCTCCCTCCTCTCTCCATCTCTGTCCCTCTCTCCATCTCTCCATCTCTCCATCTCTCCATCTCTCTCCCTCCTCTCTCCATCTCTCTCCCTCTCTCCATCTCTCTCCATCTCTCTCCCTCTCTCCATCTCTCTCCCTCCTCTCTCCATCTCGAACCCTCTCTCCATCTCTCTCCATCTCTCCATCTCTCTCCCTCTCTCCATCTCTCTCCCTCTCTCCATCTCTCTCCCTCATCTCTCCATCTCTCTCCATCTCTCTCCCTCCTCTCTCCATCTCTCTCCCTCTCTCCATCTCTATCCCTCCTCTCTCCATCTCTCTCCCTCTCTCCATCTCTCTACCTCTATCATCTCTCTCCATCTCTCCATCTCTCTCCCTCTCTCCCTCTCTCCATCTCTCTCCCTCTCTCCATCTCTCTCCCTCTCTCCATCTCTATCTCTCTCCATCTCTCTCCCTCCTCTCTCCATCTCTCTCCCTCCTCTCTCCATCTCTCTCCCTCTCTCCATCTCTCTCCCTCTCTCTCCATCTCTCCATCTCTCTCCCTCCTCTCTCCATCTCTCTCCATCTCTCCATCTCTCTCCATCTCTCCATCTCTCTCCATCTCTCCATCTCTCCATCTCTCTCCCTCTCTCCATCTCTCTCCATCTCTCCATCTCTCTCCCTCTCTCCATCTCTCTCCCTCTCTCCATCTCTCTCCCTCCTCTCTCCATCTCTCTCCCTCTCTCCATCTCTCTCCCTCTCTCCATCTCTGTCCCTCTCTCCATCTCTCTCCATCTCTCCATCTCTCTCCCTCCTCTCTCCATCTCTCTCCCTCTCTCCATCTCGGTCCCTCTCTCCATCTCTCCATCTCTACATCTCTCTCCATCTCTCTCCATCCTCTCTCCATCTCTCTCCCTCTCTCCCTCTCTCTCCATCTCTCTCCCTCTCTCCCTCTCTCCATCTCTCTCCATCTCTCTCCCTCCTCTCTCCATCTCTCTCCCTCCTCTCTCCATCTCTCTCCCTCTCTCCATCTCTCTCCCTCTATCTCCCTCTCTCCATCTCTCTCCCTCCTCTCTCCATCTCTCTCCCTCTCTCCATCTCTCTCCATCTCTCCATCTCTCTCCATCTCTCCATCTCTCTCCCTCTCTCCATCTCTCTCCATCTCTCCATCTCTCTCCCTCTCTCCATCTCTCTCCCTCTCTCCATCTCTCTCCCTCCTCTCTCCATCTCTCTCCCTCCTCTCTCCATCTCTGTCCCTCTCTCCATCTCTCCATCTCTCCATCTCTCCATCTCTCCATCTCTCCATCTCCCTCCCTCCTCTCTCCATCTCTCTCCCTCTCTCCATCTCTCTCCATCTCTCTCCCTCTCTCCATCTCTCTCCCTCCTCTCTCCATCTCGAACCCTCTCTCCATCTCTCTCCATCTCTCCATCTCTCTCCCTCTCTCCATCTCTCTCCCTCTCTCCATCTCTCTCCCTCCTCTCTCCATCTCTCTCCATCTCTCTCCCTCCTCTCTCCATCTCTCTCCCTCTCTCCATCTCTCTCCCTCCTCTCTCCATCTCTCTCCCTCTCTCCATCTCTCTCCCTCTCTCTCCCTCTCTCCATCTCTCTCCCTCCTCTCTCCATCTCTCTCCCTCTCTCCATCTCTCTCCATCTCCCCATCTCTCTCCCTCTCTCCATCTCTCTCCTTCCTCTCTCCATCTCTCTCCCTCTCTCCATCTCTCTCCATCCTCTCTCCATCTCTCTCCCTCTCTCCATCTCTCTCCCTCTCTCCATCTCTCTCCCTCTCTCTATCTCTCTCCCTCTCTCATCTCTCTCCCTCCTCTCTCCATCTCTCTCCATCTCTCTCCCTCTCTCCATCTCTCTCCCTCCTCTC
This sequence comes from Thymallus thymallus, assembly GCA_023634145.1. Lineage (NCBI taxonomy): Eukaryota > Metazoa > Chordata > Actinopteri > Salmoniformes > Salmonidae > Thymallus > Thymallus thymallus. The sequence continues at coordinate 41,626,827 of CM042397.1, read as the reverse complement.
TCCATCTCTCTCCCTCCTCTCTCCATCTCTCTCCCTCTCTCCATCTCTCTCCCTCTCTCTCCCTCTCTCCATCTCTCTCCCTCCTCTCTCCATCTCTCTCCCTCTCTCCATCTCTCTCCATCTCTCCATCTCTCTCCATCTCTCCATCTCTCTCCCTCTCTCCATCTCTCTCCATCTCTCCATCTCTCTCCCTCTCTCCATCTCTCTCCCTCTCTCCATCTCTCTCCATCTCTCTCCCTCCTCTCTCCATCTCTCTCCCTCCTCTCTCCATCTCTGTCCCTCTCTCCATCTCTCCATCTCTCCATCTCTCCATCTCTCCATCTCTCTCCCTCCTCTCTCCATCTCTCTCCCTCTCTCCATCTCTCTTCATCTCTCTCCCTCTCTCCATCTCTCTCCCTCCTCTCTCCATCTCGAACCCTCTCTCCATCTCTCTCCATCTCTCCATCTCTCTCCATCTCTCCATCTCTCTCCCTCTCTCCATCTCTCTCCCTCCTCTCTCCATCTCTCTCCATCTCTCTCCCTCCTCTCTCCATCTCTCTCCCTCTCTCCATCTCTCTCCCTCCTCTCTCCATCTCTCTCCCTCTCTCCATCTCTCTCCCTCTATCATCTCTCTCCATCTCTCCATCTCTCTCCATCTCTCCATATCTCCATCTCTCCATCTCTCTCCCTCTCTCCATCTCTCTCCCTCTCTCCATCTCTCTCCCTCTCTCCCTCTCTCTCCCTCTCTCTCCCTCTCTCTCCCTCTCTCCATCTCTCTCCCTCCTCTCTCCATCTCTCTCCCTCTCTCCATCTCTCTCCATCTCTCCATCTCTCTCCATCTCTCCATCTCTCTCCATCTCTCCATCTCTCTCCCTCTCTCCATTTCTCTCCATCTCTCCATCTCTCTCCCTCTCTCCATCTCTCTCCCTCTCTCCATCTCTCTCCCTCCTCTCTCCATCTCTCTCCCTCCTCTCTCCATCTCTGTCCCTCTCTCCATCTCTCCATCTCTCCATCTCTCTCCCTCCTCTCTCCATCTCTCCCCCTCTCTCCATCTCTCTCCATCTCTCTCCCTCTCTCCATCTCTCTCCCTTCTCTCTCCATCTCGAACCCTCTCTCCATCTCTCTCCATCTCTCCATCTCTCTCCCTCTCTCCATCTCTCTCCCTCTCTCCATCTCTCTCCCTCCTCTCTCCATCTCTCTCCATCTCTCTCCCTCCTCTCTCCATCTCTCTCCCTCTCTCCATCTCTCTCCCTCCTCTCTCCATCTCTCTCCCTCTCTCCATCTCTCTCCCTCTATCATCTCTCTCCATCTCTCCATCTCTCTCCATCTCTCTCCATCTCTCTCCATCTCCCCATCTCTCTCCCTCTCTCCATCTCTCTCCTTCCTCTCTCCATCTCTCTCCCTCTCTCCATCTCTCTCCCTCCTCTCTCCATCTCTCTCCCTCTCTCCATCTCTCTCCCTCTCTCCATCTCTCTCCCTCTCTCTATCTCTCTCCCTCTCTCATCTCTCTCCCTCCTCCCTCCATCTCTCTCATCTCTCTCCCTCTCTCCATCTCTCCCCCTCCTTTCTCAATCTCTCTCCCTCTCTCCATCTCTCTCCCTCTCTCCATCTCTCTCCATCTCTCCCTCTCTCCATCTTTCTCTCTCTCTCTCTCTCTCTCTCCCTATCTTTCTCTCTCTACCTCTAGCTCGCTTTCTCTCCCTCGATTTCTCCCTCTATCTCTCTCTCTCCCTCTCTCCATCTCTCCCTCTTTCTGGCTCTCTTCAGCCCAATATGGAGGAGGAAGAGTTTCAATAATACAATGGAAGACAGGATGTTTTGATGTCATTTAATAATGTAGTGTAGTAAGGAACTGCAGTGGTACCACTTTACATTATTGCTTCCCACCTAAGCACTTCATTACACATTCATAAGCATTACATAAATGCTTATGTCACTTCTACTTCTCCTGTATATCTAAAGGCTATAAGAAACCAGCTCTGTTAATCTGATCCAGGACTGACTGATTTGATTGGAAATGCCTTGATCTTGCTGTATTACTCCCAGAGAGTAAGGGAGAGCAACAAGATCAATTCAATGATCAATTAACAAATACATCATTATTATTGATGAATCATTAGCTTACTATTATGATCATTGCTACCCAGACATAACCTAGTTAGCATGGCTGCCTGATAAATGTCATGTGTTTGAAGAATATCTTAAAGCTGGCTTCTGTGTATCGCTACATGACCTGGTCTCTCTATATCACTACATGTACTGGTCTCTCTATATCGCTACATGTACTGGTGTCTCTATATCGCTACATGTACTGGTCTCTCTATATCGCTACATGTACTGGTCTCTCTATATCGCTACATGTACTGGTCTCTCTATATCGCTACATGTACTGGTCTCTCTATATCGCTACATGTACTGGTCTCTCTATATAGCTACATGTACTGGTCTCTCTATATCGCTACATGTACTGGTGTCTCTATATAGCTACATGAACTGGTCTCTCTATATCGCTACATGTACTGGTCTCTCTACATAGCTACATGTACTGGTCTCTCTATATCGCTACATGTACTGGTCTCTCTATATCGCTACATGTACTGGTCTCTCTATATCGCTACATGTACAGGTCTCTCTATATCGCTACATGTACAGGTGTCTCTATATAGCTACATGTAGAGGTCTCTCTATATCGCTACATGTACAGGTGTCTCTATATAGCTACATGTACTGGTGTCTCTATATCGCTACATGTACAGGTGTCTCTATATCACTACATGTACTGGTGTCTCTATATCGCTACATGTACAGGTGTCTCTATATCACTACATGTACTGGTGTCTCTATATCGCTACATGTACTGGTCTCTCTATATCGCTACATGTACTGGTGTCTCTATATCGCTACATGTACTGGTGTCTCTATATCGCTACATGTACTGGTGTCTCTATATCGCTACATGTACTGGTGTCTCTATATCGCTACATGCACTGGTGTCTATATATCGCTACATGTACTGGTCTCTCTATATACCTACATGTACTGGTCTCTCTATATACCTACATGTACTGGTGTCTCTATATAGCTACATGTACTGGTGTCTCTATATCGCTACATGTACTGGTGTCTCTTTATCGTTACATGTACTGGTGTCTCTATATTGCTACATGTACTGGTGTCTCTATATCGCTACATGTACTGGTGTCTCTATATCGCTACATGTACTGGTCTCTCTATATACCTACATGTACTGGTGTCTCTATATCGCTACATGTACTGGTCTCTCTATATACCTACATGTACTGGTGTCTCTATATCGCTACATGTACTGGTCTCTCTATATACCTACATGTACTGGTGTCTCTATATCGCTACATGTACTGGAGTCTCTATATCGCTAAATGTACTGGTCTCTCTATATCGCTACATGTACTGGTCTCTCTGTATAGCTGCATGTACTGGTCTCTATATATACATATACATGCACTGGTCTCTCTATAACACTACATGTACTGGTCTCTCTATATTGCTACATGTACTGGTCTCTCTATATCTCTACATGCACTGGTCTCTCTATATCACTACATGTACTGGTCTCTCTATATCGCTACATGTACTGGAGTCTCTATATCGCTAAATGTACTGGTCTCTCTATATCGCTACATGTACTGGTCTCTCTGTATAGCTGCATGTACTGGTCTCTATGTATACATATACATGCACTGGTCTCTCTATAACACTACATGTACTGGTCTCTCTATATTGCTACATGTACTGGTCTCTCTATATCGCTACATGTACTGGTGTCTCTATATCGCTACATGTACTGGTCTCTCTATATCGCTACATGTACTGGTCTCTCTATATCGCTACATGTACTGGTCTCTCTATATCGCTACATGTACTGGTCTCTCTATATCGCTACATGTACTGGTCTCTCTATATCGCTACATGTACTGGTCTCTCTATATAGCTACATGTACTGGTCTCTCTATATCGCTACATGTACTGGTGTCTCTATATAGCTACATGAACTGGTCTCTCTATTTCGCTACATGTACTGGTCTCTCTATATAGCTACATGTACTGGTCTCTCTATATCGCTACATGTACTGGTCTCTCTATATCGCTACATGTACTGGTCTCTCTATATCGCTACATGTACAGGTCTCTCTATATCGCTACATGTACTGGTGTCTCTATATAGCTACATGTACTGGTGTCTCTATATCGCTACATGTACAGGTGTCTCTATATCGCTACATGTACTGGTGTCTCTATATCGCTACATGTACTGGTGTCTCTATATCGCTACATGTACTGGTCTCTCTATATCGCTACATGTACTGGTGTCTCTATATCGCTACATGTACTGGTGTCTCTATATCGCTACATGTACTGGTCTCTCTATATAGCTACATGTACTGGTCTCTCTGTATAGCTGCATGTACTGGTCTCTATATATACATATACATGCACTGGTCTCTCTATAACACTACATGTACTGGTCTCTCTATATTGCTACATGTACTGGTCTCTCTATATTTCTACATGTACTGGTCTCTCTATATCTCTACATGCACTGGTCTCTCTATATCACTACATGTACTGGTCTCTCTATATAGCTACATGTACTGGTCTCTCTATATATCTACATGCCATGGTCTCTCTATATCACTACATGTACTGGTATCTCTATATATCTACATGCACTGGTCTCTCTATATTTCTACATGTACTGGTCTCTCTATATATCTATATGCACTGGTCTCTCTATATAGCTACATGTACCGGTCTCTCTATGTAGCTACATGTACTGGTCTCTCTATATTTCTACATGTACTGGTCTCTCTATATAGCTACATGTACTGGTGTCTCTATATTTCTACATGTACTGGTCTCTATATTTCTACATGTACTGGTCTCTCTCTCTATATAGCTACATGTACTGGTCTCTCTATATCGCTACATGTACTGGTGTCTCTGTATAGCTGCATGTACTGGTCTCTCTCTATATAGCTACATGTACTGGTCTCTCTATATAGCTACATTTACTGGTCTCTCTATATTTCTACATGTACTGGTCTCTCTATATATCTACATGCACTGGTCTCTCTATATAGCTACATGTACTGGTCTCTCTATATTTCTACATGTACTGGTCTCTCTATATATCTACATGCACTGGTCTCTCTATATCACTACATGTACTGGTCTCTCTATATCACTACATGTACTGGTGTCTCTATATCACTACATGTACTGTACCCTCGCAGGGATGGGACGACTACCTTACCCTCCTTTAGAAAGAGAGGGATGGAGGGAAGGGACGACTACCTTACCCTCCTTTAGAAAGAGAGGGATGGAGGGAAGGGGCGACTACCTTACCCTCCTTTAGAAAGAGAGGGATGGAGGGATGGGGCGACTACTATCCTTTCAGACACACATCTATACACAAACATCTATACACACATCTATACACACATCTATACACACACACACATCTATACACACACATCTATACACACACACACACACATCTATAAACACATACACATCTATACACACACACAAACACACACACAGACAAACATCTATACACACACACATCTATACACACACACACACATCTATACACACACACATCTATAAACACATACACACACACATCTATACACACACACACATCTATACACACACACACACACACACAGACACACACACACACACACACACAGACACACATCTATACACACACACACATCTATACACACACACACACACAGACACACACATCTATACACACATACATCTATACACACACTCATCTATACATACACACGCACACGCACACGCTACACACTACACACTACACACTCACACACACACTCACACACACACTCTCACACACACTCTCACACACACACACACACACACACACACACACACATACACACAGCGGATGAAATATTGAACACGTCACCATTTTTCTCAGTAGATATATTTCCAAAAGTGCTATTGACATGAAATTTTCACCAGATGTTGGTAACAACCCAAGTAATCCATGCATACAAAGAAACCAAAACAAATAAGTTCAGAAATTAAGTTATGTGTAATAATGTGAAATGACACAGGGAAAAAGTATTGAACACATGAAGAAAGGGAGGTGCAAAAAGGTATGGAAAGCCAAGACAACAGCTGAAAACTATCAGTAATTAAAAAGCAATCCAGACCCCTGTCAGTGCAAATTAATATCAGCTGGTTCAGTCCCAACTGATGGCCTACAAAAAGGTATCATTGCCAAGGTGTCACACAAGACACATCTCATGATGGGTAAAAGCAAAGAGCTGTCTCAAGACCTTCGCAACCTAATTGTTGCAAAACATAATGATGGTTTGGTTATAGGCGCATTTCTAAGCTTCTGAATGTTCCAGTGAGCTCTGTTGGGTCCATACTACGGAAGTAGAAAGACAATCATTTCATCATAAATTATAAGATTTCATCATAAGATTTCTGACAGAGGAGTGAAAAGAATAATCAGAAGAGTTGTCCAAGAGCCAAGGACCACTTGTGGAGAGCTTCAAAAAGACCTGCAATTAGCAGGTACTGTTGTCTCAAAGAAAACAGTAAGTAATGCACTCCACCGCCATGGCCTGTATGCACGCTCACCACGCAAGACTCCATTGCCGAAAAAAAGCATGTTGAAGATCGTTTAAAGTTTGCTGCACAACATTTGGAAAAGCCAGTGAAATACTGGGAGAATATAGTGTGGTCAGATGAGAGCAAAATTGAACTGTTTGGATGTCATAATACACACCATGTTTGGAGGAGAAATGGCACTGCACATCACCCTAAAAACACCATACCAACAGTGAAGTTTGGAGGTGGGAACATCATGGTGTGGGGCTGCTTTTCAGCAAATGGTACTGGCAAACTTCACATAATTGAAGGAAGGATGAATGGTCAAATTTACCGAGACATTTTTTTTTTTTTACCTTTATTTTACTAGGCAAGTCAGTTAAGAACAAATTCTTGTTTTCAATGACAGCTTAGGAACAGTGGGTTAACTGCCTTGTTCAGGGGCAGAACGACAGATTTTTACCTTGTCAGCTCGGGGATTCGATCCAGCAACCTTTCGGTTATGGGCCCAACACTCTAACCACTGGGCTACCTGCCGCCACATTCTTGACAAAAATCTGCTGCCATCTGCCAGGATGATGAAGATGAAACAAGGGTGGACATTTCAGCAAGACAATGATCCCAAACACACAGCCAAGGAAACTCTCAATTGGTTTCAAAGAAAGAAAATAAAGCTGCTAGAATGGCCCAGCCAATCCCCTGATTTAAATCCCATTGAAAATCTATGGAAAGAACTGAAGATCAAGATTCATAGAAGAGGCCCCCGGAACCTTCAAGATTTGAAGACTGTTTGTGTGGAAGAATGGGCCAAAATCACACCAGAGCAATGCATGTGACTAGTTTCTCCATACAGGAGGCGTCTTGAAGCTGTCATTACCAACAAAGGCTTTTGTACAAAGTATTAAATAAATATCAGTAAGTGTGTTCAATACTTTTTCCCTGTGTTATTTCACATTATTACACATATGTCACGATGTGGGTGTATACAAAAAACAGACACGATCGAACGTCAAACGTACAAAATCAAACAGGAATAATGAACGGACGTAACAACATGTTACAACACTTACTTTCACCGTGACTTGCGACATATATCGACAAAGACCCACAACCCAGTGTGAAAATCTACAAACCTATGTAGGATCCCTAATTAGAGACAATGCGGTGCAGCTGCCTCTAATTAGGGATCCAACCCAAAACCCACACAGAAACAGAAAAGAAAGACACTGTCAGACTCTGACCATAGCTACATAGAGAAGCAAATAGGCCTCTCTATGGCCAGAGCCTGACAGTACCCCCCCCCCCCCAAGGCGCGGACTCCCGGACACCAACAACAAAACACAATTACATGGGGGGGGGGGGGGGGGTCAGGGAGGGAAGATTAGCTCGCCGGTGGCGGTTCTGGCTCCGGCGATGTCGAGAGTCTCCTCCCATGCCCCCTCCTTATGCCCGGCTATGGAGCTGGGAAATTTACCGGGCCCGGACTGGGCACCGGTGGGGCAAACGGCTCCGGCCATCAGGGTTGCTGACCTTCGCTGGAGGTTCAGGGTTGCTGACCTTCGCTGGAGGTTCAGGGTTGCTAACCTTTGCTGGAGGTTCAATACTTATTTCACCCGCTGTACATACTGTACATACATACACACATACACACACACACACACACACACACACACACACACCGCTGTGGAGGGATTGAGGGAGGGAGTTTATGAAGTAGTCCATGTAGAGGTCTGACCCAGTTGGAGAAAACAGGTTATTAAGGAGGACACACACACATCTATACACACACACACATCTATACACACACACAGACACAAACATCTATACACACACACACACAGACACAAACATCTATACACACACACACACACACAGACACAAACATCTATACACACACACACACATCTATACACACACACACATCTATACACACACACACACACAGACACAAACATCTATACACACACACACACAAATCTATACATACACACACATCTATACAAACACACACATCTATACACACACACAGACACAAACATCTATACACACACACACACACAGACACAAACATCTATACACACACACACACACACAGACACAAACATCTATACACACACACACACACATCTATACACACACACACATCTATACACACACACACACACACAGACACAAACATCTATACACACACACACACACACACATCTATACACACACACACATCTATACACACACACACACACACAGACACAAACATCTATACACACACACACACATCTATACACACACACACACACACACATCTATAAACATCTTTTTTGACTATGTTTGTTTACTGTGTAACTCTGTGTTGTTGTTTTTGTCCCACTGCTTTGCTTTGTCTTGGCCAGGTCGCAGTTGCAAATGAGAACTTGTTCTCAACTGACCTACCTGGTTAAATAAAGGTGAAATAAAAAAATAAAAAAAACACACACACACATCTATACACACACACATCTATACACACACACACATCTATAAACACACACATCTATAAACACATACACACACACACACACACACACATCTATACACACACACACACACACACATCTATACACACACACACATCTATACACACACACACATCTATAAACACAAACATCTATAAACACATACACACACACACACACATCTATACACACACACACATCTATACACACACACAGACACAAACATCTATACACACACACACACAGACACAAACATCTATACACACACACACACACACAGATACAAACATCTATACACACACACACACATCTATACACACACACACATCTATACACACACACACACACAGACACAAACATCTATACACACACACACACAAATCTATACATACACACACATCTATACACACACACACATCTATACACACACACAGACACAAACATCTATACACACACACACACACACACAGACACAAACATCTATACACACACACACACACACAGACACAAACATCTATACACACACACACACATCTATACACACACACACATCTATACACACACACACACACACAGACACAAACATCTATACACACACACACACACACATCTATACACACACACACATCTATACACACACACACACACACAGACACAAACATCTATACACACACACACATCTATACACACACACACACACACACATCTATAAACATCTTTTTTGACTATGTTTGTTTACTGTGTAACTCTGTGTTGTTGTTTTTGTCCCACTGCTTTGCTTTGTCTTGGCCAGGTCGCAGTTGCAAATGAGAACTTGTTCTCAACTGACCTACCTGGTTAAATAAAGGTGAAATAAAAAAATAAAAAAAACACACACACACATCTATACACACACACATCTATACACACACACACATCTATAAACACACACATCTATAAACACATACACACACACACACACACACACACACATCTATACACACACACACACACACACACATCTATACACACACACACATCTATACACACACACACATCTATAAACACAAACATCTATAAACACATACACACACACACACACACACACATCTATACACACACACACACATCTATACACACACACATCTATACACACACACAACTATACACACTCACATCTATACACACACACACATCTATAAACAGACACATTTATAAACGCATACACACACACACACACACACATCCATACACACACACACATCTATAAACACATACACACACACACACCTATACACACACACACACACACACACACAGACACACACACATCTATACACACACAGACACATACAACTCTATACACACACACACAGACACACATCTACACACACACACACACACACACACATCTATACACACACACACAGACACACACACACACATCTATACACACACACACATCTATACACACACACACACACACACACACATCTATACACACACACACAGACACACATCTAAACACACACAGACACACACACACATCTATACACACACAGACACACACACACACACACACACATCTATACACACACACACACACACACACACACACACACACACACAGACACACACACACACACACACACATCTATACACACACATGAATACACACACACACACACACACACATCTATACACACACACACACATCTATACACACACACATCTATACACATACACATCTATTCACACAAACACTCTGGCACACTGTGGTGGGATCAGTCTGTGACTGAAGGTGCTCCTCTGCGTCATAACCATGGCATGCAGAGGGTGGGTGATGTTGTCCATGATGGCCAGTAGTTTGGCCAGGATCCCTCTCTCCGCCACCTCCTCTAGAGTGTCAAGGCTCATCCCCAGGACGAGAAGCATCACCGGCTTTTATGTTGGCGCCCCAGCACACCACTGCAAAAAAACTGACTGGTAGAAGGTATGCAGTAGTTTACTGCACACGTTGAAGGACCTGAGCCTCCTCAGAAAGTAGAGTCGGCTCTGGCCCTTTTTGTACAGGGCCCCGGTGTTACCAGCCCATTCCAGCCTGTTGTCCATATGGACTCCCAGGAACTTGTATGACCCAACCATTTCCACATCCATCCCCTGTATAGGGACTGGAGTCAGATGGGCCTTGGTTCTCCTGAAGTCCACCACCATCTCCTTTGTTTTGCTGATGTTGAGCTGAAGGTGGTTCTGCTCACACCACAACACAAAGTCACTGATTGTGCTCCTGTACTCCTCCTCCTGCCCACCCCTGATGCACCCTACAATAGCAGAGTCATCCGAGAACTTCTGTAGGTGGCATGTTTCAGAGTTACTGTATATCTGAAGTCCGAGGTGTAGAGGGTGAACAGGAAGGGGGACAGGACCGTTCCCTGGGGGGCCCCTGTGTTGCTAACTGCCCGTTCTGACACACAGCTCTGTAGTCGCACAAATTGTGGCCTACCGGTCAGGTAGTCCGTGACCCAGGAGACTAAGGGTGCTTCCACTTTCATCCTCTTCATCTTCTCACCCAGTAGCAGGGGCTGAATGGTGTTGAAGGCACTGGAGAAGTCAAAAAACATAACCTTCACAGTGCAACCTGCGTTGTCCAGGTGAGAGTAGGCCCTCTGCAGAAGGTAGATGATAGCATCATCCACCCCGATGTTGTGCTGGTATGCGAACTGCAGGGGGTCCAGTGATGTACACACCAGGGGTCTGAGGTGAGCGAGGACTAACCTTTCCAGGGTCTTCATGATGTGGGATGTTAGCGCTACAGGTCTGAAGTCATTCAGGACAGTGGGGTGTGCCTTCTTGGGCACTGGGACCAGGCAGGATGTTTTCCACAGCACAGGGACCCTTTCTAGGCTCAGGCTAAGGTTGAAGTGTCGCTGGAGTATTCCACACAGTTGGTCAGCACAGACCCTCAGCACCCTTGGGCTGATGCCATCAGGGCCCGCCGCTTTCCACTGATGTAGTCTCTCCAGCTCTCTCTTCACTTGGTTGGTGGTGAAAGCCAGCCCAGGTAGGGAGGTGGGGGGAAGGGGGGTGTTGAGGATCAGTCCAGAGGGAGCAGGGACGGAGGTGGGGAGGGGGTCGCTGATTTAAAATCTCTCAATCTCATCAATGCTCTCCTCTTCTCTCTCAAGCCTGAATCCTCTCCTCTTATCAAAATGTGTTTTCTTTCTCTCTCCAGACCTCAAGCCAGACCAGTTTTGAGGTATGGAAATGTTTTACAATACATAGTATGTTGAAATGTATTATGGACACAGTATATGGTTTAAATGTCTGACAATATACTATATGTCCTAATGTATAATAGACATAGTCTATTATTCAAATATGCATCATCCAGTCAGTAGTGTGGGTAATAAGACCATGTTTAGTGTGAACCCTAAATGTTCAATGTAGTGACTGCAGTGTGTACTGTATTTATAGTCCCACCCCTACTCTACCAGAGGGACTGCTCTTTCTGTTATCTCTCTAAAATACAGCATAATACAGTAGGACACAGTCTACCAGTCTCAGGCTGTTCTCTTTCTATTATCTCTCTAAAATACAGCATAATACAGTAGAATACAGCCTACCAGTCTCAGGCTGTTCTCTTTCTATTATCTCTCTAAAATACAGCATAATACAGTAGCATACAGCCTACCAGTCTCAGGCTGTTCTCTTTCTATTATCTCTCTAAAATACAGCATAATACAGTAGAATACAGCCTACCAGTCTCAGGCTGTTCTCTTTCTATTATCTCTCTAAAATACAGCATAATACAGTAGCATACAGCCTACCAGTCTCAGGCTGTTCTCTTTCTATCATCTCTCTAAAATACAGCATAATACAGTAAAATACAGCCTACCAGTCTCAGGCTGTTCTCTTTCTATCATCTCTCTAAAATACAGTATAATACAGTAGAACACAGTCTACCAGTCTCAGGCTGTTCTCTTTCTATCATCTCTCTAAAATACAGTATAATACAGTAGAATACAGCCTACCAGTCTCAGGCTGTTCTCTTTCTATCATCTCTCTAAAATACAGCATAATACAGTAGAACACAGTCTACCAGTCTCAGGCTGTTCTCTTTCTATCATCTCTCTAAAATACAGCATAATACAGTAGAATACAGTCTATAGTCCCACCTCTCCTCTAGCAGAGGGACTCTACCAGTCTCAGCTCAGCACCCTCACATCGTCACACTGCAAACAGAACCTTCACACTGCAAACATAACCTTCACACTGCAAACAGTACCTCCACACTGCAAACAGAACCTTCACACTGCAAACATAACCTTCACACTGCAAACAGTACCTCCACACTGCAAACAGAACCTCCACACTGCAAACAGTACCTTCACACTGCAAACAGAACCTCCACACTGCAAACAGTACCTTCACACTGCAAACAGAACCTCCACACTGCAAACAGCATGCCATCTAGTGGACAGAACAGAAAACGACACCAAAGTCATGACCCCACCCCAATTCTGCAGCAGATCACTTCTGGTTAGATCTGACTCTGAGTTTGGTTTATCAAGACGTTTTTTCAAGACATGGGCATTCAATTAAAGGCGCATTGTCATTAAGCACGGGCAACAATACACCTTTTAAAGATAAAATACTTACTTACTGACTTACTGACTGAATACATACTGACTTAGCTCCCCACTTACTTACTTACTGAGATTGCGTTCATGGAAAATGCTGCTGATGTTGGCTCAAGTGTAAGGGCTCTATCCAATCCATATTACAGCGTGATTCAAATTTTAAGGCAATGTTCCCAGATTAGTGGAGACTACATTCATGGTAAACACTGCTTATGTCAGCTCAAATGGAAATAACCTTAAAATGTATATCACTCTATCGGTAAACCTTCATAAGCCAAGTGCAGTGTGGGAATAAGATGCATCTAATAAGGGTTAAAAATAACTTACTGTAAAAACCAAAACACCTGTTTGTAGAAACAAATTGTAATATTACTGAATATTTGATTGAAGCACTCAATGTTAACATCACACTGTAAACATCAGCTCCCCACTCATGATGTTAACATCACACTGTAAACAGCAGCTCCCTACTCATGATGTTAACATCACACTGTAAACAGCAGCTCCCCACTCATGATGTTAACATCACACTGTAAACATCAGCTCCCCACTCATGATGTTAACATCACACTGTAAACATCAGCTCCCCACTCATGATGTTATCATTACACTGTAAACATCAGCTCCCCACTCATGATGTTAACATCACACTGTAAACATCAGCTCCCCACTCATGATGTTATCATTACACTGTAAACAGCAGCTCCCCACTCATGATGTTAACATCACACTGTAAACAGCAGCTCCCCACTCATGATGTTAACATTACACTGTATACAGCAGCTCCCCACTCATGATGTTAACATCCCACTGTAAACAGCAGCTCCCCACAAATGATGTTAACATCACACTGTAAACAGCAGCTCCCCACTCGTGATGTTATCATCACACTGTAAACAGCAGCTCCCCACTCATGATGTTAACATCACACTGTAAACAGCAGCTCCCTACTCATGATGTTAACATCACACTGTAAACAGCAGCTCCCCACTCATGATGTTAACATCACACTGTAAACAGCAGCTCCCCACTCATGATGTTAACATCACACTGTAAACAGCAGCTCCCCACTCATGATGTTAACATCACACTGTAAACAGCAGCTCCCCACTCATGATGTTAACATCACACTGTAAACAACAGCTCCCCACTCATGATGTTAACATCACACTGTAAACAGCAGCTCCCCACTCATGATGTTAACATCACACTGTAAACATCAGCTCCCCACTCATGATGTTAACATCACACTGTAAATATCATCTCCCCACTAATGATGTTATCATCACACTGTAAACATCAGCTCCCCACTCATGATGTTAACATCACACTGTAAACAGCAGCTCCCCACTCATGATGTTAACATCACACTGTAAACTGCAGCTCCTCACTCATGATGTTATCATCACACTGTAAACAGCAGCTCCCCACTCATGATGTTAACATCACACTGTAAACAACAGCTCCCCACTCATGATGTTAACATCACACTGTAAACAACAGCTCCCCACTCATGATGATTATTAATAGATGCTCATGTAAACCGAAAAACAAGTATTTATTTACTGCTGGAAAAACACACACACACACACACACACACACACACACACACACACACACACACACACACACACACACACACACACACACACACACACACACACACACACACACACACACACACACAGACACACACACACACAGACACACACACACACACACACAGACACACACACACAGAAAACACACACACACACACACACACACACACATCATGTATCTCTGTTCAGTGAGCCCGTCCATCGGTGCAGAAAGCCATTGTGCCGAGGGTTTGATTCCAGCTGGATAGGCACGACTCAGGGACTGTGAAATATGACAATGACGATGTGTTTTATCATACACACACACACACACACACATACACACACACATACACACACACACACACACACACACACACAGACACACACACTCACACACACACACACAGACACACACACACACACACACACACACACACACTCACACACACATACACACACACACACAGAGCTGTGAACACCACGTATAGGAAGTGTGTTTCCATGGTGATGTGGATGAGAGTTTGATAGTAATGCACAGGGCTGCAGGTGTAATTACAGGGAGCTCCAACAACGCAGGACAAAGTGAAATAAAACTATCAAAATATCATGTAATACAGTGTTGTAGCGGGAAAATCAAACTAAGTGAAATTAAATGAAACATCAGTGAGGATTGTCCAACTCTAGGGGTTAAAGCAGCGGTTACTCAACCACCAACTGAATTTACCTGAAGTTAGCCTATGGCCTCATGGGTCTTCTCCTGGTTGGGAACCATAAGGTTAGAACAGTGGTCACCAATCTTTTCTGAGCCAAGATTGCTTTCTGATTCAAAACGCAGGCCGAGATCTTCCTCAGAATGATTTTACATTTTTAAAAATCTTAAGCCTATGCAACATTAACCAATTAAAAACAGTTCTGTAGCAATGAGGTTTGTACAGTAGGCTATAGGTCCAATAATTGAATTGCCTTGCTAAGCTCTTTTAAAATAACATTTCATCATTTGAGGTATAGAACATCATTTGTATGTTACTTGTGAGTCACAGCTACAGTAAGTGAACATAAATTGAAACACTTTTACTGGACTGATGGCGCCTGCATTTGATGGTCAGCCTCATCAGAGGGAGAGAGCATCAGAAGGTTCCCCTCTCACCGTCAGACCGTTCCTCAGCTCTCCCCTCTCACCGTCAGACCGTTCCTCAGCTCTCCCCCCTCACCGTCAGACCGTTCCTCAGCTCTCCCCTCTCACCGTCAGACCGTTCCTCAGCTCTCCCCCCTCACCGTCAGACCGTTCCTCAGCTCTCCCCTCTCACCGTCAGAACGTTCCTCAGCTCTCCCCCCTCACCGTCAGACCGTTCCTCAGCTCTCCCCCCTCACCGTCAGACCGTTCCTCAGCTCTCCCCCCTCACCGTCAGACCGTTCCTCAGCTCTCCCCCCCCCCCCCCCTCCACCATCAGACCGTTCCTCAGCTCTCCCCCCTCACCGTCAGACCGTTCCTCAGCTCTCCCCTCTCACCATCAGACCGTTCCTCAGCTCTCCACCCTCACCGTCAGACCGTTCCTCAGCTCTCCCCTCTCACCGTCAGACCGTTCCTCAGCTCTCCCCCCTCACCGTCAGACCGTTCCTCAGCTCTCCCCTCTCACCGTCAGAACGTTCCTCAGCTCTCCCCCCTCACCGTCAGACCGTTCCTCAGCTCTCCCCCATCACAGTCAGACCATTCCTCAGCTCTCCCCTCTCACGGTCAGACCGTTCCTCAGCTCTCCCCTCTCACGGTCAGACCGTTCCTCAGCTCTCCCCCCCCCCCTCCACCATCAGACCGTTCCTCAGCTCTCCCCCCTCACGGTCAGACCGTTCCTCAGCTCTCCCCCATCACGGTCAGACCGTTCCTCAGCTCTCCCCCCTCACCGTCAGACCGTTCCTCAGCTCTCCCCTCTCACCGTCAGAACGTTCCTCAGCTCTCCCCCCTCACCGTCAGACCGTTCCTCAGCTCTCCCCTCTCACGGTAAGACCGTTCCTCAGCTCTCCCCTCTCACCGTCAGACCGTTCCTCAGCTCTCCCCTCTCACGGTAAGACCGTTCCTCAGCTCTCCCCCCCCCCCACAAGACAAGATGGAGAAGAGGATTTCACAACACGACACAAGATGGAGGAGAGGGTTTCACAACAAAAGATGGAGGAGAGGATTTCACATCACAAGAAAAGACGGAGGAGAGCGTTTTACAATGCAAGACAAGATGGAGAAGAGGGTTTCACAACACAAGATGGAGGAAAGGGTTTCACAACACAAGATGGAGAAGAAGGTTTTCACAAGACAAGATGGAGGAGAGGTTTTAACCTTAGAAGAAAAGATGGAGGATAGGGTTTCACAACACAAGTCAAGATGAAGGAGAGGGTTTCACAAGACAAGATGGAGAAGAGGGTTTTACAATGCAAGACAAGATGGAGGAGAGAGTTTCTTAACACAGGAGAATATGGAGGAGAGGGATTCACAACACAAGATGGAGGAGAGGTTTCACAACACAAGACAGATGGAGGAAAGGTTTTTACAACACAAGACAAGATGGAGGAGAGGGTTTCACAATGCAACACAAGATGGAGGAGAGGGTTTCACAACACAAGATGGAGGAGAGGATTTCACAACAAAACACAAGATGGAGGAGAGGTTTTAACCTTAGAAGAAAAGATGGAGGATAGGGTTTCACAACACAAGTCAAGATGAAGGAGAGGGTTTCACAAGACAAGATGGAGAAGAGGGTTTTACAATGCAAGACAAGATGGAGGAGAGGGTTTCTTAACACAGGAGAATATGGAGGAGAGGGATTCACAACACAAGATGGAGGAGAGGTTTCACAACACAAGACAGATGGAGGAAAGGTTTTTACAACACAAGACAAGATGGAGGAGAGGGTTTCACAATGCAACACAAGATGGAGGAGAGGGTTTCACAACACAAGATGGAGGAAAGGGTTTCACAACACAAGTTGGAGGAAAGGGTTTCACAACACAATATGGAGGAGAGGGTTTCACAACACAAGAAAAGATGGAGGAGAGGGTTTCACAACACAATATGGAGGAGAGGGTTTCACAACACAAGAGAAGATGGAGGAGAGGGTTTCACAACACAAGATGGAGGAGAGGGTTTCACAAGAAAAGATGGAGGAGAGGATTTCACATCACAAGATGGAGGAAAGGCTTTCACAACACAAGATGGAGAAGAGGGTTTTACAATGCAAGACAAGATGGAGGAGAGCGTTTTACAATGCAAGACAAGATGGAGGAGAGGGTTTCACAACACAAGATGGAGAAGAGGGTTTTACAATGCAAGACAAGATGTAGGAAAGGGTTTCACAACACAAGATGTAGGAAAGGGTTTCACTACACAAGATTGAGGAAAGGGTTTCACAACACAAGATGGAGGAGAGGGTTTCATAACATAAGAGAAGATGGAGGAGAGGGTTTCACAGCACAAGACAAGATGAAGGAGAGGGTTTCACAACAAAAGACAATATGGAGGAGAGGGTTTCACAACACAAGATAGAGGAGAGGGTTTCACAACACAAGATGGAGGAGAGGGATTCACAACAAAACACAAGATGGAGGAGAGCGTTTTAACATTAGAAGAAAAGATGGAGGAGAGGGTTTCACAACACAGGAGAATATGGAGGAGAGGGTTTCACAACACAAGATGGAGGAGAGGTTTCACAACACAAGACAGATGGAGGAAAGGTTTTTACAACACAAGACAAGATGGAGGAGAGGGTTTCACAATGCAACACAAGATGGAGGAGAGGGTTTCACAACAAAAGATGGAGGAAAGGGTTTCACAACACAAGATGGAGGAAAGGGTTTCACAACACAAGAGAGGATGGAGGAGAGGGTTTCACAAGAATAGATGGAGGAGAGGATTTCACATCACAAGAAAAGATGGAGGAGAGCGTTTTACAATGCAAGACAAGATGGAGGAGAGGGTTTCACAACACAAGATGGAGAAGAGGGTTTTACAATGCAAGACAAGATGTAGGAAAGGGTTTCACAACACAAGATGGAGGAAAGGTTTTCACAACACAAGATGGAGGAGAGGGTTTCATAACATAAGAGAAGATGGAGGAGAGAGTTTCACAACACAAGACAAGATGGAGGAGAGGGTTTCACAATACAAGTCAAGATGGAGGAGAGGGTTATAAGAAAAGATGGAGGAGAGGGTTTCACAACACAAGTCAAGATAAAGGAGAGGGTTTCACAAGACAAGATGGAGAAGAGGGTTTTACAACGTAAGACAAGATGGAGGAGAGGGTTTCACAACACAAGATGGAGGAAAGGGTTTCACAGCACAAGATGGAGGAGAGGGTTTCACAACACAAGATGGAGGAAAAGGTTTCACAACACAAGATGGAGGAAAGGGTTTCATAACACAAGATGGAGGAAAGGGTTTCACAACACAAGAGAAGATGGAGGAGAGGGTTTCACAAGAATAGATGGAGGAGAGGATTTCACATCACAAGAAAAGATGGAGGAGAGCGTTTTACAATGCAAGACAAGATGGAGGAGAGGGTTTCACAACACAAGATGGAGAAGAGGGTTTTACAATGCAAGACAAGATGTAGGAAAGGGTTTCACAACACAAGATGGAGGAAAGGGTTTCACAACACAAGATGGAGGAGAGGGTTTCATAACATAAGAGAAGATGGAGGAGAGGGTTTCACAACACAAGACAAGATGGAGGAGAGGGTTTCACAATACAAGTCAAGATGGAGGAGAGGGTTTCACAAGACAAGATGGAGAAGAAGGTTTTACATTGCAAGACGAGATGGAGGAGAGGATTTCACAACACAAGATGGAGGAGAGGTTTTCAAAAGACAAGATGGAGGAGAGGTTTTAACATTATAAGAAAAGATGGAGGAGAGGGTTTCACAACACAAGTCAAGATGAAGGAGAGGGTTTCACCAGACAAGATGAAGAGGGTTTTACAATGTAAGACAAGATGGAGGAGAGGGTTTCACAACACAAGTCAAGATGGAGGAGAGGGTTTCTAAACAAAAGACAAGATGGAGGAGAGGGTTTCACAACAAAAGACAAGATGGAGAAGAGGATTTCACAACATAATACAAGATGGAGGAGAGGGTTTCACAACACAAGATGGAGGAGAGGGTTTCACAACACAAGATAGAGGAGAGGGTTTCACAACAAAACACAAGATGGAGGAGAGGTTTTCACAACACAAGATGGAGGAAAGGGTTTCACAACACAAGATGGAGGAAAGGGTTTCACATCACAAGAAAAGATGGAGGAGAGGGTTTCACAAGACAAGATGGAGAAGAAGGTTTTCACAACACAAGACAAGATGGAGGAGAGGGTTTCACAATGCAAAACAAGATGGAGGAGAGGGTTTCACAACACAAGATGGAGGAAAGGGTTTCACAACACAAGATGGAGGAAAGGGTTTCACAACACAAGATGGAGGAGAGGGTTTTACAATGCAAGACAAGATGGAGGAGAGGGTTTCACTACACAAGATGGAGGAGAGGTTTTCACAACACAAGATGGAGGAAAGATTTTCACAACACAAGACAAGATGGAGGAGAGGGTTTCACAATGCAACACAAGATGGAGGAGAGAGTTTTACAATGCAAGACGAGATGGAGGAGAGGGTTTCACAACACAAGATGGAGGAGAGGTTTTCACAACACAAGATGGAGGAAAGGTTTTCACAACACAAGACAAGATGGAGGAGAGGGTTTCACAATGCAACACAAGATGGAGGAGAGGGTTTCACAACACAAGATGGAGGAAAGGGTTTCACAACACAAGATGGAGGAAAGGGTTTCACAACACAAGATGGAGGAGAGGGTTTTACAATGCAAGACAAGATGGAGGAGAGGGTTTCACTACACAAGACAAGATGGAGAAGAGGGTTTCACTACACAAGACAAGATGGAGGAGAGGGTTTGACAACACAAGACAAGATGGAGGAGAGGGTTTCACATCACACCACAAGATGGAGGAGAGGAGTTTTGACAACACAAGACAAGATGAAGGAGAGGATTTCACAACACAAGACAAGATGGAGGAGAGGATTTCACATCACACCACAAGATGGAGGAGAGGGTTTGACAAAACAAGACAAGATGGAGGATAGGGTTTCACATCACACCACAAGATGGAGGAGAGGGTTTGACAACACACCACAAGATGGAGGAGAGGGTTTCACAACACAACATAAATTGGAGGAGAGCGTTTCAAAACACAAGTCAAGATGGAGGAGAGGATTTCACATCACAAGATGGAGGAGAGGGTTTCACAAAACTAGATGGAGGAGAGGGTTTCTCAACACAAGACAAGATGGAGGAGAGGGTTTCACAACACAAGTCTAGAAGGAGGAGAGGGTTTCACAAAACTAGATGGAGGAGAGGGTTTCTCAACACAAGACAAGATGGAGGAGTGGGTTTCACAACACAAGATGGAGAAGAGGGTATTACAATTTAAGACAATATGGAGAAGAGGATTTCACAACAAGACACAAGATGGAGGAGATGGTTTCACAACACAAGATGGAGGAGAGGTTTTCACAACACAAGATGGAGGAAAGGGTTTCACAACACAAGTCTAGAAGGAGGAGAGGGTTTCACAACACAAGAGAAGATGGAGGAGAGGGTTTCACAACACAAGATGGAGGAGAGGGTTTCACAACACAAGATGGAGAAGAGGGTTTCACAACAAATCACAAGATGGAGGAGATGGTTTCACAACACAAGATGGAGGAGAGGTTTTCACAAAACAAGATGGAGGAAAGGGTTTCACAACACAAGATGGAGGAAAGGGTTTCACAACACAAGATGGAGGAGAGGGTTTCACAACACAAGAAAATATGGAGGAGAGGGTTTTACAATGC
Organism: Thymallus thymallus; assembly: GCA_023634145.1. Taxonomy (NCBI): domain Eukaryota; kingdom Metazoa; phylum Chordata; class Actinopteri; order Salmoniformes; family Salmonidae; genus Thymallus; species Thymallus thymallus. Next base: position 41,604,638 of record CM042397.1, on the reverse strand, counting down.
AAGACAAGATGTAGGAGAGGGTTTCACAACACAATTCAAGATGTAGGAGAGGTTTTCACAAGACAAGATGGAGGAGAGGTTTTAACATTAGAAGATAAGATGGAGGAGAGGGTTTCACAACACAAGTCAAGACGAAGGAGAGGGTTTCACAAGACAAGATGGAGAAGAAGGTTATACAGTGCAAGACAAGATGGAGGAGAGGGTTTCACAACACAAGAGAATATAGAGGAGAGGGTTTCACAACACAAGATGGAGGAGAGGGTTTCACAACACAAGACAGATGGAGGAAAGGTTTTTACAACACAAGACAAGATGGAGGAGAGGGTTTCACAATGCAACACAAGATGGAGGAGAGGATTTCACAACACAAGATGGAGGAAAAGGTTTCACAACACAAGATGGAGGAAAGGGTTTCACAGCACAAGATGGAGGAGAGGGTTTCACAACACAAGATGGAGGAAAAGGTTTCACAACACAAGATGGAGGAAAGGGTTTCATAACACAAGATGGAGGAGAGGGTTTCACAACACAAGAGAAGATGGAGGAGAGGGTTTTACAACACAAGATGGAGGAGAGGGTTTCACAAGAAAAGATGGAGGAGAGGATTTCACATCACAAGACATGATGTAGGAGAGGGTTTCACAACACAAATCAAGATGGAGGAGAGAGATTCACAAGACAAGATGGAGAAGAGGGTTTTACAATGTAAGACAAGATGGAGGAGAGGGTTTTACAACACAAGTCAAGATGGAGGAGAGGGTTTCACAACAAAAGACAAGATGGAGGAGAGGGTTTCACAACACAAGACAAGATGGAGGAGAGGGTTTCACAACACAAGACAAGATAGAGGAGAGGGTTTCACTACACAAGACAAGATGGAGGAAAAGGTTTCACATCACACCACAAGATGGAGGATAGGGTTTCACAACACAAGACAAGATGGAGGTGAGGGTTTCACAACACAACATAAATTGGAGGAGAGCGTTTTACAACACAAGTCAAGATGGAGGAGAGGAATTTACATCACAAGATGGAGGAGAGGGTTTCACAAGACAAGATGGAGGAGAGAATTTCACATCACAAGTCAATAAAGAGGAGAGGGTTTCACAAGACAAGATGGAGAAGAGGGTTTCACAACACAAGATGGAGGAGAGGGTTTCACACCACAAGACAGATGGAGAAAGGTTTTCACAACACAAGACAATAAAGAGGAGAGGGTTTCACAAGACAAGATGGAGGAGAGGGTTTCACAACACAAGATGGAGGAAAAGGTTTCACAACAGAAGATGGAGGAAAGGGTTTCACAACACAAGATGGAGGAGAGGGTTTCACAACACAAGATGGAGGAGAGGGTTTCACAACACAAGATGGAGGAGAGGGTTTCACAAGAAAAGATGGAGGAGAGGATTTCACATCACAAGAAAAGATGTAGGAGAGGGTTTTACAATGCAAGACAAGATGTAGGAGAGGGTTTCACAAGACAAGATGGAGGAGAGGTTTTAACATTAGAAGAAAAGATGGAGGAGAGGGTTTCACAACACAAGTCAAGACGAAGGAGAGGGTTTCACAAGACAAGATGGAGAAGAAGGTTTTACAGTGCAAGACAAGATGGAGGAGAGGGTTTCACAACACAAGAGAATATAGAGGAGAGGGTTTCACAACACAAGATGGAGGAGAGGGTTTCAAAACACAAGACAGATGGAGGAAAGGTTTTTACAACACAAGACAAGATGGAGGAGAGGGTTTCACAATGCAACACAAGATGGAGGAGAGGATTTCACAACACAAGATGGAGGAAAAGGTTTCACAACACAAGATGGAGGAAAGGGTTTCACAGCACAAGATGGAGGAGAGGGTTTCACAACACACCACAAGATGGAGGAGAGGGTTTCACAACACAACATAAATTGGAGGAGAGCGTTTCATAACACAAGTCAAGATGGAGGAGAGGATTTCACATCACAAGATGGAGGAGAGGGTTTCACAAAACTAGATGGAGGAGAGGGTTTCTCAACACAAGACAAGATGGAGGAGAGGGTTTCACAACACAAGTCTAGAAGGAGGAGAGGGTTTCACAACACAAGAGAAGATGGAGGAGTGGGTTTCACAACACAAGATGGAGAAGAGGGTATTACAATTTGAGACAATATGGAGAAGAGGATTTCACAACAAGACACAAGATGGAGGAGATGGTTTCACAACACAAGATGGAGGAGAGGTTTTCACAACACAAGATGGAGGAAAGGGTTTCACAACACAAGTCTAGAAGGAGGAGAGGGTTTCACAACACAAGATGGAGGAGAGGTTTTCACAACACAAGATGGAGAAGAGGGTATTACAATTTAAGACAATATGGAGAATTGGATTTCACAACAAATCACAAGATGGAGGAGATGGTTTCACAACACAAGATGGAGGAGAGGTTTTCACAAAACAAGATGGAGGAAAGGGTTTCACAACACAAGATGGAGGAGAGGGTTTCACAACACAAGAAAATATGGAGGAGAGGGTTTTACAATGCAAGACAAGATGGAGGAGAGGGTTTCACTACACAAGATGGAGGAGAGGTTTTCACAACACAAGATGGAGGAAAGGTTTTCACAACACAAGACAAGATGGAGGAGAGGGTTTCACAATGCAACACAAGATGGAGGAGAGAGTTTTACAATGCAAGACGAGATGGAGGAGAGGAATTCACAACACAAGATGGAGGAGAGGTTTTCACAACACAAGATGGAGGAAAGGTTTTCACAACACAAGACAAGATGGAGGAGAGGGTTTCACAATGCAACACAAGATAGAGGAGAGGGTTTCACAACACAAGATGGAGGAAAGGGTTTCACAACACAAGATGGAGGAAAGGGTTTCACAACACAAGATGGAGGAGAGGGTTTTACAATGCAAGACAAGATGGAGGAGAGGGTTTCACTACACAAGACAAGATGGAGAAGAGGGTTTCACTACACAAGACAAGATGGAGGAGAGGGTTTGACAACACAAGACAAGATGGAGGAGAGGGTTTCACATCACACCACAAGATGGAAGAGAGGAGTTTTGACAACACAAGACAAGATGAAGGAGAGGGTTTCACAACACAAGACAAGATGGAGGATAGGATTTCACATCACACCACAAGATGGAGGAGAGGGTTTGACAACACACCACAAGATGGAGGAGAGGGTTTCACAACACAACATAAATTGGAGGAGAGCGTTTCAAAACACAAGTCAAGATGGAGGAGAGGATTTCACATCACAAGATGGAGGAGAGGGTTTCACAAAACTAGATGGAGGAGAGGGTTTCTCAACACAAGACAAGATGGAGGAGAGGGTTTCACAACACAAGTCTAGAAGGAGGAGAGGGTTTCACAACACAAGAGAAGATGGAGGAGTGGGTTTCACAACACAAGATGGAGAAGAGGGTATTACAATTTAAGACAATATGGAGAAGAGGATTTCACAACAAGACACAAGATGGAGGAGATGGTTTCACAACACAAGATGGAGGAGAGGTTTTCACAACACAAGATGGAGGAAAGGGTTTCACAACACAAGTCTAGAAGGAGGAGAGGGTTTCACAACACAAGAGAAGATGGAGGAGAGGGTTTCACAACACAAGATGGAGGAGAGGGTTTCACAACACAAGATGGAGAAGAGGGTTTCACAACAAATCACAAGATGGAGGAGATGGTTTCACAACACAAGATGGAGGAGAGGTTTTCACAAAACAAGATGGAGGAAAGGGTTTCACAACACAAGATGGAGGAAAGGGTTTCACAACACAAGATGGAGGAGAGGGTTTCACAACACAAGAAAATATGGAGGAGAGGGTTTTACAATGCAAGACAAGATGTAGGAGAGGGTTTCACAACACAATTCAAGATGTAGGAGAGGTTTTCACAAGACAAGATGGAGGAGAGGTTTTAACATTAGAAGAAAAGATGGAGGAGAGGGTTTCACAACACAAGTCAAGACGAAGGAGAGGGTTTCACAAGACAAGATGGAGAAGAAGGTTTTACAGTGCAAGACAAGATGGAGGAGAGGGTTTCACAACACAAGAGAATATAGAGGAGAGGGTTTCACAACACAAGATGGAGGAGAGGGTTTCACAACACAAGACAGATGGAGGAAAGGTTTTTACAACACAAGACAAGATGGAGGAGAGGGTTTCACAATGCAACACAAGATGGAGGAGAGGATTTCACAACACAAGATGGAGGAAAAGGTTTCACAACACAAGATGGAGGAAAGGGTTTCACAGCACAAGATGGAGGAGAGGGTTTCACAACACAAGATGGAGGAAAAGGTTTCACAACACAAGATGGAGGAAAGGGTTTCATAACACAAGATGGAGGAGAGGGTTTCACAACACAAGAGAAGATGGAGGAGAGGGTTTTACAACACAAGATGGAGGAGAGGGTTTCACAAGAAAAGATGGAGGAGAGGATTTCACATCACAAGACATGATGTAGGAGAGGGTTTCACAACACAAATCAAGATGGAGGAGAGAGATTCACAAGACAAGATGGAGAAGAGGGTTTTACAATGTAAGACAAGATGGAGGAGAGGGTTTTACAACACAAGTCAAGATGGAGGAGAGGGTTTCACAACAAAAGACAAGATGGAGGAGAGGGTTTCACAACACAAGACAAGATGGAGGAGAGGGTTTCACAACACAAGACAAGATAGAGGAGAGGGTTTCACTACACAAGACAAGATGGAGGAAAAGGTTTCACATCACACCACAAGATGGAGGATAGGGTTTCACAACACAAGACAAGATGGAGGTGAGGGTTTCACAACACAACATAAATTGGAGGAGAGCGTTTTACAACACAAGTCAAGATGGAGGAGAGGAATTCACATCACAAGATGGAGTAGAAGGTTTCACAAGACAAGATGGAGGAGAGAATTTCACATCACAAGTCAATAAAGAGGAGAGGGTTTCACAAGACAAGATGGAGAAGAGGGTTTCACAACACAAGATGGAGGAGAGGGTTTCACACCACAAGACAGATGGAGAAAGGTTTTCACAACACAAGACAATAAAGAGGAGAGGGTTTCACAAGACAAGATGGAGGAGAGGGTTTCACAACACAAGATGGAGGAAAAGGTTTCACAACAGAAGATGGAGGAAAGGGTTTCACAACACAAGATGGAGGAGAGGGTTTCACAACACAAGAGAAGATGGAGGAGAGGGTTTCACAACACAAGATGGAGGAGAGGGTTTCACAAGAAAAGATGGAGGAGAGGATTTCACATCACAAGAAAAGATGTAGGAGAGGGTTTTACAATGCAAGACAAGATGTAGGAGAGGGTTTCACAACACAAATCAAGATGGAGGAGGGAGATTCAGAAGACAAGATGGAGAAGAGGGTTTTACAATGTAAGACAATATGGAAGAGAGGGTTTTACAACACAAGTCAAGATGGAGGAGAGAGTTTCACAACAAAAGACAAGGAGGAGAGGGTTTCACAACACAAGACAAGATGGAGGAGAGGGTTTCACAACACAAGACAAGATGGAGGAGAGGGTTTCACTACACAAGACAAGATGGAGGAGAGGGTTTCACAACACAAGACAAGATGGAGGAGAGGGTTTCACAAGACAAGATGGAGGAGAGGGTTTCACAACACAAGTCAAGATGGAGGAGAGGGTTTCACAACACAAGATGGAGGAGAGGTTTTAACATTATAAGAAAAGATGGAGGAGAGGGTTTCACAACATAAGAGAAGATGGAGAAGAGGGTTTCACAACACAAGACAAGATGTAGGAGAGGGTTTCACAACACAAGATGGAGGAAAGGGTTTCACAACACAAGATGGAGGAAAGGGTTTCACAAGACAAGATGGAGGAGAGGGTTTCACAACACAAGTCAAGATGAAGGAGAGGGTTTCACAAGACAAGATGGAGAAGAGGGTTTTACAATGCAACTCAAGATGGAGGAGAGGATTTCACAACACAAGATGGAGGAGAGGGTTTCACAACACAAGATGGATTAGAGAGATTCACAAGACAAGATGGAGAAGAGGGTTTTACAACGTAAGACAAGATGGAGGAGAGGGTTTCACAACACAAGACAAGATGGAGGAGAGGGTTTCACAACACAAGACAAGATGGAGGAGAGGGTTTCACTACACAAGACAAGATGGAGGAAAAGGTTTCACATCACACCACAAGATGGAGGAGAGGGTTTCACAACACAAGACAAGATGGAGGAGAGGGTTTCACAGCACAACATAATTTGGATGAGAGCATTTCATAACACAAGTCAAGATGGAGGATTTCACATCACAAGATGGAGGAGAGGGTTTCACAACACAAGATGGAGGAGAGGATTTCACATCACAAGAAAAGATGCAGGAGAGAGTTTCTCAACACAAGACAAGATGGAGGAGAGGGTTTCACAACACAAGAGTAGATGGAGGAGTGGGTTTCACAACACAATTCAAGATGGAGGAGAGGGTTTCACAAGGCAAGATGGAGAAGAGGATTTTACAATTTGAGACACCCATGACTCTGTGGCCAAGCACTCTTCCAACTCAATCATCAAGTTTGCAGACGACACAACAGTAGTAGGCTTGATTACCAACGATGAGACAGCCTACAGGGAGGAGGTGAGGGCTCTGGGAGTGTGGTGCCAGGAAAACAACCTCTCATTCAACGTCAAGAAAACTAAGGAGATGATCGTGGACTTCAGGAAACTGCAGAAGATGCACCCCCCTATCCACATCAACGGGACCGCAGTAGAGAAGGTGGAAAGCTTCAAGTTCCTCGGCGTACAAATCACTGAAATGGTCCACCCACACAGACAGTGTGGTGTAGAAGACGCAACGTATTGCCGGGGGCAAACTTCCCGCCCTCCAGGACACCTTCTGCACCCGATGTCACAGGAATGCCAAAAAGATCATCAAAGACATCAACCACCCGAGCCACGGCCTGTTTACCCTGCTGTCATCCAGAAGGCGAGGTCAGTACAGGTGCATCAAGGCTGGGACAGAGAGACTGAAAAACAGCTTCTATCTCAAGGCCATCAGACTGTTAAATAGCCATCATTGGCTGCCTATAGACACTGATTAGAAATCACTGGCCACTTTAAGGAAATGAAACACATACATTTTCCGTATCTTGCACTACTCTTCTCATATGTTTAAACTGTACACTATACTATTCTTCAGTATTTTAGTCACTTAATCGTGTTTATATACTGCATCACCAATCTATTATGTGTATACTGTATATTATAATACTTCCTGTCTAATAACAATAACCACACCAGATGTAATATAACAGACTTCCTGTCTAATGCAACAATAACCACACTAATCCATATGTAATATAATATATATGATTTTATTAGAGGCATATAATAATCTATATAAGCAATATATCAGAACTCCATCATGTCTAGTCAGCTGTATGGTGTTACACATCAATATATCAGAACTCCATCATGTCTAGTCAGCTGTATGGTGTTACACATCAATATATCAGAACTCCATCATGTCTAGTCAGCTGTATGGTGTTACACATCAATATATCAGAACTCCATCATGTCTAGTCAGCTGTATGGTGTTACACATCAATATATCAGAATTCCATCATGTCTAGTCAGCTGTATGGTGTTACACATCAATATATCAGAACTCCATCATGTCTAGTCAGCTGTATGGTGTTACACATCAATATATCAGAACTCCATCATGTCTAGTCAGCTGTATGGTGTTACACATCAATATATCAGAACTCCATCATGTCTAGTCAGCTGTATGGTGTTACACATCAATGTAGTTCAGAGTTACACTGATGAGTGTTCTCAATAAAATCATATTTGGTTTATTCTAAATGAACGTAAAACCCCCAGTTCAGTCCTTTATGTACATAACAGCTCTCTGACAAGAGGGGAAGACATGGTTAGGGTCCTAAATGACACCCTATTCCCTATATATAGTGCCCTACTTTTGAACACATTCCTATGGTCCCCTGCACATCTATTTTATACCAGGACTTAATGACCCTGGTATAAAGTAGTGTACTATATATAGGGAATACACAGAGAGTCAAGCCTAGGCTCTGACTGACTTATAGAATAATGAGACTTCCTTCAGTATAAATAAAGTTTAAACTAGAGGCGAGGGTGGGTATTAGCAGTATTAGTTTGTTTTCAAAGCAGCAGTCAGTGGGTGTAGGAGTTGTAGTTATAATGATATTAATCTGGGATCATTGTCTGTCGGTTGGTCAACCCAGGGCCTTATTCAAGAGACTATACATTGTAATGTATACATTTGCCAGGGAATCATGTTTGCTACACAACCCATTTCTTTCTGAATGTTCTGTATAAGGTTTCTCAACGGCTTGCAATAGTCCAGTAACCAACCAGAAATCCCTGTTGGTGGATTCCCAGATTTTCTGCTTCTTCCTAGCCTGGAGAAATTGTCTGTTTGTGTTAACATTCCACTCCTCGTCAAGCCATGTTTGGCAAGACAAACAGTGGAATGATATCTTATCAAACCCAGGCTAGCCTCTTCCCTCCTGATGGTACCCAGGCTAGCCTCTTCCCTCCTGATGGTACCCAGGCTAGCCTCTTCCCTCCTGATGGTACCCAGGCTAGCTTCTTCCCTCCTGATGGTACCCAGGCTGGCCTCTTCCCTCCTGATGGTACCCAGGCTAGCCTCTTCCCTCCTGATGGTACCCAGGCTAGCCTCTTCCCTCCTGATGGTACCCAGGCTAGCCTCTTTCCTCCTGATGGTACCCAGGCTAGCCTCTTCCCTCCTGATGGTACCCAGGCTAGCTTCTTCCCTCCTGATGGTACCCAGGCTAGCCTCTTCCCTCCTGATGGTACCCAGGCTAGCCTCTTCCCACCTGATTGTACCCAGGCTAGCTTCTTCCCTCCTGATGGTACCCAGGCTAGCCTCTTCCCTCCTGATGGTACCCAGGCTAGCCTCTTCCCTCCTGATGGTACCCAGGCTAGCCTCTTCCCTCCTGATGGTACCCAGGCTAGCCTCTTCCCTCCTGATGGTACCCAGGCTAGCCTCTTCCCTCCTGATGGTACCCAGGCTAGCCTCTTCCCTCCTGATGGTACCCAGGCTAGCCTCTTCCCTCCTGATGGTACCCAGGCTAGCCTCTTCCCTCCTGATGGTACCCAGGCTAGCCTCTTCCCTCCTGATGGTACCCAGGCTAGCCTCTTCCCTCCTGATGGTACCCAGGCTAGCCTCTTCCCTCCTGATGGTACCCAGGCTAGCCTCTTCCCTCCTGATGGTACCCAGGCTAGCCTCTTCCCTCCTGATGGTACCCAGGCTAGCCTCTTCCCTCCTGATGGTACCCAGGCTAGCCTCTTCCCTCCTGATGGTACCCAGGCTAGCCTCTTCCCTCCTGATGCCAATATTCCAACCTGGGTTTGTGGTAAACCTGGGAAAGTTACTAGAATTGTGCAACCCTGCTCCCTTATGAACAAGGCCCAGTTGAGCTCTACCACGTCTTCATCTGCTTGCTTGTTGTCATTTGTAACTTTTAACATTTTTATAAAAATAGTTGTCAGATTCATACTATTTACAACCTTCTGGTACAGTGCGTTAGGTCAGCATTTAAATGAAGGTTTTGTCCCAAATGGCACCCTATTCCCTATATAGCACCACTCAAAAGTAGTGCACCATATAGGGCGCAGGGTGCCATTTGGGATTCATATATGACTGTGTCATCCTATAGCTTTCTGTGGGGCTGCTGCTATGGTCTCTCCCTTCGGATGGATTCCATTCTGAAAACATTCCCCCTTCCTCTCCCTCGTTGTTCTGAAAGAGTGTAGATAGGAGCAGTATTGAAACTCCTTCTGAGACAGAAATTTAAAACAACAAGAAAACGGTCACCCTGACCCCGCCACTGCGTTGGGGGGTGGGGCTGGATAAATATAACCACTCATGTACAGAGCTGTGCGTGGGAAAGGGAGCATGTTTTCTGTGAGAAAGTTTCACTGTACTAGTGCACGTGACATTAAAACTGGAAACATCTACTGGAATCCAGCCCAGACTGAGAGCAGAGTGGTGGTATGGCGGTCAGCAACAGCTCCTCTAGTGGTGGGTGGAGTTAAGGTGGTCAGCAGCAGCTCCTCTAGTGGTGGGTGGGGTTAAGGCGGTCAGCAGCAGCTCCTCTAGTGGTGGGTGGGGTTAAGGCGGTCAGCAGCAGCTCCTCTAGTGGGGGTGGGGTTAAGGTGGTCAGCAGCAGCGTTTCTTGTCCACATGGAGTATGCGGTTACAGCGAGGACAGGAGTGGTACACATCCTTAAAGTGTTTCAAGAAGAACGGGATCAGACAGCAGCCCACTACCAACCTGGGAGAGAGGGAGGGAGAGGGGAGAGAGGGAGGGAGAGGGAGAGAGGGAGGGAGAGGGGAGAGACATGGTGTTCAGTTGATTTTAGTCATGTCAAATTCCCTCCAAAGAATCAAGACAGTCGGTAACTCCTCCACCTTTCCTTTCTCTTTGTTCCCCTCTGTCCCTCCCTCCCCTCCCTCTCTCTCTCTCTCTCTCTCTCTCTCTCTCTCTCTGTCTCTCTCTGTCCCCTCCCCTTTATGTCTCTCTCCGAGGATGAAGACCACATTATAGGTCCCTCTGTTCCCCTCTGTCTCTCCCCCCTCTCTCTCTCTCCTCCCCCTCAGAGGATGAAGACCACTTTATAGGTCCCTCTGTTCCCCTCTGCCCTCCCTCTCTCTCTCCCCTCCCCCTTCCCTTCTTTACTCACCCACAGAGGATGAAGAGGATGCACGCGAGCCAGGCGAAGGCCCCAACTTTATAGGTGACGTTAGTCATCACTTGTTGTTGACATGAAGTACAGGTGGTCATACCCTCTGTACGGCCCAGTTCTGTCTCATGACTCACAAACTTCTGAGTAGGAGTTCCACCACCTCCTCCAATACCACCTCCTCCAATACCACCTCCTCCACTGGTGTACACTAGGGGAAGAGAGGGAGGAAGGAAGTTATATTTTGTCTGGCTCCAACACTGCTGGTATAACGGGAACGAGGGAAAAAACTGTTGTTTACTGAGTAGAGACGAGAGAGACGGTGGTTTACTGAGTAGAGACGAGAGAGAGACGGTGGTTTAATGAGTAGAGACGAGAGAGAGACGGTGGTTTAATGAGTAGAGACGAGAGAGACAGTGGTTTACTGAGTAGAGACAAGAGAGACGGTGGTTTAATGAGTAGAGACGAGAGAGACGGTGGTTTAATGAGTAGAGACGAGAGAGACGGTGGTTTAATGAGTAGAGACGAGAGACGTTGGTTTACTGAGTAGAGACAAGAGAGACGGTGGTTTAATGAGTAGAGACAAGAGAGACGGTGGTTTAATGAGTACAGACGAGAGAGAGACAGTGGTTTAATGAGTAGAGACAAGAGAGACAGTGGTTTTGAGACGAGAGAGACTTATGCTTTCTTCAAATGCCTCTTTGGAAATTTTGAATTTACCAGTTATAAATACGCCATGATTGTGTTGAAGTGCTTTTGAAGTTAGAACATTTCTTCAACAAATGAGATGTAATTTGATCTAGCTAGATGAGCTAGCTGATGTTGCCACAGTTCTGGTGTTGCGTGCTTGCGTATGGTATACATGAGGCTAAAGACAGGAAGTGCTTACCTGGCTTGGCCTGAGCCTGAGTCATAGAGTAGTCATTGGAGGGGATGGTGGAGGAAGGAGGGTTGAAGGGTGTATGGACATGATACACCTTCACTCCATCATCACCTTGTCCATCAACTGGAACAGAGGGGGAGACAGAGGGAGGGAGGGAGGGAGGGAGGGAGGGAGGGAGGGAGGGAGGGAGGGAGGGAGGGAGGGAGGGAGGGAGGGAGGGAGGGAGGGAGGAAAGGAGTGGGAGATAGAGTGGAGGAAGAGAAGGACAGAGAGATTGAGAGAGAGTGAGAGAGTTGTGGGGGATAGAGAGTTAGGAAAAGAGAAAGAGAGAGGTTGATTAGAAATCAGACTACAATCTATAGCGAGAGACACCTGGAACCTATATGATACACAGGTACAGTATAGATACAACCTGGGACGTAACCTATATGATACACAGGTACAGTATAGATACAACCTGGGACGTAACCTATATGATACACAGGTAAAGTATAGATACAACCTGGGACGTAACCTATATGATACACAGGTACAGTATAGATACAACCTGGGACGTAACCTATATGATACACAGGTACAGTATAGATACAACCTGGGACGTAACCTATATGATACACAGGTACAGTATAGATACAACCTGGGACGTAACCTATATGATACACAGGTACAGTATAGATACAACCTGGGACGTAACCTATATAATACACAGGTACAGTATAGATACAACCTGGGACGTAACCTATATGATACACAGATACATTATAGATACAACCTGGGACGTAACCTATATGATACACAGGTACAGTATAGATACAACCTGGGACGTAACCTATATGATACACAGGTACAGTGTAGATACAACCTGGGACGTAACCTATATGATACACAGGTACAGTATAGATACAACCTGGGACGTAACCTATATGATACACAGGTACAGTATAGATACAACCTGGGACGTAACCTATATGATACACAGGTACAGTATAGATACAACCTGGGACGTAACCTATATGATACACAGGTACAGTATAGATACAACCTGGGACGTAACCTATATGATACACAGGTACAGTATAGATACAACCTGGTACGTAACCTATATGATACACAGGTAAAGTATAGATACAACCTGGGACGTAACCTATATGATACACAGGTACAGTATAGATACAACCTGGGACGTAACCTATATGATACACAGGTAAAGTATAGATACAACCTGGGACGTAACCTATATGATACACAGGTACGGTATAGATACAACCTGGGACGTAACCTATATGATACACAGGTACGGTATAGATACAACCTGGGACGTAACCTATATGATACACAGATACGGTATAGATACAACCTGGGACGTAACCTATATGATACACAGGTACGGTATAGATACAACCTGGGACGTAACCTATATGATACACAGGTACAGTGTAGATACAACCTGGGACGTAACCTATATGATACACAGGTACAGTATAGATACAACCTGGGACGTAACCTATATGATACACAGGTACAGTATAGATACAACCTGGGACGTAACCTATATGATACACAGGTACAGTATAGATACAACCTGGGACGTAACCTATATGATACACAGGTACAGTATAGATACAACCTGGTACGTAACCTATATGATACACAGGTACAGTGAAGATACAACCTGGGACGTAACCTAAATGATACACAGGTACAGTATAGATACAACCTGGGACGTAACCTATATGATACACAGGTACAGTATAGATACAACCTGGGACGTAACCTATATGATACACAGGTACAGTATAGATACAACCTGGTACGTAACCTATATGATACACAGGTACAGTGAAGATACAACCTGGGACGTAACCTATATGATACACAGGTACAGTATAGATACAACCTGGGACGTAACCTATATGATACACAGGTACAGTATAGATACAACCTGGGACGTAACCTATATGATACACAGGTACAGTATAGATACAACCTGGGACGTAACCTATATGATACACAGGTACAGTATAGATACAACCTGGGACGTAACCTATATGATACACAGGTACGGTATAGATACAACCTGGGACGTAACCTATATGATACACAGGTACAGTATAGATACAACCTGGGACGTAACCTATATGATACACAGGTACAGTGTAGATACAACCTGGGACGTAACCTATATGATACACAGGTACAGTATAGATACAACCTGGGACGTAACCTATATGATACACAGGTACAGTGTAGATACAACCTGGGACGTAACCTATATGATACACAGGTACAGTATAGATACAACCTGGGACGTAACCTATATGATACACAGGTACAGTGTAGATACAACCTGGGACGTAACCTATATGATACACAGGTACAGTGTAGATACAACCTGGGACGTAACCTATATGATACACAGGTACAGTGTAGATACAACCTGGGACGTAACCTATATGATACACAGATACAACCTGGGACGTAACCTATATGATACACAGGTACAGTGTAGATACAACCTGGGACGTAACCTATATGATACACAGGTACAGTATAGATACAACCTGGGACGTAACCTATATGATACACAGGTACAGTGTAGATACAACCTGGGACGTAACCTATATGATACACAGGTACAGTATAGATACAACCTGGGACGTAACCTATATGATACACAGGTACAGTGTAGATACAACCTGGGACGTAACCTATATGATACACAGGTACAGTATAGATACAACCTGGGACGTAACCTATATGATACACAGGTACAGTGTAGATACAACCTGGGACGTAACCTATATGATACACAGGTACAGTGTAGATACAACCTGGGACGTAACCTATATGATACACAGGTACAGTATAGATACAACCTGGGACGTAACCTATATGATACACAGGTACAGTGTAGATACAACCTGGGACGTAACCTATATGATACACAGGTACAGTGTAGATACAACCTGGGACGTAACCTATATGATACACAGGTACAGTGTAGATACAACCTGGGACGTAACCTATATGATACACAGGTACAGTGTAGATACAACCTGGGACGTAACCTATATGATACACAGGTACAGTGTAGATACAACCTGGGACGTAACCTATATGATACACAGGTACAGTATAGATACAACCTGGGACGTAACCTATATGATACACAGGTACAGTATAGATACAACCTGGGACGTAATAGTTCAGTACAACATAACTTTATTGTCTGCATGTTACAGTGAACAACAGAATGTAGACTTACCTGGTATGATGTAGGGTGGAGGGTTTTTTCCATCTGCACTCATTCTCCTTTGCTGGGTTTTCTGTAAGAGGGGTCAGGGGTCAGGGGTCAGGTGCAATCACCATACACACTATAAGATCAACATCGTGTTCTGGAGCAAGCCAGGCTCATAAGGACTGAATCAACCAATCATCATCTCCAATCAAACTTAAATCAGGTGTGTTGGATCAGGGCTGGAGAAAGAGGATTCTGCCTAAATGCTTCCCAAATCATCTAGAAGCTCATGTCAACCTCTATGAAGGGTTTATAAACCGTGACATATTTACCATTATAGGTTCAATTGCCAAATGTGACATAAAGCACTATGTTTACACCCCACCCGTGACATAAAGCACTATGTTTACACCCCACCCGTGACATAAAGCACTATGTTTACACCCCACCCGTGACATAAAGCACTATGTTTACACCCCACCCGTGACATAAAGCACTATGTTTACACCCCACCCGTGACATAAAGCACTATGTTTACACCCCACCCGTGACATAAAGCACTATGTTTACACCCCACCCGTGACATAAAGCACTATGTTTACACCCCACCCGTGACATAAAGCACTATGTTTACACCCCACCCGTGACATAAAGCACTATGTTTACACCCCACCCGTGACATAAAGCACTATGTTTACACCCCACCCGTGACATAAAGCACTATGTTTACACCCCACCCGTGACATAAAACACTATGTTTACACCCCACCCGTGACATAAAGCACTATGTTTACACCCCACCCGTGACATAAAGCACTATTTTTACACCTCACCCGTGACATAAAGCATTATGTTTACACCCCACCCGTGACATAAAGCATTATTTTTACACCTCACCCGTGACATAAAGCACTATGTTTACACACCATTTATAGAGGACGACATACACATATAGATGTTTTGAGAAGCATTTATGTAGTGCTTATGAAGCCCCTATGTAGGCTATATAAAGCCTTTACAAGTTGTACTTGGTTTAAAGTGGGACTGAAGTGAGGCCTAACATATGAAGTCAGCCCCTCTAAAATGTGTGCCACTGTCGTTGTTATAACTATGCAAGTCCAACCAAGGCTGACATTATGCTCCATTCAGTCACTAGGTGGTGCTATAACCCCAGGTACGGATAAGACACACACACACACACACACACACAGACACACACACAAAGACACACACATACAGAGACACACATAGACACACCGACATAGACACACACACAGAGACACACACACACAGAGAAACATACACACACACATACACACACAGAGAGAGAGAGACACACACACACACACAGCGAGAGAGACATACACACACACAGAGACACACACACAGAGACACACACACACACACACACAAACAAAGAGAGAGACATACACAGAGAGAGACATACACAGAGAGAGACATACACACACACAGAGACAGACACACAGAGAGAGACATACACACACACAGAGAGAGAGACATACACACACAGAGACACACACACAGAGAAACATACACACACACACACATACACACACACAGAGAGACACACACACAGAGACACACACACACACACACACAGAGAGAGAGACATACACAGAGAGAGACATACACACACACAGAGACAGACACAGAGACAAACACATATATACACACAAACACACACTCTCTCCACAGCTGAAACCTGTCATTCATCATCCTCCACTAAGATAGATAGATAGATAGATAGATAGATAGATAGATAGATAGATAGATAGATAGATAGATAGATAGATAGATAGATAGATAGATAGATAGATAGATAGATAGATAGATAGATAGATAGATAGATAGATAGATAGATAGATAGATAGATAGATAGATAGATAGATAGATAGATAGATAGATAGATAGATAGATAGATAGATAGATAGATAGATAGATAGATAGATAGATAGATAGATAGATAGATAGATAGATAGATAGATAGATAGATAGATAGATAGGTACTTTATTGATCCCCGGGGGGGAAATTTCATTGTCAAGCAGCTACAACAAAACACAGGGCAGGTGCAAAATGCCACAACGAAAGTACACAAAAGACAGATACACGATACATGATACATAGAGCGGCAGTATGAAAAAGTATAGAAATACAAGATATCTGGAGTGCAAAAAAAGCTATAAAAAGACTGCATAGTATGGGTGGTTGGCTGAATATGTACACTATACATTGGTGGATGTTGGATGGTTAACTATACTATACAGGTCGATGGCAGAGAAATACTTCAGTAGCTAAAAATGCGTATGATATGAGCGAGGGTAATAATAGTTTACTTAATAGACAGACTGGCCAAATGAACAGGTAAGTTAATATTTTGCCTGGTTAAATTAGCTGTACAGTTAGGTATACAGTTATATTTACAGGTAAGTGAATATTTGCATGATTACATAAACTGTTCAGGTAAATGACAGGAAGAGATACTTTAATAGCTAAATGTGTGTATGATATCATTTGGGGTAATAATAGTAATTCCCTTAAAATACAGTCTTTAGTGTGCAGGGTTGAATTACAGATAACTGCACGTATTACACATTCGATATACTAAAAGCAATGAGAAAAGGTGCAACTGACAGGATACCAATATGCATTCCTGAGTGAATGACTACGTAAGTTAAGTCCAATAATTACTTACAATATTGCACGTGATGTGATATAACAACTGTACATGAGTATGTATATACAGACCTGAATTAATAAATAAGTCCTGAGTGAATGAGTGATTACAGACCAGAGTTACTCACGGATGGATGCATAATTGTTAAACTAGGTCCTAACACCCCAACAGTTCCAGATATATGTTGCCGACGGCACGGCACCCCGGTGAGGCATTAAATAGTCTAATAGCCGCCGGCAGGAAGGACCTCCTGTAGCGCTCTCTGGCACACCGTGGTGGGATCAGTCTGTGACTGAAGGTGCTCCTCTGCGTCATAACCATGGCATGCAGAGGGTGTGTGACGTTGTAACAGTCATGGTAAGAATGGGTGATAACCTTATTGTCCTCTTGTTGATTAGGGAGTGTCGTCTTGTGTCTTTTCAAGTTAACAGGCAGGGCTTCACTAGTCTGTTTAGCTAACCTTCCACTCCTTGTTCTGCATGTCAGATATTAAGCATGAGTGGAATGACAGCTAAACAGACTGGTACCCAGACTAGTGCTCCATTGGGTTGGTTATGAGTCACTGTATTTTAGAGAGCTATGTAGTCTGTATACACTCATGTTTATTGGTTTCCATTAGCTGTTACTATGGCAACAGCTACTCTTGCTGAATTCCACAAAGAAGAAACATTAGATAACAACCATAGACACTGCCGTGTCACTGCAGTCCAGGGTGTTATTTCAGATTAATCATCAAAATAACTGCAGTCCAGGGTGTTATTTCAGATTAATCATCAAAATAACTGCAGTCTAGGGTGTTATTTCAGATTAATCATCAAAATAACTGCAGTCCAGGGTGGTATTTCAGATTAATCATCAAAATAACTGCAGTCCAGGGTGTTATTTCAGATTAATCATCAAAATAACTGCAGTCCAGGGTGTTATTTCAGATTAATCATCAAAATAACTGCAGTCCAGGGTGGTATTTCAGATTAATCATCAAAATAACTGCAGTCCAGGGTGGTATTTCAGATTAATCATCAAAATAACTGCAGTCCAGGGTGTTATTTCAGATTAATCATCAAAATAACTGCAGTCCAGGGTGTTATTTCAGATTAATCATCAAAATAACTGCAGTCCAGGGTGGTATTTCAGATTAATCATCAAAATAACTGCAGTCCAGGGTGGTATTTCAGATGAATCATCAAAATCAGTGTGTGCTAGGAATATGGGACTTTGTCCCAATACTTTTTGTCCCCTAAAATGGTGGGACTACGATTAAAAACGGCTGTAATTTCTAAACGGTTCACCCAATATGGATGAAAATATCCTCAAATTAAAGCTGACAGTCTGAACTCTGAACTTTAACCTCATAGGTATTGTATCATTTCAAAGTGCTGGAGTACAGAGCCAAAACAACAACACTGTCCCAATACTGTTGGAGCTCACTGTATCGGACCCCAATCCACAATCGCCAGAACGTTATATTGTGCTTTTCTACAGCGACCAAATCTCATCTCAATACCGGCTCAGTGTTGTGTTGCTGCTAAATCTGGAATCCTGCAGCCAGGACTTCTGCAAAGGGTTCCATTTGGAAGCCAGAAGACGGACTATCCCAGAGTTTCCCAAACTCTGTCCTGGGGACCCCAAGTGGAGCACATTTAGTTTTTTGCCCTATCACTATGTTCCCCCCTTTGGGTCCACAGGACCGAGTTTGGGAAACTCTGGGCTATCCTATACCTGTTAAACCTGACCTGAGATGGAACTATCTATCTGACCCAAATCTAACTCTACCCCAGGCTCAGACATACGGACCAGCTCCTTTTCTAGAGCTGAGCTATGCCTTCACTGTAACCTGCCTGTAGCCATATATCTGCAAACACACACACACACTGCCCACCCATCCATCATACAAGGAACAGACAGAGAGCTTTGACTGTCAGTCACTCAGTCATCAGCTGTCAGTGGGATTATGCAACATGAAGGATGACTGTCTTAACTAGGGTGGGGACCAAAGACCTACACACACACACACACACACACATATGGAATAGACACACACTCAGTAAACACAGACACATAAACACACACACACACACTGGTGGAAGCCGGAATACACCCGTAGAACACAAGAGGAGGAATGCAGTCATGCAGGATGCTTCCCTTCACTGTCTGTCTCCTCTGGTGTCCTGCAGGATGCTTCCATTCCCTGTCTGTCTCCTCTGGTGTCCTGCAGGATGCTTCCATTCCCTGTCTGTCTCCTCTGGTGTCCTGCAGGATGCTTCCCTTCCCTGTCTGTCTCCTCTGGTGTCCTGCAGGATGCTTCCCTGTCTGTCTCCTCTGGTGTCCTGCAGGATGCTTCCCTTCCCTGTCTGTCTCCTCTGGTGTCCTGCAGGATGCTTCCCCGTATTGAAAGGGATGGCTTAAGATAAATGTACTGAAAACCCCATTGAATGAAAACTCCACAACAGAATTAGTTGGCCAGCAAGTGGGAGGGTTTTCAGCGGTTGAATGAAATGTATTCAGAGTACTTTACATGACTGAAAAAGGGAAGTCTGAATGCCAAATACTGAGAGGTGCGTAGAAAAGGCATACATTCCCATACAAGTCGGAATCAGGCCCTAAATGAGGAAATACAAGGTAAACATACTTTACATCTCTACAGCTTTGCCTTAATGTTTTGATTGTTAAACATTATCACATTGTTACTTGTTACTTGTCATCACTAAATGCCCGAACATAGAGTTAACGAGAGACGCACAACAAAAGCTTTCGCCGCCAAACCATTTGCCAACGCTCCACACAACCTCTAATATATATTTCTCTCTCTTTACATGTGATCAACTATCAACATATCGGAACCACACATCAATACCATCAATAAATTTGCTTTTTATAATAAATGGGTGTTAACCAATGTCTGGACATAATCAGGCAAGACTTTAGCTTAGTGACGGAGGACAAAGGACAATCGTCATAGTGTGTGTGTATATTTTGGTATGTCACGGAATGAGGAACGCTCCCTTTCGGTTTTCCCAGGTTTGTTTCCTGGTACATCAAATCAGCTGGTCAGAGAGACGGGGTGCATAGAGTTGGCTAGAGGGCACACATGTACAAAGCATTTTTAACATGGGCAGGGTCATTCCTACCATACGGTGCCTTTTCTGTCCCCAGGAAATATCCCTTCTTATTGAGTGTAAAATGTGGATTCTAAAAGGCTTTAAATATGAGGTCAGGTGTCATTTACCTTAAAAACACACTAATATGGATCCTGAATGGGAATTGTATTCATTCGGAACACTTTTTTTCAGTGGATGTCGGTGTGCTTGCCATGTCCCTAGGTGTCAATCATCAATTTTCACGAGAAATATAACATATCAAATATTTTAACATTTTGTTAATTAATTATTTATAGTCTTTTTTTCAAAATTATTTTTGCATTTATTTTCATTGTATTCAACATTTTCTGTGTCCCTGATATCACTTTCCACCCTGTTAGTTTGTTGTAAGTCTCCTTTAAGAAAACAGCCCCTTCCCACAATGACATTCACATTCAGGAAGTGCCATCATTTGTTTGGTGGTAAAACTATGGTGCAAAGCTAAATAAATATAAACACATGGTTTTATCTATTTGTCCATGTCCACCCTGTTAGTCTGTTTGTCCCACTCATACATGTCCACCCTGTTAGTCTGTTTGTCCCACTCATACATGTCCACCCTGTTAGTCTGTTTGTCCCACTCATACATGTCCACCCTGTTAGTCTGTTTGTCCCACTCATACATGTCCACCCTGTTAGTATGTTTGTCCCACTCATACATGTCCACCCTGTTAGTCTGTTTGTCCCACTCATACATGTCCACCCTGTTAGTCTGTTTGTCCCACTCATACATGTCCACCCTGTTAGTCTGTTTGTCCCACTCATACATGTCCACCCTGTTAGTATGTTTGTCCCACTCATACATGTCCACCCTGTTAGTCTGTTTGTCCCACTCATACATGTCCACCCTGTTAGTCTGTTTGTCCCACTCATACATGTCCACCCTGTTAGTCTGTTTGTCCCACTCATACATGTCCACCCTGTTAGTCTGTTTGTCCCACTCATACATGTCCACCCTGTTAGTCTGTTTGTCCCACTCATACATGTCCACCCTGTTAGTATGTTTGTCCCACTCATACATGTCCACCCTGTTAGTATGTTTGTCCCACTCATACATGTCCACCCTGTTAGTCTGTTTGTCCCACTCATACATGTCCACCCTGTTAGTATGTTTGTCCCACTCTGGCAGGTTCGCTAGACCTTATTCATAGTTTCCTCGCGGGTAAATGTGTTGGAATTATTAGGGAATTAAGTCAGAATATGTAGACACACCTCCGCCACACCTTCATTTATTCGATCTGCACCCAAAACTAATAGCAGGTGAATAGCATGCTATTATCGTGCTTAAATTCTAGGCCTGAATAGTGCATACAAAGGGAATTAGTTCCATTTACGCACACTTAACTCGGGTCGGAACCTTTTCATTTAAATCACCCACAGAGCTATGGCTAATTTAGACATCTCCACCCTGTTAGGGTTATGCAATAACTGTATGGGGTTGTGCACTTGAGTTTGATGACCTTTTTCGAATATAATACAGGTCCAAAAGTCACCATAGTAGGAATGACCCGGTAGTGCCAATGAGGACTTTAACTATTTTGAAGTATTGTTTTTCTGTCCTCATTATATTCTGTATTTGGTTAATGATGTTTGTCCTCACAAGACACTGTAGAAAGCCTATTTCATTTCAAAATCCCCTGAATGAATCTAAGGTAACTCAATAAATCTGTAATTAATTTTGACGTTTTTGTCAAGGATGTTTTAGTTGCGCAATTTTACATCAAACTAAGGTGTTTGGTGCAGTATTTCTCCAGATAAAAATATGTGACATGTTGTCTCATGTCAACAGTCGGAGCTGCTGAGCAGGTCTGTCTCACTGTCTATGCTATTGGATAGAGAGCAATCACAGCAGCTGTTCATCCCATGTTAGTGGGCAAATGGACATCATCAAATCAAAACCCATCCTTCATTTACCCGTTGTGACGCATGGGATGTTCCAAACTTTGTTTTAGATGAGATTGGCTTTATGACCAAAATGATCCTTTTTACATTTTGTAGAAATTAGAATAACTGTTTCTGACTCATATTGATTCCCATAGGCCGTTTTCAAAGGGATTTGTTGCTTTTTACACCTATTCCATACGACAGGGAGACAACTCCCAAGGCCCTAACCCTAATGACATCACACACCTTGACATGTCATCTCCGTCTTGTTATGTTTCACAGGTGGATAGTGAATGATTAGTATTTCAACAGCTTGCTTTAGTTCTGTTGACATATATTTTTTAGCTTGTCTCATATTTGAAACAACATTACAACACATGAAACTGTGTCAGTGAAATCTATGGAAACACCCCACTGGGCACAGACGTCAGTTCAACGTCTAGTTTTGATTTACACGTGGTTGAGTTGTCAACTAACGTGAATTCAACGTGTAATCAAAAACAAATGTCACCATGTTATTGGATTTAGGTTCAAAGTCGGGTGAAACAAATCTGAAATGTCCTTATGTTGATGACTTTATGCAAATCCAATCAGTTTTCCACGTTGATTCAACATCATCACAGTGATTTTGTACGTGGAAACAAAGTTGATTCAATCAGTTTTTGACCAGTGGGTAAGTTCTAAGTTATCAAATCGCATGAACTTCACACCTGAAATAACCTGAAAGCCACAGGTCAACCCTAACGACCATAACAATGAATGTCATTCAGTACAGAGTCTTACATGTCTAACGACCATAATAATGAATGTCATTCAGTACAGAGTCTTACCTGTCTAACGACCATAATAATGAATGTCATTTAGTACAGAGTCTTACCTGTCTAGCTGTGTAGATATGTGTTGTAGCTGACGGTGATAGTACTGAGAACTCTCTCTCTGCTTCCCTCCTCCCCTTATCCACTCTCAGGCCCCGCCCCCTTATCCACTCCCAGGCCCTGCCCCCTTATCCACTCCCAGGCCCCGCCCCCTCATTAACCTACTCCTGAATATGTCCTAGGAATCTTCCTGGGTGGATAATACTGTACAGGGCCAGTCTCACTGTGTGTTCCAAATCTCATCCTATTCCCTATGTAGTGCACTCATTTTAACCAGGGCCCATCCCTTTTCCATCCAGGGCCCTGGTCAACAATAGTGCAGTATATAGGGTGCCATTTGGGATACATACTGAGTGTGTTTTCTCTCAGTGTTCTCTGTTTCTGTGGGTTTTGTGTTTGTTGGCATGCTGTGTCAGTAGGGTTGGGTCTGTTTCTCAGCAGTATTCTACTCTCACTATAACCTGTTTCTAGCCACCCACCACTACTACCTGACTACTAGTCCTTAGAAGGCTTTCTCACACACACACACTTCCAGTGCATTCGGAAAGTATTCAAACATTTTGTTACGTTACAGCCTTATTTTAAAATTGATGAAATAGTTTTTTTCCCTCATCAATCTACACACAATAATGACAAAACAAAAACAGGTTTTTAGATTTTTTTATTTATTTATAAGAAATATCACATTTACATAAGTATTCAGACCCTTTACTCAGTATGTTGTGGAAGCACATTTGGCAGCGATTACAGCCTGCAGTCTTCTTGGGTATGACGCTACAAGCTTGGCACACCTGTATTCGGGGAGTTTCTCCCATTCTTCTCTGCAGATCCTCTCAAGCTCTATCAGGTTGAATGTGGAGTTGACAGCTATTTTCAGGTCTCTCCAGAGACATTAGATCGAGTTCAAGTCCGGGCTCTGGCTGTGCCACTCAAGGATATTCAGAGACTTGTCCCAAAGCCGCTCCTGCGTTGTCTTGGCTGTGTGCTTAGAATCGTTGGCATTCAGGCCAAAGAGTTCAATCTTGGTTTCATCAGACCAGAGACCATCTTGTTTCGCATTATCTGAGAGTCTTTAGGTGCCTTTTGGAAAACTCCAAGCGGGCTGTCATGTGTCTTTTACTGAAGAGTGGCTTCAGTCTGGCCACTCTACCATAAAGGCCTGATTGGTGGAGTGCTGCAGAGATGGTTGTACTTCTGGTAGGTTCTCCCATCTCCACAGAGGAACTCTGTCAAAGTGACCATTGGGTTCTTGGTCACCTCCCTGACCAAGGCCCTTCTCCCCAGATTGCTCAGTTCGGCCGGGCGGCCAGCTCTAGGAAGAGTCTTAGTGGTTCCAAACGTCTTCCTTTTAAGAATGATGGAGGACACTGTGTTCTTGGGGACCTTCAATGAAGCAGAAAGGTTTTGGTACCCTTCCCCAGATCTGTCTCAGAGCTCTACAGACAATTCCTTTGACCTCATGGCCTTATATAGACAGGTGTGTGCCTTTATAAATCATGTCCAATCAATTGAATTTACTACAGGTAGACTCCAATCAAGTTGTAGAAACATCTCAAGGATGATCAATGGAAACAGGATGCACCTGGGCTCAATTTTGAGTCTGATAGCAAAGGGTCTGAATACTTATGTAAATAAAGTATTTCTGTTTTTAATTTTTAATACATTTGCAAACATTTCTAAAAACCTGTTTTTGCTTTGTCATTATGGGGTATTGTGTATAGATTGATGAGGAAGAACAATTATTTGATCAATTTTAGAATAAGGCTATAACGTAACGAAACGTGGAAAAAGGGAAGGTGTCTGAATACTTTCCAAATGCACTGTTAACACATGAACGCATGCATGCTCGTGCACGCTCATGCAAACATACACACACACACATTTACACACACATTTACACACACATTCTTACTTGACTACTCCTCCCAAACGAGACGCTTCCTTTATCTTGGAATGTGACAGGAGAACAGTGACTCCAAACACCCAGAAAAGGCTACTCTTCTTGATGTTATCCTCACAAATAATCCTGAAAGGTATCAGTCTGGTGTTTTCTGTGATGACCTTAGTGATCACTGTTTTACAGCCCGTGTTCGTAATGGCTGCTCAGTGAAACGACCTGTCCTGATTTGTCATAGACGCTAAAAAACTTTAATGAGCAAGCCTTCCTTCATGAACTGACTTCTGTGAAATGGAATAGAATCAGCTTGATCCCCTCTGTCGAAGACGCTTGGACTTTCTTTTTCATATTTTCAGTGGTATTGTTAACAAACACGCCTCCATAAAGAAAATGAGAATTAAAAACAGGTTCAGCAGAGTTACTTCACCTCAAGAATTGCATTTGGCGAAAGGCCCGGCACACGCTGACTCAGGCTGACTGGCTCTCGTTCAGGAAAATTAGAAATAAGTGCACTCAGGCTATCCGGAAGGCCAAAGTTAGTTACTTTAAGGAAAGGTTCTCTCTCTGTGGGTCTAACTCCAAGACATTCTGGATAACGGTTAAAGACCTGGAGAATAAACCCTCCTCCTAACAGATGCCCATGTCCCTTAAAGTTGATGATGTGGTTGTTACTGACAAAAAGAACATGGCTGAGCTCTTTAATCAACACTTCATTAAGTCAGGATTCATATTTGACTCAGCCATGCCCCCGTGCCCGTCCAACATTTCCCCATCTGCCACCCCTTCTAATGCAACTATCCCCGATGCTTCTCCCTCTTTTTCCCCTGCCCCGCTACAAAGTTTCTCCCTGGCAGTTACTGAGTCCGAGGTACTAAAAGAGCTCCTGAAACTTGACCCCAAAAAACCATCTGGGTCAGATGGTTTAGACCCTTTCTTCTTTAAGGTTGCTGCCCCTATCAGCGCCAAGCCTATCTCTGACCTTTTTAATCCGTCTCTCCGTTCTGGGGAGGTTCCCATTGCTTGGAAGGCAGCCACGGTTCGTCCTTTATTTAAAGGGGAGATCAAGCTGATCCTAACTGTTAGAGGACTGTTTCTATTTTGACCTGTTTATCAAAAGTGTTGGAAAAACTTGTCAATAATCAACTGACTGGCTTTCTTGATGTCTATAGTATTCTCTCTGGTATGCAATCTGGTTTCCGCTCAGGTTATAGATGTGTCACTGCAACCTTAAAGGTCCTCAATGATGTCACCACTGCCCTTGATTCTAAGCAATGTTGTGCTGCTATTTTTATTGACTTGGCCAAAGCTTTTGATACGGCAGACCATTCCATTCTTGTGGGCCGGCTAAGGAGTATTGGTGTCTCTGAGGGGTCCTTGATCTGGTTTGCTAACTACCTCTCTCAAAGAGTGCAGTGTATAAAGTCAGAACATCTGCTGTCACCCCAAGGCTCAATCCTAGGCCAAACGCTCTTCTCAATTTACATCAACAACATAGCTCAGGCAGCAGGAAGCTCTCTCATCCATTTATATGCAGATGATCCAGTCTTATACTCAGCTGGCCCCTCCCCGGATTTTGTGTTAAATGCTCTACAAAAAGCTTTCTTAGTGTCCAACAAGCTTTCTCTACCCTTAACCTTGTTCTGAACACCTCCAAAACAATGGTCATGTGGTTTGGTAAGAAGAATGCCCCTCTCCCCACAGGTGTGATTACTACCTCTGAGGGTTT
>CM042397.1:41555071-41575071 GCA_023634145.1 Thymallus thymallus | reverse complement strand
AGATAGATAGATAGATAGATAGATAGATAGATAGATAGATAGATAGGTACTTTATTGATCCCCCGGGGGGGAAATTTCATTATCAAGCAGCTACAACAAAAACACAGGGCAGGTGCAAAATGCCACAACGAAAGTACACAAAAGACAGATACACGGTACATGATACATAGAGCGGCAGTATGAAAAAGTATAGAAATACAGGATACTGGAGTGCAAAAAAAAGCTATAAAAGTCTATAAAAGGACATTGCGTAGTATGAGTGGTTGGCTGAATATGTACACTATACATTGGTGGATGTTGGATGGTTAACTATACTATACAGGTTGATGGCAGAGAAATACTTCAGTAGCTAATGCGTATGATATGAGCGAGGGTAATAATAGTTTACTTAATAGACAGAATGGGTAAATGAACAGGTAAGTGAAAATTTTGCATGGTTAAATTAGCTGTACAGTTAGGTATACAGTTATATTTACAGATAAGTGAATACTTGCATGTTTACACAAACTGTACAGGTAAATGACAGGAAGAGATACTTTAATAGCTAAATGTGTGTATGATATCATTGGGGTAATAATAGTAATTCCCTTAAAATACAGTCCTTAGTGCGCAGGGTTTAATTACAGACAACTGCACTTATTGCACATTTGATATACTAAAAGCAATGAGAAAAGGTGCAACTGGCAGGATACTAATATGCCTTCCTGAGTGAATGCCTAGGTCCAATAATTACTTACAATATTGCATGTGATATAATATAACAACTGTACATGGGTATGTATATACAGACCTGTATGAATAAGTAGGTCCTGAGTGGATGAGTGCTGACGGAACAGAGTTACTCACGGATGGATGCATAATTGTTAAACTAGGTCCTAGCACCCCAACAGTTCCAGATCTATGTTGCCGACGGCACGGCACCCCGGTGAGGCATTATATAGTCTCATAGCCGCCGGCAGGAAGGACCTCCTGTGGCGCTCTCTGGCACACCGTGGTGGGATCAGTCTGTGACTGAAAGAGCTCCTCTGCGTCATAACCATAGCGTGCAGAGGGTGGGTGACGTTGTCCATGATGGCCAGCAGTTTGGCCAGGATCCGTCTCTCCGCCACCTCCTCTAGAGTGTCAAGGCTCATCCCCAGGACAGAGCTAGCCTTCCTGATCAGCTTATTTACCCGAGAAGCATCACCGGCTTTGATGTTTGCTCCCCAGCACACCACTGCAAAAAAGATGGCACTGGCCACCACAGACTGGTAGAAGGTATGCAGTAGTTTACTGCACACGTTGAAGGACCTGAGCCTCCTCAGAAAGTAGAGTCGGCTCTGGCCCTTTTTGTACAGGGCCCCGGTGTTACCAGCCCATTCCAGTCTGTTGTCCATATGGACCCCCAAGAACTTGTATGACTCAACCATTTCCACATCCATCCCCTTTATAGGGACTGCAGTCAGTTGTGCCTTGGTTCTCCTGAAGTCCACCACCATCTCCTTAGTTTTGCTGATGTTGAGCTGAAGGTGGTTCTGCTCACACCACAACACAAAGTCACTGATTGTGCTCCTGTACTCCTCCTCCTGCCCACCCCTGATGCACCCTACAATAGCAGAGTCATCCGAGAACTTCTGTAGGTGGCATGTTTCAGAGTTATATCTGAAGTCGGAGGTGTAGAGGGTGAACAGGAAGGGGGACAGGACCGTACCCTGGGGGGCCCCTGTGTTGCTAACTGCCCGTTCTGACACACAGCTCTGTAGTCGCACAAATTGTGGCCTACCGGTCAGGTAGTCCGTGACCCAGGAGACTAAGGGTGCTTCCACTTTCATCCTCCTCATCTTCTCACCCAGTAGCAGGGGCTGAATGGTATTGAAGGCACTGGAGAAGTCAAAAAACATGACCCTCACAGTGCAACCTGCGTTGTCCAGGTGAGAGTAGGCCCTCTGCAGAAGGTAGATGATTGCATCATCCACCCCGATGTTGCGCTGGTATGCAAACTGCAGGGGGTCCATTGATGAACACACCAGGGGTCTGAGGTGAGCGAGGACTAACCTTTCCAGGGTCTTCATGATGTGGGATGTTAGCGCTACAGGTCTGAAGTCATTCAGGACAGTGGGGTGTGCCTTCTTGGGCACTGGGACGAGGCAGGATGTTTTCCACAGCACAGGGACCCTTTCTAGGCTCAGGCTAAGGTTGAAAAGACGCTGGAGTATTCCACACAGTTGGTCAGCACAGACCCTCAGCACCCTTGGGCTGATGCCATCGGGGCCCGCCGCTTTCCACTGGTGTAGTCTCTCCAGCTCTCTCTTCACTTGGTTGGTGGTGAAAGCCAGCCCAGGTAGGGAGGTGGGGGGAAGGGGGGTGTTGAGGATCAGTCCAGGGGGGGCAGGGGCGGAGGTGGGGTCACTGATTGTCTCAGCAGAGGTGCTGTGAGCAAAGTGGGGGTGGGATAGCCGTGAGGGTGTGTGGTCTGGGGAGCTGGAGGGGAGGTGGACAGGGCCAGTATCGAACCTGTTAAAAAATTGGTTCAGCTCATTGGCTCTGTCCTGGGTCCCCTCCGTCTGCCCACTGTTTGACTTTTTGAAGCCAGTGATATTTCTCATACCCTTCCACACCTCTCTCACCTGGCTCTGCCTCAGCTTGTCCTCCATCTTCTCCTTATACACTCTCTTCCCCTCAGCAATCCGCAACTTCAGCTCCCTCTGGACGCATTTCAATTTGTCCTTGTCCTTCTCCTTGAAGGCCCTCTTCTTCTCATTCAGCAGGGCCTTCAGGTCGCTGGTGACCCAGGGTTTATTGTTTGGGAAACAGCGTACCTTCCTGGTGGGTACAGTGTTGTCTACACAAAAATTAATATAGTCTGTTATGCAGTCAGTGAGTCCATCGATGTCCTCCCCATGAGCCTCACAGAACACATCCCAGTCTGTTGTTTCAAAGCAGTCCTGTAGGGCCTCATTCGCCTCCGGGGACCATCTCCTAATAGTCCTGGTGGTTGCAGGCTGCTGTTGGACCATAGGCCTGTAGAGTGGGGTGAGGTGGACAAGGTTGTGATCCGATCTACCGAGGGGAGGGAGTGCAGTGGAGTTGTATGCATCCTTCACATTAGCATATAACAAGTCCAGAGTTTTATTATTCCTGGTTGGGCACTTCACGAACTGTTTGAACGTGGGCAGCGTGGAAGAGAGAGATGCATGGTTAAAATCCCCCGAAATTGCAAAGAAAGCACTGGGATGCGCTGTCTGTAACCTCGCGATAACAGAGTGGATGACGTCACACGCTGCGTTTGCGTCAGCGGAGGGCGGGATGTAAACAATAACAGCAATGGCCGCCGTGAATTCCCTAGGTAGATAGTAGGGTCTCAGGCTAACGGCTAGCAGTTCAATGTCCGGGCTACAAAACTTTTCCTTAAGAGTAATATGGTTCGGATGACACCATCTGTTGTTAACTAATAAAGCCAGCCCACCACCCTTACTCTTACCGGAAGAGACGCGATCCCTGTCCGCTGTGATGGTCTGGAAACCGTCGATAGTGACGTTCTGTATGGGGATGTTATCGTTCAGCCAAGTCTCAGTAAAACACATTAGGCTAGCTTCCCGATAAATCCTTTGTCCACGAACAAGTCCCGCCAACTCATCCATCTTGTTATGTAGACACCTCACATTGCCCATAATAATAGACGGTATAACCGGCTTGTACTTGAACCTCCTCCGCTTTGCCTTACATTTCAATCCCGCCCTGCATCCACGGCGTCGTCTTTTCAATTCGTCCGGAATATCAAACTTTTCCCTGGGGAGCAGCAGCGCTGCGTGGGCTAAATCCAGGAGCTGGGCTCTGTTGTAAACAATAACAGTTGACGACTCCTGTCGACGTTCAGCTGCGATAAAATCCATAAAATCCATAATCCTGAACTGTTATAGTTCGACTGTAGCAAAATAAAAAAATAAAACTAAAGAAAATAGACGAAAGAAAACGAACTAAAACAACAATTAATGCACGGACAACGGGAGCTGCTTAAAAGGCGACCACTCAGGGCGGCGCCAAACAGGGCGGCGAAAAGGCGACCAACAGGGCGGCAATGTATCTCTGGTTTAGAATGGAGTTCTGGTTTAGAATGGAGCTCTGGTTTAGAATGGAGTTCTTGTTTAGACTGTATCTCTGGTTTAGAATGTATCTCTGGTTTAGAATGTATCTCTGGTTTAGAATGTATCTCTGGTTTAGAATATATCTCTGGTTTAGAATGTATCTCTGGTTTAGAATGTATCTCTGGTTTAGAATGTATCTCTGGTTTAGAATGTATCTCTGGTTTAGAATGTATCTCTGGTTTAGAATGGAGTTCTGGTTTAGAATGGAGCTCTGGTTTAGAATGGAGTTCTTGTTTAGACTGTATCTCTGGTTTAGAATGTATCTCTGGTTTAGAATGTATCTCTGGTTTAGAATGTATCTCTGGTTTAGAATGGAAGTTTTTTAGTGTGATCTTTCACTGTTTGTGTCAGTCACTCCCTCCTCCCTCTCCTCTTCCTTCCTCCCCCTCCCCTTCTCTCCCCTCCTTCTCTCCCCTCCCCTTACCCCACCAGCCCCCAACCACTCCCAGGGAACAGGGTGAGGTCCATCAGAAGGTGTGTGTGTGTGTGTGAGTGATGTGGAGAGTGTCGGCTCTGACTATGTTGTATTTACAGGCGTGGTACGTGTGTGTTGCCGTTCGACCTGATCAACTACATTTCTAAGCCCAGACCAAACCTTGTTTTGTGTTCTCTGCATTCCACAACAGGGCTGTGAGCATTCTTTATGTGTGTGTTTGCATACGTGTGTGCATGCGTGTTTGTGTGTCTGTTCTGAGGTTTTTGCCAATGACGAAGCAAGTTCAGGAAGTCTACCGTACGGTAGCCATCATCAAAGCAGCCTGAACCACTCAGACTACATTACACATAACATTACTGTACCATAAGGTAGTTATGTGTGTCCGTCATTATCTTCCTGTAGTATACACATATTTTATGACTATCTGTTCAGAGGAGAGGAATGTGTTCCAAATGGCTGGAGCCTGTTCTAAAGCAGTGCCCTAAATAGGGAATAGGGAGGAATCCATAGACCTATTGGCCAAAACTATTATGTTCATAGAGCTGTGTATCATAACACAATACTGAAGCTGTGACGTCTATTGGTTTCATCATAACACAATACTGAAGCTGTGATGTCTATTGGTTTCATCATAACACAATACTGAAGCTGTGATGTCTATTGGTTTCATCATAACACAATACTGAAGCTGTGATGTCTATTGGTTTCATCATAATACAATACTGAAGCTGTGTGTCTCAGTGTCCATCCCAATGGCTACAGGGTGTGTCTCAGTGTCCATCCCAATGGCTACAGGGTGTGTCTCAGTGTCCATCCCTATGGCTACAGGGTGTGTCTCAGTGTCCATCCCAATGGCTACAGGGTGTGTCTCAGTGTCCATCCCTATGGCTACAGGGTGTGTCTCAGTGTCCATCCCTATGGCTACAGGGTGTGTCTCAGTGTCCATCCCTATGGCTAAAGGGTGTGTCTCAGTGTCCATCCCTATGGCTACAGGGTGTGTCTCAGTGTCCATCCCAATGGCTACAGGGGGTGTCTCAGTGTCCATCCCAATGGCTACAGGGTGTGTCTCAGTGTCCATCCCTATTGCTACAGGGTGTGTCTCAGTGTCCATCCCTATTGCTACAGGGTGTGTCTCAGTGTCCATCCCAATGGCTACAGGGTGTGTCTCAGTGTCCATCCCTATGGCTACAGGGTGTGTCTCAGTGTCCATCCCAATGGCTACAGGGTGTGTCTCAGTGTCCATCCCTATGGCTACAGGGTGTGTCTCAGTGTCCATCCCTATGGCTACAGGGTGTGTCTCAGTGTCCATCCCTATGGCTAAAGGGTGTGTCTCAGTGTCCATCCCTATGGCTACAGGGTGTGTCTCAGTGTCCATCCCAATGGCTACAGGGGGTGTCTCAGTGTCCATCCCAATGGCTACAGGGTGTGTCTCAGTGTCCATCCCTATTGCTACTGTCCATCCCTATTGCTACAGGGTGTGTCTCAGTGTCCATCCCTATGGATACAGGGTGTGTCTCAGTGTCCATCCCAATGGCTACAGGGTGTGTCTCAGTGTCCATTGTTGGGAAGAAATCAAAATTAGATTGGTAACATAGAGTCGTATGCAAAGGTTTGGGCACCCATGACAATTTCCATGATTTCCATTTATAAATAATTGGGTGTTTGGATCAGCAATTTCATTTTGATCTATCAAATAACTGATGGACACAGTAATATTTCAGTAGTGAAATTAGGTTTATTGGATTAACAGAAAATGTTCAATATGCATCAAAACGAAATTAGACAGGTGCATAAATTTGGGCCCCAACAGAAAAATCATCAATATTTAGTAGAGCCTCCTTTTGCTAAAATAACAGCCTCTAGACGCTTCCTATAGCCTCTAATGAGTGTTTGGATTCTGGATGAAGGTATTTTGGACCATTCCTCCTTACAAAACATCTCCAGTTCAGTTAGGTTTGATGTTTGCCGAGCATGGACAGCCCGCTTCAAATCATCCCACAGATTCTCAATGATATTCAGGTCTGGGGACTGGGATGGCCATTCCAGAACATTGTACTTGTTCCTCTGCATAAATGCCCAGGTAGATTTTGAGCAGTGTTTTGGGTCGTTGTCTTGTTGAAATATCCAGCCCCGGCGTAACTTCAACTTTGTGACTGATTCTTCAACATTATTCCCAAGAATCTGCTGATATTGAGTGGAATCCATGCGACCCTCAACTTTAACAAGATTCCCAGCACCAGCACTGGCCACACAGCCCCACAGCATGATGGAACCCCCACCAAATTTTACTGTGGGTAGCAAGTGTTTTTCTTGGAACGCTGTGTTCTTTTGCCGCCATGCATAACGCCCCTTGTTATGACCAAATAACTCAATCTTTGTGTCATCCGTCCACAGCACCTTATTCCAAAATGAAGCTGGCTTGTCCAAATGTGCGTTTGCATACCTCAAGCGTGTGTGCAGAAAAGGCTTCTTCCGCATCACTCTCCCGTACAGCTTCACCTTGTGCAAAGTGTGCTGAATTGTTGAACGATGCACAGTGACACCATCTGCAGCAAGATTATGTTGTAGGTCTTTGGAGGTGGTCTGTGGGCTGTTTTTGACCGTTCTCACCATCCTTCGCCTTTGCCTCTCCGATATTTTACTTGGCCTGCCACTTCTGGCCTTAACAAGAACTGTGCCTGTGGTCTTCCATTTCCTCACTATGGACACTGACAGCTTACATCTCTGTGATAGCTTTTTGTAGCCTTCCCCTAAACCATAATGTTGAACAATCTTTGTTTTCAGGTCATTTGAGAGTTGTTTTGAGGCCCCCATGTTGCCACTCTTCAAAGGAGAGTCAAACAACTTGCAATTGGCCACCTTAAATACCTTTTCTCATGATTGGATGCACTTGTCTATGAAGTTCAAGGCTTAATGAGCTCACCAAACCAATTGTGTGTTCCAATTAATCAGTGCTAAGTAGTTACAGGTATTCAAATCAACAGAATGACAAGGGTGCCCACATTTTTGCATAGCCTATTTTTCACATCTGATTTAATTTTATACAATATTGCTACACTAAAAATCTTTGTCTGGACAATACCCCAGTACTCAGCTTTTATTAGAAAATGAATGGCATGCCACTGTGATCATTTTCTGTGACGACAGAGTAAATTATTATGCAGCCTCAGAGGGGTGCCCAAACTTTTGCATACGACTGTAGATAATTAAGATGTCTTGTTTTGCACAATATGCTTATATGTAGAATGTATCCTTTTGGACTCTGGGGTTGATACAGAAACTACAGGCTGTCCAGCTGATGTTTCACCAGGGAGCAGCCCCAGAGATACAGATACTACAGGCTGCCCAGCTGATGTTTCACCAGGGAGCAGCCCCAGAGATACAGATACTACAGGCTGCCCAGCTGATGTTTCACCAGGGAGCAGCCCCAGAGATACAGACACTACAGGCTGCCCAGCTGATGTTTCACCAGGGAGCAGCCCCAGAGATACAGATACTACAGGCTGCCCAGCTGATGTTTCACCAGGGAGCAGCCCCAGAGATACAGACACTACAGGCTGCCTAGCTGATGTTTCACCAGGGAGCAGCCCCAGAGATACAGACACTACAGGCTGCCCAGCTGATGTTTCACCAGGGAGCAGCCCCAGAGATACAGATACTTCAGGCTGCCCAGCTGATGTTTCACCAGGGAGCAGCCCCAGAGATACAGATACTACAGGCTGCCCAGCTGATGTTTCACCAGGGAGCAGCCCCAGAGATACAGACACTACAGGCTGCCCAGCTGATGTTTCACCAGGGAGCAGCCCCAGAGATACAGACACTACAGGCTGCCCAGCTGATGTTTCACCAGGGAGCAGCCCCAGAGATACAGATACTACAGGCTGCCCAGCTGATGTTTCACCAGGGAGCAGCCCCAGAGATACAGATACTACAGGCTGCCCAGCTGATGTTTCACCAGGGAGCAGCCCCAGAGAAGGAAGGATAGCACCAGCATGGACGCCTTCATTCCAACAACAGCCGTTGCAGCCACCTCCCAATTAATGGCAGACACCTCAAGAGGTCCCACAACAGCAGCAGTGGGGCCCACAAGGGGGCCCTCCAGGCAGAGGCCAACCTGGGGCTTGGCAGACGGGGCCGCCTGCGCAGACAACCCTGTACAACCCAGGACAGGGACAGGAAGAGGAGTACTGACATGATGAGGGGACAGGAACTGTTGTGTTAGAATCATCAGTGCGACCAGAGCATGTGTTTTTAAAGAGTCACACTCTTCCCAGAGTAGAGCCAACCGTGGAGGCTTGAGTCAATGGTGAGTCAGTAACATATCTTGTTGATACTGGGGCTGCTATGTCTGTAATTACCTGCAAGGCTATGATAAAACTCCCATGTCTAGTGAAACAGTCAAAACTGTAGGGGCTTCAGGCCTCCCATTCAGAGAGCATGTAACTGTGATGAGAGGTGTCAACATCGATGTCTCTACTCTGACCACTGTCTTGTCAATCTGATGGGCAGGCACCTCCTGTGTAAACTGGGCATTAGCATAACATGTGGCTAAACCGGTTGAATCATTATTCATGAGGAGGTGGAGGAAGAGTTTTGTGACTGGTATTAAACATGGGACGTTGATAATGAAGTGCTCAATATTGATGGTGTTTTCTCAATGACTAAAACCCATTTGGGCCACGAGGGCAGTTTCATGTCTGAGGCAGGCTTACATTGCACCTACTATTTCTCACCATTGACAAGAGATCTCCATTATGCTACACTACAGAAGGAGTCAGTGCAGTGTGAGGGGTTTATGCTGTAGCAGTGACTTCTGTGCCATAGGGGTTAAGTTAACCCCTACACAGAAGGATCTCTACCTGTCAGAGGATAGCACGCCACCTGTGTCCCCAGATAGAGTAGAATGGGTGGATACTGGAATGTGGATGAAATGCTTGGTTGATGCTATTGGTTGGGAGATGCACCCTGATAGGTCAACGTATTCACCTAGCACACTGACAAGTTGTTACCCAGCTGAGTGGGGGGTGCATGGTGTTGGTCTTGTTCCTTTGTTGTTGAGTGACGACTCACCCCTCCTGAGGGGCTCCCAGAATGCCTATGGGCAGAAGTATGATTTTGGGAGAATGAAGGGAGCTGAGCCAATGGTGGTCATTCCTAAAGATACCAGGCGCCCATCTAGAGCCCAGTATCCACTCAGCAGGGAGCCAATAGCAGGCATTAATCCTGCTCATCATCCCTGTTAGCTAATGGAGCTTTATTCCCTGTCCAGAATCACCCTGTAACACCCCTATCTTGCCTGTTAGAAAACCAGGTGATTGGAGATTTGTCCAGGACTTAAGGCCTGTGAACACTGTAGTTTTTTTCTGTGTACCTGTGGTTCCCATAGTTACCACTCTGTTGGGGGCGGTACCACCCACAGCAGAGTGGTTCTCTGATTGATTTGGCTAATGCATTTTATAGTGTTGCTGTGGTGCCTGAATCTCAGTTCTGGTTCGCTTGCACATTTCTCAATAAGTGATTTACGTGGACTGTGGCTCCTATGTGGAATCCCCCAAAATGTATTCAGCGGTTTTAGTGCAAAATCTGGAGGGTTTTCTACCCACTGAGGGCAGCACTCTGATTCAGTATTGGATGATTTGTTGTTGTGCTATGGCTCAATGGAAGCTTGTTAAACTGATACTCCTGCTATCTTGATATTTCTTGCTCAGAATGGTCATAAAGTTTCAGAACAGAAGTTACAGTTGGTTTCACAACAGTCAGGTATCTAGGTCATGACATCACTCCCAGTGGCAGGCAGCTGTGAAAGAAGAGGATGCAGGCTATTCTCTCCGTCCCACAGCCGGTTACTAGGAAACACATGATGTCATTGACTGGTATGGTAGGATATTGTAGGATGTGGTTACCGGACTATGCTGAGGTGTTGCAGCCTCTTTCTGACCTTATTTATGGCCACAAAATGGCTATGAATGACAAAATGAAGTGGAAACCAGAGGGACTGACTGCTCTGACCAGACTAAAACAACTATTGACTACTTCTCCCTGTTTGGGGCTCCCTGACCATTCGAAAATGTTTTTATGTAATCTCTTGTAACACAGGATCATGGAGGAAAACAGCGCCCTGTTGGGTATTATTCCAAACAGCTGGACAGTGTGGCAAGAGGTTTGGTTTGTTGTTTGAGAGCTGTGGCTGCTGCTACTGAAGCTGTGCTGGCCTGTGTGGATATTGTTGCCATGTGTGAACTCATTGTACACGTGCCTCATGCTGTACATTCTCTTATTTCACAGGCAAAGACGGCCCATCTAACACCAGCTCGACTGCTCCATTATCAGAACGTTCTTCTGACAATGTCTCATGTCACCCTGAAGAGGTGCACTGTGTTAAATCCTGCTACTTTGTTGCCTACCGAGGACGATGCAGAGCCGCATGACTGTGCTGCTCTGGTGGAGCTAAAGTATCTAAACCAAGGTCAGGTTTAACTGATGTTCCTTCACAAAAGGCTGATTTGGAACTGTTTGTAGATGGCTCTGCTCAGCGTTCTGAGAAAGGAGAACCATTGGTTGCGTACACGGTTACTACTGCTTCAACCACACTGGAAAGTGCTAAATTACCCTGCCGTATTTCTGCTCAAACTGCAGAACTCTTTGCACTCACCAGAGCTAGCATATTAGCTAAAGGCCAGTCTGCTACTATCTATACTGATAGCATATATGCCTTTGGTGTGGTACATGATGTTAGTACTCTGTGGAAACAGCGCGGCGTTCTGACCTCCTCTGGTAAGACAGTCTCTCATTCAAAACGTGTTGATAACTTACTAAAGGCTAAGTTGCTGTTTGTAAGTGCCTCCATCATTCTAACTCCTCTGACCCAGTCTCCAGAGGTAATGCTATGGCTGACTTGGCAGCTAAGGCAGCGGCTGTCTCCCTGGAGGTCCCTGTGTTACAGATGGTTTCACTTCCTGCTCATAACCTTTTCTCTCCCACTGATATCTCTGACTTACAATCCTCTGTAGGTCCTGTTGAGTTGAGGAAGTGGAAACGACTGGTGCAGAAACTGTGTCTGGGCCCGGCTGGGCTACCAGTCTTACCACGTTCTTGTTTCCCCTACTTGGCTAAGTTGTCACATGGTGTGGATCATGTGTCAAAGGGGGGAGTGGTTGATTTTTTAAATACATTTTGGTTTGCACCTGGGTTTTCTGTTTGCTGAACAGTTTTGTGCAAGATGTGTGATTTGTATGACCTACAACATAGTAAGAGGAATTCCCATGACTCTGTCGGCTCATCCAACCCCTGAAGGACCATTCGAACACAGTTGATGTTTCTGTCATTGGTGTAGGAAGGGGTGGGCCAGGGGAAATGATGGGCATTTCCATCATGCCGATCCGTATGGCAGTGCCCGCTGTCAGAGGGATGACTGTCCTATCTGTTGTGATGAGGCCTGTGTTTAGACACTGGTTCTCCTGTTCACTTAAGGAGTTACTAATTTATGTTGCTTATGTCTGATTTTCCTCTACAATGTATTATTCTATAGGATTAAACATGTGCTAGAATGTCTTCAACAATGAAGGTTGTAAACTTAGTGTCAGGGTTTGGATAGATGCCCATAGACATCTCTAGGGCTGACAGGTTTAGGAGGTTGGTTAAGTAGTCTAGCAGACTCTATGCGGTGTAATGTGTGTTGGTCCCCAGTTAGAGGCAGCTGTCTCTAACTGGGGACCCTACTCAGTGTGTTCCCTTTTCCACCTGTGTGTGGATCATTGTTTGTATGTTAGTGAGCCGACGCGTACGTTACGGGTTACTGTAGTCTGTTGTTGTTTTCTCCGTTCACATTCTAATAAACATGTTGAACGTTGATGGCGCTGCTCCTTGCTCCTTCACCTCCTCAGTCCGTGACACTCAGGTTCCCAACAGGGGAAGCTTACATGGAGATGAGGTACTCGACATTTAAGGGATTTAATTTTTTCTTTCTATTTTTATATTTTCATATACTATGTAACACATGTAAGTAAGATACCATGGTACTATTCTGATGTATCTGAAAGGAACAGATTCCCTTGAAGGGGGGGATGTTGGGGAGAAATCAGAATTACATTTGTAACATAGATAATTAAGGTCTTATTTAGCTGAATATGCTTATATGTAGAATGTATCTTTTGGACTCTGGGGTTGGAAGTCAGGCTTGTCTCTCACATGTCCTTGTTGGGGGAATTGGTGAGGCTCCACAGTGTCTGGGCGCCAGGGGTTCATTCCTTGGCTCCACAGGTCAGGGCCTAATCACTCCCTCCTTCGCCCAGGGGTATCTGGAACTGACAAGTGATTGATGCCATGGAGTGAGTGTGTTTGTGTTGAGACGAGGTACCACTGAAAGGTTGCTGGATCGAATCCCTGAGCTGACAAGGTAAAAAAATTGTTGTTCTGCCCCTGAACAAGGCAGTTAACCCACGGTTCCTAGGCTGTCATTGTAAATAATAATTTGTTCTTAACTGACTTGCCTAGTTAAATAAAGGTTAAAACAAATAAAATGAACATCTCTTTGTCTTTAACATTCAAGGTTCATGTGTCCTTGATATAAAAGGTCTGTGTCATGATGTGTCCGGGTGCTCAACCCGACAGTCAAATTGTTGCGTTGACCCGCCATCTTTATTGCAAAGCACTCACTTGCTCTCTGGTGTGACATGCTTCATTTACTTGTAAGTAAATAAACATTTAGTTTAAGTAGAACTGTGACTTGTGTGATTAGTTTGTGTATCCTCATTTGATAATACAGAAAACTACCACCACACCATCCCTATGGCTACAGGGTGTGTCTCAGTTCCAAGGGCTCTGGTCAAAATGTGTGCACTATATAGGGAACAGGATGTAATTTGGGACCTGGTCTGTCTGTGTGTAGTGGCTGAAGGATGTGTCTCAGGGATCATCAAGGGACCTGGTCAACGGATCTCTCTCTCTCTCTCTCTCTCTCTCTCTCTCTCTCTCGAACGTACTGTATGTTTACATGGCCAAAGCAAGTGGAATAGATAAACAAATGGTAAATTTAAAAAAGTACAGTACACATAATATTCACAAAAGTAACAAAATAATAACTAGTAAATAATAATACATTCCAAATGTCATTTTATGTGTAAATAGTTAAAGTACAAAATGGAAAATAAATAAACATAAATATGGGTTGTATAAATAAACAAATATGGGTTGTATTTATTTACAGTTAATGTAACCATGCAAATATTCACTTACCTGTAAATGTAACTGTATATTTACCTGTACAGTTAATGTAACCATGCAAATATTCACTTACCTGTAAATGTAACTGTATATTTACCTGTACAGTTAATGTAACCATGCAAATATTCACTTACCTGTAAATGTAACTGTATATTTACCTGTACAGTTAATTTAACCATGCAAAATATTTTGCAGGTTTTCCTACTTACAAAGCATGTAGAGGTCTGTCATTTATCATAGGTACACTTCAACTGTGAGAGTCAGAATCTAATCCCAAAATTGACATTGTATGATTTTTAAATAATTAATTTGCATTTTATTGCATGACATAAGTATTTGATCACCTACCAACCAGTAAGAATTCCGGCTCTAACAGATCTGTTAGTTTTTCTTTAAGAAGCCCTCCTGTTCTCCACTCATTACCTGTATTAACTGCACCTGTTTGAACTCGTTACCTGTATAAAAGACACCTGTCCACACGCTCAATCAAACAGACTCCAACCTCTCCACAATGGCCAAGACCAGAGAGCTGTGTAAGATAGATAGATAGATAGATAGATAGATAGATAGATAGATAGATAGATAGATAGATAGATAGATAGATAGATAGATAGATAGATAGATAGATAGATAGATAGATAGATAGATAGATAGATAGATAGATAGATAGATCATGAGGAAGGTGAGGGATCAGCCCAGAACTACACGGCAGGACCTGGTCAATGACCTGAAGAGAGCTGGGACCACAGTCTCAAAGAAACCATTAGTAACACACTACGCCGTCATGGATTATAATCCTGCAGCGCACGCAAGGTCCCCCTGCTCAAGCCAGCGCATGTCCAGGCCCGTCTGAAGTTTGCCAATGACCATCTGGATGATTCAGAGGAGGAATGGGAGAAGGTCATGTGGTCTGATGAGACAAAAATAGAGCTTTTTGGTCTAAACTCCACTCGCCGTGTTTGGAGGAAGAAGAAGGATGAGTACAACCCCAAGAACACCATCCCAACCGTGAAGCATGGAGGTGGAAACATCATTCTTTGGGGATGCTTTTCTGCAAAGGGGACAGGACGACTGCACCGTATTGAGGGGAGGATGGACGGGGCCATGTATCGCGAGATCTTGGCCAACAACCTTCCCTCAGTAAGAGCATTGAAGATGGGTCGTGGCTGGGTCTTCCAGCATGACAACGACCGGAAACACACAGCCAGGGCAACTAAGGAGTGGCTCCGTAAGAAGCATCTCAAGGTCCTGGAGTGGCCTAGCCAGTCTCCAGACCTGAACCCAATAGAAAATCTTTGGAGGGAGCTGAAAGTCTGTATTGCCCAGCGACAGCCCCGAAACCTGAAGGATCTGGAGAAGGTCTGTATGGAGGAGTGGGCCAAAATCCCTGCTGCAGTGTGTGCAAACCTGGTCAAGAACTACAGGAAACATATGATCTCTAATTGCAAACAAAGGTTTGTTTAAAAATCATACAATGTGATTTTCTGGATTTTTGTTTTAGATTCCGTCACTCCCAGTTGAAGAGTACCTATGATAAAAATTACAGACTTCTACATGCTTTGTAAGTGGGAAAACCTGCAAAATCAGCAGTGTATCAAATACTTGTTCTCCCCACTGTACCTGTTCATTTAACCA
This sequence comes from Thymallus thymallus, assembly GCA_023634145.1. Classification (NCBI taxonomy): domain Eukaryota; kingdom Metazoa; phylum Chordata; class Actinopteri; order Salmoniformes; family Salmonidae; genus Thymallus; species Thymallus thymallus. The sequence goes on along the minus strand of CM042397.1, from coordinate 41,559,654 downwards.
GTCTGTCTATTAAGTAAACTATTATTACCCTCGCTCATATCATACGCATTTTTAGCTATTTAAGTATTTCTCTGCCATCGACCTGTATAATATAGTTAACCATCCAACATCTACCAATGTATAGTGTACATATTCAGCCAACCACTCATACTATGTAATGTCTTTTGATAGCTTTTTTTCACTCCAGACTTCTTGTATTTTGATACTTTTTCATACTGCCGCTCTATGTATCATGTACCGTGTATCTGTCTTTTGTGTATTTTCGTTCTGGCATTTTGCACCTGCCCTGTGTTTTTCCGGGGATCAATAAAGTATCTATCTATCTATCTATCTATCTATCTATCTATCTATCTATCTATCTATCTGTCACGGTGAGTATAAACGGGACCAGGCGCAGAGCTGTGTTGGAGCGACATTCCTTTATTTTCCGTACAAAAGATTCCAAAAACAGAAACAAAGGAGAGGTAGCGACCGTGACCTGGCGTGAACACAAACAAGGAACAACACACAAGAATCCACAACCAGGTGGAAAACAGTGGCACATAAATAGAATCCCCAATTAGAGACAACTCGAGACAGCTGCCTCTAATTGGGGATTGAAATTAACTAGAAATAAAAACACCCCCAGTCCACTGTCAAGTCCCAAATGTGGCCCTACAGCTCCCCCTAGAGGGAGCCAGAGACCTGGCCTCAGTCAGAACCTGACAATCTATCTATCTATCTATCTATCTATCTATCTATCTATCTATCTATCTATCTATCTATCTATCTATCTATCTATCTATCTATCTATCTATCTATCAGACACTAACAACTAATATACTGTATATCCATACAACTACAGTTAAACTGACTATTATATATCCATACAACTACAGTTAAACTGACTAATATATATCCATACAACTACAGCCAACTGACTAATATATATCCATACAACTACAGCCAACTGACTAATATATATATCCATACAACTACAGCCAACTGACTAATATATATCCATACAACTACAGCCAACTGACTAATATATATCCATACAACTACAGCTAAACTGACTAATATATATCCATACAACTACAGTTAAACTGACTAATATATATCCATACAACTACAGCTAAACTGACTAATATATATCCATACAACTACAGCTAAACTGACTAATATATATCCATATAACTTAATTTAAACTGACTAATATATATCCATACAACTACAGCTAAACTGACTAATATATATCCATACAACTACAGCTAAACTGACTAATATATATCCATACAACTACAACTAAACTGACTAATATATATCCATACAACTACAGTTAAACTGACTAATATATATCCATACAACTACAGTTAAACTGACTAATATATATCCATACAACTACAGTTAAACTGACTAATATATATCCATACAACTACAGCTAAACTGACTAATATATATCCATACAACTACAGCTAAACTGACTAATATATATCCATACAACTACAGCTAAACTGACTAATATATATCCATACAACTACAGTTAAACTGAATAATATATATCCATACAACTACAGCTAAACTGACTAATATATATCCATACAACTACAGCCAACTGACTAATACATATCCATACAACTACAGCTAAACTGACTAATATATATCCATACAACTACAGCTAAACTGACTAATATATATCCATGCAACTACAGTTAAACTGACTAATATATATCCATACAACTACAGCCAACTGACTAATATATATCCATACAACTACAGCCAACTGACTAATATATATCCATACAACTACAGCCAACTGACTAATATATATCCATACAACTACACCAACTGACTAATATATATCCATATAACTTAATTTAAACTGACTAATATATATCCATACAACTACAGTTAAACTGACTAATATATATCCATACAACTACAGCCAACTGACTAATATATATCCATACAACTACACCAACTGACTAATATATATCCATACAACTACAGCCAACTGACTAATATATATCCATACAACTACAGTTAAACTGACTAATATATATGCATACAACTACAGCCAACTGACTAATATATATCCATACAACTACAGCCAACTGACTAATATATATCCATACAACTACAGCCAACTGACTAATATATATCCATACAACTACAGCTAAACTGACTAATATATATCCATATAACTTAATTTAAACTGACTAATATATATCCATACAACTACACCAACTGACTAATATATATCCATACAACTACAGCCAACTGACTAATATATATCCATACAACTACACCAACTGACTAATATATATCCATACAACTACAGCCAACTGACTAATATATATCCATACAACTACACCAACTGACTAATATATATCCATACAACTACAGCCAACTGACTAATATATATCCATACAACTACACCAACTGACTAATATATATCCATACAACTACAGTCAACTGACTAATATATATCCATACAACTACACCAACTGACTAATATATATCCATACAACTACAGTTAAACTGACTAATATATATCCATACAACTACAGTTAAACTGACTAATATATATCCATATAACTTCATTTAAACTGACTAATATATATCCATACAACTACAGTTAAACTGACTAATATATATCCATACAACTACAACTAAACTGACTAATATATATCCATACAACTACAACTAAACTGACTAATATATATCCATACAACTACAGCTAAACTGACTAATATATATCCATAGAACTTCATTTAAACTGACTAATATATATCCATATAACTACAGTTAAACTGACTAATATATATCCATACAACTACAGTTAAACTGACTAATATATATCCATACAACTACAGTTAAACTGACTAATATATATCCATACAACTACAGTTAAACTGACTAATATATATCCATACAACTACAGCTAATCTGACTAATATATATCCATACAACTACAGCTAAACTGACTAATATATATCCATATAACTTCATTTAAACTGACTAATATATATCCATAAAACTACAGCCAACTGACTAATATATATCCATACAACTACAGCCAACTGACTAATATATATCCATATAACTTCATTTAAACTGACTAATATATATCCATACAACTACAGCCAACTGACTAATATATATCCATACAACTACACCAACTGACTAATATATATCCATACAACTACAGCTAAACTGACTAATATATATCCATACAACTACAGCTAAACTGACTAATATATATCCATACAACTACAGTTAAACTGACTAATATATATCCATACAACTACAGCCAACTGACTAATATATATCCGTAAAACTACAGCCAACTGACTAATATATATCCATACAACTACAGCCAACTGACTAATATATATCCATATAACTTCATTTAAACTGACTAATATATATCCATATAACTACAGTTAAACTGACTAATATATATCCATACAACTACAGCCAACTGACTAATATATATCCATACAACTACAGCTAAACTGAATAATATATATCCATACAACTACAGCTAAACTGACTAATATATATCCATACAACTACAGCCAACTGACTAATATATATCCATACAACTACACCAACTGACTAATATATATCCATACAACTACAGCTAAACTGACTAATATATATCCATACAACTACAGCTAAACTGACTAATATATATCCATACAACTACAGCCAACTGACTAATATATATCCATACAACTACAGCCAACTGACTAATATATATCCATAAAACTACAGCCAACTGACTAATATATATCCATACAACTACAGCCAACTGACTAATATATATCCATATAACTTCATTTAAACTGACTAATATATATCCATATAACTACAGTTAAACTGACTAATATATATCCATAAAACTACAGCCAACTGACTAATATATATCCATACAACTACAGCCAACTGACTAATATATATCCATATAACTTCATTTAAACTGACTAATATATATCCATATAACTACAGTTAAACTGACTAATATATATCCATACAACTACAGCCAACTGACTAATATATATCCATACAACTACAGCTAAACTGACTAATATATATCCATACAACTACAGCTAAACTGACTAATATATATCCATACAACTACAGCCAACTGACTAATATATATCCATACAACTACACCAACTGACTAATATATATCCATACAACTACAGCTAAACTGACTAATATATATCCATACAACTACAGCTAAACTGACTAATATATATCCATACAACTACAGCCAACTGACTAATATATATCCATACAACTACAGCCAACTGACTAATATATATCCATAAAACTACAGCCAACTGACTAATATATATCCATACAACTACAGCCAACTGACTAATATATATCCATATAACTTCATTTAAACTGACTAATATATATCCATATAACTACAGTTAAACTGACTAATATATATCCATAAAACTACAGCCAACTGACTAATATATATCCATACAACTACAGCCAACTGACTAATATATATCCATATAACTTCATTTAAACTGACTAATATATATCCATATAACTACAGTTAAACTGACTAATATATATCC
>CM042397.1:41512571-41550071 GCA_023634145.1 Thymallus thymallus | reverse complement strand
CCTTTATTTAACCAGGTAGGCCAGTTGAGAACAAGTTCTCATTTACAACTGCGACCTGGCCAAGACAAAGCAAAGCAGTGCGACAAAAAACAACAGAGTTACACATGAGAATAAACAAACGTACAGTCAATAACACAATAGAGAATCTATATACAGAGTGTGCAGATGTAGTGCAAAATGCAGTAAGGTCAGGAAGGTAGGACAATAAATAGGCCATAGTGGCGAAATAAATTACAAATTAGAATTAACACTGGAATGACAGATGTGCAAATTATGATGTGCAAATAGAGATACTGGAGTGCAAAATTAGCTAAAATAATAAATATGGGGATGAGGTAGTAGGGTGGGCTATTTACAGAAGGGCTATGTACAGGTGCAGTGATCGATAAGCAGCTCTGACAGCTGATGCTTAAAGTTAGTGAGGGAGATAGGAACCTCTAGCTTCAATGATTTTTGCAATTCGTTCCAGTCATTGGCAGCAGAGAACTGGAAGGAATGGCGGCCAAAGGAGGTGTTGGCTTTGGGGGTGACCAGTGAAATATACCTGCTGGAGCGCATGCTATGGGTGGGTGTTGCTATGGTGACCAGCGAGTTGAGATAAGGTGGGGATTTACCTAGTAAAGACTTATAGATGACCTGTAGCCAGTGGGTTTGGCGACGAATATGTAGTGAGGGCCAGCCAACGAGAGAATACAGGTCGCAGTGGTGGGTAGTATATGGGGCTTTGGTAACAAAACGGATGGCACTGTGATAGATTACATCCAATTTGCTGAGTAGAGTGTTGGAGGCTATTTTGTAAATGACATCGCCGAAGTCAAGGATCAGTAGGATAGTCAGTTTCACGAGGGCATGTTTGTCAGCATGAGTGAAGGAGGCTTTGTTGCGAAATAGGAAGCCGATTCTAGATTTAATTTTGGATTGGAGATGGTTAATATGAGTCTGGAAGGAGAGTTTACAGTCTAACCAGACGCCTAGGTATTTGTAGTTGTCCACGTATTCAGACCCGTCGAGAGTAGTGATGATAGTCCGGTGGGCGGGTGCGGACAGCGTTCGTTTGAAAGATCGAACCCCGGACACAATCTAGAAGCTAGCAAAATGGAGATCATAGAGGTTACTTTTCATAAGTGGCTAGTTTTCATCAACTACTTTCACTAAAACCACTGCAAAGGTTTTGACTGCAAACTTTGGTTTCAAATAGGGACTTTCGTCCGTCAGACTGCTAGATGTTGAAGCATGATTCATCACTCCAGAGAACGCGTTTCCACTGCTCCAAAGTCCAATGGCTGCGAGCTTTACACCACTCCATCCGACACTTGACATTGCGCATGGTGATCTTAGACTTGTATGTGGCTGCTCTGCCATGGAAACCAATTTCAGAAAGCTGACGATAAACAGTTCTTCCGCTGATGTTGCTTTGGAACTCGGTAGTGAGTGTTGCAACTGAGGACAGACGATTTTTACGCACTACGTCCTTCAGCACTCTGCGGTCCCGTTCTGTGAGTTTGTGTGGCCTACCACTTCGCGGCTGAACCATTATTGTTGCTCCTAGACGTTTCCTCTTCACAATAACAGCACTTCCAGTTGACCAGAGCAGCTCTAGCAGGGCAGAAAATTGACAAACTGACTTGTCGGAAAGGTGGCATCCTATGACGGTGCCACGTTGAAAGTAGCTGAGATCTTCAGTAACGTCCTTCTACTGACAATGTTTGTCTATGGAGATTGCATCGCTGTGTGCTCAATTTTATATAGCAACAGATTTGGCTGAAATGACCGAATCCACTCATTTGAAGGGATGTCCATATACTTTTGCATATATAGTGTACATCCAAGAACTTGAGATGATGTTGTACGTGTGTTTCTCAGTTCCGTCGATTCCAGGAACTGACCCTGAGCCGGTTAGAGTTTCTGTCCCAGATGTCTAACGTGTCAACGTCCCTAGATGTCAGAGTTCAGACCCTGTCTGACCAACACAGAAACCTCACCAAGGAACTTACACAACTCAGAGACACCACCACACAGGTTACTATTCATATAACTTTGGTTATATTATTATATTATTATGCTATATACAGTATATACAGCGGGTGAAATAAGTATTGAACACGTCACCATTTTTCTCAGTAAATATATTTCCAAAGATGCTATTGACATGAAATTTTCACCAGATGTTGGTAACAACCCAAGTAATCCATACATACAATGAAACCAAAACAAATAAGTTCAGAAATTAAGTTATGTGTAATAATGTGAAATGACACAGGGAAAAAGTATTGAACACACTTACTGATATTTATTTAATACTTTGTACAAAAGCCTTTGTTGGTAATGCAGCTTCAAGACGCCTCCTGTATGGAGAAACTAGTCGCATGCATTGCTCTGGTGTGATTTTGGCCCATTCTTCCACACAAACAGTCTTCAAATCTTGAAGGTTCCGTGGGCCTCTTCTATGAATCTTGATCTTCAGTTCTTTCCATAGATCTTCAATGGGATTTAAGTCAGGTGATTGGCTGGGCCATTCTAGCAGCTTTATTTTCTTTCTTTGAAACCAATTGAGAGTTTCCTTGGCTGTGTGTTTGGGATCATTGTCTTGCTGAAATGTCCACCCTCGTTTCATCTTCATCATCCTGGTAGATGGCAGCAGATTTTTGTCAAGAATGTCTCTGTAAATTTGCCCATTCATCCTTCCTTCAATTATGTGAAGTTTGCCAGTACCATTTGCTGAAAAGCAGCCCCACACCATGATGTTCCCACCTCCAAACTTCACTGTTGGTATGGTGTTTTTAGGGTGATGTGCAGTGCCATTTCTCCTCCAAACATGGTGTGTATTATGACATCCAAACAGTTCAATTTTGCTCTCATCTGACCACACTATATCTCCCAGTATTTCACTGGCTTTTCCAAATGTTGTGCAGCAAATGTTGTGCAGTAAACAAGCTTCAACATGCTTTTTTTTCAGCAATGGAGTCTTGCGTGGTGAGCGTGCATACAGGCCATGGCGGTGGAGTGCATTACTTACTGTTTTCTTTGAGACAACAGTACCTGCTAATTGCAGGTCTTTTTGAAGCTCTCCACAAGTGGTCCTTGGCTCTTGGACAACTCTTCCTATTATTCTTTTCACTCCTCTGTCAGAAATCTTGCGAGGAGCACCTGGTCGAGGCAAATTTATGATGAAATGATTGTCTTTCTACTTCCGTAGTATGGACCCAACAGAGCTCACTGGAACATTCAGAAGCTTAGAAATGCACCTATAACCAATACCATCATTATGTTTTGCAACAATTAGGTTGCGAAGGTCTTGAGACAGCTCTTTGCTTTTACCCATCATGAGATGTGTCTTGTGTGACACCTTGGCAATGATACCTTTTTGTAGGCCATCAGTTGGGACTGAACCAGCTGATATTAATTTGCACTGACAGGGGGCTGGATTGCTTTTTAATTACTGATAGTTTTCAGCTGTTGTCTTGGCTTTCCATACCTTTTTGCACCTCCCTTTCTTCATGTGTTCAATACTTTTTCCCTGTGTCATTTCACATTATTACACATAACTTAATTTCTGAACTTATTTGTTTTGGTGTCTTTGTATGTATGGATTACTTGGGTTGTTACCAACATCTGGTGAAAATGTCATGTCAATAGCACCTTTGGAAATATATTTACTGAGAAAAATGGTGACGTGTTCAATACTTATTTCACCCGCTGTATATATATATACAGTGGGGAGAACAGGTATTTGATACACTGCCGATTTTGCAGGTTTTCCCACTTACAAAGCATGTAGAAATCTAATTTTTATCATAGGTACTCTTCAACTGTGAGTGACGGAATCTAAAACAAAAATCCAGAAAATCACATTGTATGATTTTTAAGTAATTAATTTGCATTTTATTGCATGACATAAGTATTCGATACATCAGAAAAGCAGAACTTAATAGTTGGTACAGAAACCTTTGTTTGCAATTACAGAGATCATACATTTCCTGTAGTTCTTGACCAGGTTTGCACACACTGCTGGGCAATACGGACTTTCAGCTCCCTCCAAAGATTTTCTATTGGGTTCAGGTCTGGAGACTGGCTAGGCCACTCCAGGACCTTGAGATGCTTCTTACGGAGACACTCCTTAGTTGCCCTGGCTGTGTGTTTCAGGTCATTGTCATGCTGGAAGACCCAGCCACGACCCATCTTCAATGCTCTTACTGAGGGAAGGAGGTTGTTGGCCAAGATCTCACGATACATGGCCCCATCCATCCTCCTCTCAATACGGTGCAGTCGTCCTGTCCCCTTTGCAGAAAAGCATCCCCAAAGAATGATGTTTCCACCTCCATGCTTCACGGTTGGGATGGTGTTCTTGAGGTTGTACTCATCCTTCTTCTTCCTCCAAACACGGCGAGTGGAGTTTAGACCAAAAAGCTCTATTTTTGTCTCATCAGACCACATGACCTTCTCCCATTCCTCCTCTGGATCATCCAGATGGTCATTGGCAAACTTCAGACGGGCCTGGACATGCGCTGGCTTGAGCAGGTGGACTTTGCGTGCGCTGCAGGATTTTAATCCATGACGGCGTAGTGTGTTACTAATAGTTTTCTTTGATACTGTGGTCCCAGCTCTCTTCAGGTCATTGATCAGGTCCTGCCATGTAGTTCTGGATTGATCCCTCACCTTCCTCAAGATCATTGATGCCCCACGAGGTGAGATCTTGCATGGTGCCCCAGACCGAGGGAGATTGACCGTCATCTTGAACTTCTTCCATTTTCTAATAATTGCGCCAACAGTTGTTGCCTTCTCACCAAGCTGCTTGCCTATTGTCCTGTAGCCCATCCAAGCCTTGTACAGGTCTACAATTTTATCCCTGATGTCCTTACACAGCTCTCTGGCCTTGGCCATTGTGGAGAGGATGGAGTCTGTTTGATTGAGTGCGTAGACAGGTGTCTTTTATACAGGTAACGAGTTCAAACAGGTGCAGTTAATACAGGTAATGAGTGGAGAACAGGAGGGCTTCTTAAAGAAAAACTAACAGGTCTGTGAGAGCCGGAATTCTTACTGGTTGGTAGGTGATCAAATACTTATGTCATGTAATAAAATGCAAATTAATTATTTAAAAATCATACAATGTGATTTTCTGGATTTTTGTTTTAGATTCCGTCTCTCACAGTTGAAGTGTACCTATGATACAAATTACAGACCTCTACATGCTTTGTAAGTAGGAAAACCTGCAAATTTGGCAGTGTATCAAATACTTGTTCTCCCCACTGTATATATATAGTTATATTTACATGTACACTGGGGGCCAAACATTTTGAATATTACTCATTCAAGGGTTTTTCTTTATTTGCACTATTTTTTAAATGAAAAAGTGAAGAAATCAAAACTATGGCACATATGGAATCATGTAGTAACAAAAAAAGTGTTAAACAAATCAAAATATATTTTAAATGTTTGATTCTTCAAAGTAGCCACATTTTGTCTTAATGACAGCTTTGAAAACTCATGGCATTCTCTCAACCAGCTTCATGAGGACCGCCACAGGAATGGAAGAGCCATAAAAGTTCATTAGAGTTACCAGCCTCAGATTGCAGCCCAAATAAATGCTTCACAGAGTTCAAGTAACAGACACATCTCAACATCAACTGTTCAGAGGAGACTGTGTGAATCAGGCCTTCATGGTCGAATTGCTGCAAAGAAACCACTACTAAAGGACACCAATAAGAAGAAGAGACTTGCTTGGGCCAAGAAACACAGACATTAGACCGGTGGAAATTTGTCCTTTGGTCTGGAGTCCAGATTTGAGATTTTTGGTTCCAACCTCAACCAAATTTAGATGGTTTGGGATGAGTCGGACCGAAGTGAAGGAAAAGCAGCCAAGTGGGAACTCCTTCAAGACTGATGGAAAAGCATTCCATATGTGTTATGTCATAGTTTTGATGTCTTCACTTTTATTCTACAATGTAAAAAATAGTGCAAATAAAGAAAAACCCTTGAATGAGTAATGTTCCAAACTTTTGGCCCCCAGTGTGTGTTCTATATTACAGTCGTATGCAAAGGTTTGGGCACCCCTGACAATTTCCATGATTTCCATTTATAAATAATTGGGTGTTTGGATCAGCAATTTCATTTTGATCTATCAAATAACTGATGGACACAGTAATATTTCAGTAGTGAAATGAGGTTTATTGGATTAACAGAAAATGTGCAATATGCATCAAAACGAAATTAGACAGGTGCATAAATTTGGGCTCCCCAACAGAAAAATCACATCAATATTTAGAAGAGCCTCCTTTTGCTAAAATAACAGCCTCTAGACACTTCCTATAGCCTCTAATGAGTGTCTGGATTCTGGATGAAGGTATTTTGGACCATTCCTCCATACAAAACATCTCCAGTTCAGTTAGGTTTGATGGTTGCCGAGCATGGACAGCCCGCTTCAAATCATCCCAAAGATTCTCAATGATATTCAGGTCTGGGGATTGGGATGGCCATTCCAGAACATTGTACTTGTTCCTCTGCATAAATGCCCGGGTAGATTTTGAGCAGTGTTTTGGGTCGTTGTCTTGTTGAAATATCCAGCCCCGGCGTAACTTCAACTTTGTGACTGATTCTTCAACATTATTCCCAAGAATCTGCTGATATTGAGTGGAATCCATGCAACCCTCAACTTTAACAAGATTCCCAGTACCAGCACTGGCCACACAGCCCCACAGCATGATGGAACCCCCACCAAATTTTACTGTGGGTAGCAAGTGTTTTTCTTGGAACGCTGTGTTCTTTTGCCGCCATGCATAACACCCCTTGTTATGACCAAATAACTCAATCTTTGTTTCATCAGTCCACAGCACCTTATTCCAAAATGAAGCTGGCTTGTCCAAATGTGCGTTTGCATACCTCAAGCGACTCTGTTTGTGGCGTGTGTGCAGAAAAGGCTTCTTCCGCATCACTCTCCCGTACAGCTTCTCCTTGTGCAAAGTGCGCTGAATTGTTGAACGATGCACAGTGACACCATCTGCAGCAAGATGATGTTGTAGGTCTTTGGAGGTGGTCTGTGGGCTGTTTTTGACGTTCTCACCATCCTTCGCCTTTGCCTCACCGGTATTTTACTTGGCCTGCCACTTCTGGCCTTAACAAGAACTGTGCCTGTGGTCTTCCATTTCCTCACTATGTTCCTCACAGTGGACACTGACAGCTTACATCTCTGCGATAGCTTTTTGTAGCCTTCCCCTAAACCATAATGTTGAACAATCTTTGTTTTCAGGTCATTTGAGAGTTGTTTTGAGGCCCCCATGTTGCCACTCTTCAGAGGACAGTCAAAGAGAACAACAACTTGAAATTGGCCACCTTAAATACCTTTTCTCATGATTGGATGCACTTGTCTATGAAGTTCAAGGCTTAATGAGCTATCCAAACCAATTGTGTTCCAATTAATCAGTGCTAAGTAGTTACAGGTATTCAAATCAACAGAATGACAAAGGTGCCCAAATTTTTGCATAGCCTATTTTTCACATCTGATTTAATTTCATACAACTTAATATTGCTACACTCAAAATCTTTGTCTGGACAATACCCCAGTACTCAACTTTTATTAGAAAATGAATGGCATGCCACTGTGATCATTTTCAGTGACGACTGAGTAAATTATTATGCAGCCTAAACTTTTTAGGGGTGCCCAAACGTTTTCATACGACTGTATGTTATATTTTATATTAAATATATGAATATACATGTAACGTTTATATAATTATGTCATATATATTATGCTAATATTATTATTATGGTTATATTTTGTTTTAATTTGGGTCTTGTCTTGTCATTGTTTTATCTGGTTTCTGTCCTGATTTGTTTAAAACATTTCCTGTTTTGTTTTTGTGGAGGGAATAAATTATAAAACATCTTACCAAAAAACAGGAGCAGGACGGCCTGAAAGACTGGAGCAGTAAACTACAGAAGAAGAACAAGAGGATGGAGGGAAGATTGGCCTCGCTGGAGAGAGGACTAAGAGAGAGACACAAACAGAGACAGGTACTCTAAACAACAACAGACCTGGACAGGTACTCTAAACAACAACAGACCTGGACAGGTACTCTAAACAACAACAGACCTGGACAGGTACTCTAAACAACAACAGACAGGGACAGGTACTCTAAACAACAACAGACCTGGACAGGTACTCTAAACAACAACAGACAGGGACAGGTACTCTAAACAACAACAGACAGGGACAGGTACTCTAAACAACAACAGACCTGGACAGGTACTCTAAACAACAACAGACCTGGACAGGTACTCTAAACAACAACAGACAGGGACAGGTACTCTAAACAACAACAGACCTGGACAGGTACTCTAAACAACAACAGACAGGGACAGGTACTCTAAACAACAACAGACAGGGACAGGTACTCTAAACAACAACAGACAGGGACAGGTACTCTAAACAACAACAGACAGGGACAGGTACTCTAAACAACAGACCTGGACAGGTACTCTAAACAACAACAGACAGGGACAGGTACTCTAAACAACAACAGACCTGGACAGGTACTCTAAACAACAACAGACCTGGACAGGTACTCTAAACAACAACAGACCTGGACAGGTACTCTAAACAACAACAGACAGGGACAGGTACTCTAAACAACAACAGACCTGGACAGGTACTCTAAACAACAACAGACAGGGACAGGTACTCTAAACAACAACAGACAGGGACAGATACTCTAAACAACAACAGACAGGGACAGGTACTCTAAACAACAACAGACAGGGACAGATACTCTAAACAACAACAGACAGGGACAGGTACTCTAAACAACAACAGACAGGGACAGGTTAAGAAACACTAAGGCAGGTTTTAGTTTTTGCCCTAGCACTACACAGCTGATTCAAGTAATCAAAGCTGATGAGTTGGTTATTTGTGTAGTGGGGGGACCCAGGACCGGGTTTGGGAAACACTGCCCAAATAAAAACGGCTATGGTGGATAATATGATGACAAATAGCAAAATGGTGGCTAGAATCTGTTCTGCTATAACTCTCCTCTCCTCTCCTCTCCTCTCCTCTCCTCTCCTCTCCTCTCCTCTCTCTCCTTTTTTCTCTCTCCTCTCTCTTGACTTCTCTTCTCTCTCTCCTTTTTCACCTCTTTCACCTCTATCTCCTCTCCTCTCCTCTCCTCTCCTCTCCTCTCCTCTCCTCTCCTCTCCTCTCCTCTCCTCTCCTCTCCACAGGGCAGCAGGCAGACCCAGAGACTGAATCAGGAGCAGGTAGTCTCTCTCTCCAGCCTCACCCTGGAGCTCCACAGCCAGGAGGGGCGTCTCGACTCCCTGGAGGCCCAGCGAGAGGAGCTTCTGGTCGGGCTGAGAGGTCTCCAGGAGTCCCTGAGGGAGCAGGATCTCCGGATGAGCCGGCTCGAAGGGAGGCTGAGGGAGCTACTACAGGGGAATGGAGTCTCTTCCAGGGGGTCAGAGAGGACAGGAGACCACCTCACCTCAAACCTCACCCTCCAGGACACAGCACCCGCACAGAGGACCCAGGTCTCCAGAGGACAGAGCCCAAGACAGGACACCCAGACCCAGCCCGGACACACCCAAACATATTACCAGCCCCAGCCTCAGCCCTATTTTCAGCCTCAGCCTAAGCCTAAGCCTAAGCCTCAGCCCCAACCCCACTCTCAGCCCCAGCCTAAATCTCAGCCCCAGCCCCAACCCTACCCTCAGCCCCAGCCTCGGCCCAAACCCCAACCCCAGTCCCATCCGAAAGACACCAAAAATAGGAGGATGAGGACAAGACTACAGCCTTCACCTCCACCTCCCCACCCCACACAGCCTCCTTCTCAACCCCAGGAGGAGAGGAGGAGGCTGGGGGAGAGAGGACAGGAGAGCCCCCAGCCTGGTCGTTCTCAACCGGGGGCAAAACCACAGTCTGTGGAGGAGAGGAGAGAGGGGGGAGAGATGGAGAGGAGGAGGAGTGATGAGGTGTGGAGGAGGAGTGAAGAGAAGCGGACAGAGAGGAGGAGGGGAGAGGAGGAAGAGGAGGAGAGGAAAGGAGAGGAAGCACACATCCAGAACCTTCTCCAGCTTCCGGTGAGACATAAGATCCCTCTGCAGCACATCCCCAGGAGAGAAGCTACCAGTAAGTAACTCCAGATGAACCTCTGTCAAGTGTCAATAATAGAATAGCAAAACTCAGTAACTTTCCCAACTTTACCATGGTTTTCCATAAATTCTGTTTGAAAGATTACGGATGTCCTGCTTATTCCATTGTGGTCCAAGGAATCTTCAAACTGAGATTTCTGGAAACCCTCCGTCAGTAACACAACATTCAGTAATGGTCCATAATGAGATGAAATGTGGTGAGACATTAAATAACATCCCATAGTATCCGATAATGAGGTATAATGTGGTGAGACATTAAACAACATCCCATATTATCCCATAATGAGGTATAATGTGGTGAGACATTAAATAACATCCCATAGTATCCCATAATGAGGTATAATGTGGTGAGACATTAAATAACATCCCATAGTATCCCATAATGAGGTATAATGTGGTGAGACATTAAATAACATCCCATATTATCCCATAATGAGGTATGTGGTGAGACATTAAATAACATCCCATAGTATCCCATAATGAGGTATAATGTGGTGAGACATTAAACAACATCCCATATTATCCCATAATGAGGTGTAATGTGGTGAGACATTAAATAACATCCCATAGTATCCCATAATGAGGTATAATGTGGTGAGACATTAAATAACATCCCATAGTATCCCACAATGAGGTATAATGTGGTGAGACATTAAATAACATCCCATATTATCCCATAATGAGGTGTAATGTGGTGAGACATTAAATAACATCCCATAGTATCCCATAATGAGGTGTAATGTGGTGAGACATTAAATAACATCCCATAGTATCCCATAATGAGGTATAATGTGGTGAGACATTAAATAACATCCCATAGTATCCCACAATGAGGTGTAATTTGGTGTGACAACACATAGTATCCCATAATGAGGTATAATGTGGTGTGACAGTACATAACATCCCATAGTATCCCATAATGAGGTGTAATGTGGTGAGACATTAAATAACATCCCATAGTATCCCATAATGAGGTATAATGTGGTGAGACATTAAATAATATCCCATAGTATCCCACAATGAGGTGTAATGTGGTGTGACATCACATAGTATCCCATAATGAGGTGTAATGTGGTGTAACATCACATAGTATCCCATAATGAGGTATAATGTGGTGAGACATTAAATAACATCACATAGTATCCCTTATTGAGATGTAATGTGGTGAGACATCACATAGTATCACATAATGAGGTGTAATGTGGTGAGACATTAAATAACATCCCATATTATCCCATAATGAGGTGTAATGTGGTGAGACATTAAATAACATCCCATAGTATCCCATAATGAGGTATAATGTGGTGAGACATTAAATAACATCCCATATTATCCCATAATGAGGTATAATGTGGTGAGACATTAAATAACATCCCATATTATCCCATAATGAGGTGTAATGTGGTGAGACATTAAATAACATCCCATAGTATGTTATTTAATGTCTCACCACATTATAATGAGGTGTAATGTGGTGAGACATTAAATAACATCCCATATTATCCCATAATGAGGTGTAATGTGGTGAGACATTAAATAACATCCCATATTATCCCATAATGAGGAGTAATGTGGTGAGACATTACATAGTATCCCATAATGAGGTGTAATGTATATTCTAAAATGGATTTTAAAAATAATCCCCCTCATCAATCTACTCCATAAAGTTTTTTTGAAATTTTAGCTAATTTATTAAATGTACATTTTAGTGATTTTGCAGACATTCTTATCAAGAGTGACTTACAGTTAGTTAGTACATACATGTTCATACTGCGCCCCCCATGGGAATCGAACCCACAACCCTGCCGTTGCAAGCTCCATGCTCTACCATCTGAGTTACACGGGACTAATAAAAAATGTAATAATATTCAGACCTTTTACTCAGTAATTTGTTGAAGCAGTGATTACAGCCTGCAGTCTTCTTGGGTATGACGCTACAAGATTGGCACACCTGTATTTGGGGAGTTTCTCCCATTCTTCTCTGCAGATCCTCTCAAGCTCTGTCAGGTTGGATGGGGAGCTTCGCTGCACAGCTATTTTCAGGACTCTCCAGAGATGTTCGATTGGGTTCAAGTCCGGGCTCTGGCTGGGCCACTCAAGGACATTCAGAGACTTGTCCCTGTCAGGCTCTGGCCATAGAGAAGCCTATTTGCTTCTCTATGTAACCATGGTCAGAGTCTGACAGGTCTATTCTTTCTGTATCTGGTGGTGGTTTGTGTGGGATCCCTAATTAGAGGCAGCTGCTGCGCATTGTCTCTAATTAGGGATCCTACATAGGTTTGTAGGTTTTACACTGGGGCGTGGGTTGTTATATCTCCAGTCACGGTGAAAGTAAGTTTGTTTCAGTTTTGTCATTTCTTCGTTGGTTTTGCTTGAATAGTTCGCATTTGAGTTTTAAGTTAATAAAACTATGTCGAACTATTACTGCGCTGCGCCTTGGTCTCTCCATGCACCCACTTGTGACAGAACGATCCACCACAACGAGACCAAGCAGCGCAAGTGGGAAGAGACTGAGAGAAAGAGAGCCCCGCGTCGTCATACGGACACGGAACTCCTCAGAGGGTTCGAGACGGACTCGTCGGAGGAGGACGACAACGACGACGTGCTTCGGTCCCCTCACTCGTGGGGGCTCCTGGAGGAGACCTCACCGGAAGGGGATAGGCGATGGGGAGAGGAAGATCGGGGCAGTCCCAGCACTCCAACGCCAGTTCCCAACCCGGTGCCTCCAGCGTCATTCCAGAGCTCGGTACTGTCCGTGCCGACTCCAAGCACCACACCATCGGTGCGCTCTCGGCACCCGGAGAGGCTGGAGGAAGAGGATCACCTACCACTTCGTCTTCCCACGATCCATGATAGGGAGAGAACGGAGGGATTTTTTAAGAGATCAGAGGAGGAGCAGACGAGGTGGAGGAGAGCCTGGAACACTCTTCCTCTGGAGGCGCCGAGGGATCCACGGATCCTCCAAATACAGGAGGAGAAGGACTCCCAGCGCCGATGTGTGCTAGTGACAAGGCTTATGGCTAGACCGGAACCTCCGGCGAAGGTCAGCAACCCGGAACCTCCGGCGAAGGTCCGCAGCCCGGAGCCTCCGGCGAAGGTCCGCAGCCCGGAGCCTCCGGCGAAGGTCCGCAGCCCTGAGCCTCCGGCGAAGGTCCGCAGCCCTGAGCCTCCGGCGAAGGTCCGCAGCCCTGAGCCTCCGGCGAAGGTCCGCAGCCCTGAGCCTCCGGCGAAGGTCCGCAGCCCGGAACCTCCGGCGAAGGTCCGCAGCCCGGAACCTCCAATCAAGTTGTAGAAACATCTCAAGGATTATCAATGATAACAGGATGCACCTGAGCTCAATTTTTCGAGTCTCAAAGCAAAAGGTTTGAATAATTATGTAAATAAGGTTTTGATTTTTTATAAATTTGCAAACATTTATAAAAACCTGTTTTCGCTTTTGTTTTTAATGGGGAATTGTGTGTAGATTGATTAGGAAAATAACTAATTTAATCCATTTTAGAATAAGGTTGTAACGTAACAAAATGTGGAAAAAGTCAAGGGGTCTGAATTCTTTCTGAATGCACTGTATGTGTTTTACATTTGTAAACAACATCTGCTGAGCCACAAGAGACCAGAAACACACACACACACACACACACACACACACACATATATCTGTTAAAGGCATTGTTGTGTGTTTCCATTCAGTCTGGGGGGAGGGGAGTTAAACCATTACCTTTGGCTAATACCAAACTAACTTGGGACTACAAGTTGGGAGGAAGGAGGATATGTGGGGCGAGAGAGGGCAGAGAGAGAGAGAAAGAGAGGGGAGAGAGAGAGAAACAGTGAGGGAGTTAGGGAGAGGATAGACAGACAGAGGAGAGAAGAAGAGAGAGAGAGAGACAGAGAGAGAGAGATATGGAGAGAGAGACAGAGAGACAGAAAGACAGAGAGAAAGGTAGAAAGGGAGAGAGAAAGAGACAGAAAGACAGAGAGAAAGGAGAGAGAGAGAGAGAGAGTTATGAGTTATGTTCACATCTGAAGAATCAATCTAACTCTGTTATTCACATTGAATAAACTAAGATAAATAAACACAACATTCTGTAACTCTAGAAAGTGATACACACTGCCTTAGCCTTCCTATAGCCTGGGTACCAGTCTGTTTCTATAGCCTTCCTATAGCCTGGGTACCAGTCTGTTGTTATAGCCTTCCTATAGCCTGGGTACCAGTCTGTTTTTATAGCCTTCCTATAGCCTGGGTACCAGTCTGTTTCTATAGCCTTCCTATAGCCTGGGTACCAGTCTGTTGTTATAGCCTTCCTATAGCCTGGGTACCAGTCTGTTTTTATAGCCTTCCTATAGCCTGGGTACCAGTCTGTTTCTATAGCCTTCCTATAGCCTGGGTACCAGTCTGTTGTTATAGCCTTCCTATAGCCTGGGTACCAGTCTGTTTCTATAGCCTTCCTATAGCCTGGGTACCAGTCTGTTTCTATAGCCTTCCTATAGCCTGGGTACCAGTCTGTTTTTATAGCCTTCCTATAGCCTGGGTACCAGTCTGTTTTTATATTGGATGGCCTCACTCTGCTTTTAGCCGTTCGTCATCATGGTGTGTTTGACCGATTCAGAATAAAGATGTTACACTGTCAGCCTTGTTCTCAGGCCAGAACCCCGATCAGGAGGATATGAGGGGATAGCTGTAACAGCAGGAGGTGGGAGGATGTGAGGGGATAGTTGTAAAAGCAGGAGGTAGGAGGATATGAGGGGACAGTTGTAACAGAAGGAGGATATGAGGGGATAGTTGTAACAGCAGGAGGATATGAGGGGATAGTTGTAACAGCAGGAGGACATGAGGGGAGAGATGTAACAGCAGGAGGTAGGAGGATGTGAGGGGATAGTTGTAACAGCAGGTGGTAGGAGGATATGAGGGGATAGTTGTAATAGCAGGAGGGTATGAGGGGATAGTTGTAATAGCAGGAGGATATGAGGGGATAGTTGTAAAAGCATGAGGAAGGAGGATATGAGGGGATAATTGTAACAGCAGGAGGTAGCAGGATATGAGGGGATAGTTGTAACAGCAGGAGGATGGAGGATATGAGGGGAGAGTTGCAACAGAAGGAGGATATGAGTGGATAGTTGTAACATTAGTAGGAAGGAGGATATGAGGGGATAGTTGTAACAGCAGGAGGATCTGAGGGGATTGTTGTAACAGCAGGAGGATATGAGGGGAGAGTTGTAACAGCAGAAGGATATGAGGGGATATATGTAACAGCAGGAGGTAGGAGGATGTGAGGGGATAGTTGTAAAAGCAGGAGGATATGAGGGGATAGTTGTAACAGCAGGAGGATATGAGGGAAGAGTTGTAACAGAAGGAGGATATGAGGGGATAGGTGTTACAGAAGGAGGATATGAGGGAATAGTTGTAACAGCAGGAGGATGTGAGGGGATAGTTGTAACAGCAGGAGGTAGGAGAATATGAGGGGACAGTTGTAACAGCAGGAGGATTGAGGGGATAGTTGTAACAGCAGGAGGACGTGAGGGGAGAGATGTAACAGCATGAGGTAGGAGGATATGAGGGGAAAGTTGTAACAGCAGGAGGATATGAGGGGATAGTTGTAACAGCAGGAGGATATGAGGGGATAGTTGTAACAGCAGGAGGACATGAGGGTATAGTTGTAACAGAAGGAGGATTTGAGGGGATAGTTGTAACAGAAGGAGGATTTGAGGGGATAGATGTAACAGCAGGAGGTAGGAAGATATGAGGGGATAGTTGTAACAGCAGGAAGTAGGAGGATATGAGGGGATAGTTGTAACAGCAGGAGGTAGGAGGATATGAGGGGATAGTTGTAACAGCAGGAGGTAGGAGGATATGAGGGGATAGTTGTAAAAGCAGGAGGTAGGAGGATATGAGGGGATAGTTGTAATAGCAGGAGGTAGAAGGATATGAGGGGATAGTTGTAACAGCAGGAGTTAGGAGGATATGAGGGGATAGTTGTAACAGCGGGAGGATATGAGGGGATAGTTGTAACCGCAGGAGGTAGGAGAATATGGGAGGATAGTTGTAACAGTAGGAGGATATGAGGGGAAAGTTGTAACAGCAGGAGGATATGAGGGGATAGTTTTAACAGAAGGAGGATATGAGGGGATAGTTGTAACAGCAGGAGGACATGAGGGTATAGTTGTAACAGAAGGAGGATTTGAGGGGATAGTTGTAACAGAAGGAGGATTTGAGGGGATAGATGTAACAGCAGGAAGTGGGGGGGATATGAGGGGATAGTTGTAACAGCAGGAGGTAGGAAGATATGAGGGGATAGTTGTAACAGCAGGAGGTAGGAGGATATGAGGGGATAGTTGTAAAAGCAGGAGGTAGGAGGATATGAGGGGATAGTAATAGCAGGAGGTAGAAGGATATGAGGGGATAGTTGTAACAGCAGGAGTTAGGAGGATATGAGGGGATAGTTGTAACAGTGGGAGGATATGAGGGGATAGTTGTAACCGCAGGAGGTAGGAGAATATGGGAGGATAGTTGTAACAGTAGGAGGATATGAGGGGATAGGTGTAACAGTAGGAGGATATGAGGGGATAGTTGTAACAGCAGGAGGTAGGAGAATATGAGGGAATAGTTGTAACAGCAGGAGGTAGGAGGATATGAGGGGATAGTTGTAACAGCAGGAGGATATGAGGGGATAGTTGTAACAGCAGGAGGTAGGAGGATATGAGGGGATAGTTGTAACAGCAGCAGGATAGGAGGGGATAGTTGTAACAGCAGGAGGATATGAGGGGATAGTTGTAACAGCAGGAGGATATGAGGGGATAGTTGTAACAGAAGGAGGATATGAGGGGATAGGTGTTACAGAAGGAGGACATGAGGGAATAGTTGTAACAGCAGGAGGATGTGAGGGGATAGTTGTAACAGCAGGAGGTAGGAGAATATGAGGGGACAGTTGTAACAGCAGGAGGATTGAGGGGATAGTTGTAACAGCAGGAGGACGTGAGGGGAGAGATGTAACAGCATGAGGTAGGAGGATATGAGGGGAAAGTTGTAACAGCAGGAGGATATGAGGGGATAGTTGTAACAGCAGGAGGATATGAGGGGATAGTTGTAACAGCAGGAGGACATGAGGGTATAGTTGTAACAGAAGGAGGATTTGAGGGGATAGTTGTAACAGAAGGAGGATTTGAGGGGATAGTTGTAACAGCAGGAGGTAGGAAGATATGAGGGGATAGTTTTAACAGCAGGAGGTAGGAGGATATGAGGGGATAGTTGTAACAGCAGGAGGTAGGAGGATATGAGGGGATAGTTGTAACAGCAGGAGGTAGGAGGATATGAGGGGATAGTTGTAAAAGCAGGAGGTAGGAGGATATGAGGGGATAGTTGTAATAGCAGGAGGTAGAAGGATATGAGGGGATAGTTGTAACAGCAGGAGTTAGGAGGATATGAGGGGATAGTTGTAACAGCGGGAGGATATGAGGGGATAGTTGTAACCGCAGGAGGTAGGAGAATATGGGAGGATAGTTGTAACAGTAGGAGGATATGAGGGGAAAGTTGTAACAGCAGGAGGATATGAGGGGATAGTTTTAACAGAAGGAGGATATGAGGGGATAGTTGTAACAGCAGGAGGACATGAGGGTATAGTTGTAACAGAAGGAGGATTTGAGGGGATAGTTGTAACAGAAGGAGGATTTGAGGGGATAGATGTAACAGCAGGAGGATGTGAGGGGATAGTTGTAACAGCAGGAGGTAGGAGAATATGAGGGGACAGTTGTAACAGCAGGAGGATTGAGGGGATAGTTGTAACAGCAGGAGGACGTGAGGGGAGAGATGTAACAGCATGAGGTAGGAGGATATGAGGGGAAAGTTGTAACAGCAGGAGGATATGAGGGGATAGTTGTAACAGCAGGAGGATATGAGGGGATAGTTGTAACAGCAGGAGGACATGAGGGTATAGTTGTAACAGAAGGAGGATTTGAGGGGATAGTTGTAACAGAAGGAGGATTTGAGGGGATAGATGTAACAGCAGGAGGTAGGAAGATATGAGGGGATAGTTGTAACAGCAGGAGGTAGGAGGATATGAGGGGATAGTTGTAACAGCAGGAGGTAGGAGGATATGAGGGGATAGTTGTAACAGCAGGAGGTAGGAGGATATGAGGGGATAGTTGTAAAAGCAGGAGGTAGGAGGATATGAGGGGATAGTTGTAATAGCAGGAGGTAGAAGGATATGAGGGGATAGTTGTAACAGCAGGAGTTAGGAGGATATGAGGGGATAGTTGTAACAGCGGGAGGATATGAGGGGATAGTTGTAACCGCAGGAGGTAGGAGAATATGGGAGGATAGTTGTAACAGTAGGAGGATATGAGGGGAAAGTTGTAACAGCAGGAGGATATGAGGGGATAGTTTTAACAGAAGGAGGATATGAGGGGATAGTTGTAACAGCAGGAGGACATGAGGGTATAGTTGTAACAGAAGGAGGATTTGAGGGGATAGTTGTAACAGAAGGAGGATTTGAGGGGATAGATGTAACAGCAGGAAGTGGGGGGGATATGAGGGGATAGTTGTAACAGCAGGAGGTAGGAAGATATGAGGGGATAGTTGTAACAGCAGGAGGTAGGAGGATATGAGGGGATAGTTGTAAAAGCAGGAGGTAGGAGGATATGAGGGGATAGTAATAGCAGGAGGTAGAAGGATATGAGGGGATAGTTGTAACAGCAGGAGTTAGGAGGATATGAGGGGATAGTTGTAACAGTGGGAGGATATGAGGGGATAGTTGTAACCGCAGGAGGTAGGAGAATATGGGAGGATAGTTGTAACAGTAGGAGGATATGAGGGGATAGGTGTAACAGTAGGAGGATATGAGGGGATAGTTGTAACAGCAGGAGGTAGGAGAATATGAGGGAATAGTTGTAACAGCAGGAGGTAGGAGGATATGAGGGGATAGTTGTAACAGCAGGAGGATATGAGGGGATAGTTGTAACAGCAGGAGGTAGGAGGATATGAGGGGATAGTTGTAACAGCAGCAGGATAGGAGGGGATAGTTGTAACAGCAGGAGGATATGAGGGGATAGTTGTAACAGGAGGTAGGAGGATATGAGGGGATAGTTGTAATAGCTGGAGGTAGGAGGACATGAGGGGATAGTTGTAACAGAAGGAGGCTATGAGGGAAGAGTTGTAACAGCAGGAGGAAGCAGGATATGAGGGGATAGGTGTAACAGCGGGAGGTAGGAGGATATGAGGGGATAGTTCTAACAGCAGGAGGTAGAAGGATATGAGGGGATAGTTGTAACAGCAGGAGGTAGAAGGATATGAGGGGATAGTTCTAACAGTAGGAGGATGCAGGAGGATATGAGGGGATAGTTGTAACAGTAGGAGGATGCAAGTTGTGGGGGAATCGTTGTAACAGCAGGAGTTGGGAGGATATGAGGGGATAGTTGTAACAGCAGGAGGTAGGAGGATATGAGGGGATAGTTGTAACAGCGGGAGGTAGGAGAATATGAGGGGATAGTTGTAACAGCAGGAGGTAAGGGGATATGAGGGGATAGTTGTAAAAGCAGGAGGTAGGAGGATATGAGGGGATAGTTGTAACAGCAGGAGTTTGGAGGATATGAGTGGATAGTTGTAACAGGAGGTAGGAGGATATGAGGGAATAGTTGTAACAGCAGGAGATAGGAGGAAATAAGGGGATAGTTGTAACAGCAGGAGGAAGCAGGATATGAGGGGATAGTTGTAACAGCGGGAGGTAGGAGGATATGAGGGGATAGTTCTAACAGCAGGAGGTAGGAGGATATGAGTGGATAGTTGTAACAACAGGAGGATATGAGGATATGAGGGGATAGTTGTAACAGCGGGAGGTAGGAGGATATGAGGGGATAGTTCTAACAGCAGGAGGTAGGAGGATATGAGGGGATAGTTGTAACAGCAGGAGGTAGAAGGATATGAGGGGATAGTTCTAACAGTAGGAGGATGCAGGAGGATATGAGGGGATAGTTGTAACAGTAGGAGGATGCAGGATGTGAGGGGATCGTTGTAACAGCAGGAGTTGGGAGGATATGAGGGGGTAGTTGTAACAGCAGGAGGTAGGAGGATATGAGGGGATAGTTGTAACAGCGGGAGGTAGGAGAATATGAGGGGATAGTTGTAACAGCAGGAGGTAAGGGGATATGAGGGGATAGTTGTAAAAGCAGGAGGTAGGAGGATATGAGGGGATAGTTGTAACAGCAGGAGTTGGGAGGATATGAGGGGATAGTTGTAACAGCAGGAGGATGTTAGGGGATAGTTGTAACAGGAGGTAGGAGGATATGAGGGGATAGTTGTAATAGCAGGAGGTAGGAGGATATGAGGGGATAGTTGTAACAGAAGGAGGCTATGAGGGAAGAGTTGTAACAGCAGGAGGTAGGAGGATATGAGGGGACAGTTGTAACAGCAGGAGGATATGAGGGGTTAGTTGTAACAGCAGGAGGACATGAGGGGATAGTTGTAAAAGCAGGAGGTAGAAGGATATGAGGGAATAGTTGTAACAGCAGGAGGCTATGAGGGAAGAGTTGTAACAGCAGGAGGTAGGAGGATATGAGGGGACAGTTGTAACAGCAGGAGGATATGAGGGGTTAGTTGTAACAGCAGGAGGACATGAGGGGATAGTTGTAAAAGCAGGAGGTAGAAGGATATGAGGGAATAGTTGTAACAGCAGGAGATAGGAGGAAATAAGGGGATAAATGTAACAGCAGGAGGATATGAGGGGATAGTTCTAACAGTAGGAGGATGCAGGAGGATATGAGGGGATAGTTTTAACAGCAGGAGGTAGGAGGAAATAAGGGGATAAATGTAACAGCAGGAGTATATGAGGGGATAGTTGTAACAGCAGGAGGAAGCAGGATATGAGGGGATAGTTGTAACAGCGGGAGGTAGGAGGATATGAGGGGATAGTTGTAACAGCAGGAGGATAGAGGGGATAGTTGTAACAGCAGGAGGTAGGAGGATATGAGGGGATAGTTGTAACAGCAGGAGGATAGAGGGGATAGTTGTAACAGCAGGAGGAAGCAGGATATGAGGGGATAGTTGTAACAGCGGGAGGTAGGAGGATATGAGTGGATAGTTGTAACAGCAGGAGTTAGGAGGATATGAGGGGATAGTTGTAAAAGCAGGAGGATTTGAGGGGATAGTTGTAACAGCAGGAGGTAGGAGGATATGAGGGGATAGTTGTAAAAGTAGGAGGTAGGAGGATATGAGGGGATAGTTGTAACAGCAGGAGGTAGGAGGATATGAGGGGATAGTTGTAACAGCAGGAGGTAGGAGGATATGAGGGGATAGTTGTAACAGCAGGAGGATGTGAGGGGATAGTTGTAACAGGAGGTAGGAGGATATGAGGGGATAGTTGTAACAGCAGGAGGTAGGAGGATATGAGGGGATAGTTGTAACAGCAGGAGGTAGGAGGATATGAGGGGATAGTTGTAACAGCAGGAGGTAGGAGGATATGAGGGGATAGTTGTAACAGCAGGAGGATGTGAGGGGATAGTTGTAACAGGAGGTAGGAGGATATGAGGGGATAGTTGTAACAGCAGGAGGTAGGAGGATATGAGGGGATAGTTGTAACAGCAGGAGGTAGGAGGATATGAGGGGATAGTTGTAAAAGTAGGAAGTAGGAGGATATGAGGGGATAGTTGTAACAGCAGGAGGTAGCAGGATATGAGGGGATAATTGTAAAAGTAGGAAGTATGAGGATATGAGGGGATAGTTGTAACAGCAGGAGGTAGGAGGATATGAGGGGATAGTTGTAACAGCAGGAGGATGTGAGGGGATAGTTGTAACAGGAGGTAGGAGGATATGAGGGGATAGTTGTAACAGAAGGAGGCTATGAGGGAAGAGTTGTAACAGCAGGAGGTAGGAGGATATGAGGGAATAGTTGTAACAGCAGGAGGATATGAGGGGATAGTTGTAACAGCAGGAGGAAGCAGGATATGAGGGGATAGTTGTAACAACAGGATGTAGGAGGATATGAGGGGATAGTTGTAACAGCAGGAGGTAGGAGGATATGAGGGGAGAGATGTAACAGCAGGAGGTATGAGGATATGAGGGGATAGTTGTAACAGCAGGAGGTAGGAGGATATGAGGGGATAGTTTTAACAGCAGGAGATAGGAGGATATGAGTGGATAGATGTAACAGAAGGAGGTAGGAGGATATGAGGGGATAGTTGTAACAGCAGGAGGTAGGAGGATATGAGGGGATAATTGTAACAGCAGGAGGTAGGAGGATATGAGGGGATAGTTGTAACAGCAGGAGGTGGGAGGCCACAGAGCATAGTTAAAACTAGAGTTATCCCAGGTCTGATGTGTTCCAGTATTCACTGACTCTCTCCTTTCTCTCCTCCAGTCTGTAATGTGGACTCCATGCTCCTGTTCCCGTCAGCTTCCTCTGAGAACTACGTCACCTTCTCCCGGAGCTTCCCTGCTCTTCCAGAACTCTCTGTGTGCCTGTGGATCCGTGTCGATGTCGGTTACGTAGGAACGCTCCTTTCTTACGCCACGGAAGACAACGACAACAAACTAGTCCTATACGGACGCAACTCCTCCTCCTACTCTTCCTCCACCCGAGCAACCCTGGACTTTGTGGTGGGAGACCCTGCGTACCGTGAGCTCCCTGTGGACTCTGTGCTGGATGGGTGCTGGCACCACCTCTGTGTCCTCTGGTCCTCTATCCAGGGACGATTCTGGCACTACACTGACTGGCGCCTGACCTCCACAGGGACACAGTTCAGGAAGGGGTACGAGGTGCCGGGAGGGGGGTCAGTGGTGCTGGGAGCAGAGCAGGACAGCCAGGGGGGAGGGTTTGATCCCACCGAGGGGTTCGTGGGGCGCCTGGCGGGGTTCACCGTGTGGGACCGGGTGTTGAGTCCTGGGGAGGTGACTGGGGTGGCTACGGGGAGGGGGCTACCCCGGGGGGTGGTGCTGGGGCTGGGGGACGTAGACGGGGTTCATGGGGGGGTGCAGCAGGTAGCCTGCGAGTGCCTGGAACACTGTAGCTGAGACGTCTGATTCCAAACCCGCCCTAACCACTCGTCCCTTGGCCCTATAGGCGCCTAGATCTGATATGTGGTGTCAAAGTTCAGTCCTTGATGGCAGAGTGTGCAGGTTTTTACTCCTCTGTACTTGATTGATCAATTAAGGTAATTGATTTTAGGAACTCCCCTCACCTGGTTGTCTAGGTCTTAATTGGTCATGAATTAAAAGTCAATAACAGCAGACATTTGTCCCTCTAGGAAATGAGTTCGACACCTCTGGCCTAGACTTGGGATTCAGCAGTCTACATGTTTTAATATCAATCATTTAACCACCAGGGAGAAAGAAGACTGAAGGCAGATCCACCCTGGGGACTTAATATGGACCTATATTGGAAGAGGAACCCTAACACTTCTCTAACCATAAACAGTGCCACTGACACACTGTAAAATGAACATGTGAATGAAAGCCATCACTTATTACTTAAAGCAATCTTATATCCAGGCTGTATCACAACCGGCCATGATTGGCCAGTTGTGATACTCTTCCTGGGGTCCAGAAAAATGAAGGCAGTTATACAATTTTAAAAACATTACAGCACATTCATTACTTAATTCACACACTAAGTGTGTCTCCTCAGGCCAATTCTCCACTACCACATATCTACAACACAGAATCCATGTGTATTTGTGTGTATAGTGCGTATGCTATCGTGTTTGTGTATGCATGTATACTTCACAAACAGACAAAAACCATTTAATATCCTATATATTGTCACCCTGCAACAGACAGAGTGAGACAGACAGACAGACTCTCCGTCCGTCTCTGTCTGACTCTCTCTCTCTCTCTCTCTCTCTGACAGACAGACAGATAACTTGTTGTTCTGTTATAAAGTCAACAGACTAGCGGCTAGTTGACCAACTGATGTAGGTTATTATCATGCTAATAAATCAAGATTATATCAGTTGGAGCTGCTCTCCACTCTACTAGAAATATAACAGTCATCATTCATGAGACAAATGATCCTTTATCTATAAACTCAGTTTGTTTGTATATTATTTTTATTTGGTAGCGGTTGGCTAGCCAGGCTGAGCCTCAAGGTACAAGAACGAGGAGAAACAGAAGTGGGGAACCTTTCTCCAAGGCAGTGACCCAGGACTTTTATTTGTGAAACTTTAACAGAGGCCGTGACCAGGCACTGGGTAACAATAAAACCCTAGCTCCCTAGCCTAGCTCTTTCGAGAGCCTTACTGTACAGTTCTTCCCGTCCCTCACTGCGACCGGACAGCTAAACTGTTTACCGGCTATAAACAAAAGAAAAGGGTCTTACTGGGTTTGTCTTCTTGTCCAGTAGTAGTTGATGTCCAGTCCCTTCTTTGCTTGAGGTTATCCTAGACTCCTCTGTCCTACTGGTAGGATTTTCCCACCAAACAACCCACCTGGATGTGCTCAAGGCCAGGTTCAAATACCTCCCATTAAGTGGCTTCAGGTGTGTGTAATTAGGCCTTACCCTACCGGGACACCATCTCTCCTGGCCAGCAGATGTAGCCAACGAGCCGGAACATACCGGCCATCACAGACCCATCCTCTCACTCCACTACAATATATTTGTTATGCGTGGTTTGGTCTTGTCAATATATTATTTTATTTGATAGGGAAAAGCATTGTTTATTCTGTAACGTACTTCAACTTCCAAAGTCCTTTTTTATTTAACTAGACATGTCAGTTAGAAACAAATTCTTATTTTCAATGACGGCCTAGGAACAGTGGGTTAACTGCCTTGTTCAGGGGCAGAACAACATATTTTTACCTTGTCAGCTCAGGGATTCGATCCAGCAAGCTTTCGGTTACGGGCCCAACACTCTAACCACTCAGCTACATGTCGCTCCCCTTGTTGTAAAACTGCCACAACTACTTAGATTATTAAATAATGAACCACCGACATGTAATCCATCAGTTCCTCATAATATGACATATATATCATTGCCTGGCTCTTATGCTGTAAAATATTGGCAAAGATGTTTGTTGTTGTTTTTTGTTATTTTTGTTCTCAGTTCAGTTAGAGAACTACAATTCCCAGAAATCCCTAGGAACAACAGCTATGTTTGGCCCTTTGTGCCACTGGTAGAAGCCATCACGAGTTTGCTTCTGATTTTAGTTTAGGGGACGATCTTCATTATATACTCCTTACGACCTCACTCCTTATCTCCTCACTCCTCATCTCCTTCTCAAACCCCATTGGAAAAGAAAGTCACAGGGGCGGGGCATCTGGCATTCTCCTCCAATGGGTTTTCAGAAAAAGCTCCCCATAGGAAGCTAGAATGAGAGGTAGTTAGCCAGACACAACTGCAAATTAAAAACTATTTCACTGATTGTGAGAGTGGAGAACTACCGGGAGTAAGCATGGCCAACATCACGAAGAAAGTGTCGTGGTCGAGCCGAGGTGACGAGTCCGGTGGCGGCGAGAGAACCCCGCTTCTCAACGGTTCCGAGGAGGTCCAATACACCACACAGGTAGTGCTAGCATGCTAGCTAAAGTAGCGAACACAAGCCGGACTGTCTAACGGTACCGCTCGGTGCCAGATAGGTAGGCATGTGCTCTGTAAGAGTAAAACATGATGTTCTGAGTAGATTTGCTGTGAGGTGAATGATCTAGTTAATTAGCAGTGAAGACGAGTGTCCCGCCTGTCATTAGTAGCATGTAGGCTAAAAACAACGTCATAGGATGGAGTTGGAGGATGTTTTCCAGACCAACAAGTTTTAGAAGTTTGACAAATCAATTCCCATTCAACAAAGAAACATAGATACAGAACATATTAGTCTTCAAATCAGAGTTTCAGAATAGAACGTAATGTAATGACAGGGAATCAGCCTTTCAGCATGTAGATTCTGCTTGTTAACTTATTCACCACTTCATATTAAGTTACACGGGCATTACAACTGACTGTTTTAATACACGTTACTTAAAATACACAGACATTAAAGCAAACATGTTCACTTGAGTTAGTACAACTGACTTATGCCGTCATTGTCAATAAGAATTTGTTATTAACTGACTTCCCTAGTTAAATAACGGTTAAATAAAATAAGACTGCTAAATGTTAATACATGGTACTTAAATTACATAGCCATAACACATATGTTAACTTAGCCAGTAAAACTGACTGATAGCACAGACATTGATGGTTTACACAGGCATTGAGCAAGGCATTTAACCCTCATTTGCTCCAGGGATGCTGTACTTCTATGGCTGACCCTGGAGGAGGCTGTCATTGTAAATAAGAGTTTGTTCTTAACTGACTTGCCAAGTTAAATAAAGGTTTAATAAAACATACCTTATTGATGCTAAATGTTAGCTAGGCTGACATGTTTAAATTGAAGACACAGACTGATCTTTGACATTTTTGTCGCTGTGTATTGTGTTTGGTCTGTAGTTGTCCGGGGGCGGTGGTATGTTTCACATAGGCAGACTGAGCACGGTGGATCTGGAGGAGGATATGACGTCAGAGGTAACGTTGAGCTTTCTATCGATGTGACATCTTGTCCGTTCGCTGCTGCCTATCATGCTGACCAAAGCATTTCAAAATTTCACCTTTGGCAACAATTACAGCTGTGAGTCTTTCAGGGTAAGTCTCTAAGAGCTTTGCACATCTGGATTGTACAATAATTGGCACATTTTTGTTTTTCTATAAAAAAAAATGTTCAAGCTCTGTCAAATTGGTTGTTGATCATTGCTAGACAACCATTTTCAAGTCTTGCCATAAGATTTAAGCAGATTTAAGTCAACTGTAACTTGGCCATTAGTTCCTGTCAAGGCAGCAGCTACTCATCCTGGGGTTTATTATGGATCCCCATTAGTTCCTGTCAAGGCAGCAGATACTCATCCTGGGGTTTATTATGGATCCCCATTAGTTCCTGTCAAGGCAGCAGCTGCTCTTCCTGGGGTTTATTATGGATCCCCATTAGTTCCTGTCAAGGCAGCAGCTGCTCTTCCTGGGGTTTATTATGGATCCCCATTAGTTCCTGCCAAGGCAGCAGCTACTCTTCCTGGGGTTTATTATGTATCCCCATTCGTTCCTGTCAAGGCAGCAGCTGCTCTTCCTGGGGTTTATTATGGATCCCCATTAGTTCCTGCCAAGGCAGCAGCTACTCTTCCTGGGGTTTATTATGTATCCCCATTAGTTCCTGTCAAGGCAGCAGCTGCTCTTCCTGGGGTTTATTATGGATCCCCATTAGTTCCTGCCAAGGCAGCAGCTACTCTTCCTGGGGTTTATTATGTATCCCCATTAGTTCCTGTCAAGGCAGCAGCTACTCTTCCTGGGGTTTATTATGTATCCCCATTAGTTCCTGCCAAGGCAGCAGCTACTCTTCCTGGGGTTTATTATGTATCCCCATTAGTTCCTGCCAAGGCAGCAGCTACTCTTCCTGGGGTTTATTATGTATCCCCATTAGTTCCTGCCAAGGCAGCAGCTACTCTTCCTGGGGTTTATTATGTATCCCCATTAGTTCCTGCCAAGGCAGCAGCTACTCTTCCTGGGGTTTATTATGTATCCCCATTAGTTCCTGTCAAGGCAGCAGCTACTCTTCCTGGGGTTTATTATGTATCCCCATTAGTTCCTGTCAAGGCAGCAGCTACTCTTCCTGGGGTCCAACACATTAAAACACTTACATTACATATAAAACAGTACATCATATAACATTATTACACCACTACACATCTACAATACAACATGTATAATACCACCATTACATTACATATAAAACAGTCCATCATATAACATTATTACACCACTACATATCTACAATACAACATGTATAATACCACCATTACATTACATGTATAAAACAGTACATCATATAACATTATTACACCACTACATATCTACAATACAACATGTATAATACCACCATTACATATAAAACAGTACATCATATAACATTATTACACCACTACATATCTACAATACAACATGTATAATACCACCATTACATTACATATAAAACAGTACATCATATAACATTATTACACCACTACATATCTACAATACAACATGTATAATACCACCATTACATTACATGTATAAAACAGTCCATCATATAACATTATTACACCACTACATATCTACAATACAACATGTATAATACCACCATTACATTACATATAAAACAGTACATCATATAACATTATTACACAACTACACATCTACAATACAACATGTATAATACCACCATTACATTACATGTATAAAACAGTCCATCATATAACATTATTACACCACTACATATCTACAATACAACATGTATAATACAACAAACAACAATATTACTATGTGTGCGTATACATGTCTGTACCTGTGATTTAGCTCCATTCCATTTCTTTTAATCCCCAGTCCTTAACGATTACAAGCATACCCATAACATGATACTATGCTTGAATATATGGAGAGTGGTCACTAATGTGTCTTATTGGATTCTCCCCAAACATAACACTTTGTATTCAGGACATCAAGTTACTTTCTTTATCCACATTATTTGTAGTTTTATTTTAGTGCCTTGTTACAAACAGGATGTATGTTTATGAATATTATTATTCTATACAAACTTCCTTCTTTTCACTCTGTCACCATTGGCCTCATGGTGAAATCCCTGAGCAGTTTCCTTCATCTCTGGCAACTGAGTTAGGAAGGAGGCCTGTATCTTTGTAGTGACTGGGTGTATTGATACACCATCCAAAGTGTAAGTAATAACTTCACCATGCTCAAGGGGATATTCAATGTCTGATGTTTATTTTTACCCATCTACCAATAGGTGCTCTTCTTTGAGAGGCATTGGGAAACCTCCCTGGTCTTTGTGGTTGAATCTGTGTTTGAAATGCACTGCTCGACTGAAGGACCTTACAGATAATTGAATGTTTAAGGTACAGAGAAGAGGTAGTCTAATTAGACACTGCAGCAGGCCTAGAAGCCTGACTCTAATCCACTGCAGCAGCCTGACTGTAACCCACTGCAGCAGGCCTAGAAGCCTGACTCTAATCCACTGCAGCAGGCCTAGAAGCCTGACTCTAATCCACTGCAGCAGGCCTAGAAGCCTGACTCTAATCCACTGCAGCAGCCTGACTGTAACCCACTGCAGCAGCCTGACTGTAATCCACTGCAGCAGCCTGACTGTAATCCACTGCAGCAGCCTGACTGTAATCCACTGCAGCAGCCTGACTGTAATCCACTGCAGCAGCCTGACTGTAATCCACTGCAGCAGCCTGACTGTAATCCACTGCAGCAGCCTGACTGTAATCCACTGCAGCAGCCTGACTGTAATCCACTGCAGCAGCCTGACTGTAATCCACTGCAGCAGCCTGACTGTAATCCACTGCAGCAGCCTGACTGTAATCCACTGCAGCAGCCTGACTGCAGCAGCCTGACTGTAACCCACTGCAGCAGCCTGACTGTAATCCACTGCAGCAGCCTGACTCTAATCCACTGCAGCAGCCTGACTGTAATCCACTGCAGCAGGCTGACTAACCCACTGCAGCAGCCTGACTGTAACCCACTGCAGCAGCCTGACTGTAACCCACTGCAGCAGCCTGACTGTAATCCACTGCAGCAGGCTGACTAACCCACTGCAGCAGCCTGACTGTAACCCACTGCAGCAGCCTGACTGTAATCCACTGCAGCAGGCTGACTAACCCACTGCAGCAGCCTGACTGTAACCCACTGCAGCAGCCTGACTGTAATCCACTGCAGCAACCTGACTGTAATCCACTGCAGCAGCCTGACTGTAACCCACTGCAGCGGCCTGACTGTAACCCACTGCAGCAGCCTGACTGTAATCCACTGCAGCAGCCTGACTGTAACCCACTGCAGCAGCCTGACTGTAACCCACTGCAGCAGGCCTACAGGCCTGATTCAACCATTGCAAAATGACCTGACAGTGAACAAGATGACTAACCTATAGCCAGCCAGTCTGAGTCATGGGCTTTGTAAAGGACAAGTGTGGAAAATTCTTTACAGACAGAAAGTTTCCTGCATGCACAGTTTTAGTTCTTCTTTAAGATATTCCTGGGTTTGGCAATCCAACATGTTCTGTTCATCTATGGTCATTCTGAGTTGTACTTCTCCTTTTGGAAATTACATCATATTGCGTCTGTCCCAAATGCAGTGTTTTCCACCAGTACACAGAGTAGCCAGCCAAATAGAAAAAGTAACCATCCAGGCCCTCGGGGGGTATGGTGTAGCTTACTCCCCTGGGTTCTGAAAGGTTTTGCAGAAGGAGCTCTGTTTTAGTGGACTGGTACGTTCTAATGCCTTGACTCCATCCATAATACACAGGGAATTGATTGACTATGTTATTGAGTTGACCTCCCAGATAGGAACAATGTGTTGTGGTGTAGAAAGACATGACTTTACCTTTTCAATGACTGATTGTGTCAACTCTAGTGATGGGGGGGAATCAATAGTTACATATCGGGATATTGTTCATGACGAGGTATCGTTTTGACAATATTGCAATATTATTTTTGTTTAGCTGTCTGTACCTGCACCAAAACTCCAGTATTTTTCCTTTATAGCTTGTTCTCCATCTTCCTTTTAAATAGGAAGCCATTTAGTTTTCAGCATTTTTATTTCCAAATGGCTTCCTCTACTTGTCTACATATAGGGAGTAAAGACAACTTAATGTCAAAACTCCCTACCTGTATGACTGTGCAGGGGACTAGACAAGGAGAGGGGATGAAGAAGACACTTGAGACTATTGAGATGCCCCCCTGTGGCCCTGTTTTAATACTTAAATAGACTATTGAGATGCCCCCCGTGGCCCTGTTTTAATACTTAACCAATGCCTCCTTCAGGACACAGTGAGGGGCTGGCCCAAGGAGATCCCTCACAACGAGAAGCTGCTGTCACTCAAATTTGAGGTAAACCCTTGTCTGCTGTCTCCAGACCCTTGGACCTAGTCTGAATGGTGTTCAATGTAGCTAATCAGAGGTTCTACAACTAGAGTAACACCATGTCTGTCGTGTTAATATGTTGACCCTGTCTGCCGTGTTAATATGTTGACCCTGTCTGCCGTGTTAATATGTTGACCCTGTCTGCCGTGTTAATATGTTGACCCTGTCTGCCGTGTTAATATGTTGACCCTGTCTGCCGTGTTAATATGTTGACCCTGTCTGCCGTGTTAATATGTTGACCCTGTCTGCCGTGTTAATATGTTGACCCTGTCTGCCGTGTTAATATGTTGACCCTGTCTGCCGTGTTAATATGTTGACCCTGTCTGCCGTGTTAATATGTTGACCCTGTCTGCCGTGTTAATATGTTGACCCTGTCTGCCGTGTTAATATGTTGACCCTGTCTGTCATACAAATGATTTCCAAAACATGAGCTCTATCTTTCTATGAAATGTGTTTGTTTAGCTGTTACTGTATCAAGAGTCCAAAGCCATCTCAGGTAGTTAGTTTTCAGATAGTTTTCTTCAATGAGCAGTATAGATTGTGTAAAGTAAATAGTGTGTGTGTTTCAGAGTCTGGACTATGACAACAGTGAGAATCAGCTGTTTCTGGAGGAGGAGAGACGCATGAGTTTCATAGTGAGTAGAGAACCACACACACACACACACACACACACACACACACACACACACACACCTTGACAGATGCCTCCCTCTCTCTCCATCTCAGGGGTTCAAGTGTTTGGAGATCAGTCGGTGGGTGGTCTGTGGTCTGATCGGGTTCCTGACTGGACTCATAGCCTGTTGCATAGATATCGCCGTGGAGAACCTGGCTGGGGTCAAGTACTTCGTTGTCAAACAGAGTATCCTTCCACTCACTAACCCCATCACAGAACTGTCATATCCTTCCACACACTGACCCAGTCACAGAACTGTCATATCCTTCCACTCACTGACCCAGTCACAGAACTGTCATATCCTTCCACACACTGACCCAGTCACAGAACTGTCATATCCTTCCACACACTGACCCAGTCACAGAACTGTCATATCCTTCCACTCACTGACCCAGTCACAGAACTGTCATATCCTTCCACTCACTGACCCAGTCACAGAACTGTCATATCCTTCCACACACTGACCCATCACAGAACTGTCATATCCTTCCACACACTGACCCAGTCACAGAACTGTCATATCCTTCCACACACTGACCCAGTCACAGAACTGTCATATCCTTCCACTCACTGACCCAGTCACAGAACTGTCATATCCTTCCACACACTGACCCAGTCACAGAACTGTCATAACCTTCCACACACTGACCCAGTCACAGAACTGTCATATCCTTCCACACACTGACCCTGTCACAGAACTGTCATATCCTTCCACACACTGACCCAGTCACAGAACTGTCATATCCTTCCACACACTGACCCAGTCACTGAACTGTCATAACCTTCCACACACTGACCCAGTCACTGAACTGTCATATCCTTCCACACACTGACCCATCACAGAACTGTCATATCCTTCCACACACTGACCCAGTCACAGAACTGTCATATCCTTCCACACACTGACCCAGTCACAGAACTGTCATATCCTTCCACACACTGACCCAGTCACAGAACTGTCATATCCTTCCACACACTGACCCAGTCACAGAACTGTCATATCCTTCCACACACTGACCCAGTCACAGAACTGTCATATCCTTCCACACACTGACCCGATCACAGAACTGTCATATCCTTCCACACACTCACCCAGTCACAGAACTGTCATATCCTTCCACACACTGACCCAGTCACAGAACTGTCATATCCTTCCACACACTCACCCCCAGTTGAGAAGGTGTTCCATACTCTGAACTGTCATGTCAACTATTGTCTGTGTAGAAAAATATGATGTGATTTTGCACATCCTACAGCGGTTGTCTGTGTACTACTGTTGTAACATCCTACAGCGGTGGTCTGTGTACTACTGTTGTAACATCCTACAGCGGTGGTCTGTGTTACTGTTGTAACATCCTACAGCGGTGGTCTGTGTACTACTGTTGTAACATCCTACAGCGGTGGTCTGTGTACTACTGTTGTAACATCCTACAGCGGTGGTCTGTGTACTACTGTTGTAACATCCTACAGCGGTGGTCTGTGTACTACTGTTGTAACATCCTACAGCGGTGGTCTGTGTTACTGTTGTAACATCCTACAGCGGTGGTCTGTGTTACTGTTGTAACATCCTACAGCGGTGGTCTGTGTACTACTGTTGTAACATCCTACAGCGGTGGTCTGTGTACTACTGTTGTAACATCCTACAGCGGTGGTCTGTGTACTACTGTTGTAACATCCTACAGCGGTGGTGTGAGCAGATCTCTAGGCCTTCTACTCTTTTCTCTGTTACCAATGACCTGCCTCTGGCATTAAACAAAGCCTGTATCCTGTATGCTGATGATTCAATCATATACTGTATGTGTCAGGCACCACAGCTAATGAACTCACTGAAACCCTTAACAAGGAGCTGCAGTCTGTTGTGGAATGTGTTCCAGTAATAAACTGGTCCTGAACATCTCTAAAACTAAGAGCATTGTATTTGGTACAAATCATTCCAACCACAGCTAATGAAACCCTTAACAAGGAGTTGTAGTCTTATGACAACACACTCCACAAAGCAAGTCCTGCAGGCTCTAGTTGTATCTTATCTTGATTATTGTCCAGTCATATGGTCCAGGACTGCAAGGAAAGACCTAGTTAATCTGCAGCTGGCCCAGAACAGAGCGGCACGTCTTGCTCTTCATTGTAATAATAGGTCTAATATTAATACTATGCATGTCAGTCTCTCTTGGCTAAGATTTGAGGAAAGACTGACTGCATCACTTCTTGTTTTTATTAGAAACATTAATGTTGGAAATTCCAAATTGTTTGCATAGTCAACTTTCCCACCAGACATGCCACCAGGGGTCTTTTCACACTTACCCCACCAGACATGCCACCAGGGGTCTTTTCACACTTACCCCACCAGACATGCCACCAGGGGTCTTTTCACACTTACCCCACCAGACATGCCACCAGGGGTCTTTTCACACTTACCCCACCAGACATGCCACCAGGGGTCTTTTCACACTTACCCCACCAGACATGCCACCAGGGGTCTTTTCACAGTCCCCAGGTCCAGAACAAATTCAAGGAAACGTACAGTAATATACAGATGAGTGCATGGAACTCCTTCCATCTCATATAGTGCAAGTGAACAACAAACCTGGTTTAAAAAGCAGATAAAGCAACACCTAACGTCACAACGCCTCTCCCCCATGTGACCTACTTGTTGTGTGTATGTACTGACATGTACAATGCATTCAGAAAGTACTCAGACCCCTTGACCTTATTCCACGTTTTGTTATGTTACAGCCTTATTCTAAAATGTTCCTCAGTTGATAGTGCATGTCAGAGCAAAAACCAAGCCATGAGGTTGAAGAAATTGTCTGTAGAGCTCTGAGAAATAAGGACAACCATCTCTGCAGCACTCTACTAATAAGGTATTTATGGTAGAGTGGCCAGAAGGAAACCACTCTTCAGTAAAAGGCACATGACAGCCGCTTGGAGTTTGCCAAAAGGCCTCAGACCATGAGAAATAACATTCTCTGGTCTGATGAAACCAAGATTGAACTCTTTGGCCTGAATGCCAAGCGTCACATCTGGAGGAAACCTGGCACCATCCCTACAGTGAAGCATGGTGGTGGCAGCATCATGCTGTGGGGATGTTTTTCAGCAGCAGGGACTGGAAGACTAGTCAGGATGGAGGGAAAGATGAACGGAGCAAAGTACAGATAGATCCTTGATGAAAACCTGCTCCAGAGTCTCAGGACCTCAGACTGGGGCGAAGGTTCAGGACAACGACCCGAAGCACACAGCCAAGACTATCAGTTACACATACAGTGCTCAGTATTCAGAACTTCACTTTTTCCACACTTACGTTACAGCCTTATTCTAAAATGGATAAAAAGTTATTTTCACCTCAATCTACACACACTACTCCATAATGACAAAGCAAAAAGAGGTTTAGACATTTTTGCAAAATGTATTAAAAAAAAAAAAGAATATATATATACTATTTTAGAATAAGGCTGTAACGTAAGTGTGGAAAAAGTGAAGTTCTGAATACTGAGCACTGTATGTGTAACTGATAGGTTAATGGGATCCTAATCAAATGACAACCTCATTGATCTGGATGCTGCCAATCATCCCCACTAATGTAGACATTTAGCCCTTCAGACAAAGATCATGAAGCCATAGAGGTCCAGTGTCCTGCTCTGTGGTTGGGAGGGCTGGACCTGGCGGCGTGGTGGCGTGATTGGTTGTTACCTATCCTTGACCTCTGCCCCCTTCCAGACATTGAGAAGTTTACAGAGGTTGGTGGTCTCTCCATCTCTCTCATACTCTGGGCTGTGCTTAACTCTGCCTTCGTCATGGTGGGGGCTGTTATAGTGGCATTCTTCGAGGTAAGAGGAGACGGGGAGTGTGTCTGTGTAATATAACCAGTCAAACTGAAAGTGACCAGGGAAGTAAACAGCTGTAGTAACTGTAGTAGTTGTACTGTAGTGAACAGCATGTGGTAATATATTGTAATGCAATAAGAAACGAGGGGGGGTTGTATATGGCCAATATACCACGGCTAAGGGCTGTTCATATGCACAACACAAAGTGGAGTGCCTGGATACAGCCCTTAGCTGTGGTATATTGGCCATATACCACAAAATCTCTGAGGCGCCTTATTGCTATTATAAACTGGTTACCAACATAATTAGAACAGTAAAAATCAGTTTTGTCATACCCGTGCTATACGGCTGTCAGCCAACCAGCATTCAGGGCTCGAACCACCCAGTATATAATATATCATTTAGCAGTAACTTTTGTCTAAGCCACTTAGTCATGCGTTAATACATAGTTATGGTGGTTACGTCACTTCCTCTGTTGGTACTGGTGAACTACCGTGTTAGACTCTACAGCAGGGCTGTCTAACCCTGTTCCTGGAGAGCTACCCTCCTGTAGGTTTTCACTACAACCCCAGGTGTTACCAACCTGATTCAGCTTTTCAAACAGCTAATTATTAGAATCAGGTGTGCTAGATGAGGGTTGGAGTGGAAACCTTCAGGATGTTAGCTCTCCAGGAACAGGGTTGGACAGCCTTGCTCTACAATCTCGTAGTTCTCTGTCTGGAACTAACACCTCTCCTCCTCCCTGCCTCATCTCTCCTTTATCTCTGTCTCTGTCTGTCTCTGTCCGTCTCTCTCTCTTTGTCTCTCTCCTTCCCTCAGCCTGGAGCAGCAGGAAGTGGTATACCTCAGATAAAGTGTTACCTGAACGGAGTGAAGATACCTCGGGTGGTACGACTCAAGGTACACACAGTCAGACTGATACCTGGGTGCTTGGAGACAAATATTGCTATCTACAGCCACATCTTTTAAATGTTGTTTGCGGTAGGAATGATGTCTCTTATGAGCTAAGATATTATACATTATACCTGGCTACTGCTCATATCCAGAAGATTATATATAGGTCAGGGGTCACAGTGTGTTGCTCTGATTGTCTGTTGATCTCTGTGTGTGTTCTACAGACCCTGGTGGTGAAGGTGTGTGGTGTGATCTGCTCTGTCGCCGGAGGACTCGCTGTCGGAAAGGTAAACACTAGTGACGTGTGTGTGTTTCTGTTTGTGTATTAATTGTCTTGTGGAGATTAGGGCTGTGATGGTCAAGGAATTTTTGATCTTGGTAATTAGCCAGCCAAATGACCGCGGTCTCCGTAATAACCGTTTGAATAATAATGTTTTCTCCTCCTCCTGACTATCTGTTCTCCTCTCCTCCTGACGGCCCTGTGTGTATATCTGACGGCCTCTCTCCCTACCCATAATCCTGTAGGAAGGTCCCATGATCCACTCTGGTGCCGTGGTGGCAGCAGGAGTCTCCCAGGGACGCAGTACCTCCCTGAAGAAAGACTTCAAGGTAAGGGGTGTTGTACAGTCTGCTTGTAGCATATTGTCTTTACATTGTCTTAACATTGTCTTTATATGTGTAGGACACGTGTTGTTGTCTTGTGTCTAACGTGTGTGTGTGTGTGTGTGTGTGTGTGTAGATCTTTGAGTACTTCCGTAGAGACACAGAGAAGAGGGACTTTGTATCAGCTGGAGCGGCTGCAGGAGTGTCTGCTGCTTTTGGAGCACCAGTCGGTACACACACACACACACACACTCACACTCACTCTTCTGACTCCACACCAACTGCTAAGCATACTGTTATAATGAGTTTCTAAATGTTCGTCCCAATAAAGTTTTCACCTGTTACTTCCCTTTTCTCTCTCAATTCAAATTCAAATTCAGCTTTATTGGCATGAAAGTTACAACTTAACAATATTGCCAAAGCTCTCTCTCTCTCTCTCTCCTCGTCTCTCTCTCTCTCCTCGTCT
>CM042397.1:41465071-41510071 GCA_023634145.1 Thymallus thymallus | reverse complement strand
TCAGTTTAGAGGAGGGAGCTTCTTTCTGGAACCAGATGCTTACATGGAGGATAGTAAGTACAGCACAGGAGGGGAAGGCTTTGCTCAGTCTGGTGTCTGCAGTAGGGGAGAGGAGGGGGAAAGCTTTGCTCAGTCTGGTGTCTGCAGTAGGGGAGAGGAGGGGGAAGGCTTGGCTCAGTCTGGTGTCTGCAGTAGGGGAGAGGAGGGGGAAGGCTTGGCTCAGTCTGGTGTCTGCAGTAGGGGAGAGGAGGGGGAAGGCTTGGCTCAGTCTGGTGTCTGCAGTAGGGGAGAGGAGGGGGAAGGCTTGGCTCAGTCTGGTGTCTGCAGTAGGGGAGAGGAGGGGGAAGGCTTGGCTCAGTCTGGTGTCTGCAGTAGGGGAGAGGAGGGGGAAGGCTTGGCTCAGTCTGGTGTCTGCAGTAGGGGAGAGGAGGGGGAAGGCTTGGCTCAGTCTGGTTGGCTGTAGGGAGTAGCAGATGTGTTGTGTTCTTTCTTTACTTTATCAGGTGAAGCTTAATGCCCTCTCTCTCTCTCTCCTCTCTCTCCTCTCTATTCCTCTTCAGTTCTTTGCGTCCATGATCTCAACGTTCACTCTAAATTTCTTCATGTCCATCTACAATAAGAAACCTGGAGATCTCTCCAGCCCTGGTCTTATCAACTTCGGACGCTTCGAGAGTGACGTGAGGCCCTGTCTGTCTGTCTCTGTCTGTCTCTCTGTCTGTCTGTCTGTCTGTCTGTCTGTCTGTCTTTCACTGTCTGTCTTTGTCTGGCTCTCTGTCGGTCTGTCTCTGTCTGGCTCTCTGTCTGTCTGTCTGGCTCTCTGTCGGTCTGTCTCTGTCTGGCTCTCTGTGTGTCTGTGTCTGTCTGTCTCTGTGTGTGTGTGTGTGTGTGTGTGTGTGTGTGTGTGTGTGTGTGTGTGTGTGTGTGTGTGTGTGTGTGTGTGTGTGTGTGTGTGTGTGTGTGTGTGTGTGTGTGTGTGTGTGTGTGTGTGTGTGTGTGTGTGAAGTCCTAAGCCCTATATTATCTCTGTCTACAGAGTGTGGCCTACAACCTCTATGAGATTCCCTTGTTCATCGTTATGGGAGCTATAGGTAAGAATCCACTTCTACTCTAGTTCTGTTGTGTTTTATAGCCTGTAGGTAAGAATCCACTTCTACTCTAGTTCTGTTGTGTTTTCTAGCCTGTAGGTAAGAATCCACTTCTACTCTAGTTCTGTTGTGTTTTATAGCCTGTAGGTAAGAATCCACTTCTACTCTAGTTCTGTTGTGTTTTCTAGCCTGTAGGTAAGAATCCACTTCTACTCTAGTTCTGTTGTGTTTTCTAGTCTGTGTTGCTCCTTCCTCTCCAGTAGGGTTAGTCTGACCTTTTCACAAGTGACATGAAAAAGCCAGAGGCTTGTGTTCTATTCAATCATATATGTGGTTACCATAGCTACCTTAGTTGAATGCACTTGACTGTAAGGCCCAATCCCAAATGGATCCCTAGACCCTACACCCTATGCACTTGTGGAGATCGGAGAGGATTTGACAGGTGTAAGTATATTGTAATGGCTCCATCTTGCTTTCTGATAGGGGAGGTGAATGTTTAACCATATTGCTTCTACCAATCAAATCCTCTCAGATCTTCACACATGCATGGGGTTTAGGGGTCCATTTGGGATTGTCTTTATGGATAAGAGTGTCTGCTAAACGACCTTTCTATATGTCAATCTAAACAGGTGGATTACTAGGAGCACTGTTCAATATCCTCAACTACTGGCTGACTATATTCAGGATCAGGTAACTGTTCTATATCCTCAACTACTGGCTGACTATATTCAGGATCAGTCTCTAATGACTGTCAGACTAGACAGGTGTGTGTAGTGTTAGACAGGTGTGTGTGTGTGTGTGTGTG
This sequence comes from Thymallus thymallus, assembly GCA_023634145.1. Lineage (NCBI taxonomy): Eukaryota > Metazoa > Chordata > Actinopteri > Salmoniformes > Salmonidae > Thymallus > Thymallus thymallus. Next base: position 41,508,181 of record CM042397.1, on the reverse strand, counting down.
TGTACAGTCGTGGTCAAATGTTTTGAGAATGACAAGTATTGGTCTCCACAAAGTTTGCTGCCTCAGTGTTGATGATGGCAATTTGCATATACTCCAGAATGTCATGAAGAGTGATCAGATGAATTGCAATTAATTGCAAAGTCCCTCTTTGCCATGAAAATGAACTTAATCCCCTCAAAACATTTCCACTGCATTTCAGCCCTGTCACAAAAGGACCAGCTGCAATCATGTCAGTGATTGTCTCGTTAACACAGGTGAGAGTGTTGACGAGGACAAGGCTGGAGATCACTCTGTCATGCTGATTGAGTCAGAATAACAGACTGGAAGCTTTAAAAGGAGGGTGGTGCTTGAAATCATTGTTCTTCCTCTGTCAATCATGGTTACTTGCAAGGAAACACGTGCCGTCATCATTGCTTTGCACAAAATGGGCTTCACAGGTAAGGATATTGCTGCTGGTAAGATTGCACCTAAATCAACCATTTATCGGATAATCAAGAACTTCAAGGAGAGAGGTGCTATTGTTGTGAAGAAGGCGTCAGGGTGCCCAAGAAAGTCCAGCAAACGCCAGGACCGTCTCCTAAAGTTGATTCAGCTGTGGGATCGGGGCACCACCAGTGCAGAGCTTGCTCAGGAATGGCAGCAGGCAAGTGTGAGTGCATCTGCACGCACAGAGGCGAAGACTTTTGGAGGATGGCCTGGTGTCAAGAAGGGCAACAAAGAAGCCACTTCTCTCCAGGAAAAACATCAGGGACAGACTGATATTCTGCAAAAGGTACAGGGATTGGACTGCTGAGGACTGGGGTAGAGTCATTTTCTCTGAGGAATCCCCTTTCCGATTGTTTGGGCCATCCGGAAAACACCTTGTCCGGAGAAGACAAGGTGAGCGCTACCATCAGTCCTGTGTCATGCCAACAGTAAAGCATCCTGAGACCATTCATGTGTGGGGTTGCTTCTCAGCCAAGGGAGTGGGCTCACTCACAATTTTGCCTAAGAACACAGCCATGAATAAAGAATGGTACCAACACATCCTCCGAGAGCAACTTCTCCCAACCATCCAAGAACAGTTTGGTGACGACCAATGCCTTTTCCAGCATGATGGAGCACCTTGCCATAAGGCAAAAGTGATAACTAAGTGGCTCGAGGAACAAAACATCGACATTTTGGGTCCATGGCCAGGAATCTCCCCAGACCTTAATCCCATTGAGAACTTGTGGTCGATCCTCAAGAGGCGGGTGGACAAACAAAAACCCACAACTTCTGACAAACTCCAAGCATTGATTATGCAAGAATGGCCTGCCATCAGTCAGGATGTGGCCCAGAAGTTAATTGACAGCATGCCAGGGTGGATTGCAGAGGTCTTGAAAAAGAAGGGTCAACACTGCAAATATTGACTCTTTGCATAAACTGAATGTCATTGTCAATGAAAGCCTTTGACACTTATGGAATACTTGTAATTATACTTCAGTGTTACCATAGTAACTACTGACATAAAGATCTAAGAACACTGAAGCAGCAAACTTTGTGGAGACCAATACTTGTGTAATTCTCAAAACTTTTGGCCACGACTGTAGTGTTAGACAGGTGTGGTGGTGTTAGACAGGTGTGGTGTACAGGTGCCAGGGAGGTATCTGAGAACACACCTAAGCTCCTTACTTTTATACCTGCAGCACTGTGGGGTAAAAATAGACATCATGTCACTGATGCTGTCATTGGCTGCTTAAAACATATGGGAGGAGACTTCACATAAAAGGCCTTTGAGTTTCTTCCTTGTGTTAGTCTTTGGACTTTTCAACCTGCTGCTCGTATACTATGGTGCCATTCTGGTTCTAAAATGTTTGTGTGTGTGGTGTCTTTGTCGTGTGTGTGTTCTCAGGTACGTCCACCGGCCCTGTCTCCAGGTGATGGAGGCCATGCTAGTTGCCGCGGTAACGGCAACTGTGTCGTTCGCCATGATCTACTTCTCTAACGACTGTCAGCCTCTCGGACCCGACCAGTCAGAGGACTACCCTCTACAGGTGCACACAGTCTTGTACAGCTGACCTTGTGGGGACACAATTCTGTCCCATTCAAAATACTATTTTCCCTAACCCAAAAACCTAACCCTAGCTTCTAACCCTAACACTAATTCTAACCTTAACCCTAAACCCCCTAGAAACAGCAGATGACCTTGTGGGGAAAAACACAATGTCCCCAGTTGGTCACAATGTTGTTTGTTTACTATTCTCGTGGGGACTTCTGGTCCACACACACACACACACACTACACACACACTCACACTCACACTCACTCACACTCACACTCACACTCACACTCACACTCACACTCACACTCACACACTCACATTCTCTGTCTCTAGTTGTTTTGTGCGGATGGAGAGTATAACTCCATGGCAACGGCCTTCTTCAACACTCCTGAGAGAAGCGTCCGCAGTCTCTTCCACAACCCACCAGGTAGTGTGTGTGTGCCTGGTCACTTAACCAGATTAGTGTTTTTACAGTGCACTGTGTCTTTGGTATGTGATAGTGCCCTCTAGTGTTCAAATACCTGACCACAATGTTCCCTGTGATACGTGCTAATTCACCATCACACTCTCTTTACACTAGACCACATTATTCAGTTGACAGTCATTGGTTTTAATTTCTATCAATGTACAAAGTCTCTCTCTCTCTGTCTGTGTGTGTGTCTCTCTCTCTGTCTGTGTGTCTCTCTCTCTCTCTGTCTGTCTGTCTGTCTGTCTGTCTGTCTGTCTGTCTGTCTGTCTGTCTGTGTGTGTGTGTGTGTGTGTGTGTGTGTGTGTGTGTGTGTGTGTGTGTGTCTCTCTCTGTCTCTCTCTCTCTCTCTCTCTCTCTCCCCCCCAGGTTCCTACAACCCTCTGACTCTGAGTGTGTTTACGTTGACCTATTTCTTCCTGGCCTGTTGGACCTATGGCCTGACTGTCTCAGCTGGAGTCTTCATCCCATCTCTGCTCATAGGAGCTGCCTGGGGAAGACTGTTTGGAATACTGCTGGCTTCTATCACGCCTAAAGGATCGGTGTGTGTGTGGGGGGGGTTATATGACCCTCATTATGGGGGTTATATGGGCCTTATTATGGGGGTTTTAGGGACTCATTATGGGAGTTTTAGGGCAACATTATATGGTTTTAGGGCAACATTATATGGTTTTAGGGCAACATTATATGGTTATAGGGCGTCATATGGTTATATGGGGGTAATATGGGCATCATTATGGGGGTAATATGGGCATCATTATGGGGGTAATATGGTATCATTATGGGGGTAATATGGTTAAATGGTATCATTATGGGGGTAATATGGTTATATGGTATCATTATGGGGGTAATATGGTTAAATGGTATCATTATGGGGGTAATATGGTTGTATGGTATCATTATGGGGTAATATGGTTAAATGGTATCATTATGGGGGTAATATGGTTATATGGTATCATTATGGGGGTAATATGGGCATCATTATGGGGGTAATATGGTTAAATGGTATCATTATGGGGGTAATATGGTTATATGGTATCATTATGGGGGTAATATGGTTATATGGTATCATTATGGGGGTAATATGGTTATATGGTATCATTATGGGGGTAATATGGGCATCATTATGGGGGTAATGTGGTTATATGGTATCATTATGGGGGTAATATGGTTATATGGTATCATTATGGGGGTAATATGGTTAAATGGTATCATTATGGGGGTAATATGGTTATATGGTATCATTATGGGGGTAATATGGTTATATGGTATCATTATGGGGGTAATATGGTTAAATGGTATCATTATGGGGGTAATATGGTTATATGGTATCATTATGGGGGTAATATGGTTATATGGTATCATTATGGGGGTAATATGGTTATATGGTATCATTATGGGGGTAATATGGGCATCATTATGGGGGTAATGTGGTTATATGGTATCATTATGGGGGTAATATGGTTATATGGTATCATTATGGGGGTAATATGGTTAAATGGTATCATTATGGGGGTAATATGGTTATATGGTATCATTATGGGGGTAATATGGTTATATGGTATCATTATGGGGGTAATATGGTTATATGGTATCATTATGGGGGTAATATGGTTAAATGGTATCATTATGGGGGTAATATGGTTATATGGTATCATTATGGGGGTAATATGGTTATATGGTATCATTATGGGGGTAATATGGTTAAATGGTATCATTATGGGGGTAATATGGTTAAATGGTATCATTATGGGGGTAATATGGTTATATGGTATCATTATGGGGGTAATATGGGCATCATTATGGGGGTAATGTGGTTATATGGTATCATTATGGGGGTAATATGGTTATATGGTATCATTATGGGGGTAATATGGGCATCATTATGGGGGTAATATGGTTATATGGTATCATTATGGGGTAATATGGTATCATGGGGGTAATGTGGTATCATTATGGGGGTAATATGGTTAAATGGTATCATTATGGGGGTAATATGGTTATATGGTATCATTATGGGGGTAATATGGTTATATGGTATCATTATGGGGGTAATATGGTTATATGGTATCATTATGGGGGTAATATGGTTATATGGTATCATTATGGGGGTAATATGGTTATATGGTATCATTATGGGGTAATATGGTATCATGGGGGTAATGTGGTATCATTATGGGGGTAATATGGTTAAATGGTATCATTATGGGGGTAATATGGTTATATGGTATCATTATGGGGGTAATATGGTTATATGGTATCATTATGGGGGTAATATGGTTATATGGTATCATTATGGGGTAATATGGTATCATGGGGGTAATGTGGTATCATTATGGGGGTAATGTGGGCATCATTATGGGGGTAATATGGTTATATGGTATCATTATGGGGGTAATATGGTTATATGGTATCATTATGGGGGTAATATGGGCATCATGGGGTAATATGGTATCATTATGGGGTAATATGGTATCATTATGGGGTAATATGGTATCATTATGGGGGTAATGTGGTATCATTATGGGGGTAATATGGTTATATGGTATCATTATGGGGGTAATGTGGTATCATTATGGGGGTAATGTGGTATCATTATGGGGGTAATGTGGTTATATGGTATTATTATGGGGGTAATATGGTTAAATGGTATCATTATGGGGGTAATATGGTTATATGGTATCATGGGGGTAATGTGGTATCATTATGGGGGTAATATGGTTATATGGTATCATTATGGGGGTAATGTGGTATCATTATGGGGGTAATGTGGTATCATTATGGGGGTAATGTGGTATCATTATGGGGTAATGTGGTATCACTATGTGGTATCATTATGGGGGTAATGTGGTATCATTATGGGGTAATGTGGTATCACTATGTGGGATCATTATGGGGGTAATATGGGATCATTATGGGGGTAATATGGGTATCATTATGGGGTGATATGGGTATCATTATGGGGTGATATGGGTATCATTATGGGGGTGATATGGGTATCATTATGGGGGTGATATGGGTATCATTATGGGGTGATATGGGTATCATTATGGGGGTGATATGGGTATCATTATGGGGTGATATGGGGTGATATGGGTATTATTATGGGGTAATGTGGTATCATTATATGGTAATGTGGTATCATTATGGGGTAATGTGGTATCATTATGGGGGTCATATGGGTATCATGGGGGTAATATGGTATCATTATATGGTAATGTGGTATCATTATGGGGTAATGTGGTATCATTATGGGTATCATTATGGGGGTCATATGGTATCATTATGGGGGTCATATGGTATCATTATGGGGGTCATATGGTATCATTATGGGGGTAATATGGTATCATTATGGGGGTAATATGGTATCATTATTAGGGTCATATGGGCATCGTTATGGGGTCATTTTAAATTTTATTTAACCTTTTTTTACTAGGCAAGTCAGTTAAGAACAAATTCTTATTTACAAGACAGCCTACCTACAGGGTCAGCCCCTGGAGCGAATTAGGGTTAAGTGCCTTGCTCAAGGACACATCAACAGGTTTTCACCTTGTCGGCTCGGAGATTCAATCCAGCAACCTTTCGGTTACTGGCCCAACGCTCTGACCACTAGGCTACCTGCTGCCCATATGGGGTCATATGACATCATTCTCACTGTGCCAGACTGTTAAGACTCTTAGTATGGCACGCTCATATCTCCCAGACTCTGTCAATTAATCCCAACACAATCACAGGCTGACCCCAATACAGTACACATTACAAAGTGGGTTAGAAAGCCATAGTACACTGGTTTTAACACCAGAGTACACTCTGGTTTAAACGCCGTAGTACACTCTGGTTTAAACGCCGTAGTACACTCTGGTTTAAACGCCGTAGTACACTCTGGTTTGAACGCCGTAGTACACTCTGGTTTGAACGCCGTAGTACACTCTGGTTTGAACGCCGTAGTACACTCTGGTTTGAACGCCGTAGTACACTCTGGTTTGAACGCCGTAGTACACTCTGGTTTAAACGCCGTAGTACACTCTGGTTTGAACGCCGTAGTACACTCTGGTTTGAACGCCGTAGTACACTCTGGTTTGAACGCCGTAGTACACTCTGGTTTGAACGCCGTAGTACACTCTGGTTTGAACGCCGTAGTACACTCTGGTTTGAACGCCGTAGTACACTCTGGTTTGAACGCCGTAGTACACTCTGGTTTGAACACCGTAGTACACTCTGGTTTGAACGCCGTAGTACACTCTGGTTTGAACGCCGTAGTACACTCTGGTTTGAACGCCGTAGTACACTCTGGTTTGAACGCCGTAGTACACTCTGGTTTGAACACTGTAGTACACTCTGGTTTGAACACCGTAGTACACTCTGGTTTGAACACCGTAGTACACTCTGGTTTTAACACTTGGGGGTGGGGGGTCTGCTACATTACCCATTGGCTCTTCAACTGCTGCTTTAACAAAAACACTGGCCAGAATGTTATCAATAATGTGTGTGTGTGTGTGTGTGTGTGTCTCTGTGTGTCTCTGTCTGTGTATCTGTGTGTCTGTGTGTGTGTGTGTGTGTGTCTGTGTGTGTGTGTGTGTGTGTGTGTGTGTGTGTGTGTGTCAGATTTGGGCCGATCCAGGGGAGTATGCTTTAATAGGAGCTGCAGCACAACTGGGTGAGTGTCATTCCTGGAGCCCTACCTATGGTTTAGAGATGTTACACTAACTCTTTCACTGATACATTTGTCATCATGCATGTTCTTGTAATAATGCAATATCTCCTCCTGTCCAGAAGGGGGCATAGTGATAATTACTCCGTTTAAGTCATGATGTATTAGTAGTAGATATAGTTAGTAGTAGATATACTACTATAGTATACTGTATGTATGTATACAGTGCATTCTGAAAGGATTCAGACCCCTTGACTTTTTCCATATTTTGTTACAGCCTTATTCTAAAATTGATTAAAAGTTGTTTTTCCATCATCAGTCTATATACAATACCCCATAAGGACAAAGCAAAAACAGTTTTTTAGAATTTTTTGCAAATGCCTTTACTCAGTACTTTATTTTACTAGGCAAGTCAAGAACAAATTCTTAATTACATTGACAGCCTAAGAACAGTGGGTTAACTGCCTTGTTCAGGGGCAGAACAACAGATTCTTACCTCGTCAGCTCGGGGATTCGATCGAGCAACCTTTCGGTTATGGGCCCAACACTCTAACCACTGGGCTACCTGCCGCCCCAACTTTGTTGAAGCAGTGATTAATGCCTTGAGTCTTCTTGGGTATGATGCTACAAGCTTGGCACACCTGTATTTGGGGAGTTTCTCCCATTCTTCTCTGCAGATCAAGCTCTGTCAGGTTGGATGGAGAGCGTCGCTGCACAGCTATTTTCAGGTCTCTCCAGAGATGTTCAATCGGGTTCAAGTCCGGGCTCTGGCTGGGCTACTCAAGGACATTCAGAGACTTGTCCCAAGTAGGGCTGGGTGATAAGACTAAAATCTCATAACCCAGAAATAGGTCATTTCATATCCCGATAATGATACATATCACGATATAGCACATTTTGTGTAAATTGAATGAATAAATAGTTGATATAAAATGACCACATGTAAAGGCCTATTTCTTATTACATTTGGAATAAAAGGTACTTACTCATATTTTATTATTTATTTTATTTAGAACCTAAAGCATAATATGAAACGATAGACGTTTTTCTATCGCCACACGATATATATCGTCATATCGCCTAGCCATAGTCCCAAACTACTCCTGTGTTGTCTTGGCTGTGTGCTTTGGGTCGTTGTCCTGAACCTTCGCCCCCAGTCTGAGGTCCTGAGTGCTCTGGAGCAGGTTTTCATCAAGGATCTATCTGTACTTTGCTCCGTTCATCTTTCCCTTGATCCGGTCTAGTCTCCCAGTTCCTGCTGCTGAAAAACATCCCCACTGCATGATACTGTCACCACCATGCTTCACCTTAGGGATGGTGCCAGGTTTCCTCCAGATGTGACTCTTGGCATTCAGGCCAAAGAGTTCAATCTTGGTTTCATCAGACCAGAGAATCTTGTTTCTCCATCGGGTTCTTGGTCACTTCCCTGACCAAGGCCTCCCCCGATTGCTCATTTTTTCCGGGGGAAAGAGTCTTGGTGGTTCCAAACTTCTTCCATTTAATAATTTATTTGGGGACCTTCAATGCTGTAGACATTTTTTTGGTACCCTTCCCCAGATCTGTGCCTCGACATGATACTGTCTCGGAGCTCTACGGACAATTCCTTTGACCTCATGGCTTGGTTTTTGCTCTGACATGCACTGTCAACTGTGTGACCTTATATAGACAGGTGTGTGCCTTTTCAAATCATGTCCAATCAATTGAATTCACTACAGGTGGACTCTAATCAAGTTGTAGAAACATCTCAAGGATGATCAATGGAAACCGGATGCACCTGAGCTCAATTTCGAGTCTCATAGCAAAGGGTCTGAATACTTATGTAAATAAGGTATATGTTTATTTTTAATACATTTTCTAACATTCATAAAAACCTGTTTTCACTTTGTCATTTCAGGGTATTGTGTGTAGATTGATTCCAAAAAAAACAAATGTAATCCTTTTTAGAATAAAGCTGGAAAAAGTCAAGGGGTCTGAATGCACAGTATTAATAATAACTGTAATATCTCCTCTTCTCCTCTAGGGGGCATAGTGAGGATGACTCTCAGTTTAACAGTCATCATGGTGGAAGCAACAGGAAATGTGACGTACGGTCTCCCCATCATGTTGGTGCTGATGACAGCCAAGATAGTAGGGGATTACTTTGTGGAGGTGAGCCTGCTGCAGATATACTATACTGGAGGTGAGCCTGCTGCAGATATACTATACTGGAGGTGAGCCTGCTGCAGATATACTATACTGGAGGTGAGCCTGCTGCAGATATACTATACTGGAGGTGAGCCTGCTGCAGATATACTATACTGGAGGTGAGCCTGCTGCAGATATACTATACTGGAGGTGAGCCTGCTGCAGATATACTATACTGGAGGTGAGCCTGCTGCAGATATACTATACTGGAGGTGAGCCTGCTGCAGATATACTATACTGGAGGTGAGCCTGCTGCAGATATACTATACTGGAGGTGAGCCTGCTGCAGATATACTATACTGGAGGTGAGCCTGCTGCAGATATACTATACTGGAGGTGAGCCTGCTGCAGATATACTATACTGGAGGTGAGCCTGCTGCAGATATACTATACTGGAGGTGAGCCTGCTGCAGATATACTATACTGGAGGTGAGCCTGCTGCAGATATACTATACTGGAGGTGAGCCTGCTGCAGATATACTATACTGGAGGTGAGCCTGCTGCAGATATACTATACTGGAGGTGAGCCTGCTGCAGATATACTATACTGGAGGTGAGCCTGCTGCAGATATACTATACTGGAGGTGAGCCTGCTGCAGATATACTATACTGGAGGTGAGCCTGCTGCAGATATACTATACTGGAGGTGAGCCTGCTGCAGATATACTATACTGGAGGTGAGCCTGCTGCAGATATACTATACTGGAGGTGAGCCTGCTGCAGATATACTATACTGGAGGTGAGCCTGCTGCAGATATACTATACTGGAGGTGAGCCTGCTGCAGATATACTATACTGGAGGTGAGCCTGCTGCAGATATACTATACTGGAGGTGAGCCTGCTGCAGATATACTATACTGGAGGTGAGCCTGCTGCAGATATACTATACTGGAGGTGAGCCTGCTGCAGATATACTATACTGGAGGTGAGCCTGCTGCAGATATACTATACTGGAGGTGAGCCTGCTGCAGATATACTATACTGGAGGTGAGCCTGCTGCAGATATACTATACTGGAGGTGAGCCTGCTGCAGATATACTATACTGGAGGTGAGCCTGCTGCAGATATACTATACTGGAGGTGAGCCTGCTGCAGATATACTATACTGGAGGTGAGCCTGCTGCAGATATACTATACTGGAGGTGAGCCTGCTGCAGATATACTATACTGGAGGTGAGCCTGCTGCAGATATACTATACTGGAGGTGAGCCTGCTGCAGATATACTATACTGGAGGTGAGCCTGCTGCAGATATACTATACTGGAGGTGAGCCTGCTGCAGATATACTATACTGGAGGTGAGCCTGCTGCAGATATACTATACTGGAGGTGAGCCTGCTGCAGATATACTATACTGGAGGTGAGCCTGCTGCAGATATACTATACTGGAGGTGAGCCTGCTGCAGATATACTATACTGGAGGTGAGCCTGCTGCAGATATACTATACTGGAGGTGAGCCTGCTGCAGATATACTATACTGGAGGTGAGCCTGCTGCAGATATACTATACTGGAGGTGAGCCTGCTGCAGATATACTATACTGGAGGTGAGCCTGCTGCAGATATACTATACTGACTTCAAGGGGTCATCCAGACTGGAAAAAAAACAAGGGCCCCGCCACTGTTTTGGTAAAAAGCTGAGGGATGGGCCTGAAGAAATGTTACTAGTCTTAAATTCATAGACACAACTATTGGTGCAAGGAGAGACCATCCAAGATATCAACATGACAGTTTTAATGATATGTAGAGGCTGTACACAGTGCTTATATTTACAGATATTAGACTAGCTTGTTGTTGGTTCTGATGGGGTATACCAGTTCAATTAATATACGCTCATGATGCAAGATATTTTCTTCAACAATCAATTGGGATTCGTTTTTAATCTATAAATACAAAAATGGATGTAGCAACTGCGGATTGTGTTAACAGCAATATCAATGAAGTGCGGCTGAACTTCTCCTCTGTGTTGGTGAAGTAGCTGAAGAGCTGAAGAGGTCCAGTCTGTGTAGTAATCTATCTGTTTGTTTTTAGGGTCTGTATGACATCCACATCAAGCTGCAGAGTGTTCCCTTCCTGCACTGGGATGCCCCTGCCACCTCCCACTGGCTAACAGCCAGGTAAGCCCCTCTCTCATTGGCCCACTGCTGAGTAAGCCCTTCTCCTATTGGCTTACTGGCCGATAAGCCCGTTTCCCATTTACTTAACTACCAGCTGACTTTTCCATCTGACCTCACTACTCTCTTCATCTTATTTGTTTCTCTCTCTCTCGCTCGCCCGCCCTCCCTCCATATCTCTCTCTCCATCTCTCTCTCTCCATCTTGCCCTCCCTTCATCTCTCTCTCCCTTCATCCTTCCTCTCTCTCAGGGAGGTGATGAGTGCTCCAGTCACCTGTTTTAACCGTATAGAAAAGGTTGGCACCATCGTGGACGTCCTTAGCAACACCTCCACCAATCACAACGGCTTCGCTGTCGTTGTGCCGGTCGCAGCTAGCGACGATGTATGGAAAGCTCCGCCCCCGGTCCATTATTGTGCCTGACTTCTAATTGGCTGAGAAAGTTGATTCTCTCTGAACGGTCTGACTCCTTTCATTCATCCCCACTTTCTCTCTTCTTTTCCACTCATCCCTTCCTCCTCTCCTCAGCCGGGGAAGATCTGTGGACTCATCCTTCGTTCTCAGCTCATCGTTCTGCTCAAACACAAGGTGAGAGAAGCTCTAGGTGTCTGTCCTGTCTGTCCAGTCTGTCTCTATTAATCTCTCTCCTTCTCTCGCCCTCTCTCCCTCTATCTGTTTCTCTCTCTCCTCTCTGTGTCTTTCCAGGTGTTTGTAGAGCTGGCTAGATCCAGGTTGACCCAGAGGAAGCTACAGCTGAAGGACTTTAGGGATGCCTACCCTCGCTTCCCCCCCATCCAGAGTATCCACGTATCACAGGATGAGAGGGAGTGTATGATGGACCTTACAGAGTTCATGAACCCTACACCCTACACCGTACCACAGGTATATGTAGTGCCTTCACAAAGTATTCAGACCCCTTGATGAATTCCACATTTTGTTGTTCCATCCATCTACACACAACACCCCATAATGACAAAGTGAAAACATGTTTTTAGACATTTTTGCAAATTTGTTGAATATGAAATACAGAAATATCTCATTTACATAAGTATTCACACAAGTCAATACTTTGTAGAATAACCTTTGACAGTGATTCCAGCTGTGAGTGTTTCTGGGTAAGTGTGGAAGAGCTTTCCACACCTGGATTGTGTAACATTGGCCCATTATTATTTTTAATATTCTTCAAGCTCTGTCAAATTAGTTGTTGATCATTGCTAGACAACCATTTTCAGGTCTTGCCATAAGATTTTCAAGCAGATTTAATTCAAAACTGTAACTCGGCCACTCAGGAATATTCAGTGTCTTCTTGGTAAGCAACTCCAGTGTATATTTGGCCTTGGGTTGTAGGTTATTGTCCTGCTGAAAGGTGAATTTATCTCCCAGTGTCTGGTGGAAAGCTGACTGAACCAGGTTTCCTTCTAACTCCATTACGTTTCTTTTGTGTCCTGAAAAACTCCCCAGTCCTTAACGATTACAAGCATACCCATAACATGATGCAGCCACCACTATGCTTGGAAATATGGAGAGTGGTAATCAGTAATGTGTTGTATTCTATACAGACTTCCTTCTTTTCAATTAGGTTAGTATTGTGGAGTAACTACAATGTTGTTGATCCATCCTCAGTTTTCTCCTGTCTCAGCCATTAAAAAGATAAATGCACGTGTTGTACATTCGATATACTATATGCAATGAAAAAAGATACAACTGACAGGATACTAATATGCATTCCTGAGTGAATGACTATGTAAGTTCAGTCCAAGAATGACTTACATTATTGCACGTGATATGATATAACAACTGTACATGAGTATGTATATACAGACCTGAATGAATAAATAAGTCCTGAGTGAATGAGTGATTACGGACCAGAGTTACTCACGGATTGTTAAACTAGGTCCTATTACCCCAACAGTTCCAGGTCTATGTTGCCGATGGCACGGCACCCTGGTGAGGCATTAAATAGTCTAATAGCCGCCGGCAGGAAGGACCTCCTGTAGCGCTCTCTGGCACACCGTGGTGGGATCAGTCTGTGACTGAAAGTGCTCCTCTGCGTCATAACCATGGCATGCAGAGGGTGGGTGACGTTGTCCATGATGGCCAGCAGTTTGGCCAGGATCCGTCTCTCCGCCACCTCCTCTAGAGTGTCAAGGCTCATCCCCAGGACAGAGCTAGCCTTCCTGATCAGCTTATTTACCCGAGAAGCATCACCGGCTTTTATGTTGGCTCCCCAGCACACCACTGCAAAAAATATGGCACTGGCCACCACAGACTGGTAGAAGGTATGCAGTAGTTTACTGCACACGTTGAAGGACCTGAGCCTCCTCAGAAAGTAGTCGGCTCTGGCCCTTTTTGTACAGAGCCCCTGTGTTACCAGCCCTTTCCAGCCTGCTACAGGTCTGAAGTCATGCAGGACAGTGGGGTGTGCCTTCTTGGGCACTGGGACGAGGCAGGATGTTTTCCACAGCACAGGGACCCTTTCCAGGCTCATGCCAAGGTTGAAGTGACGCTGGAGTATTCCACACTGTTGGTCAGCACAGACCCTAAGCACCCTTGGGCTGATGCCATCAGGGCCCGCTGCTTTCCACTGATGTAGTCTCTCCAGCTCTCTCTTCACTTGGTTGGTGGTGAACGCCAGCCCAGGTGGGGAGGTGGGGGGAAGTGGGGTGTTGAGGATCAGTCCAGAGGGAGGTGGGGTGGGGAGGGGGTCGCTGATTGTCTCAACAGAGGTGTTGTGAGCAAAGTGGGGGTGGGACAGCCGTGAGGGTGTGTGGCCTGGGGAGCTGGAGGGGAGGTGGACAGGGCCAGTATCAAACCTGTTAAAAAATTGGTTCAGCTCATTGGCTCTGTCCTGGGTCCCCTCCGTCTGCCCACTGTTTGACTTTTTGAAGCCAGTGATATTTCTCATACCCTTCCACACCTCTCTCACCTGGCTCTGCCTCAGCTTGTCCTCCATCTTCTCCTTATACCCTCTCTTCCCCTCAGCAATCCACAACTTCAGCTCCCTCTGGACGCATTTCAATTTGTCCTTGTCTCCTTGAAGGCCCTCTTCTTCTCATTCAGCAGGGCCTTCAGGTCGCTGGTGACCCAGGGTTCATTATTTGGAAAACAGCTTACCTTCCTGGTGATTACGGTGTTGTCTACACAAAAATGTATATAGTCCATTATGCAGTCAGTAAGTCCATCAATGTCCTCCCCATGAGCCTCACAGAGCACATCCCAGTCTGTTGTTTCAAAGCAGTCCTCCTAATGGTCCTAGTGGTCGCTGGCTGCTGTTGGACCATAGGCCTGTAGAGTGGGGTGAGGTGGACAAGGTTGTGATCCGATCTACCGAGGGGAGGCAGTGCAGTGGAGTTGTATGCATCCTTCACATTAGCATATAACAAGTCCAGAGTTGTATTATTTATTATTACACACTTTTAATAATCACCCCTCTCTCCTCCCCCCAGGAAACGTCTCTTCCTCGCGTGTTTAAGTTGTTCAGAGCTCTAGGTCTCAGACACCTGGTAGTGGTGGACAACGAGAACAGGGTGAGTTACTGTGTGTGCCTGAGAGAGTAAAAGCTGTGTGTATATGTTCTCCTGGTTCTCTAATAATCCATTCCTTTAGGCTGATCTGATCCATAGTGGTTTAGTCTTCCAGTAACATACTATGCTATTATATTGGGTTGTGTTATGTAGATTCAGATCAATGGTATTTAACAGCCCCATTCTCCTGTGTAGCCTGTTCTCTACGCATAAAGTAGAACGTATACACAGAACGTGATCAGAAGCTTCTGGAAGCCACAGACTGGCTGAGGATCACACTTTTTCCTATTTATTTTATTATTATATTATTATATTTTTTTATTTTACTAGGCAAGTCAGTTAAGAACAAATTCTTATTTACAATGACGGCCTAGGAACAGTGGGTTAACTGCCTTGTTCAGGGGCAGAACGACAGATTTTTACTTTGTCAGCTCGGGGATTCGATCCAGCAACATTTCGGTTACGGGCCCAACACTCTAACCACTGGGCTACCTGCCGCCCCAATATTTTTTGTATCTTTAGCCCACCACGTTAAAAGACCCGGTGCTTCCCGACGCTTCTGATCACGTTCTGTGCATATGTCATGGGAACCTGTGGTTGTCTTCTCTCTAAAGGTTGTGATGTCATGGGAACCTGTGGTTGTCTTCTCTCTAAAGGTTGTGATGTCATGGGAACCTGTGGTTGTCTTCTCTCTAAAGGTTGTGATGTCATGGGAACCTGTGGTTGTCTACTCTCTAAAGGTTGTGATGTCATGGGAACCTGTGGTTGTCTTCTCTCTAAAGGTTGTGATGTCATGGGAACCTGTGGTTGTCTTCTCTCTAAAGGTTGTGATGTCATGGGAACCTGTGGTTGTCTTCTCTCTAAAGGTTGTGATGTCAGTGGAACCTGTGGTTGTCTTCTCTCTAAAGGTTGTGATGTCATGGGAACCTGTGGTTGTCTTCTCTCTAAAGGTTGTGATGTCATGGGAACCTGTGGTTGTCTTCTCTCTAAAGGTTGTGATGTCATGGGAACCTGTGGTTGTCTTCTCTCTAAAGGTTGTGATGTCATGGGAACCTGTGGTTGTCTTCTCTCTAAAGGTTGTGGGTCTGGTGACTCGGAAGGACTTGGCTCGCTACCACCTGGGGAAGCACGGGCTGGAGGAAATGCAACTGGCTCAGACATGATACACACACACTTATTATTATTATTATTATTATTATTATTATTACACACACATTATAACACACACACACATTATAACACACACACACATTATAACACACACACGACCAAGAGACTACACTGGTCACCTTTTGCCTAATTACCTGTGAGACCCCCATCTATGCATTCTGATACTCCCGGGGTTAGAGGTCAGAGGTTCCTGTCAATCACGATGCCAAAACAGTCCGTCTGACTTTCACCATGACAGCATAACAACTACAGCGTCTCTCTCTGCCTGCTTAACCATACTATGATGCATCATAAGGCAGTCATAATGCTTCATTAGACTTGATGACCTAATGGCAGCAGGAAAACATCTGTTGTTCTGCCCCTGAACAAGGCAGTTAACCCACTGCTCCTAGGCTGTCATTGTAAATCAGAATTTGTTCTTAACTGACTTGCCTAGTTAAATAAAGGTTCAATAAAAATGTCTTTATCATTTTATAATGATCCTTACTTGATACATCTGTTTTGGACTGTGAGAGAGAGAGAGAGAGAGAGAGCATTTATTCTGTAGACCACTGGGAGGGGCTGGTGGGCTACAGACTCCAAACCTTGTTAATGTGTTCTGTTATAGACTTCATTCAGTTGGAAATGACATGAGTTCAGATTGCAGGTATATTTAGTACTTCCTGGAAGTTTCACAACATGGAATTAGAATCAATTAATTTAAATGAATAGATTTGATTCTGATTCATTGTTCAGTGGTTGCAGTGATTGTCTGTGCCCACTAGGTGGGGTGTGTGAGGTGTTTGACCGTCTATACAGCATGAACATAACCTTTCTGTTTGTTTAGTTGAGTTTTTTATTTAACCAGGTTAACCAGTTGAGAACAAGTTAGACTGGAGTTTTTCCTGACATAACCTAACCAGGGAAACCGGGCTAGGGTTGGGCGGTATCCAGATTTTCATACCGTTTCTGTACCATCTGGGTTATACGATACTACCGAAAGTGCACACAAAGGACACTATTTCAAATTATTATAATTATTTTTAACAATTTATGGTATTGAAAATCATACTGTTGGTATTTTGAAATCCCCCTGTACAGTGGGGAGAAGAAGTATTTGATACACTGCCGATATTGCAGGTTTTCCCACTTACAAAGCATGTAGAGGTCTGTAATTTTTATCATAGGTACACTTCAACTGTGAGAGACGGAATCTAAAACAAAAATCCAGAAAATCACATTGTATGATTTTTAAGTAATTAATTAGCATTTTATTGCATGACATAAGTATTTGATCACCTACCAACCAGTAAGAATTCCGGCTCTCACAGACCTGTTAGTTTTTCTTTAAGAAGCCCTCCTGTTCTCCACTCATTACCTGTATTAACTGAACCTGTTTGAACTTGTTACCTGTATAAAAGACACCTGTCCACACACTCAAACAGACTCCAACCTCTCCACAATGGCCAAGACCAGAGAGCTGTGTAAGGACATCAGGGATAAAATTGTAGACCTGCACAAGGCTGGGATGGGCTACAGGACAATAGGCAAGCAGCTTGGTGAGAAGGTAACAACTGTTGGCGCAATTATTAGAAAATGGAAGAAGTTCAAGATGACGGTCAATCTCCCTCGGTCTGGGGCACCATGCAAGATCTCACCTCGTGGGGCATCAATGATCATGAGGAAGGTGAGGGATCAGCCCAGAACTACACGGCAGGACCTGGTCAATGACCTGAAGAGAGCTGGGACCACAGTCTCATAGAAAACCATTAGTAACACACTACGCCGTCATGGATTAAAATCCTGCAGCGCACGCCATGTCCCCCTGCTCAAGCCAGCGCATGTCCAGGCCCGTCTGAAGTTTGCCAATGACCATCTGGATTATCCAGTGGAGGAATGGGAGAAGGTCATGTGGTCTGATGAGACAAAAATAGAGCTTTTTGGTCTAAACTCCACTCGCTGTGTTTGGAGGAAGAAAGATGAGTACAACCCCAAGAACACCATCCCAACTTTGAAGCATGGAGGTGGAAACATCATTCTTTGGGGATGCTTTTCTGCAAAGGGGACAGGACTACTGCACCGTATTGAGGGGAGGATGGATGGGGCCATGTATCGCGAGATCTTGGCCAACAACCTCCTTCCCTCAGTAAGAGCATTGAAGATGGGTCGTGGCTGGGTCTTCCAGCATGACAACGACACAAAACACACAGCCAGGGCAACTAAGGAGTGGATCCGTAAGAAGCATCTTAAGGTCCTGGCTGAAACCCGGCTGAATCATTTTAAACAGGGATGACTAATCTTCTCTACAAAAGGCCTTCTGTATTCCCTGGTTATCCAGACTCCTTGCTCTGGCCAAATGCTATGACACGCCCACAGACGTTTGTTTCTTCTCCGCAATGAATCTGGATTTAGTATCTCCCTGACGATTTCTAGAATGGAAATCCGTACTACACCGTCTGATTGGTCCCAGAAACCGAAGGGTTGGGCTAGAGCCAGAACACGTGTGGCTAATAGCTTTGTTTAGAGAATTTGTCATTGTCCTTGATACTCTGATTGGTTAGAGATGATCCAATCGCTGATTACTTTGTTTTGTATAACACCCCTCATTTTGACATCACCACAAACAACTTGAATGATGTCAATCTGACTGAAGTATATTAGGGGGCGGCAGGTAGCCTAGCGGTTAGAGCGTTGGGCCAGTAACTGAAAGGTCGCTGGTTCGAATACCCGAGCCAACTTGGTGAAAATAAAACAGTGTCCTTGAGCAAGGCACTGAACCCTAATCTGCTCCAGGGTCTGAACCTGTACGTAGGCCGTCATTGTAAATAAGAATTTACCATTAAATAATAAATAATGAAACAAAGCAGCGGAAGAGTCAACCTGCTGGAAGTTAAGAGTCGTCAGGACGTCAACCCGCTGGAAGTTAAGTCGTCAGGACGTCAACCAGCTGGAAGTTAAGAGTCGTCAGGACGTCAACCCGCTGGAAGTTAAGAGTCGTCAGGACGTCAACCCGCTGGAAGTTACATTAATAATAATAACAATAATTGATTGCATTTATATAATAAAGACCTTGATTAGTTGAATTGGTTGTTACTGTTGGGTTGGAACAAAAACATGCACTTGTAGGGTTAGATTGGACCCCCTGGTTTATTCTTTGTGATGTGGTCATTCACATTTCAAACGGACTCAAACCCCACAGATTATCATTTGGAATCAAATCAACTCGTTTTTTAGACCATATATTTCTCACATTGTTGTTTTGACACTTTGCCTTTGACTGGATGATTTAGGATGCGTCTGAAATGGCACCCTATTCCCTATGTAGTGCTCTGATCAACACTAGCACACTATGGGCGCTTTTTGTTTGTTTGCACGGTTCTAGATGTTCAGTAAAGATTATGCTGTATTTTATAACAATTTGAAAAACCCATTTGTAACTAATAAAGTTCTGTATTAATATGTGACTTTTGTGTCTTAAAGAGAAACGGCGGTGTAATTAGCAGAGGCTGTCCAGCCTATCGTCTCTGACCACAGAACATTGGCCACCATTTTCTATACATTTTCTTGACAATTCTACATGTTCGACCCAGCAGGTGATTTACTGCACGGTCATGTTATTGAATCTCCTCCCACCAGCAGCAGCACAGAGCAATCTGAAGTCAATAGACAACAAGAGATGTAAAGCAGACAGACATCTCTATAACTCTCCAAAACATTTCAGGTTCTTAATCTTACCAGACATTTAAAGTATCAGAACCAATGTCCCAGATCATAAAGAGGAAACACTACTGACTATAAACCCATAACAATGTCTTGTCTACACGCTGGTTTAAGTTTAATCACATTCATTTTATTGGACTCCCTGTTCATGCACTTGCATGGATTAGTGCACGGTTCACCAGGTAAAATAAATAAATATTTTATTTTATGTTCATTGTTGGACATAAGACTGTAAAAACACCAGGAAATCAGCTCCCAATTTATTTTAATTTTGGAAATCTGTTCCCTAACTGTTCCTACTTGGGAATCCATGATGGCGTAACAGTGCAGACGTGTTTATTTGTTCTGTCTCATGTCCTGTGTAAATAGTCAGTAATTTGTCTGTCTTTCCGTATATTTTTCTTATTCCCCATATACTTTAACTCAACCCGCCTCACCCAATGTGGAACGGATCTATTATTTCTTTATTTCTTTCCCATTTAACTGAACCGCCGATAGAAGCCAGCCTGCTAGCCAGCTTGCTAACTAGCTACTAGCCACTGCTAGCGGTCCTCACCATTGCCCTGCCTGCATCAGCCAGCTTTAGTTCGGACAATATCGGCCAGTCTGCACTGCGCGCTACCAACCCAGCGCATATCGGATTGCTTTTTCTACCACATCACCGGATTTCTGAGGAACACACAGGACCATCACACCGGATCATCGCAGCTAGCTAGCTGCAATCGAGTGGCTGCTGTTGGCTAACACTACTGTCCCGAAGCATGCACCAGTTAGCCTTGAGCTAGCCCAGAGCTAGGCCCATCTCCCGGCTAGCCGACGTGTACTAGCTAATTTCTGGGCTATAGTACCTCTTTGTCAACCGGCCTTTGACCTTCTACTGTCGACACGGAGCCCCGCCGATCCATCACGACTGGTCTGCCGACGTAATCATCTGACGTGGTTTCAACAGACTTTTCTCCTGCGACATCGCTGAAGACCCATCTGCTAGCCCCGGCCTGCTAGCATTCTGAACGCTGTGCCTCCCCCTCGCCTAGTGCAGTAGCGTCCACTGAACTGCTCCCTTGCTCACCTCTTTGCTGCTCATCGGACCTTATGATCACTGGGCTACACAGCTGATGCCTGCTGGACTGTTCCTTAACATGGTACCTCATTCTGTTTATCTGTTAAGCCTCAGGTCTGAACTCAGGTTCTGTGTGTAGCACAACTTTTTCTCTAACTGACCCTCTCTGTCCATTCATCACCATTACCCGTTGTTGTCTTAGCTCTCTTGATTAACTCCTGTGATTGCTTTATGCCTCTATCTTATGTCAATATGCCTTGTCTGTTGCTGTTTAGGTTATTTCTTATTTTTCTATTTCACTGTAGCGCCCCCAGTCCTGCTCAGCATGCCTCAGATAGCTCCTTTGTCCCACCCCCCACACACCTGGCTTAACTGGTGTCTCCAGAGATGCAACCTCTCTCATCGTTACCCAACGCCTAGGTTTTCCTCCACTGAATTATCATCCTACCATATCCCTGTCTGAACATTATGCCCTCAATCTATTCTATTGCGCCCAGAAATCTGCTCCTTTTATTCTTTGTACCCCTCGCACTAGACGACCAGTTCTTAAAGCCTTTAGCCGTACCCTTATCCTACTCCTCCTCTGTTCCTCTGGTGATGTTGAGGTAAACCCAGGTCCTGTAGCCCCCAGTACTACACCTATTCCCCAGGCGCTCTCATTTGTTGACTTCTTTAACCGTAAAAGCCTTGGTTTCATGCATGTTAACATCAGAAGCCTCCTCCCAGAGTTTGATTTATTCGCTGCTTTAGCACACTCCGCCAACCCTGATGTCCTAGCTGTGTCTGAATCCTGGAAAATTCTGAAATGTACAACTTTATTTTTTAATTTTTTATTTCACCTTTATTTAACCAGGTAGGTCAGTTGAGAACAAGTTCTCATTTACAACTGTGACCTGGCCAAGACAAAGTAAGGCAGTGCGACAAAAAAAAAACACAGAGTTACACAGTAAACAAACGTACAGTCAATAACACAATAGAAAATCTATATACAGAGTGCAAATGTAGTGCAAAATGCAGTAAGGTTAGGAAGGTAGGACAATAAATAGACCATAGTGGCGAATAAATGACAAATAAATGACAGATTAGCATTAACACTGGAATGATGGATGTGAAGGATGTGCAAATTAGGATGTGCAAATAGAGATACTGGAGTGCAAGATTAGCGAAAATAATAAAATAAATATGGGGATGAGGTAGTAGTGTGGGCTATTTACAGAAGGGCTATATACAGGTGCAGTGATCGATAAGCAGCTTTGACAGCTGATGCTTAAAGTTAGTGAGGGAGATAGGAACCTTTGCTTCAAGGATTTTTGCAATTCGTTCCAGTCATTGGCAGCAGAGAACTGGAAGGAATGGCGGCCAAAGGAGGTGTTGGCTTTGGGGGTGACCAGTGAGATATACCTGCTGGAGCGCAACTACAATATTTCCTGTCAAGATAGAACTGCCGAAGGAGGTGGAGTTACAATCTACTGCAGAGATAACCTGCAGAGTTCTGTCATACTGTCCAGGTCTGTACCCAAACCGTTTGAGCTTCTACTCTATAAAATCCACCTTTCCAGAAATAAGTCTCTCACTGTTGCCGCTTGTTACAGACCCCCCTCAGCCCCCAGCTGTGCCCTGGACACTGTATGTGAATTGATTGCCCCCCATCTATCTTCAGAGTTTGCACTGTTAGGTGACTTAACACCCCGGCCGTCCTTCAATCTAAACTAGATGCCCTCAATCTCACACAAATTAACAAGGAACCTACCAGGTACAACCCTAAATCCGTAAACATGGGCACCATCATAGATATTATTCTGACTAACCAGGATCTCAGCGATCACTGCCTCATTGCCTGCGTCCGTAATGGGTCCGCGGTCAAACGACCACCCCTTATCACTATCACTTTAGGGAGCAGACCTTTCTAATCGATCTGGCCCGGGTATCCTGGATGGATATTGACCTCATCCCGTCAGTAGAGGATGCCTGGTTGTTCTTTAAAAGTGCTTTCTTCACCATCTTAAATAAGCATGCCCCATTGAAAAAATGTAGAACTAAGAACAGATATACAGCGGGTGAAATAAGTATTGAACACGTCACCATTTTTCTCAGTAAATATATTTCCAAAGTTCTATTGACATTACATTTTCACCAGATGTTGGTAACAACCCAAGTAATCCATACATACAAAGAAACCAAAACAAATAAGTTCAGAAATTAAGTTATGTGTAATAATGTGAAATGACACAGGGAAAAAGTATTGAACACATGAAGAAAGGGAGGTGCAAAAAGGCATGGAAAGCCAAGACAACAGCTGAAAACTATCAGTAATTAAAAAGCAATCCAGACCCCTGTCAGTGCAAATTAATATCAGCTGGTTCAGTCCCAACTGATGGCCTACAAAAAGGTATCATTGCCAAGGTGTCACACAAGACACATCTCATGATGGGTAAAAGCAAAGAGCTGTCTCAAGACCTTCGCAACCTAATTGTTGCAAAACATAATGATGACATTGGTTATAGGCGCATTTCTAAGCTTCTGAATGTTCCAGTGAGCAATGTTGGGGCCATAATACGGAAGTGGAAAGAAAATCAATCAGAAGAGTTGTCCAAGAGCCAAGGACCACTTGTGGAGAGCTTCAAAAAGACCTGCAATTAGCAGGTACTGTTGTCTCAAAGAAAACAGTAAGTATTGCACTCCACCGCCATGGCCTGTATGCACGCTCACCACGCAAGACTCCATTGCTGGAAAAAAAAGCATGTTGAAGCTCGTTTAAAGTTTGCTGCACAACATTTGGAAAAGCCAGTGAAATACTGGGAGAATATAGTGTGGTCAGATGAGAGCAAAATTGAACTGTTTGGATGTCATAATACACACCATGTTTGGAGGAGAAATGGCACTGCACATCACCCTAAAAACACCATACCAACAGTGAAGTTTGGAGGTGGGAACATCATGGTGTGGGGCTGCTTTCAGCAAATGGTACTGGCAAACTTCACATAATTGAAGGAAGGATGAATGGGCAAATTTACCAAGACATTCTTGACAAAAATCTGCTGCCATCTACCAGGATGATGAAGATGAAACGAGGGTGGACATTTCAGCAAGACAATTATCCCAAACACACAGCCAAGGAAACTCTCAATTGGTTTCAAAGAAAGAAAATAAAGCTGCTAGAATGGCCCAGCCAATCACCTGACTTAAATCCCATTGAAAATCTATGGAAAGAACTGAAGATCAAGATTCATAGAAGAGGCCCACGGAACCTTCAAGATTTGAAGACTGTTTGTGTGGAAGAATGGGCCAAAATCACACCAGAGCAATGCATGCGACTAGTTTCTCCATACAGGAGGCGTCTTGAAGCTGTCATTACCAACAAAGGCTTTTGTACAAAGTATTAAATAAATATCAGTAAGTGTGTTCAATACTTTTTCCCTGTGTCATTTCACATTATTACACATAACTTAATTTCTGAACTTATTTGTTTTGGTTCATGTTATTTGTTAATTTGTTAATTTCATGTCAATAGCACCTTTGGAAATATATTTACTGAGAAAAATGGTGATGTGTTCAATACTTATTTCACCCGCTGTAGCTCTTGGTTCACTCCAGACTTGACTGCCCTCGACCAACACAAAAACATCCTGTGGCGTACTGCATTAGCATCTAATAGCCCCCGTGTTATGCAACTCTTCAGGGAAGTCCGGAACCAATATACACAGTCAGTTAGAAAAGCAAAGGCTAGCTTTTTCAAACAGAAATCTTCGGCCAACAGCTCTGCACCCCCCGCAGTAACTTGTCCTAGCCCCCCTGCTTCTCCCAAATCCAGATAGCTGATATTCTGAAAGAGCTGCAAAATCTGGACCCCTACAAATCTGCTGGGCTAGACAATCTGGACCATTTCTTTCTAAAAATTATCCGCCGCAATTGTTGCAACCCCTATACTACCCTGTTCCACCTCTCTTTCGTATCGTCTGAGATCCCTAGAGATTGGAAAGCTGCCGCGGTCTGTTACAGACCTCTATCCATCCTGCCCTGCCTTTCTAAAGTCTTCTAAAGCCAAGTTAACAAACAGCTCACCGACCATTTAGAATCCCACCGTACCGTCTCCGCTATGCAATCTGGTTTCTGAGCTGGTCATGGGTGCATCTCAGCCACGCTCAAGGTCCTAAACAATATCATAAGCTCCATCAATAAAAGACAGTAATGTGCAGCCGTCTTCGTCGACCTGGCCAACTACTTCTCAGATAGAGTTCAGTGTGTCAAATCGGAGGGCCTGTTGTCCGGTCCTCTGGCAGTCTCTATGGGGGTGCAACAGGGTTCAATTCTTGGGCCGACTCTATTCTCTATATATATCAATGATGTCGCTCTTGCTGCTGGTGACTCTGATCCATCTCTACGCAAACAGCACTATTCTGTATACATCTGGCCCCACTTTAGACACTGTGTTAACAAACCTCCAAACCAGCTTAAATGTCATACAACACTCCTTCTATGGCCTCCAACTGCTCTTAAATGCTAGTAAAACTAAATGCATGCTTTTCAATCGAACGCTGCCCGTACCCGCCCGCCGGACTATCATCACTACTCGACGGGTCTGACTTAGAATATGTGGACACCTACAAATACCTAGGTGTCTGGTTAGACTGTAAACTCTCCTTCCAGACTTACATTAAGCATATCCAATCCAAAATTAAATCTAGAATCAGCTTCCTATTTCGCAACAAAGTCTCCTTCACTCATGCTGCCAAACATGCCCTCGTAAAACTGACTATCCTACCGAACCTTGACTTCGGTGATGTCATTTACAAAATAGCCTCCAACAATCTACTCAGCAAATTGGATGTAGTCTATCACAGTGCCATCCGTTTTATTACCAAAGCCCCATGTACTACCCACCACTGCGACCTGTACACTCTCGTTGGTTGGCCCTCACTACATATTTGTCGCCAAACCCACTGGCTCCAGGTCATCTATAAGTCTTTGCTAGGTAAATCCCCGCCTTATCTCAGCTCACTGGTCACCATAGCAACACCTACCCGTAGCATGCGCTCCAGCAGGTATATTTCACTGGTCATCCCCAAAGCCAACACCTGCTTTGGCCGCCATTCCTTCCAGTTCTCTGCTGCCAATAACTGGGACGAATTGCAAAAATAATTTAAGCTGGTGACTACCATCTCCCTCAATAACTTTAAGCATCAGCTGTCAGAGCAGCTTACCGATCACTGCACCTGTACACAGCCCATCTGAGATTCCCAAAGGCTTGAGGTTCGGTTTTCTCGCCCCTCCAATTTCTCTCCAATAGTGCTCCAGTATATATAGCGCTCATCTGCCAGTCACATTCTGTTAAAGGTCCCCAAAGCAAACACATCCCTGGGTCGCTCGTCTTTTCAGTTCGCTGCAGCTAGTGACTGGAACGAGCTGCAACAAACACTCAAACTGGACAGTTTTATCTAAATCTCTTCATTCAAAGACTCAATCATGGACACTCTTACTGACAGTTGTGGCTGCTTTGCGTGATGTATTGTCATCTCTACCTTCTTGCCCTTTGTGCTGTTGTCTGTGACCAGTAATGTTTGTGCCATGTTTTGTGCTCCTACCGTGTTGTGTTGGTACCATGTTGTGTTGCTACCATGTTGTGTTGCTTCCATGATGTTGTCATGTTACGTTGCTACCATGCTGTGTTGTCATGTGTTGCTGCCTTGCTATGTTGTTGTCTTAGGTTTCTCTTTAGGTAGTGTTGTTTTGTCTCTCTTGTCGTGATGTGTGTTTGGTCCTATATTTTTATTCAATTTATTTATATTTTTAATTCCAGCCTCCATCCCACAGGAGGTATTTTGCCTTTTGGTAGGCCGTCATTGTAAATAAGAATTTGTTCTTAACTGACTTGCTTAGATAAATAAAGTTTAATTATTGTTTTTGTTTTTTTTTATTAATAAAAGTAGTGAGGGCATGCCCTGCCCAGCATGCATCTGTAGTCTACTTGTGTGCTGCTATAGCCCCTTGCTTGAGCTACTATCATCATAAAGAAACTGATAAAAACACACAGGTGCTAAATCAAGGTGACTTACAAAGATGAGGACCAAGATAGGGAGTGAGGTGATGTAGTGTCCACAAATAAATAATCATTGTGGAATCTGAAAAGACACGTATCCCGAAGGCATTATGGTGTACTTACTACGTGAACATGCTAACAGACAGGAATGAGGTGGGTAGATAACTATGTGGGTCATTGTAGCAAAGTATTTATAAAAGTAAAAATATTCTCTTAAAAGTTTACTTCATTTTTGTCATTTTATCCATACAATAGGCCATAATTGATTTTGGCCCGATATACCTGGCATGTTCCCATGTTCAAGGAGCTTATTGTTTTTATAGGGTTATTTAGCCTAAAAGCCTTTATGCTTACCTAGAGAGAAATAAGAATAAACATCTCTGCCCAGCCTGGCAAGAGGGACCAAAGGGTGTTTAACATCCCCAGTGGCTCTGCAAGTGAGGAGAGGATGTTCACTGCTGAGTCATCACAACTTTTGGAGTTATTTCAACATTTATTTTATTGTAAATCGATCCAATTTTCTGACATTTCAAAAGATGTGTAAATATATTGCAATGAAGTTAGATCTATAATCTACTTTTTTAGAGAAAACGTATACATTATTTTTGTAAAGCAGTATTATATTATTATATAGCTAGCTTTTTGAGAGAGCTTTTCAATTGGCGTCTCCCCCTGTTTTCAGTCACAGGTGGGGACTGGATAGGTGTGATCAGTGCAGGAGGTGGGGTCATGAGTTGTGCTGGATAGGTGTGATCAGTGCAGGAGGTGGGGTCATGAGTTGTGCTGGATAGGTGTGATCAGTGCAGGAGGTGGGGTCATGAGTTGTGCTGGATAGGTGTGATCAGTGCAGGAGGTGGGGTCATGAGTTGTGCTGGATAGGTGTGATCAGTGCAGGAGGTGGGGTCATGAGTTGTGCTGGATAGGTGTGATCAGTGCAGGAGGTGGGGTCATGAGTTGTGCTGGATAGGTGTGATCAGTGCAGGAGGTGGGGTCATGAGTTGTGCTGGATAGGTGTGATCAGTGCAGGAGGTGGGGTCATGAGTTGTGCTGGATAGGTGTGATCAGTGCAGGAGGTGGGGTCATGAGTTGTGCTGGATAGGTGTGATCAGTGCAGGAGGTGGGGTCATGAGTTGTGCTGGATAGGTGTGATCAGTGCAGGAGGTGGGGTCATGAGTTGTGCTGGATAGGTGTGATCAGTGCAGGAGGTGGGGTCTGTATGTATGAATTAGAATAGTCCAATAGCAGAGCATAAGAGGGTTGCCACATCAATGTTACACTGAGTTAGTTAATGTTACTAATTATATTAAATTCCAATATATTCCAATGAATATTTTTTTGAATTAATTAAAAACAACTATTGAAAACCTTTTGCTCCTGAATGTCATTTTAAAGACTGCTGGCATTTAAAATCTTGCGTTATTCAAACAATATTTAGTGCCATTGTACATAATGGATTGTATGGAAAAGGAACGCCAAAGAAAGAGGTCGTCCCACCAAAGTCAGCCCAAGATTGTGGCAAGAGAGGCCTGTAGATCCCTTGATGTTACCCTGGGGTTCTTAGAGACTTCTATCAGCATCTTTCAGTCATCTCTTGGGCTGACTTTGGTGGGACGACCTGTCTTAAGTTTCTCTCTAATGTTTTCTAATCATTTGCACGTGTTTTGGTACCTAATTCTAATTTTAGCCATGTTATGTGATGGTAAAGGTAGGGGTGAACTAACTTCCCCATAAGGAAAAGGCATTTTTTTTGTGTGATTTGTTAAATTGGGTAACCTTGATCTGTGTTGAAGTGAAGATTACAGATTAATCTGTCCAGATATGTAGAAAATAAACTTTCTAGGGGTGTACTTACTTTTTCACGACTGTATGCTCACATGCTCTGTTGTCCACACATTACCTCCTGTTTAAATGTCTAGTTCAGACCAGGCGTCAGCCTGCTACTGGTCCTGGAGAGCTACAGGATGTGCAGGGCAGGTTTTTGTTCCAGACCAGCACTAACACACTCATTCAACTAATACAGATCTTGGTTGATCAGTTGTATCAGGTGTGTTAGTACCGGCTATAAGGGAAAAGCCTACAGCATGGAACTCTAAGTTGTGTGTGCTCGTGAAGCTCTCAGAGAGATTTAGCTTCTCGCCTGACTAAGCTGATTACCTGCTTACTGTACTTACTACCTATCTGCGCTGCTAATACTTCAGGGGTAATGGAATATAACTGATAATGCTTCAGGGGTAATGGGATGGAGCTAGATCAGACACATACAGTGGGGAGAAGAAGTATTTGATACACTGCCGATTTTGCAGGTTTTCCCACTTACAAAGCATGTAGAGGTCTGTAATTTTTATCATAGGTACGCTTCAACTGTGAGAGACGGAATCTAAAACAAAAATCCAGAAAATCACATTGTATGATTTTTAAGTAATTAATTTGCATTTTATTGCATGACATAAGTATTTGATACATCAGAAAAGCAGAACTTAATATTTGGTACAATTAATATTTGGTGCAATTACAGAGATCATATGTTTCCTGTAGTTCTATACCAGGTTTGCACACACTGCAGCAGGGATTTTGGCCCACTCTTCCATACAGACCTTCTCCAGATCCTTCAGGTTTCTGGGCTGTCGCTGTGCAATACGGACTTTCAGCTCCCTCCAAAGATTTTCTATTGGGTTCAGGTCTGGAGACTGGCTAGACTCCAGGAGCTTCTTACGGAGCCACTCCTTAGTTGCCCTGGCTGTGTGTTTCGGGTCGTTGTCATGCTGGAAGACCCAGCCACGACCCATCTTCAATGCTCTTACTGAGGGAAGGAGGTTGTTGGCCAAGATCTCGCAATACATGGCCCCATCCATCCTCCCCTCAATACGGTGCAGTCGTCCTGTCCCCTTTGCAGAAAAGCATCCCCAAAGAATGATGTTTCCACCTCAATGCTTCACGATTGGGATGGTGTTCTTGGGGTTGTACTCATCCTTCTTCTTCCTCCAAACACGGCGAGTGGAGTTTAGACCAAAAAGCTCTATTTTTGTCTCATCAGACCACATGACCTTCTCCCATTCCTCCTCTGGATCATCCAGATGGTCATTGGCAAACTTCAGACGGGCCTGGACATGCGCTGGCTTTAGCAGGGGGACCTTGCGTGCGCTGCAGGATTTTAATCCATGACGGCATAGTGTGTTACTAATGGTTTTCTTTGAGACTGTGGTCCCAGCTCTCTTCAGGTCATTGACCAGGTCCTGCCGTGTAGTTCTGGGCTGATCCCTCACCTTCCTCATGATCATTGATGCCCCACGAGGTGAGATCTTGCATGGTGCCCTAGACCGAGGGAGATTGACCATCATCTTGAACTTCTTCCATTTTCTAATAATTGCGCCAACAGTTGTTGCCTTCTCACCAAGCTGCTTGCCTATTGTCCTGTAGCCCATCCCAGCCTTGTGCAGGTCTACACTTTTATCCCTGATGTCCTTACACAGCTCTCTGGTCTTGGCCATTGTGGAGAGGTTGGAGTCTGTTTGATTGAGTGTGTGGACAGGTGTCTTTTATACAGGTAACAAGTTCAAATAGGTGCAGTTAATACAGGTAATGAGTGGAGAACAGGAGGGCTTCTTAAAGAAAAACTAACAGGTCTGTGAGAGCCGGAATTCTTACTGGTTGGTAGGTGATCAAATACTTATGTCATGCAATAAAATGCAAATTAATTATTTAAAAATCATACAATGTGATTTTCTGGATTTCCGTCTCTCACAGTTGAAGTGTACCTATGATAAAAATTCCAGACTTCTACATGCTTTGTAAGTAGGAAAACCTGCAATATCGGCAGTGTATCAAATACTTGTTCTCCCCACTGTAGCTGTGGTGAAGAGGTCAATGGGACTAGATCAGACACATTTATTTGTATTTTTTTTTATTTAACTAGGCAAGTCGGTTAAGAACAAATTCTTATTTACAATGATGGCTTACCTACTCCTGGAGCACATCGGAAGGTTTTTGACCTTGTCGGCTCTGGGATTTGAACCAGCAACCATTTAGTTACTGGCCCAACGCTCTAACCGCTAGGCTACCTGCCATAGCTGTGGTGATGAGATCAATGGGACTGGATCAGACCCGTACTGTAGCTGTGGTGATGAGATCAATGGGACTGGATCAGACCCGTACTGTAGCTGTGGTGATGAGGTCAATGGGACTGGATCAGACCCGTACTGTAGCTGTGGTGATGAGGTCAATGGGACTGGATCAGACATACTGTAGCTGTGGTGATGAGGTCAATGGGACTGGATCAGACCTGTACTGTAGCTGTGGTGAATAGAATGCTAGTGAGAGTTTCCACCATATTTCTGATACCAGTCATTTCCTTTCTACCAGTGAAGGGAAGTGAACACCACCACAACAGTAGATAGTGTTCTCTGTCCCCCACCACTACAACAGTAGATAGTGTTCTCTGTCCCCCACCACTACAACAGTAGATAGTGTTCTCTGTCCCCCACCACTAAAACAGTAGATAGTGTTCTCTGTCCCCCACCACTACAACAGTAGATAGTGTTCTCTGTCCCCCACCACTACAACAGTAGATAGTGTTCTCTGTCCCCCACCACTACAACAGTAGATAGTGTTCTCTGTCCCCCACCACTACAACAGTAGATAGTGTTCTCTGTCCCCCACCACTACAACAGTAGATAGTGTTCTCTGTCCCCCACCACTACAACAGTAGATAGTGTTCTCTGTCCCCCACCACTACAACAGTAGATAGTGTTCTCTGTCCCCCACCACTACAACAGTAGATAGTGTTCTCTGTCCCCCACCACTACAACAGTAGATAGTGTTCTCTGTCCCCCACCACTACAACAGTAGATAGTGTTCTCTGTCCCCCACCACTACAACAGTAGATAGTGTTCTCTGTCCCCCACCACTACAACAGTAGATAGTGTTCTCTGTCCCCCACCACTACAACAGTAGATAGTGTTCTCTGTCCCCCACCACTACAACAGTAGATAGTGTTCTCTGTCCCCCACCACTACAACAGTAGATAGTGTTCTCTGTCCCCCACCACTACAACAGTAGATAGTGTTCTCTGTCCCCCACCACTACAACTGGGTATTATGACTGGGAGTATGATCTCTGGAAGCAAAGGGGAAACCTTATACTGAGAGCAAGGGGGAAACCTGTCATATTCTGTTCAGTTGCTACATCCTTTTTTGGACTCATAAATTAACTTTATGTATCCGTTGATTCTTGAAGAATATAACTTATAAATGCCTCATGAACAGAACCCAGAACCCAAAACATAAGCTTGTTTTACTCCAATGTTTGTAAACAAAGAAGCCTCAAAACATAGTTAAAACTATAATGTTGATATCACTGTATAGCCTCAAAACATGGTTAAAACTATAATGTTGATATCACTGTATAGCCTCAAAACATAGTTAAAACTATAATGTTGATATCACTGTATAGCCTCAAAACATAGTTAAAACTATAATGTTGATATCACTGTATAGCCTCAAAACATGGTTAAAACTATAATGTTGATATCACTGTATAGCCTCAAAACATGGTTAAAACTATAATGTTGATATCACTGTATAGCCTCAAAACATAGTTAAAACTATAATGTTGATATCACTGTATAGCCTCAAAACATGGTTAAAACTATAATGTTGATATCACTGTATAGCCTCAAAACATGGTTAAAACTATAATGTTGATATCACTGTATAGCCTCAAAACATGGTTAAAACTATAATGTTGATATCACTGTATAGCCTCAAAACATGGTTAAAACTATAATGTTGATATCATTGTATAGCCTCAAAACATGGTTAAAACTATAATGTTGATATCACTGTATAGCCTCAAAACATGGTTAAAACTATAATGTTGATATCACTGTATAGCCTTTAAACATGGTTAAAACTATAATGTTGATATCACTGTATAGCCTCAAAACATGGTTAAAACTATAATGTTGATATCACTGTATAGCCTCAAAACATGGTTAAAACTATAATGTTGATATCACTGTATAGCCTCAAAACATAGTTAAAACTATAATGTTGATATCACTGTATAGCCTCAAAACATGGTTAAAACTATAATGTTGATATCACTGTATAGCCTCAAAACATGGTTAAAACTATAATGTTGATATCACTGTATAGCCTCAAAACATAGTTAAAACTATAATGTTGATATCACTGTACAGCCTCAAAACATGGTTAAAACTATAATGTTGATATCACTGTATAGCCTCAAAACATGGTTAAAACTATAATGTTGATATCACTGTATAGCCTCAAAACATAGTTAAAACTATAATGTTGATATCACTGTATAGCCTCAAAACATAGTTAAAACTATAATGTTGATATCACTGTATAGCCTCAAAACATAGTTAAAACTATAATGTTGATATCACTGTATAGCCTCAAAACATAGTTAAAACTATAATGTTGATATCACTGTATAGCCTCAAAACATGGTTAAAACTATAATGTTGATATCACTGTATAGCCTCAAAACATGGTTAAAACTATAATGTTGATATCACTGTATAGCCTCAAAACATGGTTAAAACTATAATGTTGATATCACTGTATAGCCTCAAAACATGGTTAAAACTATAATGTTGATATCACTGTATAGCCTCAAAACATGGTTAAAACTATAATGTTGATATCACTGTATAGCCTCAAAACATAGTTAAAACTATAATGTTGATATCACTGTATAGCCTCAAAACATGGTTAAAACTATAATGTTGATATCACTGTATAGCCTCAAAACATGGTTAAAACTATAATGTTGATATCACTGTATAGCCTCAAAACATAGTTAAAACTATAATGTTGATATCACTGTATAGCCTCAAAACATGGTTAAAACTATAATGTTGATATCACTGTATAGCCTCAAAACATAGTTAAAACTATAATGTTGATATCACTGTATAGCCTCAAAACATGGTTAAAACTATAATGTTGATATCACTGTATAGCCTCAAAACATGGTTAAAACTCTAATGTTGATATCACTGTATAGCCTCAAAACATGGTTAAAACTATAATGTTGATATCACTGTATAGCCTCAAAACATGGTTAAAACTATAATGATGATATCATTGTATAGCCTCAAAACATGGTTAAAACTATAATGTTGATATCACTGTATAGCCTCAAAACATGGTTAAAACTATAATGTTGATATCACTGTATAGCCTTTAAACATGGTTAAAACTATAATGTTGATATCACTGTATAGCCTCAAAACATGGTTAAAACTATAATGTTGATATCACTGTATAGCCTCAAAACATGGTTAAAACTATAATGTTGATATCACTGTATAGCCTCAAAACATGGTTAAAACTATAATGTTGATATCACTGTATAGCCTCAAAACATGGTTAAAACTATAATGTTGATATCACTGTATAGCCTCAAAACATGGTTAAAACTATAATGTTGATATCACTGTACAGCCTCAAAACATGGTTAAAACTATAATGTTGATATCACTGTATAGCCTCAAAACATGGTTAAAACTATAATGTTGATTTCACTGTATAGCCTCAAAACATGGTTAAAACTATAATGTTGATATCACTGTATAGCCTCAAAACATGGTTAAAACTTTAATGTTGGTATCAATCCTTGCATACATAGCTTTGTCTATGAATTTGAGTGTTTACATTTTTCCAGCCCCGTTCCTCAGCGTTTTACTGGAACTGTGGCGGGGATTTGGCTTTATTGTTTCTACTGCAGATTGCCCCTTTAATAAACAGACTGGTTTTGGTATATTCCTTTATCCTGTATGTTCTCTCTACTATATCAGACCTGGTCCGTTCTCTACAGAGAGGTATCAGACCTGGTCCGTTCTCTACAGAGAGGTATCAGACCTGGTCCGTTCTCTACAGAGAGGTATCAGACCTGGTCCGTTCTCTACAGAGAGGTATCAGACCTGGTCCGTTCTCTACAGACAGGTATTAGACCTGGTCCGTTCTCTACAGAGAGGTATTAGACCTGGTCCGTTCTCTACAGAGAGGTATTAGACCTGGTCCGTTCTCTACAGACAGGTATTAGACCTGGTCCGTTCTCTACAGAGAGGTATTAGACCTGGTCCGTTCTCTACAGAGAGGTATTAGACCTGGTCCGTTCTCTACAGAGAGGTATTAGACCTGGTCCGTTCTCAACAGAGAGGTATCAGACCTGGTCCGTTCTCTACAGAGAGGTATTAGACCTGGTCCGTTCTCTACAGAGAGGTATTAGACCTGGTCCGTTCTCTACAGAGAGGTATCAGACCTGGTCCGTTCTCTACAGAGAGGTATTAGACCTGGTCCATTCTCTACAGAGAGGTATTAGACCTGGTCCGTTCTCTACAGAGAGGTATTAGACCTGGTCCGTTCTCTACAGAGAGGTATTAGACCTGGTCCGTCCACACACACGTTTGTAGTTACAACAGTGTTTTTGGCATTTCTCATACTTTTGCTCAGAAGCGTGTCCTCGTGTGTGTGTGTGTGGTAGGGTAGGGTAGGGTTGGGTAAGGTAGGGTAAGGTAGGGTAGGTTAGGGTAGGGTTGGGTAGGTTAGGTTAGGTTAGGGTTGGGTAGGGTGGGGTAGGGTAGGTTAGGGTAGGGTGGGGTTGGGTTGGGTAGGGTAAGGTTGGGTAGGGTAGGTTGGAGTTGTGTAGGGTAAGGTAGGTTAGGGTAGGGTAGGGTTGGGTAGGGTCGGGTAAGGTTGGGTAGGGTAAGGTAGGGTAGGTTAGGGTTGGGTTGGGTAGGGTAGGGTAAGGTTGGGTAGGGTAGGGTAAGGTAAGGTAGGGTAGGGTAAGGTTGGGTAGGGTTGGGTAAGGTAGGGTTGGTTAGGGTTGGGTAGGGTAGGGTAAGGTTGGGTAGGGTTGGGTAAGGTAGGGTAGGTTAGGGTTGGGTAGGGTAGGGTAAGGTTGGGTAGGGTTGGGTAGGGTTGGGTAGGGTAAAGGTTGGGTAGGGTAGGGTAGGGTGAGGTAAGGTAGGGTAGGTTAGGGTTGGGTAGGGTAGGTTAGGGTTGGGTAGGGTAGGGTAAGGTTGGGTAGGGTAGGGTAAGGTAGGGTAGGTTAGGGTTGGGTAGGGTAGGTTAGGGTTGGGTAGGGTAGGGTAGGGTAAGGTAGGGTAGGTTAGGGTTGGGTAGGGTAGGTTAGGGTTGGGTAGGGTTGGGTAGGGTAGGGTAAGGTTGGGTAGGGTAGGGTAAGGTAGGGTAGGTTAGGGTAAGGTAGGGTAGGGTAGGGTAAGGTAGGGTAGGGTAGGGTTGGGTAGGGTAGGGTAGGTTAGGGTTGGGTAGGGTAGGGTAAGGTAGGGTAGGGTAGGGTAAGGTAGGGTAGGGTAGGGTAGGGTTGGGTAGGGTAGGTTAGGGTTGGGTAGGGTAGGGTAAGGTAGGGTAGGGTAAGGTAAGGTAGGGTAGGGTAAGGTTGGGTAGGGTAGGGTAAGGTAGGGTAGGTTAGGGTAAGGTAGGGTAGGGTAAGGTAGGGTAGGGTAGGGTAAGGTTGGGTAGGGTAGGTTAGGGTTGGGTAGGGTAGGGTAAGGTAGGGTAGGGTAGGGTAAGGTAGGGTAGGGTAGGGTAAGGTAGGGTAGGGTAGGGTTGGGTAGGGTAGGTTAGGGTTGGGTAGGGTAGGGTAAGGTAGGGTAGGTTAGGGTTGGGTAGGGTAAGGTAGGGTAGGTTAGGGTTGGGTAGGGTAAGGTTGGGTAGGGTAGGGTAAGGTAGGGTAGGTTAGGGTTGGGTAGGGTAGGGTAAGGTTGGGTAGGGTAGGGTAGGGTAAGGTAGGGTAGGTTAGGGTTGGGTAGGGTAGGGTTGGGTTGGGTAGGGTAGGGGTAGGGTAAGGTAGGGTAGGTTAGGGTTGGGTAGGGTAAGGTTGGGTAGGGTAGGGTAAGGTAGGGTAGGTTAGGGTTGGGTAGGGTAGGGTAAGGTTGGGTAGGGTAGGGTAAGGTAGGGTAGGTTAGGGTAGGGTAGGGTAAGGTAGGGTAGGTAGGGTAGGGTAAGGTAGGGTAAGGTAGGGTAAGGTTGGGTAGGTTAGGGTAGGGTAGGGTAGGTAGGGTAGGGTAGGGTAAGGTTGGGTAGGGTAGGGTAAGGTAGGGTAGGTTAGGGTTGGGTAGGGTAGGGTAAGGTTGGGTAGGGTAGGGTAAGGTAGGGTAGGTTAGGGTTGGGTAGGGTAGGGTAAGGTTGGGTAGGGTAGGGTAAGGTAGGGTAGGTTAGGGTTGGGTAGGGTAGGGTAGGTTGGGGTAGGGTAGGGTAAGGTAGGGTAGGTTAGGGTTGGGTAGGGTAAGGTTGGGTAGGGTAGGGTAAGGTAGGGTAGGTTAGGGTTGGGTAGGGTAGGGTAAGGTTGGGTAGGGTAGGGTAAGGTAGGGTAGGTTAGGGTTGGGTAGGGTAGGGTAAGGTTGGGTAGGGTAGGGTAAGGTAGGGTAGGGTAGGGTAAGGTAGGGTAGGTTAGGGTTGGTAGGGTAGGGTAAGGTTGGGTAGGGTAGGTTAGGGTAGGGTAGGGTAAGGTTGGGTAGGGTAGGGTAGGGTAAGGTAGGGTAGGTTAGGGTTGGGTAGGGTAGGGTAGGGTAAGGTAGGGTAGGTTAGGGTTGGGTAGGGTAAGGTAGGGTAGGTTAGGGTTGGGTAGGGTAGGGTAGGGTAAGGTAGGGTAGGTTAGGGTTGGGTAGGGTAGGGTAAGGTAGGGTTGGGTAGGGTTGGGTAGGGTAAGGTAGGGTAGGTTAGGGTTGGGTAGGTAGGGTAGGGTAGGGTAAGGTAGGGTAGGGTAAGGTTGGGTAGGGTAGGGTAAGGTAGGGTAGGTTAGGGTAGGTAGGGTAGGGTAAGGTAGGGTAGGGTAGGGTAAGGTTGGGTAGGGTAGGTTAGGGTTGGGTAGGGTAGGGTAAGGTAGGGTAGGGTAGGGTAAGGTAGGGTAGGGTAGGGTAAGGTAGGGTAGGGTAGGGTTGGGTAGGGTAGGTTAGGGTTGGGTAGGGTAGGGTAGGGTAAGGTAGGGTAGGTTAGGGTTGGGTAGGGTAAGGTAGGGTAGGTTAGGGTTGGGTAGGGTAAGGTTGGGTAGGGTAGGGTAAGGTAGGGTAGGTTAGGGTTGGGTAGGGTAGGGTAAGGTTGGGTAGGGTAGGGTAGGGTAAGGTAGGGTAGGTTAGGGTTGGGTAGGGTAGGGTAGGGTTGGGTAGGGTAGGGTAGGGTAAGGTAGGGTAGGTTAGGGTTGGGTAGGGTAGGTTGGGTAGGGTAGGGTAAGGTAGGGTAGGTTAGGGTTGGGTAGGGTAGGGTAGGTTGGGTAGGGTAGGGTAGGGTAAGGTAGGGTAGGTTAGGGTTGGGTAGGGTAGGGTAGGTAAGGTAGGGTAGGGTAGGGTAGGGTAGGTTAGGGTTGGGTAGGGTAGGGTAGGGTAAGGGTAGGGTAGGGTAGGGTAGGTTAGGGTTGGGTAGGGTAGGGTAGGTTAGGGTAGGGTAAGGTAGGGTAGGGTAGGGTAGGGTAAGGTAGGGTAGGTTAGGGTAGGGTAGGGTAGGGTAGGGTAAGGTAGGGTAGGTTAGGGTAGGGTAAGGGTAGGGTAGGGTAGGGTAGGGTAGGGTAGGGTAGGGTAGGGTAGGTAGGGTAGGGTAGGGTAGGTAGGGTAGGGTAGGGTAGGGTAGGGTAAGGTAGGGTAGGTAGGGTAGGGTAGGGTAGGGTAGGTAGGGTAGGGTAGGTAGGGTAGGGTAGGGTAAGGTAGGTAGGGTAGGGTAAGGTAGGGTAGGGTAAGGTAGGGTAGGGTAGGGTAAGGTAGGGTAGGGTAGGGTAGGGTAGGGTAGGTAGGGTAGGGTAGGGTAGGTAGGGTAGGGTAGGGTAGGGTAGGGTAAGGTAGGGTAGGGTAGGTAGGGTAGGGTAAGGTAGGGTAGGGTAGGTAGGGTAGGGTAGGGTAGGGTAGGGTAGGGTAGGGTAAGGTAGGTTAGGGTAGGGTAGGGTAGGGTAAGGTAGGTAGGGTAGGGTAGGGTAGGGTAGGGTAAGGTAGGGTAGGGTAGGGTAGGGTAGGGTAGGGTAGGGTAGGGTAGGGTAGGGTAGGTAGGTAGGGTAGGTTAGGGTAGGGTAGGTTAGGGTAGGGTAAGGTAGGGTAGGTTAGGGTAGGGTAGGTAGGGTAGGGTAGGGTAGGGTAAGGTAGGGTAGGGTAGGGTAGGGTAGGGTAGGGTAGGGTAGGGTAGGGTAAGGGTAGGGTAGGGTAGGGTAAGGTAGGGTAGGTAGGTAGGGTAGGGTAGGGTAGGGTAGGTAGGGTAGGGTAGGGTAGGGTAGGGTAAGGTAGGGTAGGGTAAGGTAGGGTAGGTTAGGGTAGGGTAGGGTAGGGTAGGGTAAGGTAGGGTAGGGTAGGGTAGGGTAGGTTAGGGTAGGGTAGGGTAGGGTAAGGTAGGTAGGGTAGGGTAGGGTAAGGTAGGGTAGGGTAGGGTAGGGTAGGTTAGGGTAGGGTAGGGTAGGGTAGGGTAAGGTAGGGTAGGGTAGGGTAGGGTAGGGTAAGGTAGGGTAGGGTAGGGTAAGGTAGGGTAGGGTAGGGTAGGGTAAGGTAGGGTAGGGTAGGGTAAGGTAAGGTAGGGTAGGGTAAGGTAGGTAGGGTAGGTAGGGTAGGGTAGGGTAGGGTAGGTAGGGTAGGGTAGGGTAGGGTAGGGTAGGGTAGGTAAGGTAGGGTAAGGTAGGGTAGGGTAGTAGGTAGGGTAGGGTAGGGTAAGGTAGGGTAGGGTAGGGTAGGGTAGGTAGGGTAGGGTAGGGTAGGGTAGGGTAAGGTAGGGTAGGGTAGGTAGGTAGGGTAGGGTAGGGTAGGGTAGGGTAAGGTAGGGTAGGGTAGGGTAAGGTAGGGTAGGGTAGGGTAGGGTAGAGGTAGGTAGGGTAAGGTAGGGTAGGTAGGGTAAGGTAGGGTAGGGTAGGTAGGGTAGGGTAGGTAGGTAGGGTAAGGGTAGGGTAAGGTAGGGTAGGGTAGGGTAGGGTAAGGTAGGGTAGGGTAAGGTAGGGTAGGGTAGGGTAGGGTAGGGTAGGGTAAGGTTAGGTAGGTAGGTAGGGTAGGTAGGGTAAGGTAGGGTAAGGTAGGGTAGGTAGGGTAGGGTAAGGTAGGGTAGGGTAGGGTAAGGTAAGGTAGGGTAGGGTAAGGTAGGGTAGGTAGGGTAGGGTAGGGTTGGGTAGGTAAGGTAGGTAAGGTAGGGTAGGGTAGGGTAAGGTAGGGTAAGGTAGGGTAAGGTAGGGTAGGGTAGGGTAGGGTAGGGTTGGTAGGTAAGGTAGGTAAGGTAGGGTAAGGT
The DNA here is from genome assembly GCA_023634145.1 of Thymallus thymallus. Lineage (NCBI taxonomy): Eukaryota > Metazoa > Chordata > Actinopteri > Salmoniformes > Salmonidae > Thymallus > Thymallus thymallus. Next base: position 41,468,017 of record CM042397.1, on the reverse strand, counting down.
AGGGTAAGGTAGGGTAAGGTAGGGTAAGGTAGGGTAGGGTAAGGTAGGGTAGGGTAGGGTAGGGTAGGGTAAGGTAGGGTAAGGTAGGGTAGGGTAGGGTAGGGTAGGGTAGGGTAGGGTAAGGTAGGGTAAGGTAGGTAGGGTAGGGTAGGTAGGGTAGGGTAGGGTAAGGTAGGGTAGGAGGTAGGGTAGGGTAGGGTAAGGTAGGGTAGGGTAAGGTAGGGTAGGGTAGGGTAGGGTAGGGTAGGTAGGTAGGGTAGGTAAGGGTAGGGTAGGGTAGGGTAAGGTAGGGTAGGGTAAGGTAGGGTAGGGTAGGGTAGGTAGGGTAGGGTAGGGTAGGGTAAGGTAGGGTAGGTAGGTAGGGTAGGGTAGGGTAAGGTAGGGTAGGGTAGGGTAGGGTAGGGTAAGGTAGGGTAGGGTAGGGTAAGGTAGGGTAGGGTAGGTAGGGTAGGGTAAGGTAGGGTAGGGTAGGGTAGGGTAGGGTAGGGTAAGGTAGGGTAGGGTAGGGTAGGGTAGGGTAGGGTAGGTAGGGTAGGGTAGGGTAGGTAGGGTAGGGTAGGGTAGGTAGGGTAGGGTAGGGTAGGTAGGGTAGGTAGGGTAGGGTAGGGTAAGGTAGGGTAGGGTAGGGTAAGGTAGGGTAGGGTAGGGTAGGGTAGGGTAGGGTAAGGTAGGGTAGGGTAAGGTAGGGTAGGGTAGGGTAGGGTAGGGTAGGGTAGGTAGGGTAAGGTAGGGTAGGGTAGGGTAGGGTAGGGTAGGGTAAGGTAGGGTAAGGTAGGGTAGGGTAGGGTAGGTAGGTAGGGTAAGGTAGGGTAAGGTAGGGTAGGGTAGGGTAGGGTAGGAGGTAGGGTAAGGTAGGGTAGGTAGGGTAGGGTAGGTAGGGTAGGTAGGGTAAGGTAGGGTAGGGTAAGGTAGGGTAGGGTAGGGTAAGGTAGGGTAGGGTAGGGTAGGGTAGGTAGGGTAAGGTAGGGTAGGTAGGGTAGGGTAGGGTAAGGTAGGGTAAGGTTGGGTAAGGGTAGGGTAAGGTAGGTAGGGTAGGGTAGGGTAGGGTAAGGTAGGGTAAGGTAGGGTAGGGTAAGGTAGGGTAGGGTAGGGTAAGGTAGGTAGGTAGGTAAGGTAGGGTAGGGTAGGTAGGGTAGGGTAGGGTAGGTAGGGTAGGGTAGGGTAAGGTAGGGTAGGGTAGGGTAGGGTAGAGGTAGGGTAAGGTAGGGTAGGGTAGGTAGGGTAGGGTAGGGTAAGGTAGGGTAGGGTAGGGTAAGGTAGGGTAGGGTAAGGTAGGGTAGGGTAGGTAGGGTAAGGTAGGGTAAGGTTGGGTAGGGTAGGGTAAGGTAGGGTAGGGTAAGGTAGGGTAAGGTAGGGTAAGGTAGGGTAGGGTAGGGTAGGGTAGGGTAGGGTAAGGTAGGGTAGGGTAGGGTAAGGTAGGGTAGGGTAGGGTAGGGTAGGGTAGGGTAAGGTAGGGTAAGGTAGGGTAGGTAGGGTAGGGTAAGGTAGGGTAGGGTAGGGTAAGGTAGGGTAGGTAGGGTAGGGTAGGGTAGGTAGGGTAGGGTAGGGTAGGGTAAGGTAGGGTAGGTAGGTAAGGTAGGGTAGGGTAGGGTAGGGTAGGGTAGGTAGGTAGGGTAAGGTAGGGTAAGGTAGGGTAAGGTAGGGTAGGTAGGGTAGGGTAGGGTAGGGTAGGGTAGGGTAAGGTAGGGTAGGGTAGGGTAAGGTAGGGTAGGGTAGGGTAGGGTAGGGTAAGGTAGGGTAGGGTAGGGTAAGGTAGGGTAGGGTAGGGTAGGGTAGGGTAGGGTACGGTAGGGTAAGGTAGGGTAGGGTAGGGTAAGGTAGGGTAGGGTAGGGTAAGGTAAGGGTAAGGTAGGGTAAGGGTAGGGTAGGGTAGGGTAGGGTAGGGTAAGGTAGGTAGGGTAGGGTAGGTAGGGTAAGGTAGGGTAGGGTAGGGTAGGGTAGGTAAGGTAGAAGGTAGGGTAGGGTAGGGTAAGGTAGGGTAAGGTAGGGTAAGGTAGGGTAGGGTAAGGTAGGGTAGGTAGGGTAAGGTAGGTAGGGTAGGGTAAGGTAGGGTAGGGTAGGGTAGGGTAGGGTAGGGTTGGGTAAGGTAGGGTAAGGTAAGGTAGGGTAGGGTAGGGTAAGGTAGGGTAGGTAGGGTAAGGTAGGGTAGGGTAGGGTAGGGTAGGGTAGGGTAAGGTAGGTAAGGTAAGGTAGGGTAAGGTAGGGTAAGGTAGGGTAAGGTAGGAGGTAGGGTAGGGTAAGGTAGGGTAGGGTAGGGTAGGGTAGGGTAAGGTAGGGTAAGGTAGGGTAGGGTAGGGTAGGGTAGGGTAGGGTAGGGTAAGGTAGGGTAAGGTAAGGGTAGGGTAGGGTAAGGTAGGGTAGGGTAGGGTAGGTAGGGTAGGGTAAGGTAAGGTAGGGTAGGTAAGGTAGGGTAGGGTAAGGGTAGGGTAGGGTAGGTAGGGTAGGGTAAGGTAAGGTAGGGTAAGGTAAGGTAGGGTAGGGTAGGGTAAGGTAGGGTAGGGTAGGGTAGGGTAGGGTAGGGTAAGGTAGGGTAGGGTAAGGTAGGGTAAGGTAGGGTAGGGTAGGGTAAGGTAGGGTAGGGTAAGGTAGGGTAAGGTAGGGTAGGGTAGGGTAAGGTAGGGTAGGGTAGGGTAGGGTAGGGTAGGGTAGGTAGGGTAGGGTAAGAGGGTAGGGTAGGGTAGGGTAGGGTAGGGTAGGGTAAGGTAGGGTAGGGTAAGGTAGGGTAGGGTAGGGTAGGTAGGTAGGGTAGGGTAGGTAAGGTAGGGTAGGGTAGGGTAAGGTAGGGTAGGGTAGGGTAGGGTAGGGTAAGGTAGGGTAGGGTAGGGTAAGGTAAGGTAGGGTAGGGTAAGGTAGGGTAAGGTAGGGTAGGGTAGGGTTGGGTAAGGTAAGGTAAGGTAAGGTAGGGTAGGGTAGGGTAGGGTAAGGTAGGGTAAGGTAGGGTAAGGT
>CM042397.1:41452610-41464871 GCA_023634145.1 Thymallus thymallus | reverse complement strand
GTAAGGTAAGGTAGGGTAGGGTAAGGTAGGGTAGGTTAGGGTTGGGTAGGGTAGGGTAGGTAGGTAGGGTAGGGTAAGGTAGGGTAGGTTAGGGTTGGGTAGGGTAGGGTAAGGTAAGGTAGGGTAGGGTAAGGTAGGGTAGGTTAGGGTTGGGTATAGGGTAGGGTAGGGTAAGGTAGGGTAGGGTAAGGTAGGGTAGGTTAGGGTTGGGTAGGGTAAGGTAGGGTAAGGTAGGGTAGGGTAGGGTAAGGTAGGGTAGGTAGGGTAGGGTAAGGTAGGGTAGGTTAGGGTTGGGTAGGGTAGGGTAAGGTAAGGTAGGGTAGGGTAAGGTAGGGTAGGTTAGGGTTGGGTAGGGTAGGGTAGAGGTTAGGGTAGGGTAGGTAGGGTAGGTTAGGGTTGGGTAGGGTAGGGTAGGGTAAGGTTGGGTAGGGTAGGGTAGGGTAGGTTAGGGTTGGGTAGGGTAGGGTAAGGTTGGGTAAGGTAGGGTAGGTTAGGGTAGGGTAGGTAGGGTAGGGTAGGGTAGGGTAAGGTTGGGTAAGGTAGGGTAGGTTAGGGTTGGTTAGGGTAGGTTAGGGTTGGGTAGGGTAGGGTAGGGTAGGGTAGGGTAGGTAGGGTAGGGTTAGGGTAGGGTAAGGGTAGGTAGGTAGGGTAAGGTAGGGTAGGGTAAGGTAGGGTAGGGTAAGGTAGGGTAGGGTAAGGGTAGGGTAGGGTAGGTTAGGGTAGGGTAGGGTAGGAGGTAGGGTAGGGTAGGGTAAGGTAGGGTAGGGTAAGGTAGGGTAGGGTAAGGTAGGGTAGGGTAGGGTAGGGTAAGGTAGGGTAGGGTAAGGTAGGGTAGGGTAGGGTAAGGTAGGGTAGGGTAGGGTAGGGTAGGGTAGGGTAGGGTAAGGTAGGGTAGGGTAAGGTAGGGTAGGGTAGGGTAGGGTAAGGTAGGGTAGGGTAGGGTAGGGTAGGGTAGGGTAAGGTAGGGTAGGGTAGGGTAGGGTAGGGTAAGGGTAGGGTAGGGTAGGGTAAGGTAGGGTAGGGTAGGGTAGGGTAGGGTAGGGTAGGGTAGGGTAGGGTAGGGTAGGGTAGGGTAAGGTAGGGTAGGGTAGGGTAGGGTAGGGTAGGGTAGGGTAGGGTAGGGTAGGGTAGGGTAAGGTAGGGTAGGGTAGGAGGTAGGGTAAGGTAGGGTAGGGTAGGGTAGGGTAAGGTAGGGTAGGGTAGGGTAGGTAGGGTAGGGTAGGGTAGGGTAGGGTAGGTAGGTAGGTAAGGTAGGGTAGGGTAGGGTAGGGTAAGGTAGGGTAGGGTAGGGTAAGGTAGGGTAGGGTAAGGTAGGGTAGGGTAGGTAGGGTAGGGTAGGTAGGGTAGGGTAGGGTAGGGTAAGGGTAGGGTAGGGTAGGGTAGGGTAAGGTAGGGTAAGGTAGGGTAGGGTAAGGTAAGGTAGGGTAGGGTAGGGTAGGGTAGGGTAAGGTAGGGTAGGGTAGGGTAGGGTAGGGTAAGGTAGGTAGGGTAGGGTAGGGTAAGGTAGGGTAGGGTAGGGTAGGGTAAGGTAGGAGTAGGGTAGGGTAGGGTAAGGTAGGGTAGGGTAGGGTAGGGTAAGGTAGGGTAGGGTAGGGTAGGGTAGGGTAGGGTAGGGTAGGGTAAGGTAGGGTAGGGTAGGGTAGGGTAGGGTAGGGTAGGGTAGGGTAAGGTAAGGTAAGGTAGGGTAGGGTAGGGTAGGGTAAGGTAGGGTAAGGTAGGGTAAGGTAGGGTAGGGTAGGGTAAGGTAGGGTAGGGTAGGGTAAGGTAGGGTAGGGTAGGGTAGGGTAAGGTAGGGTAGGGTAGGGTAAGGTAAGGTAGGGTAGGGTAGGGTAGGGTAGGGTAAGGTAGGGTAGGGTAGGGTAAGGTAGGGTAGGGTAGGGTAGGGTAAGGTAGGGTAGGGTAGGGTAAGGTAGGGTAGGGTAGGGTAGGGTAGGGTAGGGTAGGGTAGGGTAAGGTAGGGTAGGGTAGGGTAGGGTAAGGTAGGGTAGGGTAGGGTAGGGTAGGGTAGGGTAGGGTAAGGTAGGGTAGGGTAGGGTAGGGTAGGGTAAGGTAGGGTAAGGTAGGGTAGGGTAGGGTAAGGTAAGGTAAGGTAGGGTAGGGTAAGGTAAGGTAGGGTAAGGTAGGGTAAGGTAGGGTAGGGTAAGGTAAGGTAGGGTAAGGTAAGGTAGGGTAAGGTAGGGTAAGGTAGGGTAAGGTAAGGTAGGGTAGGGTAAGGTAAGGTAGGGTAAGGTAGGGTAAGGTAGGGTAAGGTAGGGTAAGGTAGGGTAGGGTAGGGTAAGGTAAGGTAGGGTAGGGTAAGGTAAGGTAGGGTAAGGTAAGGTAGGGTAAGGTAGGGTAGGGTAAGGTAAGGTAAGGTAGGGTAGGGTAAGGTAAGGTAGGGTAAGGTAAGGTAAGGTAGGGTAGGGTAAGGTAAGGTAAGGTAGGGTAGGGTAAGGTAAGGTAGGGTAAGGTAAGGTAGGGTAGGGTAAGGTAGGGTAGGGTAAGGTAAGGTAAGGTAGGGTAGGGTAAGGTAAGGTAGGGTAAGGTAAGGTAGGGTAAGGTAGGGTAAGGTAGGGTAAGGTAGGGTAAGGTAGGGTAAGGTAAGGTAGGGTAAGGTAGGGTAAGGTAAGGTAGGGTAAGGTAGGGTAAGGTAGGGTAGGGTAAGGTAGGGTAGGGTAAGGTAAGGTAGGGTAAGGTAGGGTAAGGTAGGGTAAGGTAGGGTAAGGTAAGGTAGGGTAGGGTAAGGTAAGGTAAGGTAGGGTAAGGTAGGGTAAGGTAAGGTAGGGTAGGGTAAGGTAAGGTAAGGTAGGGTAAGGTAGGGTAAGGTAAGGTAGGGTAGGGTAAGGTAGGGTAGGGTAAGGTAGGGTAGGGTAAGGTAAGGTAGGGTAAGGTAAGGTAAGGTAAGGTAGGGTAAGGTAGGGTAAGGTAGGGTAGGGTAAGGTAGGGTAGGGTAAGGTAAGGTAGGGTAAGGTAGGGTAGGGTAAGGTAAGGTAGGGTAAGGTAGGGTAAGGTAAGGTAGGGTAAGGTAGGGTAAGGTAAGGTAAGGTAGGGTAAGGTAGGGTAGGGTAAGGTAAGGTAGGGTAAGGTAGGGTAAGGTAAGGTAGGGTAGGGTAAGGTAAGGTAGGGTAGGGTAGGGTAGGGTAGGTAGGGTAGGGTAGGGTAGGGTAAGGTAGGGTAGGGTAGGGTAAGGTAGGGTAGGGTAGGGTAGGGTAAGGTAGGGTAGGGTAGGGTAAGGTAGGGTAGGGTTGGGTAGGGTAAGGTAGGGTAGGGTAGGGTAGGGTAGGGTAAGGTAGGGTTGGGTAGGGTAAGGTAGGGTAGGGTAAGGTAGGGTAGGGTAGGGTAGGGTTGGGTAGGGTAAGGTAGGGTAGGGTAGGGTAAGGTAGGGTAGGGTAAGGTAGGGTAGGGTAGGGTAGGGTAAGGTAAGGTAGGGTAAGGTAGGGTAGGGTAGGGTAGGGTTGGGTAGGGTAAGGTAGGGTAGGGTAGGGTAAGGTAGGGTAGGGTAAGGTAGGGTAGGGTAGGGTAGGGTAAGGTAAGGTAAGGTAGGGTAGGGTAGGGTAGGGTTGGGTAGGGTAAGGTAGGGTAGGGTAGGGTAAGGTAGGGTAGGGTAAGGTAGGGTAGGGTAGGGTAAGGTAGGGTAGGGTAGGGTAGGGTAGGGTAAGGTAGGGTAGGGTAGGGTAGGGTAAGGTAGGGTAAGGTAGGGTAGGGTAGGGTAGGGTAGGGTAGGGTAGGGTAGGTAGGGTAGGGTAGGGTAGGGTAGGGTAGGTAGGGTAGGTAGGGTAAGGTAGGGTAGGGTAGGGTAGGTAGGGTAAGGTAGGGTAGGTAGGGTAGGTAGGGTAAGGTAGGGTAGGGTAGGGTAGGGTAGGGTAAGGTAGGGTAGGGTAGGGTAGGTAGGGTAAGGTAGGGTAGGGTAAGGTAAGGTAGGGTAGGGTAGGGTAGGGTAGGGTAGGTAGGGTAGGTAGGGTAAGGTAGGGTAGGGTAGGGTAAGGTAGGGTAAGGTAAGGTAGGGTAGGGTAGGGTAGGGTAGGGTAGGTAGGGTAGGTAGGGTAAGGTAGGGTAGGGTAGGGTAAGGTAGGGTAAGGTAAGGTAGGGTAGGGTAGGGTAAGGTAAGGTAGGGTAGGGTAAGGTAGGGTAGGGTAGGGTAAGGTAGGGTAGGGTAGGGTAAGGTAGGGTAAGGTAAGGTAGGGTAGGGTAGGGTAGGGTAGGTAGGGTAGGTAGGGTAAGGTAGGGTAGGGTAGGGTAGGTAGGGTAAGGTAGGGTAGGGTAGGGTAGGGTAGGGTAAGGTAGGGTAGGGTAAGGTAGGGTAGGTAGGGTAGGGTAAGGTAGGGTAAGGTAGGGTAGGTAGGGTAGGGTAAGGTAAGGTAGGGTAAGGTAGGGTAAGGTAGGGTAGGGTAGGGTAGGGTAAGGTAAGGTAGGGTAAGGTAAGGTAGGGTAAGGTAGGGTAGGGTAAGGTAGGGTAAGGTAGGGTAGGGTAGGGTAGGGTAAGGTAGGGTAGGGTAAGGTAAGGTAGGGTAAGGTAGGGTAGGGTAGGGTAGGGTAGGGTAGGGTAGGGTAGGGTAGGGTAAGGTAAGGTAGGGTAGGTAGGGTAGGGTAGGGTAAGGTAGGGTAGGGTAGGGTAGGGTAGGGTAAGGTAGGGTAAGGTAGGGTAAGGTAGGGTAGGGTAGGGTAGGGTAGGGTAAGGTAGGGTAGGGTAGGGTAGGGTAAGGTAAGGTAGGGTAAGGTAGGGTAAGGTAGGGTAGGGTAAGGTAGGGTAAGGTAAGGTAGGGTAGGGTAGGGTAAGGTAGGGTAAGGTAAGGTAGGGTAGGGTAAGGTAAGGTAGGGTAAGGTAAGGTAGGGTAGGGTAGGGTAAGGTAGGGTAAGGTAAGGTAGGGTAGGGTAGGGTAAGGTAAGGTAGGGTAGGGTAAGGTAGGGTAGGGTAGGGTAAGGTAGGGTAGGGTAGGGTAGGGTAGGGTAGGGTAGGGTAGGGTAAGGTAAGGTAGGTAGGGTAGGTAAGGTAGGGTAGGGTAAGGTAGGGTAGGGTAGGGTAGGGTAGGTAGGGTAGGGTTGGGTAGGGTAGGGTAGGGTAGGTAAGGTAGGTTAGGGTAGGGTAGGGTAGGTAAGGTAGGTTAGGGTTGGGTAGGGTAGGGTAGGGTAAGGTAAGGTAGGTAGGGTAGGTAAGGTAGGGTAGGGTAAGGTAGGGTAGGGTAGGGTAGGTAGGGTAGGGTAGGGTAGGTAGGGTAGGGTTGGGTAGGGTAGGGTAGGGTAGGGTAGGTAAGGTAGGTTAGGGTAGGGTAGGGTAGGGTAGGGTAGGTAAGGTAGGTTAGGGTAGGGTAGGGTAGGGTAGGGTAGGTAAGGTAGGTTAGGGTAGGGTAGGGTAGGGTAAGGTAAGGTAAGGTAGGGTAGGGTAGGGTAGGGTAGGTAAGGTAGGTTAGGGTAGGTTAGGGTAGGTTAGGGTAAGGTAGGGTAAGGTAGGTTAGGTTAGGGTAGGGTAGGGTAGGGTAGGTAAGGTAGGTTAGGGTAGGTTAGGGTAGGTTAGGGTAAGGTAGGGTAAGGTAGGTTAGGTTAGGGTAGGGTAGGGTAGGGTAGGGTAAGGTAGGGTAAGGTAAGGTAGGGTAGGGTAGGGTAAGGTAAGGTAGGGTAGGGTAAGGTAGGGTAGGGTAGGGTAGGTAAGGTAGGTTAGGGTAGGGTAGGGTAGGGTAGGGTAGGTAAGGTAGGTTAGGGTAGGGTAGGGTAGGGTAGGGTAGGTAAGGTAGGTTAGGGTAGGGTAGGGTAGGGTAAGGTAAGGTAAGGTAGGGTAGGGTAGGGTAGGGTAGGTAAGGTAGGTTAGGGTAGGTTAGGGTAGGTTAGGGTAAGGTAGGGTAAGGTAGGTTAGGTTAGGTTAGGTTAGGTTAGGGTAGGGTAGGGTAGGGTAGGTAAGGTAGGTTAGGGTAGGTTAGGGTAGGGTAGGGTAGGGTAGGGTAGGTAAGGTAGGTTAGGGTAGGTTAGGGTAGGTTAGGGTAAGGTAAGGTAAGGTAGGGTAGGGTAGGGTAGGTAAGGTAGGTTAGGGTAGGTTAGGGTAGGTTAGGGTAAGGTAGGGTAAGGTAGGTTAGGTTAGGTTAGGTTAGGTTAGGGTAGGGTAGGGTAGGTAAGGTAGGTTAGGGTAGGTTAGGGTAGGGTAGGGTAGGGTAGGGTAGGGTAGGTAAGGTAAGGTAAGGTAGGGTAGGGTAGGGTAGGTAAGGTAGGTTAGGGTAGGTTAGGGTAGGTTAGTGTAAGGTAAGGTAAGGTAGGGTAGGGTAGGGTAGGGTAGGTAAGGTAGGTTAGGGTAGGTTAGGGTAGGGTAGGGTAGGGTAGGGTAGGTAAGGTAAGGTAAGGTAGGGTAGGGTAAGGTAGGGTAAGGTAAGGTAGGTTAGGGTAGGTTAGGGTAGGGTAGGGTAGGGTAGGGTAGGTAAGGTAAGGTAAGGTAGGGTAGGGTAAGGTAGGGTAGGGTAGGGTAGGGTAGGGTAGGTAAGGTAAGGTAAGGTAGGGTAGGGTAAGGTAGGGTAGGGTAAGGTAGGGTAGGGTAGGGTAGGGTAAGGTAGGGTAGGGTAAGGTAGGGTAGGGTAAGGTAGGGTAAGGTAAGGTAGGTTAGGGTAGGTTAGGGTAGGGTAGGGTAGGGTAGGGTAGGGTAGGGTAAGGTAGGGTAGGGTAAGGATTTTTCTCCAGTCTCAGCGTCTCCCTCCTCCACTCACTCCCTGTTTTTAATCTGTGAGCTCAGATAAGGGAAGGAGAGGAGAGGAGAGGAGAGGAGACACACACTCTCCTTTCCCTTCACTAGGTGGCAGTACTACATAAAGGTAAGATGACCAGAACTCAGTATGACAAACCTGATGCATGGTACAGACATAGAAATAGATAGAATAGATAGAATCAATGCCATTCAGTTGGTATCATTATCTCAAGTATTTTCTATCATATTCACTTGCTGCATGGTAGGCCTATATAATGAATGTCCCCTATCTCATGGTAGGCCTATATAATGAATGTCCCCTATCTCATGGTAGGCCTATATAATGAATGTCCCCTATCTCATGGTAGGCCTATATAATGAATGTCCCCTATCTCATGGTAGGCCTGTATAATGAATGTCCCCTATCTCATGGTAGGCCTATATAATGAATGTCCCCTATCTCATGGTAGGCCTATATAATGAATGTCCCCTATCTCATGGTAGGCCTGTATAATGAATGTCCCCTATCTCATGGTAGGCCTGTATAATGAATGTCCCCTATCTCATGGTAGGCCTGTATAATGAATGTCCCCTATCTCATGGTAGGCCTATATAATGAATGTCCCCTATCTCATGGTAGGCCTATATAATGAATGTCCCCTATCTCATGTCTATTATTTTCCATATCCTTTCTAGCCTGTTATGAAAGTGTACATTATCGATTGCCACAAACCCCAGGTTGACGCACATATACCATCTCCCCACTGCTTCTATACATGAGAATGGCTAATTCCCCCCCAGTTCCCTTCCTTATCACCAATACTTTACATGCAGAAAGTAGTGGCTCCAGTTACTTATTCAGTCAAACAAGGGATAGTACAAGTAGACCCCTAGAGAGAACAACCTGGTCTCAGTGCAAATATCCGGGTAGACATTTGATTAGCTGTTCAGGAGTCTCATGGCTTGGGGGTAGAAGCTGTTAAGAAGCCTTTTGGACCTAGACTTGGCGCTCCGGTACCGCTTGCCATGCGGTAGCAGAGAGAACAGTGGAGCACCAGGCAGTGATGCAACCAGCCAGGAAGCTCTCGATGGTGCAGCTGTAGAACTTTGAGGATCTGATTACCCATGCCAAATCTTACGTTTTTACTAATTTGGAACATTTTGTAAGTTTGCAGATTCGTAACATAAAATACAAATTGTAATTCATAACATATCAAAGGAAATGAGTGATGGACATCCACAAAATAATGCATACCATACGAAACCTAACATATCATACTAAATAGGGTGTCTCGGGTTTACATAAAGCATAACAGGAAATGCTCTGAGACCAGGTTGAACGACGACACGACAGTATTTTCTTTAACCAGGGATAGATGTGTACAGCTACAGAATACATCAGTAACCAAGTAACGGATGTAAAAAATAAACTGGTGTCATTTCGTGTGTACTGTTTTTATTGGTAGATACGTTTATTTCCTGCTCACGGAAAGCGAGAGAGTCGCAGGAGAAATAGTGTGATTTCTGCGCAAGAAAAGTTTTACAGAACAAGTGTCCTTTAAAATACTATTAGAACGGTAAGAGTAATCATTTATAATCTAAGGCAACATTATAATTATGTTGTTTTGCTTGTAGGTGTCAGGAGTTTTGCTGGTAAATTGCGGGCGATTGACGCAGTTGCAGAGAGATATGATAATTTGATGCGCGGTGATTGTGTAGATTATTTTGCGCGCATTGATAAAGATGAGGGAAAGAACCTGCTATCAAAAAGCCTGATGTAGGCCTATCTGTAAACTGTTTTTGTACTTTTGAAAAACATCAGATACAGAAAACGTTTCCCATTCGGTTTGTTTGTAGGAGCTAGGCCTACAGTCTAGTGTGTTCTCTCTACACTGTGGCCCCTTTTTAAATGTAGCTCTAAATTATAGCAAACGCTCTCCCCCACTTATTAAGTGTACACTAGTTTCTCTATTGAGGTCATGTTTAGGTAGTGATTTAGGTGGAGGAACAAGTAGGGCCTGAACCAGAGACCCTGTCAGCAGACCCTGCCTTACTCTAATGGCTAGTGATGGGTCTGAAAAACAACGTGTTTCTGCAAATAAATTACAAAATGATTATTTAAAGAGTGTGAATCCCTACTGCAGGAACAATAAATTATGGGGGGAGCTCGTCAATCTGGTCCACGCTGATATGTTCAGTACAGGACGTCTAATAATTTGGCCAGCTATACATTTATTTGAACATGCATTTCACGATCTGACATACTGGTAGCCTACCTTTTGGGATTTACATTGGATATTTAATTATTTTTCATGGTTCTAAATAAATTATTAAGTCGTTTGGGAACAATCCCTTCACGGTGTGTAGGGATTAACCAGCACCGTAGATTGGTCCCATCCCTACTAGGTGTTTAACCAGCACCGTAGATTGGTCCCATCCCTACGTAGGTGTTTAAACAGCACCGTAGATTGGTCCCATCCCTACTAGGTGTTTAAACAGCACCGTAGATTGGTCCCATCCCTACTAGGTGTTTAACCAGCACCGTAGATTGGTCCCATCCCTACTAGGTGTTTAACCAGCACCGTAGATTGGTCCCATCCCTACTAGGTGTTTAAACAGCACCGTAGATTGGTCCCATCCCTACTAGGTGTTTAACCAGCACCGTAGATTGGTCCCATCCCTACTAGGTGTTTAACCAGCACCGTAGATTGGTCCCATCCCTACTAGGTGTTTAAACAGCACCGTAGATTGGTCCCATCCCTACTAGGTGTTTAAACAGCACCGTAGATTGGTCCCATCCCTACTAGGTGTTTAAACAGCACCGTAGATTGGTCCCATCCCTACTAGGTGTTTAAACAGCACCGTAGATTGGTCCCATCCCTACTAGGTGTTTAAACAGCACCGTAGATTGGTCCCATCCCTACTAGGTGTTTAAACAGCACCGTAGATTGGTCCCATCCCTACTAGGTGTTTAAACAGCACCGTAGATTGGTCCCATCCCTACTAGGTGTTTAAACAGCACCGTAGATTGGTCCCATCCCTACTAGGTGTTTAAACAGCACCGTAGATTGGTCCCATCCCTACTAGGTGTTTAAACAGCACCGTAGATTGGTCCCATCCCTACTAGGTGTTTAAACAGCACCGTAGATTGGTCCCATCCCTACTAGGTGTTTAAACAGCACCGTAGATTGGTCCCATCCCTACTAGGTGTTTAAACAGCACCGTAGATTGGTCCCATCCCTACTAGGTGTTTAAACAGCACCGTAGATTGGTCCCATCCCTACTAGGTGTTTAAACAGCACCGTAGATTGGTCCCATCCCTACTAGGTGTTTAACCAGCACCGTAGATTGGTCCCATCCCTACTAGGTGTTTAAACAGCACCGTAGATTGGTCCCATCCCTACTAGGTGTTTAAACAGCACCGTAGATTGGTCCCATCCCTACTAGGTGTTTAAACAGCACCGTAGATTGGTCCCATCCCTACTAGGTGTTTAAACAGCACCGTAGATTGGTCCCATCCCTACTAGGTGTTTAAACAGCACCGTAGATTGGTCCCATCCCTACTAGGTGTTTAAACAGCACCGTAGATTGGTCCCATCCCTACTAGGTGTTTAAACAGCACCGTAGATTGGTCCCATCCCTACTAGGTGTTTAAACAGCACCGTAGATTGGTCCCATCCCTACTAGGTGTTTAAACAGCACCGTAGATTGGTCCCATCCCTACTAGGTGTTTAAACAGCACCGTAGATTGGTCCCATCCCTACTAGGTGTTTAACCAGCACCGTAGATTGGTCCCATCCCTACTAGGTGTTTAAACAGCACCGTAGATTGGTCCCATCCCTACTAGGTGTTTAAACAGCACCGTAGATTGGTCCCATCCCTACTAGGTGTTTAAACAGCACCGTAGATTGGTCCCATCCCTACTAGGTGTTTAAACAGCACCGTAGATTGGTCCCATCCCTACTAGGTGTTTAAACAGCACCGTAGATTGGTCCCATCCCTACTAGGTGTTTAAACAGCACCGTAGATTGTCCTCACTGCTTAGCCTCACTGACATCAGCACTCAGGTTGCATCCTAAATGACACCCTATTACGGTTGTCACCATACCAGTACCACATTAAGTGGATTATATTTCCTGAGGAAAACAGTCCTAATGTTGGAAACAAACAGCCGTATGTCGTGAGTCCTGAGTATAGATATAGACATAGATATAGATATAGACATAGATATAGATATAGACATAGATATAGATATAGACATAGACAGACATAGACATAGATATAGACATAGATATAGATATAGACATAGATATAGATATAGACATAGACAGATATAGACATAGATATAGACATAGATATAGACATAGATATAGATATAGACATAGATATAGACATAGACAGATATAGACATAGATATAGACATAGATATAGACATAGATATAGATATAGACATAGATATAGATATAGATATAGATATAGACATAGATATAGATATAGATATAGACATAGATATAGACATAGATATAGACATAGATATAGATATAGACATAGATATAGATATAGACATAGATATAGATATAGACATAGATATAGATATAGACATAGATATAGATATAGACATAGATATAGATATAGACATAGATATAGATATAGATATAGACATAGATATAGATATAGACATAGATATAGATATAGACATAGATATAGATATAGACATAGATATAGACATAGACATAGATATAGATATAGACATAGATATAGATATAGACATAGATATAGACATAGACATAGATATAGACATAGACATAGACATAGATATAGATATAGACATAGATATAGATATAGACATAGATATAGACATAGATATAGACATAGATATAGATATAGACATAGATATAGATATAGACATAGATATAGATATAGACATAGATATAGATATAGACATAGACATAGATATAGACATAGATATAGACATAGACATAGACATAGATATAGACATAGATATAGATATAGACATAGATATAGACATAGACATAGATATAGACATAGACATAGACATAGATATAGATATAGACATAGATATAGATATAGACATAGATATAGACATAGATATAGATATAGACATAGATATAGATATAGACATAGATATAGATATAGACATAGATATAGATATAGACATAGATATAGATATAGACATAGATATAGATATAGACATAGACATAGACATAGATATAGATATAGACATAGATATAGATATAGACATAGATATAGACATAGACATAGATATAGACATAGACATAGACATAGACATAGATATAGACATAGATATAGATATAGACATAGATATAGACATAGATATAGATATAGACATAGATATAGATATAGACATAGATATAGATATAGACATAGATATAGATATAGACATAGATATAGATATAGACATAGATATAGATATAGACATAGATATAGATATAGACATAGATATAGACATAGACATAGATATAGATATAGACATAGATATAGATATAGATATAGACATAGACATAGATATAGACATAGACATAGACATAGATATAGACATAGACATAGATATAGACATAGACATAGACATAGATATAGAC
>CM042397.1:41257610-41447610 GCA_023634145.1 Thymallus thymallus | reverse complement strand
GTCATTGTCCATTTGGAAGACCCATTTGCGACCAAGCTTTTGTGAAGTGCACCAGTCCCTCCTTTAGCAAAGCACCCCCACAACATGATGCTGCCACCCCCGTGCTTCACGGTTGGGATGGTGTTCTTCGGCTTGCAAGCCTCCCCCTTTTTCCTCCAAACATAACGATGGTCATTATGGCCAAACAGTTCTATTTTTGTTTCATTAGACCAGAGGACATTTCTCCAAAAAGTACGATCTTGGTCCCCATGTGCAGTTGCAAAGCGTAGTCTGGCTTTTTATGGCGGTTTTGGAGCAGTGGCTTCTTCCTTGCTGAGCGGCCTTTCAGGTTATGTCGATATAGGACTTGTTTTACTGTGGATATAGATATTTTTGTACGCGTTTCCTCCAGCAACTTCACAAGGTCCTTTGCTGTTGTTCTGGGATTGATTTGCACTTTTCGCACCAAAGTACGTTCATCTCTAGGAGACAGAACCGGTCTCCTTCCTGAGCGGTATGACGGCTGCGTGGTCCCATGGTGTTTATACTTGCGTACTATTGTTTGTACAGATGAACGTGGTACCTTCAGGCTTTTGGAAATTTGTGGAGGTCTACAATTTATTTTCTGAGATCTTGGCTGATTCCTTTTGATTTTCCCATGATGTCCGGCGTAGGTAGGTAGGTAGGTACTTTATTGACATGCATTGGACAGACAAGTGTAGTGTAGGGTAAGAGATGTATCTGACATTTTGCGGTGAGGAGAGCGCTGGGCATGAAGCGCTGGCATGTTGTTCATATCTGAATTAGGCCAACAACATTATACCTGTGGAGGAACTGCATCTATGAAGGCCTCTCGTACCGTGAAATAGAAAGCGTAATTTTCCTGAAGAATTGTGTGCATGCTTCAGCTGTCCAGAAGTATGTCATTTCATAGGTCAATGAACTGACATTCCCAGAAGTAATTTCAACAAACTGACATTATAAAGCAATCCGTAGTTAAAGGTGATTTCTGATTGAGTGGGCATCTGCAGCTTTCACTGTGAATATCTCTACAAACATTGCCTTTTAAATAGCAGCATTGTAGACCGCACTCTACAACATGCATCTGATTGAATACCGGCATAAAACTATGGTTAGTTAGTGTTGAGTTGAGCAGCATTGCTCTGATCTGATCCTAGATCTATTTGGGATTGATCCTAGCTCTATGGATGCAGAGGGAGAGTGGATGCAGAGGGAGAGTGGATGCAGAGGGAGAGTGGATGCAGAGGGAGAGTGGATGCAGAGGGAGAGTGGATGCAGAGGGACAGTGGATGCAGAGGGACAGTGGATGCAGAGGGGAGAGTGGATGCAGAGGGGAGAGTGGATGCAGAGGGGAGAGTGGATGCAGAGGGGAGAGTGGATGCAGAGGGGAGAGTGGATGCAGAGGGAGAGTGGATGCAGAGGGAGAGTGGATGCAGAGGGAGAGTGGATGCAGAGGGAGAGTGGATGCAGAGGGGAAGTGGGTTGAGAGGGAGTGGGAGAGTGGATGGAGAGGGATGGAGAGGGAGAGTGAGAGGGATGGAGAGGGAGAGTGAGAGTGGATGCAGAGGGAGAGTGGATGGAGAGGGAGAACGGAGGGAGAGGGAGAGCGGATGGAGAGGGAGAACGGAGGGAGAGGGAGAGCGGATGGAGAGGGAGAATGGAGGGAGAGGGAGAGCGGATGGGGGGAGAGCGGATGCAGAGGGAGAGAGCGAATGCAGAGGGAGAGAGCGAATGCAGAGGGAGAGCGGATGGAGAGGGAGAGTGGATGCAGAGGGAGAGAGTGGATGCAGAGGGAGAGAGTGGATGCAGAGGGAGAGAGTGGATGCAGAGGGAGAGAGTGGATGCAGAGGGAGAGTTGAGAGCGGATGGAGAGGGAGAGAGCGGATGGAGAGGGAGAGAGCGGATGGAGAGGGAGAGTGGATGCAGAGGGAGAGAGTGGATGCAGAGGGAGAGAGTGGATGCAGAGGGAGAGAGTGGATGGAGAGGGAGAGGGAGAGTGGATGCAGAGGGAGAGAGTGGATGGAGAGTGAGAGGGAGAGTGGATGCAGAGGGAGAGAGTGGATGGAGAGGGAGAGAGTGGATGGAGAGTTGAGGGAGCGGATGGAGAGGGAGAGCGGATGGAGAGGGAGAGCAGATGGAGAGGGGGAGAGTGGATGCAGAGGGAGAGAGTGGATGCAGAGGGAGAGAGTGGATGCAGAGGGAGAGAGTGGATGCAGAGGGAGAGAGTGGATGCAGAGGGAGAGAGTGGATGCAGAGGGAGAGTTGAGAGCGGATGGAGAGGGAGAGAGCGGATGGAGAGGGAGAGAGCGGATGGAGAGGGAGAGTGGATGCAGAGGGAGAGAGTGGATGCAGAGGGAGAGAGTGGATGCAGAGGGAGAGAGTGGATGGAGAGGGAGAGGGAGAGTGGATGCAGAGGGAGAGAGTGGATGGAGAGTGAGAGGGAGAGTGGATGCAGAGGGAGAGAGTGGATGGAGAGGGAGAGAGTGGATGGAGAGTTGAGGGAGCGGATGGAGAGGGAGAGCGGATGGAGAGGGAGAGCAGATGGAGAGGGGGAGAGTGGATGGAGAGGGGGAGAGTGGATGGAGAGGGGGAGAGCGGATGCAGAGGGGGAGAGCGGATGCAGAGGGGGAGAGCGGATGCAGAGGGAGAGAGCGGATGCAGAGGGAGAGAGCGGATGCAGAGGGAGAGAGCGGATGCAGAGGGAGAGAGCGGATGCAGAGGGAGAGAGCGGATGCAGAGGGAGAGAGCGGATGCAGAGGGAGAGAGCGGATGCAGAGGGAGAGAGCGGATGCAGAGGGAGAGAGCGGATGCAGAGGGAGAGAGCGGATGCAGAGGGAGAGAGCGGATGCAGAGGGAGAGAGCGGATGCAGAGGGGGAGAGCGGATGGAGAGGGATAGGGAGAGTGGATGCAGAGGGAGAGAGCGGATGGAGAGGGAGAGGGAGAGTGGATGCAGAGGGAGAGTGCGGATGGAGAGGGAGAGGGAGAGTGGATGCAGAGGGAGAGTGCGGATGGAGAGGGAGAGAGCGGATGGAGAGGGAGAGTGGATGCAGAGGGAGAGAGCGGATGGAGAGGGAGAGAGTGGATGGAGAGGGAGAGGGAGAGTGGATGCAGAGGGAGAGAGTGGATGGAGAGGGAGAGGGAGAGAGTGGATGGAGAGGGAGAGAGTGGATGGAGAGGGAGAGAGTGGATGGAGAGGGAGAGAGTGGATGGAGAGGGAGAGGGAGAGTGGAGAGGGAGAGAGTGGATGGAGAGGGAGAGAGTGGATGGAGAGGGAGAGGGAGAGTGGATGCAGAGGGAGAGGGAGAGTGGATGCAGAGGGAGAGAGTGGATGGAGAGGGAGAGGGAGAGTGGATGCAGAGGGAGAGAGTGGATGGAGAGGGAGAGTGGCTTGTTTACCGAGGAATTTTTAGAGAGAAAGAGTGGCAGAAAGGGAGTGAGCGAAAGCGAGCGAGGGAGGGAGGGAGGGAGGGAGGGAGGGAGGGAGGGAAAGATGAGCTCATTGCAGTGTCTGGGCTGGTGACCAAAGAAGGGAGGGAGGAGAAGATGGGGGCAGGGTAGGGGAGGATAGGAGGTTTAGCTACTTCTGTCTGAGAATTGATAGCTATCGTCTGCATACCAGAATGGTACAATACTACAGACAGGGCTAGCATCTCTCTTAGCATCTCTGTTAGCATCTCTAACTAAATAGGACTTAGCATTTAGCCAATGACATCATCGGTCTCTCTATGCTACCGTGCTAGCTTACACATGTTGTAGGGAGCCGGTACAGACGCTTCTCTCTCTCTCTCTCTCTCTCTCTCTCTCTCCCTCTCTCTCCCTCTTGCTCACTCTCTCACACACAGTCCATCCCACACCCAAGGATTCTCCCTCTCCTCTATCTCTCTCTCTCTCTCTGTTGGTTTAGGAGAAGGGATGCTTGTGTGATTCCTCTTATTGAAAGGACTATTTTTGATGCTGTAGACCTTAAACCCGGTGTTACTTTGCCCTACCTGTGGAGGATCCTGGTAGTCAGCCAGCCTCTGGAGCGTGTGTAGCCCCGGCTGCAGCCACCATGCTGGGCTTGGATGTGTGTGAGTTTGGGGCTCAGGTTCTGGAGCTTCTCTGGCTAACCATGTGCTACCAAGGTGACAATACTGCTTTTTATGCTGTTTTACTGTGTGTGTGTGTGTGTGTGTGTGTGTGTGTGTGTGTGTGTGTGTGTGTGTGTGTGTGTGTGTGTGTGTGTGTGAGAGAGAGAGATATGCCTGAACAGCTGTATTGATTAGTGTTGTAGCTTGTGTGTCTTTCTGTCTAGTCTGTACTGTGTAGATTATTTTCTGTGTGTGTGTTATTGGTCTCTAGGTGGCTGGAGATGGTTTTATGTGGTGTCTGTGTGGTGGTGTCTGACAGCATGTTCTCCCCAAGGCGTTGGTGAGAGAGAGAGAGAGAGAGAGAGAGAGAGAGAGAGAGAGCTCACTTAATATAAATTGTTTTCTCGAAATGTACACTGAACAAAAAAATAATGTTTCATGTTTCATGAGCTGAAATAAAAGATATCAGAAATGTTCCATAAACCAAAATCTTATTTCTCTCATATTTTGTTTCCATCTTTGTTAGTGAGTATTTCTCCTTTACCAAGATAATCCATCCATCTTACAGGTGTGGCTTATCAAGAAGCTGATTAAACAGCATGATCATTACACAGGTGCACCTTGTGCTGGGGGCAATAAAAGGCCACTCTAAAATATGCAGTTTTGTCACACAACACAATGCTACAGATGTCTCAAGTTTTGAAGGAGTGTACACTTGGCATGCTGACTACAGGAATGTCCACAAGAGCTGTTGAATTTAATGATAATTTCTCTACCATACGCAAACTCCGTCGTTTTTGACAGCACGTCCAACCGACACAACCGCAGACCACATGTATGGCGTCGTGTGGGTGAGCGGTTTGCTGATGTCGGCGTTGTGAACAGAGTGCCCCATGGTGGAACCGGCGGGGTTATGGTATGGCCAGGCATAAGCTACGGACAATGAACACAATTTTGTCAATGGTAATTTGAATGCACAGAGATACCGTGAAAAGATCCTGAGGCCCATTGTCGTGACATTCATCCGCCGCCATCACCTCATGTTTCAGCATGATAATGCACGGCCCCATGTCACAAGGATCTGTACACAATTCCTGGGAGCTGAAAATGTCCCCGTTTTTTGATAGCCTGCATACTCTAAACAGCGAAGGGTAAATTGACTTGCCTGGTTAAATACAGGTTGAAAAAATAAATAACCCCCAGCTGCAGGCTGTTGGTTTAAACATTCCCCAGCTGCAGGCTGTTGGTTTAAACATGCCCCAGCTGCAGACTGTTGGTTTAAACATTCCCCAGTTGCAGGCTGTTGGTTTAATTATTCCCCAGCTGCAAGATGTTGGTTTAAACATTCCCCAGCTGCAGGCTGTTGGTTTAAACATTCCCCAGCTGCAGGCTGTTGGTTTAAACATTCCCCAGCTGCAGGCTGTTGGTTTAAACATTCCCCAGCTGCAAGATGTTGGTTTAAACATTCCCCAGCTGCAGGCTGTTGGTTTAAACATTCCCCAGCTGCAGGCTGTTGGTTTAAACATTCCCCAGCTGCAGGCTGTTGGTTTAAACATTCCCCAGCTGCAGGCTGTTGGTTTAAACATTCCCCAGCTGCAGGCTGTTGGTTTAAACATTCCCCAGCTGCAGGCTGTTGGTTTAAACATTCCCCAGCTGCAAGATGTTGGTTTAAACATTCCCCAGCTGCAGGCTGTTGGTTTTTCTGTGATTCTGTAGAGAGCCATGATTCCCAGTCCTGACTCAAAGCTCCATTGACGTCAATACTTGATTCACACAGGCTGTGGTATCCAGTGTTTATCTGACAAAAGGGCTTTTTTTTTTACCCCCGTTGACCATACATATTACCCCAAAGTGTTCTCAGTTGGACTCAGTTATAGTGACTCAGTTATAGTGACTCAGTTATAGTGACTCAGTTATAGTGACTCAGTTATAGTGACTCAGTTATAGTGACTCCGTTATAGGGACTCAGTTATAGTGACTCCGTTATAGTGACTCAGTTATAGTGACTCAGTTATAGTGACTCCGTTATAGTGACTCAGTTATAGTGACTCAGTTATAGTGACTCAGTTATGGTGACTCCTTTATAGTGACTCCTTTATAGTGACTCCGTTATAGTGACTCCGTTATAGTGACTCCGTTATAGTGACTCAGTTATAGTGACTCAGTTTTAGTGACTCCGTTATAGTGACTCCGTTATAGTGACTCCGTTATAGTGACTCCGTTATAGTGACTCCGTTATAGTGACTCAGTTATAGTGACTCAGTTATAGTGACTCAGTTATAGTGACTCCGTTATAGTGACTCCGTTATAGTGACTCCGTTATAGTGACTCCGTTATAGTGACTCAGTTATAGTGACTCCGTTATAGTGACTCCGTTATAGTGACTCAGTTATAGTGACTCCGTTATAGTGACTCCGTTATAGTGACTCAGTTGGATTCGAGCTGCAACAAACACTCAAACTGGACAGTTTTATCTAAATCTCTTCATTCAAAGACTCAGTCATGGACACTTTTACTGACAGTTGTGGCTGCTCTGTGTGATGTATTGTCATCTCTACCTTCTTGCCCTTTGTGATGTTGTCTGTGTCCAATAATGTTTGTACCATGTTTTGTGCTGCTACCATGTTGTGTTGCTACCATGTTGTTGTCATGTTGTGCTGCTACCATGTTGTGTTGCTACCATGCTGTGTTGTCATGTTGTGTTGCTACCATGCTGTGTTGCCATGTTGTGTTGATACCATGTTGTCATGTTGTGTTGATACCATGTTGTCATGTTGTGTTTCTACCATGTTGTTGTCATGTTGTGTTGCTACCATGTTGCTGTCATGTTGTGTTGCTACCATGTTGCTGTCATGTTGTGTTGCTACCATGTTGCTGTCATGTTGTGTTGCTACCATGCTGTGTTGTTACCATGTTGTCATGTTGTGTTGATACCATGTTGTCATGTTGTGTTTCTACCATGTTGCTGTCATGTTGTGTTGCTGTCATGTTGTGTTGCTACCATGTTGCTGTCATGTTGTGTTGCTACCATGCTGTGTTGTTACCATGCTGTGTTGTTACCATGCTGTGTTGTTACCATGCTGTGTTGTTACCATGCTGTGTTGTTACCATGTTGTCATGTGTTGTTGTCTTGTCGCGAGGTGTGTTTGGTTCTATATTTATATTTAATGTATTTACATTTTTAATCCCAGCCATTGTAAATAATAATTATTTCTTAACTGACTTGCCTAGTTAAATAAAGGTTCAATAAAAACAGTGACTTAGTTGGACTCAGTTGAAGTCAGTTAATACAATAATGTATGGTAGTTAGCAGACGCTTTTATCCAAAGTTACTTACAGTGATGCGTGCATACATTTCTCATATGGGTGGCCTCAGCAGAAATTGAACCCACAATATATATAAATATATATATTTTTTATTTTACTCTGACTCAGTCAGTAGGACTCGGTTGTAGTCAGTTGGACTCAGTTGTAGTCAGTTGTAGTCAGTTATAGTAAATTGGTCTCAGTTGTAGTCAGTAAGTTGTTTTAGTAACGTTACCCTGCTGACGCTCTTCTACTTCCTCATATTGTGTTGTGCCATGAGGCTTCAGCCGTTGTGTTTATTGGACAGGATAGAGATCCAGAAATAGGAAGTAGATCAGAGTTTGACTGTGCCAGCACCCAGTTGACCGCTCCAGCACCCAGGCTGTTTTTTAAAGGAGTGGGCCATTGAACCACTTTCACTTGTTCTGTGTACTGACTGAGTTAGTGGATACTTCCTCAAGTAAAACCATTGAAATCAGATTCCAAGTTATACAGAGAGTTAGTAGAGTTCCAATCTGTTCATGTCTATTGTTTATCTTCATGGTATGGACATTATCAGCATAATGGTGTCATGTTTTAAGGACACTTTATTCAGTATTTTATTTAAGGGGTAGACGTCAGGAAGCAGGTGCAGTTAGAGAGTTTAATATTAAGGAACATACTGTAGAACGACACAAAACAAGAGGAGCGTCTGACAAGGAAACATAACCAGTACTGCCTGATAACTGATGATGAGAGACCTTTATGGGGCGGCAGGTAGCCCAGTGGTTAGAGTGTTGGGCCTGTAACTGAAAGGTTGCTGGATCGAATCCCCGAGCTGACAAGGTAAAAATCTGTCGTTCTGCCCCTGAACAAGGCAGTTAACCCACTGTTCCTAGGCCGTCATTGTAAATAAGAATTTGTTCTTAACTGACTTGCCTAGTAAAATAAAGGTTAAATAAAAAATAAAAAAAATTATAAAGAGGAAGTCATCAGAGAGTAATGAAGTCCAGGTGTAACTGATGATGAGATGCAGGTGTGTAAAGATGGGTTGCCAGGACCGGTGGTTAGTAGACCGACGATGCCGAGCTCCAGAGAGGGGGAGTGTCAAGGGGTTTCCATGGAGATGGGGAAAGAGCAGCTTATTGAGCCCTGGTCGTCTAGGAGATGCTGTAAATAACAGACACTTGGGAGAGAACACACACACCTATCTATCCTCCACGGGGAGTTGACCCCATCTAGACAGGTGGAAGGCATTATGTCATTCTGTTGTGTGTGTGTGTGTGTGTGTGTGTGTGCGTGTGCAGAGCTCTGTTCTACATAATGAACCGTACTAACATCCCATCACAAGCTGTAGTACACTAGTCTTTTCACAGTAAGTAACCTGTAGCAACAACAGGCTGATTAAGCTGTTAAACAGCTAACCCGGTGATCAAATGACGATCCTACATCTGTAACCTGTAGCAACAACAGGGTGAGTAACTAACCCGGTGTAACCTGCAGCAACAACAGGGTGATTAACTAACCCGGTGTAACCTGCAGCAACAATGATTTTCTCCTCCGACAATACAACAACTGATTCAAAAGGGGGCCAGATATCAAAACTCTTCCTGGTAGGATACACTTGTGCTTCCTTGCCAAAAGGAGGCTATCGTGGAGGGGAGGGCCGTCTTCTGTTTTCCTTCTAACGACTTTAAACACTCCTTAACCACTTAAGAGAGAGGGTGGAGGACATGCACTACTTATATATACACATACATACACACAGTAGAGAGAGATCCTGATTGGTTGTTACCCTGTGTTCCCATACAGCGTTGTTACCCTGTGTTCCCATACAGCGATGTTACCCAGTGTTCCCATACAGCGATGTTACCCTGTGTTCCCATGCAGCGATGTTACCCTGTGTTCCCATGCAGCGTTGTTACCCTGTGTTCCCATGCAGCGTTGTTACCCTGTGTTCCCATGCAGCGTTGTTACCCTGTGTTCCCATGCAGCGTTGTTACCCTGTGTTCCCATGCAGCGTTGTTACCCTGTGTTCCCATGCAGCGTTGTTACCCTGTGTTCCCATGCAGCGTTGTTACCCTGTGTTCCCATGCAGCGTTGTTACCCTGTGTTCCCATACAGCGTTGTTACCCTGTGTTCCCATACAGCGTTGTTCCCATACAGCGTTGTTACCCTGTGTTCCCATACAGCGTTGTTACCCTGTGTTCCCATACAGCGTTGTTCCCATACAGCGTTGTTACCCTGTGTTCCCATACAGCGTTGTTCCCATGTTGTTACCCTGTGTTCTCAGGCAGCTTTGTTACCCTGTGTTCCCATGCAGGTTTGATGGCGGATAAGGAGGAGAAGCCTGTGGGAGAGGAGGAGGACGAGACTGACCTGAACTACACTCCTCCGGCCCAGAAGACCCTGCAGGAGATACAGGAACTAGACAAGGATGATGACAGTCTCAGGAAATACAAACAGACTCTACTAGGAGCTGGACCAGTGGTGGCAGGTCAGTGTGTGCGTGCTTCCTAGCAATTGACATGGAATCGCTTCTGTTGCAAGACCACAGTAATCCTAGTACTGGGCCCTGCATCAAAGACTACAGTAATGCTAGTACTGGGCCCTGCATCAAAGACTAGAATAATGCTAGTACTGGGCCCTGCATCAAAGACTAGAATAATGCTAGTACTGGGCCCTGCATCAAAGACTACAGTAATGCTAGTACTGGGCCCTTCATCAAAGACTAGAGTAATGCTAGTACTGGGCCCTGCATCAAAGACTACAGTAATGCTAGTACTGGGCCCTGCATCAAAGACTACAGTAATGCTAGTACTGGGCCCTGCATCAAAGACTAGAATAATGCTAGTACTGGGCCCTGCATCAAAGACTAGAATAATGCTAGTACTGGGCCCTGCATCAAAGACTAGAGTAATGATAGTACTGGGCCCTGCATCAAAGACCACAGTAATGCTAGTACTGGGCCCTGCATCAAAGACTAGAGTAATGCTAGTACTGGGCCCTGCATCAAAGACTACAGTAATGCTAGTACTGGGCCCTGCATCAAAGACTAGAGTAATGCTAGTACTGGGCCCTGCATCAAAGACTACAGTAATGCTAGTACTGGGCCCTGCATCAAAGACTACAGTAATGCTAGTACTGGGCCCTGCATCAAAGACTACAGTAATGCTAGTACTGGGCCCTGCATCAAAGACTACAGTAATGCTAGTACTGGGCCCTGCATCAAAGACTACAGTAATGCTAGTACTGGGCCCTGCATCAAAGACTAGAGTAATGCTAGTACTGGGCCCTGCATCAAAGACCACAGTAATGCTAGTACTGGGCCCTGCATCAAAGACTAGAGTAATGCTAGTACTGGGCCCTGCATCAAAGACTACAGTAATGCTAGTACTGGGCCCTGCATCAAAGACTAGAATAATGCTAGTACTGGGCCCTGCATCAAAGACTACAGTAATGCTAGTACTGGGCCCTGCATCAAAGACTAGAGTAATGCTAGTACTGGGCCCTGCATCAAAGACTACAGTAATGCTAGTACTGGGCCCTGCATCAAAGACTACAGTAATGCTAGTACTGGGCCCTGCATCAAAGACTAGAATAATGCTAGTACTGGGCCCTGCATCAAAGACTACAGTAATGCTAGTACTGGGCCCTGCATCAAAGACTAGAGTAATGCTAGTACTGGGCCCTGCATCAAAGACTACAGTAATGCTAGTACTGGGCCCTGCATCAAAGACTACAGTAATGCTAGTACTGGGCCATCTTGTGTGTGTCATCTACCTCTAATAGAGCTGATTCACCCTGCTATCTAGTGTTATTGCTGCTTTAATAATAGGTCTCACTAAATATTACGACCAGAACCATCTTCTGAACCATCTCTCTGTGTGTGTTTTCAGATCCAACTATTCCCAATGTCCAGGTCACCAGACTGACCCTGATGTGTGACCAAGCACCTGGCCCTATCACCATGGACCTCTCAGGTAAATACCACTCCTTTTATCCCTGGCCCTATCACCATGGACCTCTCAGGTAAATACCACTCCTTTTATCCCTGGCCCTATCACCATGGACCTCTCAGGTAAATACCACTCCTTTATCCATGGTCCTACCACCATGGACCTCTCAGGTAAATACCACTCCTTTATCCCTATCCATCCTTTTCTCTATCATATTTCTCCACTATCTCTTAATCTCTCCACCTCTCCCCTGCCCTGACTATCTCTCCATCTCTCCACCTCTCCCCTGCCCTCACTATCTCTCCATCTCTCCATCCCTCCCCTGCCCTCACTATCTCTTCCATCTCTCCATCCCTCCCCTGCCCTCACTATCTCTCCATCTCTCCATCCCTCCCCTGCCCTCACTATCTCTCCATCTCTCCATCCCTCCCCTGCCCTCACTATCTCTCCATCTCTCCATCCCTCCCCTGCCCTCACTATCTCTCCATCTCTCCATCCCTCCCCTGCCCTCACTATCTCTCCATCTCTCCATCCCTCCCCTGCCCTCACTATCTCTCCATCTATGACATGTAACTCTCTGAATTCAGTGTACTGTAGTGGGGTGTAGCTCCAATATGAATTAATTCAGGGTAGTGGGATGTGGGTATGTATGGTTTTGTTCCACTGTTATTCTGTGATGGAGAAAGACCAGGCGCTGGATCCTGTTCTTGGGGACTGTGTATGCGCTAGTGGGTGTGTCTGTCTCCCTGTGTCTGTATGGGCATATACTGTGTGTGTGTGTGTGTGTGTCAGGGGGCTGCTC
This sequence comes from Thymallus thymallus, assembly GCA_023634145.1. NCBI lineage: Eukaryota > Metazoa > Chordata > Actinopteri > Salmoniformes > Salmonidae > Thymallus > Thymallus thymallus. The sequence goes on along the minus strand of CM042397.1, from coordinate 41,435,493 downwards.
AGCATAGTAATATAGTGTCAACGCCCCATCCTGCAGACCCATGATGATGTCATCCTACCACAGAGCAGGAGACTGTAGAGGACCATCGATCTGAGTGTGTGTGTGTGGTGTGTGTGGTGTGTGTGATATTGTGTGTGGTGTGATTTTCTGTATTCTGGTAGATAAACTGGGTGCGTGTGTTGGTTGGTGGGTTGATGGGTGCAGAGGGGCTTCCCTCGAATAAGATGATATCTAATTATACCCCACTATCTTCTAGCGACTGGAACGAGCTGCAACAAACACTCAAACTGGACAGTTTTATCTAAATCTCTTCATTCAAAGACTCAGTCATGGACACTCTTACTGACAGTTGTGGCTGCTTTGCGTGATGTATTGTCATCTCTACCTTCTTGCCCTTTGTGCTGTTGTCTGTGACCAATAATGTTTGTACCATGTTGTGTTGCTACCATGTTGTTGTCATGTTACGTTGCTACCATGTTGTGTTGCTACCATGTTGTGTTGCTACCATGTTGTGTTGCTACCCCAATGATATCATACACACATTTAGCTATTAAAGTATCTCTTCCTGTCATTTACCTGTACAGTTTGTGTAAACATGCAAGTATTCACTTATCTGTAAATATAACTGTATACCTAACTGTACAGCTAATTTAACCATGCAAAATTTTCACTTACCTGTTCATTTACCCAGTCTGTCTATTAAGTAAACTATTATTACCCTCGCTCATATCATACGCATTAGCTACTGAAGTATTTCTCTGCCATCAACCTGTATAGTATAGTTAACCATCCAACATCCACCAATGTATAGTGTACATATTCAGCCAACCACTCATACTATGCAATGTCCTTTTATAGCTTTTTTTTGCACTCCAGATATCCTGTATTTCTATACTTTTTCAAACTGCCGCTCAATGTATCATGTACCGTGTATCTGTCTTTTGTGTACTTTCGTTGTGGCATTTTGCACCTGCCCTGTGTTTTTGTTGTAGCTGCTTGATAATGAAATTTCCCCCCCGGGGGATCAATAAAGTACCTATCTATCTATCTATCTATCTATCTATCTACCATGTTGTGTTGCTACCATGTTGTTGTCATGTTACGTTGCTACCATGTTGTGTTGCTACCATGCTGTGTTGTCATGTGTTGCTGCCTTGCTATGTTGTTGTCTTAGGTCTCTTTAGGTGGTGTTTTTAATCCCAGCAGGAGGGCTTTTGCCAGGCCATCATTGTAAATAAGAATATGTTCTTAACTGACTTGCCTAATTAAATACAAAAAAATGCACTGTGCTAGCGTATACATGTTGTAGGGAGCCGGCGCCGGCACATCTCTCTCTCTCTCTCTGCCTCTCTCTCTCTCTCTCTGCCTCTCTCTCTCTCTCTCTGCCTCGCTCTCTCTCTCTCTCTCTCTGCCTTTCTCTCTCTCTCTGCCTCGCTCTCTCTCTCTCTCTGCCTCTCTCTCTCTCTCTCTGCCTCTCTCTCTCTCTCTCTGCCTCTCTCTCTCTCTCTCTCTCTCTCTCTCTGTCTCTCTCTCTCTCTCTCTCTGCCTCGCTCTCTCTCTCTCTCTGCCTTTCTCTGCCTTTCTCTCTCTCTCATGGTTCTATCGCCTAGCAACCAGGTGACCTTTCCCATTAGTCTCAGTCTGTTTGTATGTGTGTGGATGTATGTATGTATGTATGTGTGTGTGTGTGGAAGTATGTATGTGTGTGTGTTGACCTAAGACAACAACATAGCAAGGCAGCAACACATGACAACACAGCATGGTAGCAACACAACATGGTAGCAACACAACATGGTAGCAACACAACATGGTAGCAACACAACATGGTAGCAACGTAACATGGTAGCAACGTAACATGACAACAACATGGTAGCAACACAACATGGTAGCAACACAACATGGTAGCAACACAACATGGTAGCAACGTAACATGACAACAACATGGTAGCAACACAACATGGTACAAACATTATTGGTCACAGACAACAGCACAAAGGGCAAGAAGGTAGAGATGACAATACATCACGCAAAGCAGCCACAACTGTCAGTAAGAGTGTCCATGATTGAGTCTTTGAATGAAGAGATTTAGATAAAACTGTCCAGTTTGAGTGTTTGTTGCAGCTCGTTCCAGTCGCTAGCTGCAGCGAACTGAAAATACGAGCGACCCAGGGATGTGTGTGCTTTGGGGACCTTTAACAGAATGTGACTGGCAGAACGGGTGTTGTATGTGGATGATGAAGGCTGCAGTAGATATCTCAGATAGGGGGGAGTGAGGCCTAAGAGGGTTTTATAAATAAGCATCAACCAGTGGGTCTTGTGACGGGTAAACAGAGATGACCAGTTGACAGAGGAGTATAGAGTGCAGTGATGGAGAATGGTGAGACTGATGCTGTAATGTGGATACTTAATAGAGTTGGCTTAACTAACATTGGACCAGAGCTAGCCCTTGATCATGACTCTGTTCCATTATGTTGGGAGGGGCAGAGGGAGGGGATGTGTGTGTGTTCGTGTCGGTGTGTGTGGGTGTCAATGTGTGTGTGTGTATTTGTGTGTGTGTATCCTTTTCTCCTCTCTGCTCCTCCCCCTCTCCTGATATCCCTCCATTCTCCTCTGCTCCTCCCCCTCTCTCCTGATATCCCTCCATTCTCCTCTGCTCCTCCCCCTCTCTCCTGATATCCCTCCATTCTCCTCTGCTCCTCCCACTCTCTCCTGATATCCCTCCATTCTCCTCTGGGCTCCTCCCCCTCTCTCCTGATATCCCTCCATTCTCCTCTGCTCCTCCCCCTCTCTCCTGATATCCCTCCATTCTCCTCTGCTCCTCCCACTCTTGCCTGATATCCCTCCATTCTCCTCTGTGCTCCTCCCCCTCTCTCCTGATATCCCTCCATTCTCCTCTGTGCTCCTCCCCCTCTCTCCTGATATCCCTCCATTCTCCTCTGTGCTCCTCCCCCTCTCTCCTGATATCCCTCCATTCTCCTCTCTGCTCCTCCCCCTCTCTCCTGATATCCCTCCATTCTCCTCTGCTCCTCCCCCTCTCTCCTGATATCCCTCCATTCTCCTCTGCTCCTCCCACTCTCTCCTGATATCCCTCCATTCTCCTCTGTGCTCCTCCCCCTCTCTCCTGATATCCCTCCATTCTCCTCTGTGCTCCTCCCCCTCTCTCCTGATATCCCTCCATTCTCCTCTGTGCTCCTCCCCCTCTCTCCTGATATCCCTCCATTCTCCTCTCTGCTCCTCCCCCTCTCTCCTGATATCCCTCCATTCTCCTCTGTGCTCCTCCCCCTCTCTCCTGATATCCCTCCATTCTCCTCTGCTCCTCCCACTCTCTCCTGATATCCCTCCATTCTCCTCTCTGCACCTCCCCCTCTCCTGATATCCCTCCATTCTCCTCTGTGCTCCTCCCCCTCTCTCCTGATATCCCTCCATTCTCCTCTCTGCTCCTCCCCCTCTCCTGATATCCCTCCATTATAAGGCTTTTACAGCAGCATAAAGTATAGACTTTAAATGTATTAAACATCCATTACTGTATCTGTGGTCACAGAGGGCTTTAGAGTGGGCTCTGGTCAAAAGTAGTGCACTATGTATGAGATCAGACACAGAGAACACACAGAGACCAGACACAGAGAACACACAGAGACCAGACACAGAGAACACTCAGAGACCAGACACAGAGAACACTCAGAGACCAGACACAGAGAACACACAGAGACCAGACACAGAGAACACACAGAGACCAGACACAGAGAACACACAGAGACCAGACACAGAGAACACACAGAGACCAGACACAGAGAACACACAGAGACCAGACACAGAGAACACACAGAGACCAGACACAGAGAACACACAGAGACCAGACACAGAGAACACACAGAGACCAGACACAGAGAACACACAGAGACCAGACACAGAGAACACACAGAGACCAGACACAGAGAACACACAGGGACCAGACACAGAGAACACACAGAGACCAGACACAGAGAACACACAGAGACCAGACACAGAGAACACACAAAGACCAGACACAGAGAACACACAGAGACCAGACACAGAGAACACACAGAGACCAGACACAGAGAACACACAGAGACCAGACACAGAGAACACACAGAGACCAGACACAGAGAACACACAGAGACCAGACACAGAGAACACACAGGGACCAGACACAGAGAACACACAGAGACCAGACACAGAGAACACACAGAGACCAGACACAGAGAACACACAGAGACCAGACACAGAGAACACACAGAGACCAGACACAGAGAACACACAGAGACCATACACAGAGAACACTCAGAGACCAGACACAGAGAACACACAGAGACCAGACACAGAGAACACACAGAGACCAGACACAGAGAACACACAGAGACCAGACACAGAGAACACACAGAGACCAGACACAGAGAACACACAGAGACCAGACACAGAGAACACTCAGAGACCAGACACAGAGAACACACAGAGACCAGACACAGAGAACACACAGAGACCAGACACAGAGAACACTCAGAGACCAGACACAGAGAACACTCAGAGACCAGACACAGAGAACACACAGAGACCAGACACAGAGAACACACAGAGACCAGACACAGAGAACACACAGAGACCAGACACAGAGAACACACAGAGACCAGACACAGAGAACACTCAGCGACCAGACACAGAGACCAGACACAGAGAACACACAGAGACCAGACACAGAGAACACACAGAGACCAGACACAGAGAACACACAGAGACCAGACACAGAGAACACTCAGAGACCAGACACAGAGAACACTCAGAGACCATACACAGAGAACACTCAGAGACCATACACAGAGAACACTCAGAGACCAGACACAGAGAACACTCAGAGACCAGACACAGAGAACACTCAGAGACCAGACACAGAGAACACACAGAGACCAGACACAGAGAACACTCAGAGACCAGACACAGAGACCAGACACAGAGAACACACAGAGACCAGACACAGAGAACACACAGAGACCAGACACAGAGAACACACAGAGACCAGACACAGAGAACACTCAGAGACCATACACAGAGAACACTCAGAGACCATACACAGAGAACACTCAGAGACCAGACACAGAGAACACTCAGAGACCAGACACAGAGAACACTCAGAGACCAGACACAGAGAACACACAGAGACCAGACACAGAGAACACACAGAGACCAGACACAGAGAACACACAGAGACCAGACACAGAGAACACACAGAGACCAGACACAGAGAACACACAGAGACCAGACACAGAGAACACACAGAGACCAGACACAGAGAACACTCAGAGATGAGACACAGAGAACACTCAGAGACCAGACACAGAGAACACTCAGAGACCAGACACAGAGAACACACAGAGATGAGACACAGAGAACACTCAGAGACCAGACACAGAGAACACACAGAGACCAGACACAGAGAACACACAGAGACCAGACACAGAGAACACTCAGAGACCAGACACAGAGAACACTCAGAGACCAGACACAGAGAACACTCAGAGACCAGACACAGAGAACACACAGAGACCAGACACAGAGAACACACAGAGACCAGACACAGAGAACACTCAGAGACCAGACACAGAGAACACTCAGAGATGAGACACAGAGAACCCTCAGAGACGAGACACAGAGAACACTCAGAGACCATACACAGAGAACACACAGAGACCAGACACAGAGAACACTCAGAGACCAGACACAGAGAACACTCAGAGACCAGACACAGAGAACACTCAGAGACCATACACAGAGAACACTCAGAGACCAGACACAGAGAACACTCAGACACAGAGAACACTCAGAGACCAGACACAGAGAACACTCAGAGACCAGGCACAGAGAACACTCAGAGATGAGACACAGAGAACACTCAGAGACCAGACACAGAGAACACTCATAGACCAGACACAGAGAACACTCAGAGATGAGACACAGAGAACACTCAGAGACCAGGCACAGAGAACACTCAGAGACCAGACACAGAGAACACTCAGAGACCATACACAGAGAACACTCAGAGACCAGACACAGAGAACACTCAGACACAGAGAACACTCAGAGACCAGACACAGAGAACACTCAGAGACCAGGCACAGAGAACACTCAGAGATGAGACACAGAGAACACTCAGAGACCAGGCACAGAGAACACACAGAGACCAGACACAGAGAACACACAGAGACCAGACACAGAGAACACACAGAGACCAGACACAGAGAACACACAGAGACCAGACACAGAGAACACACAGAGACCAGACACAGAGAACACACAGAGACCAGACACAGAGAACACACAGAGACCAGACACAGAGAACACACAGGGACCAGACACAGAGAACACACAGAGACCAGACACAGAGAACACACAGAGACCAGACACAGAGAACACACAAAGACCAGACACAGAGAACACACAGAGACCAGACACAGAGAACACACAGAGACCAGACACAGAGAACACACAGAGACCAGACACAGAGAACACACAGAGACCAGACACAGAGAACACACAGAGACCAGACACAGAGAACACACAGGGACCAGACACAGAGAACACACAGAGACCAGACACAGAGAACACACAGAGACCAGACACAAAGAACACACAGAGACCAGACACAGAGAACACACAGAGACCAGACACAGAGAACACTCAGAGACCAGACACAGAGACCAGACACAGAGAACACACAGAGACCAGACACAGAGAACACACAGAGACCAGACACAGAGAACACACAGAGACCAGACACAGAGAACACTCAGAGACCAGACACAGAGAACACTCAGAGACCATACACAGAGAACACTCAGAGACCAGACACAGAGAACACTCAGAGACCAGACACAGAGAACACTCAGAGACCAGACACAGAGAACACTCAGAGACCAGACACAGAGAACACACAGAGACCAGACACAGAGAACACTCAGAGACCAGACACAGAGACCAGACACAGAGAACACACAGAGACCAGACACAGAGAACACACAGAGACCAGACACAGAGAACACACAGAGACCAGACACAAAGAACACTCAGAGACCATACACAGAGAACACTCAGAGACCATACACAGAGAACACTCAGAGACCAGACACAGAGAACACTCAGAGACCAGACACAGAGAACACTCAGAGACCAGACACAGAGAACACACAGAGACCAGACACAGAGAACACACAGAGACCAGACACAGAGAACACACAGAGACCAGACACAGAGAACACACAGAGACCAGACACAGAGAACACACAGAGACCAGACACAGAGAACACACAGAGACCAGACACAGAGAACACACAGAGACCAGACACAGAGAACACTCAGAGATGAGACACAGAGAACACTCAGAGACCAGACACAGAGAACACTCAGAGACCAGACACAGAGAACACACAGAGATGAGACACAGAGAACACTCAGAGACCAGACACAGAGAACACACAGAGACCAGACACAGAGAACACACAGAGACCAGACACAGAGAACACACAGAGACCAGACACAGAGAACACACAGAGACCAGACACAGAGAACACACAGAGACCAGACACAGAGAACACACAGAGACCAGACACAGAGAACACACAGAGACCAGACACAGAGAACACACAGGGACCAGACACAGAGAACACACAGAGACCAGACACAGAGAACACACAGAGACCAGACACAGAGAACACACAGAGACCAGACACAGAGAACACACAGAGACCAGACACAGAGAACACTCAGAGACCAGACACAGAGACCAGACACAGAGAACACACAGAGACCAGACACAGAGAACACACAGAGACCAGACACAGAGAACACACAGAGACCAGACACAGAGAACACTCAGAGACCAGACACAGAGAACACTCAGAGACCATACACAGAGAACACTCAGAGACCAGACACAGAGAACACTCAGAGACCAGACACAGAGAACACTCAGAGACCAGACACAGAGAACACTCAGAGACCAGACACAGAGAACACACAGAGACCAGACACAGAGAACACTCAGAGACCAGACACAGAGACCAGACACAGAGAACACACAGAGACCAGACACAGAGAACACACAGAGACCAGACACAGAGAACACACAGAGACCAGACACAGAGAACACTCAGAGACCATACACAGAGAACACTCAGAGACCATACACAGAGAACACTCAGAGACCAGACACAGAGAACACTCAGAGACCAGACACAGAGAACACTCAGAGACCAGACACAGAGAACACACAGAGACCAGACACAGAGAACACACAGAGACCAGACACAGAGAACACACAGAGACCAGACACAGAGAACACACAGAGACCAGACACAGAGAACACACAGAGACCAGACACAGAGAACACACAGAGACCAGACACAGAGAACACACAGAGACCAGACACAGAGAACACTCAGAGATGAGACACAGAGAACACTCAGAGACCAGACACAGAGAACACTCAGAGACCAGACACAGAGAACACACAGAGATGAGACACAGAGAACACTCAGAGACCAGACACAGAGAACACACAGAGACCAGACACAGAGAACACACAGAGACCAGACACAGAGAACACTCAGAGACCAGACACAGAGAACACTCAGAGACCAGACACAGAGAACACTCAGAGACCAGACACAGAGAACACACAGAGACCAGACACAGAGAACACACAGAGACCAGACACAGAGAACACTCAGAGACCAGACACAGAGAACACTCAGAGATGAGACACAGAGAACCCTCAGAGACGAGACACAGAGAACACTCAGAGACCATACACAGAGAACACACAGAGACCAGACACAGAGAACACTCAGAGACCAGACACAGAGAACACTCAGAGACCAGACACAGAGAACACTCAGAGACCATACACAGAGAACACTCAGAGACCAGACACAGAGAACACTCAGACACAGAGAACACTCAGAGACCAGACACAGAGAACACTCAGAGACCAGGCACAGAGAACACTCAGAGATGAGACACAGAGAACACTCAGAGACCAGACACAGAGAACACTCATAGACCAGACACAGAGAACACTCAGAGATGAGACACAGAGAACACTCAGAGACCAGGCACAGAGAACACTCAGAGACCAGACACAGAGAACACTCAGAGACCATACACAGAGAACACTCAGAGACCAGACACAGAGAACACACAGAGACCAGACACAGAGAACACTCAGAGACCAGGCACAGAGAACACTCAGAGATGAGACACAGAGAACACTCAGAGACCAGGCACAGAGAACACACAGAGACCAGACACAGAGAACACACAGAGACCAGACACAGAGAACACACAGAGACCAGACACAGAGAACACACAGAGACCAGACACAGAGAACACACAGAGACCAGACACAGAGAACACACAGAGACCAGACACAGAGAACACACAGAGACCAGACACAGAGAACACACAGAGACCAGACACAGAGAACACACAGGGACCAGACACAGAGAACACACAGAGACCAGACACAGAGAACACACAGAGACCAGACACAGAGAACACACAAAGACCAGACACAGAGAACACACAGAGACCAGACACAGAGAACACACAGAGACCAGACACAGAGAACACACAGAGACCAGACACAGAGAACACACAGGGACCAGACACAGAGAACACACAGAGACCAGACACAGAGAACACACAGAGACCAGACACAGAGAACACACAGAGACCAGACACAGAGAACACACAGAGACCAGACACAGAGAACACACAGAGACCATACACAGAGAACACTCAGAGACCAGACACAGAGAACACACAGAGACCAGACACAGAGAACACACAGAGACCAGACACAGAGAACACACAGAGACCAGACACAGAGAACACACAGAGACCAGACACAGAGAACACACAGAGACCAGACACAGAGAACACTCAGAGACCAGACACAGAGAACACACAGAGACCAGACACAGAGAACACACAGAGACCAGACACAGAGAACACTCAGAGACCAGACACAGAGAACACTCAGAGACCAGACACAGAGAACACTCAGAGACCAGACACAGAGAACACACAGAGACCAGACACAGAGAACACACAGAGACCAGACACAGAGAACACACAGAGACCAGACACAGAGAACACACAGAGACCAGACACAGAGAACACACAGAGACCAGACACAGAGAACACTCAGAGACCAGACACAGAGACCAGACACAGAGAACACACAGAGACCAGACACAGAGAACACACAGAGACCAGACACAGAGAACACACAGAGACCAGACACAGAGAACACTCAGAGACCATACACAGAGAACACTCAGAGACCATACACAGAGAACACTCAGAGACCAGACACAGAGAACACTCAGAGACCAGACACAGAGAACACTCAGAGACCAGACACAGAGAACACACAGAGACTAGACACAGAGAACACTCAGAGACCAGACACAGAGACCAGACACAGAGAACACACAGAGACCAGACACAGAGAACACACAGAGACCAGACACAGAGAACACACAGAGACCAGACACAGAGAACACTCAGAGACCAGACACAGAGAACACTCAGAGACCATACACAGAGAACACTCAGAGACCAGACACAGAGAACACTCAGAGACCAGACACAGAGAACACTCAGAGACCAGACACAGAGAACACACAGAGACCAGACACAGAGACCAGACACAGAGAACACACAGAGACCAGACACAGAGAACACACAGAGACCAGACACAGAGAACACACAGAGACCAGACACAGAGAACACTCAGAGACCATACACAGAGAACACTCAGAGACCATACACAGAGAACACTCAGAGACCAGACACAGAGAACACTCAGAGACCAGACACAGAGAACACACAGAGATGAGACACAGAGAACACTCAGAGACCAGACACAGAGAACACACAGAGACCAGACACAGAGAACACACAGAGACCAGACACAGAGAACACTCAGAGACCAGACACAGAGAACACTCAGAGACCATACACAGAGAACACTCAGAGACCAGACACAGAGAACACTCAGACACAGAGAACACTCAGAGACCAGACACAGAGAACACTCAGAGACCAGGCACAGAGAACACTCAGAGATGAGACACAGAGAACACTCAGAGACCAGACACAGAGAACACTCATAGACCAGACACAGAGAACACTCAGAGATGAGACACAGAGAACACTCAGAGACCAGGCACAGAGAACACTCAGAGACCAGACACAGAGAACACTCAGACACAGAGAACACTCAGAGACCAGACACAGAGAACACTCAGAGACCAGGCACAGAGAACACTCAGAGACCATACACAGAGAACACTCAGAGACCAGACACAGAGAACACTCAGAGACCAGACACAGAGAACACACAGAGACCAGACACAGAGAACACACAGAGACCAGACACAGAGAACACACAGAGACCAGACACAGAGAACACACAGAGACCAGACACAGAGAACACACAGAGACCAGACACAGAGAACACTCAGAGACCAGACACAGAGACCAGACACAGAGACCAGACACAGAGAACACACAGAGACCAGACACAGAGAACACACAGAGAACACACAGAGACCAGACACAGAGACCAGACACAGAGAACACTCAGAGACCATACACAGAGAACACTCAGAGACCATACACAGAGAACACTCAGAGACCAGACACAGAGAACACTCAGAGACCAGACACAGAGAACACTCAGAGACCAGACACAGAGAACACACAGAGACCAGACACAGAGAACACTCAGAGACCAGACACAGAGACCAGACACAGAGAACACACAGAGACCAGACACAGAGAACACACAGAGACCAGACACAGAGAACACACAGAGACCAGACACAGAGAACACTCAGAGACCATACACAGAGAACACTCAGAGACCATACACAGAGAACACTCAGAGACCAGACACAGAGAACACTCAGAGACCAGACACAGAGAACACTCAGAGACCAGACACAGAGAACACACAGAGACCAGACACAGAGAACACACAGAGACCAGACACAGAGAACACACAGAGACCAGACACAGAGAACACACAGAGACCAGACACAGAGAACACACAGAGACCAGACACAGAGAACACTCAGAGATGAGACACAGAGAACACTCAGAGACCAGACACAGAGAACACTCAGAGACCAGACACAGAGAACACACAGAGATGAGACACAGAGAACACTCAGAGACCAGACACAGAGAACACACAGAGACCAGACACAGAGAACACACAGAGACCAGACACAGAGAACACTCAGAGACCAGACACAGAGAACACTCAGAGACCAGACACAGAGAACACTCAGAGACCAGACACAGAGAACACACAGAGACCAGACACAGAGAACACACAGAGACCAGACACAGAGAACACTCAGAGACCAGACACAGAGAACACTCAGAGACCAGACACAGAGAACACTCAGAGATGAGACACAGAGAACCCTCAGAGACGAGACACAGAGAACACTCAGAGACCATACACAGAGAACACACAGAGACCAGACACAGAGAACACTCAGAGACCAGACACAGAGAACACTCAGAGACCAGACACAGAGAACACTCAGAGACCATACACAGAGAACACTCAGAGACGAGACACAGAGAACACTCAGACACAGAGAACACTCAGAGACCAGACACAGAGAACACTCAGAGACCAGGCACAGAGAACACTCAGAGATGAGACACAGAGAACACTCAGAGACCAGACACAGAGAACACTCATAGACCAGACACAGAGAACACTCAGAGATGAGACACAGAGAACACTCAGAGACCAGGCACAGAGAACACTCAGAGACCAGACACAGAGAACACTCAGACACAGAGAACACTCAGAGACCAGACACAGAGAACACTCAGAGACCAGGCACAGAGAACACTCAGAGACCATACACAGAGAACACTCAGAGATGAGACACAGAGAACATTCAGAGACCAGACGCAGAGAACACTCAGAGACCAGACACAGAGAACTTCATAACAATATGGATATAATCTGCAGTTTGGCTGTTGTGTTTGAATTTGGAAGTGATAAAGTAATCTTTTGACCTAACGTTGTCATGACGTTGACCTGCAGGTGACCTGGAGGCTCTGAAGAAGAAGAGTTTCACCATGAAGGAAGGAGTGGACTACAGAGTGAAGATACACTTCAAGGTAAGAACCTTCTCCTCCTCCCCTTCCTGTTCTTGGAGGTCTCCTCAGGGTGGCAGGTAGTCTAGTGGTCAGAGCATTGGGCCAGTAACCGAAAGGTTGCTGGTTCGAATACCCAAGCCAACAAGGTGAAAAAAACCTGTGTGTCGGTTTGCTCCAGGGGCTGACCCTGTAGGTGGGCCGTCATTGTAAATAAGAATTTGTTCTTAACTGGCTTACCTAGTTAAATAAAGGTTTAAAAAAGGTTAAATTAAAAACAAAATTAAAAAGGTGTTAATGGAGCTCTCCTCAGTGTTAATGGCGGGCTCCTCAGTGTTAATGGAGGGCTCCTCAGTGTTAATGGAGCTCTCCTCAGTGTTAATGGAGGGCTCCTCAGTGTTAATGGAGGGCTCCTCAGTGTTAATGGAGCTCTCCTCAGTGTTAATGGAGGGCTCCTCAGTGTTAATGGAGCTCTCCTCAGTGTTAATGGAGCTCTCCTCAGTGTTAATGGAGGGCTCCTCAGTGTTAATGGAGCTCTCCTCAGTGTTAATGGAGCTCTCCTCAGTGTTAATGGAGCTCTCCTCAGTGTTAATGGCGGGCTCCTCAGTGTTAATGGAGCCCTCCTCAGTGTTAATGGAGGGCTCCCCAGTGTTAATGGAGCTCTCCTCAGTGTTAATGGAGGGCTCCCCAGTGTTAATGGAGCTCTCCTCAGTGTTAATGGAGGGCTCCCCAGTGTTAATGGAGCTCTCCTCAGTGTTAATGGAGGGCTCCCCAGTGTTGTACTAATGGAGTTCTCCTCAGTGATAATGGAGGCTCCTCAGTCTTAATGGAGGCACCTCAGTGATAATGAAGATCTCCTCGGTGTTGTACTAATGGAGTTCTCCTCAGTGTTGTACTAATGGAGGTCTCCTCAGTTTTAATGAAGATCTCCTCGGTGTTGTACTAATGGAGGTCTCCTCAGTGTTAATGGAGGTCTCCTTAATGTTAATGGAGGACTCTTCAGTGTTAATGGAGGACTCTTCAGTGTTAATGGAGCTCTCCTCAGTGTTAATGGAGGGCTCCCCAGTGTTGTACTAATGGAGTTCTCCTCAGTGATAATGGAGGCTCCTCAGTGTTAATGGAGTTCTCCTCAGTGATAATGGAGGCTCCTCAGTGTTAATGGAGGTCTCCTCAGTCTTAATGGAGGGCTCCTCAGTGATAATGGAGGCTCCTCAGTCTTAATGGAGGCACCTCAGTGATAATGGAGTTCTCCTCAGTGTTGTACTAATGGAGGTCTCCTCAGTTTTAAGGGAGGTCCCCTCAGTGTTGTACAAATGGAGGTCTCCTCAGTGTTAATGGAGGTCTCCTCAGTGTTGTACTAATGGAGTTATCCTCAGTGTTAATGGAGGTCTCCTAATTTTTTTACTTAATGGAGAACTCCTTAGTGTTAATGCATGTCTCCTTAGAGTTAATGGAGATCTCATCAGTGTTAATGGAGTTCTCCTTAGTGTTAATGGAGTTGTCCTCAGTGTTGTACTAATGGAGGTCTCCTCAATGTTTAGATAGATAGATAGATAGATAGATAGATAGATAGATAGATAGATAGATAGATAGATAGATAGATAGATAGATAGATAGATAGATAGATAGATAGATAGATAGATAGATAGATAGATAGATAGATAGATAGATAGATAGATAGATAGATAGCAAAATGCCAGAACGAAAAGACAGATACACGATACATGATACATAATTATCAAGGAACCCACCAGGTACAACCCAAAATCCGTAAACATGGGTACCATCATTGATATCATCCTGACTAACTTGCCCTCCAAATACACCTCCTCTGTTTTCAACCAGGATCTCAGCGATCACTGCCTCATTGCCTGCGTTCGCAATGGGTCAGCGGTCAAACGACCACCCCTTATCACTGTCAAACGCTCCCTAAAACACTTTTGCGAGCAGGCCTTTCTATTCGATCTGGCCCAGGTATCCTGGAAGGATATTGACCTCATCCCGTCAGTAGAGGAAGCCTGGTTGTTCTTTAAAAGTGCTTTCCTCACCATCCTAAATAAGCATGCCCCTTTCAAAAAACGTAGAACTAAGAACAGATTATAGCCCTTGGTTCACCCCAGACTTGACTGCCCTTGACCAACACAAAAACACTGCATTAGTACTGCATTAGCATCGAATAGCCCCCGTGATATGCAGCTATTCAGGGAAGTCAGGAACAAGTACACAGTCAGTTAGAAAAGCAAAAACAGAAATTTGCTTCCTGTAGTACTAACTCCAAAAAGTTCTGGGACACTGTAAAGTCCATGGAGAATAAGAGCATCTCCTCCCAGTTGCCCACTGCATTGAGGCTCGGAAACACCATCACCACCGATAAATCCACGATTATCGAACATTTTTATAATCATTTTGCTACGGCTGGCCATGTTTTCCACCTGGCTACCCCTACCCCGGCCAACAGCTCTGTGCCCCCGGCAGCTACTTGCCCAAGCCCCCCCCGCTTCTCCTTCACCCAAATCCAGACGGATGATGTTCTGAAAGAGCTGCTAAATCTGGACCCCTACAAATCTGCTGGGCTAGACAATCTGGACCCTCTCTTTCTGAAATTATCAGCCAAAATTGTTGCAACACCTATCACTAGCCTGTTCAACCTCTCTTTCGTATCGTCTGAGATCCCTAGAGATTGGAAAGCTGCCGCGGTCATCCCCCTCTTCAAAGGGGGAGACACTCTAGACCCAAACTGTTATAGACCTATATCCATCCTGCCCTGCCTTTCTAAAGTCTTCGAAAGCCAAGTTAAAAAACAGATAACTGACCACTTCGAATCCCACCGTACCTTCTCTGCTATGCAATCTGGTTTCCGAGCTGGTCATGGGTGCACCTCAGCTACGCTCAAGGTACTGAACGATATCATAATCGCCATCGATAAAAGACAGTACTGTGCAGCCGTCTTCATCGACCTGGCCAAGGCTTTCGACTCTGTCAATCACCGCATTCTTATTGGCAGACTCAACAGCCTTGGTTTCTCAAGTGATTGCCTTGCCTGGTTCTCCAACTACTTCGCAGACAGAGTTCAGTGTGTCAAATCGGAGGGCCTGTTGTCCGATCCTCTGGCAGTTTCTATGGGGGTGCCACAGGGTTCAATTCTTGGGCCAACCCTTTTCTCTATATACATCAACGATGTCGCTCTCGCTGCTGGTGACTCTCTGATCCATCTCTACGCAGACGACACCATTCTGTATACATCTGGCCCCTCTTTGGACACTGTGTTTACTAACCTTCAAACAAGCTTCAATGCCATACAACACTCCTTCCGTGGCCTCCAACTGCTCTTAAATGCTAGTAAAACCAAATGCATGCTTTTCTATCGAACGCTGCCCGCACCTGCCCACCGGACCATCATCACTACTCTCGACGGGTCCGACTTAGAATACGTGGACACCTACAAATACCTAGGCGTCTGGTTAGACTGTAAACTCAACTTCCAGACTCGCATTAACCATCTCCAATCCAAAATTAAATCTAGAATCGGCTTCCTATTTCGCAACAAAGCCTCCTTCACTCATGCTGCCAAACTTGCCCTTGTAAAACTGACTATCCTACCGATCCTTGATTTCGGCGATGTCATTTACAAATTAGCCTCCAACACTCTGCTCAGCAAATTGGATGTAATCTATCACAGTGCCATCCGTTTTGTTACCAAAGCCCCATATACTACCCACCACTGCGACCTGTATAGCCGCCGGCATTAAGGACCTCCTGTAGCGCTCTCTGTCACACCGTGGTGGGATCAGTCTGTGACTGAAGGTGCTCCTGTGCGTCATAACCATGGCATGCAGAGGGTCGTTGTCCATGATGGCCAGCAGTTTGGTCAGGATCCGTCTCTCCGCCACCTCCTCTAGAGTGTCAAGGCTAATCCCCAGAACAGAGCTAGCCTTCCTGATCAGCTTATTTACCAGAGAAGCATCACTGGCCTTTATGTTGGAGCCCCAGCACACCACTGAACACCACAGACTGGTAGAAAGTATGCAGTAGTCTATTGCACACGTTGAAGGACCTGAGTCTCCTCAGAAAGTAGAGTCGTTTCTGGCCCTTTTTGTACAGAGCCCTGGTGTTACCAGCCCATTCCAGCCCGTTGTCCATATGGACTCCCAGGAACTTGTATGACCCAACCATTTCCACATCCATCCCCTGTATAGGTACTGCAGTCAGTTGGGCCTTGGTTCTCCTGAAGTCCACCACCATCTCCTTTGTTTTGCTGATGTTGAGCTGAAGGTGGTTCTGCTCACACCACAACACAAAGTCATTGATTGTGCTCCTGTACTCCTCCTCCTGCCCACCCCTGATGCATCCTACAATTGCGGAGTCATCCGAGAACTTCTGTAGGTGGCATGTTTCAGAGTTATATCTGAAGTCCGAGGTGTAGAGGGTGAACAGGAAGGGGGACAGGACCGTTCCCTGGGGAGGTTTCCTTAGTGTTGTACTAATGGAGGTCTCATCAGTGTTAATGGAGGTCTCCTTGGTGTTCTGTTAATGGAGGTCTCCTAAGTGTTAATGGCGTTATCCTCACTGTTGTGTTAATTGATGTCTCCTCAGTGTTAATGGAGGTCTCCTTAGTGTTCTGTTAATGGAGGTGTCCTCAGTGTTAATTAAGGTCTCCTCCCTTCCCTCTCTCTCCTTTACTCTCCCCTCCCCTCCAGGTTAACAGGGATATTGTGTCTGGGCTGAAGTACGTCCATCTGACCTACAGGAAAGGACTCAGAGGTAAGGAGGACCCCATTTTGTGCCAAGCTGTGGATACGCTGTGCTGTTTAGACCCATAGACCGTGTCAGTTTCTGATACATACACCTAAACCCTGGCTAGCAAGGGTGCAACTGTGCCACCATTTTGTGTGTTGTCATCGACACAAGACATCACAGTTTCCCCACATACACCTAATTCTGGGTTAACAGCGATGCAACTGAGCTGCCATTTTGTGTGTTTTCATCAACACAAGACATCAGTTTCCCCCACATACACTTAAAACCTGATTACCATTTGTGCAACTGAGACGCCATTTGGTGTGTTGTCACTGACACAAATTGTCACAGTTCCCACTACATACACTAAACCCTGGCTAGCAATTGTGCAACTGCGCCGCCATTTTGTCTGTTATCATTGACACAAGATGTCACAGTTTCCCCCACATTCACCTAAAACCTGGCTAGCAAGTATGCAACTGAGCGCCCATTTTGTGTCGTGCAGTGGACAAGGCGGTGTACATGGTGGGCAGCTACGGCCCACAGGTAGAAGAGCATGAGTTCATGACCCCGGTGGAGGAGGCCCCCAAAGGCATGATTGTCCGAGGCAGCTACCACATCAAGTCCTACTTCACAGATGACGACAAGATCGACCACCTCTCCTGGGAGTGGAACCTGGGGATCAAGAAGGACTGGGAGAAATAGAGAGGAGACTCATTCTTCTCTCCCTGTGTCTCCACCTCTCTCTCCCTCCTTTTCTCTCCCTGTGTCTCCACCTCTCTCTCCCCCTCCTTCTCTCTCCCTGTGTCTCCACCTCTCTCCCCCTCCTTCTCTCTCCCTGTGTCTCCACCTCTCTCTCCCTCCTTCTCTCTCCCTGTGTCTCCACCTCTCTCCCCCTCCTTCTCTCTCCCTGTCTCCACCTCTCTCCCCCTCCTTCTCTCTCCCTGTGTCTCCACCTCTCTCCCCCTCCTTCTCTCTCCCTGTGTCTCCACCTCTCTCCCCCTCCTTCTCTCTCCCTGTGTCTCCACCTCTCTCCCCTCCTTCTCTCTCCCTGTGTCTCCACCTCTCTCTCCCTCCTTCTCTCTCCCTGTGTCTCCACCTCTCTCCCCCTCCTTCTCTCTCCCTGTGTCTCCACCTCTCTCTCCCTGTGTCTCCACCTCTCTCTCCCTGTGTCTCCACCTCTCTCTCTGTGTCTCCACCTCTCTTTCCCTGTCCCCACCTCTCTCTCCCTCCTTCTCTCTCCCTGTGTCTCCACCTCTCTCCCCCTACTTCTCTCTCCCTGTGTCTCCACCTCTCTCCCCCTCCTTCTCTCTCCCTGTGTCTCCACCTCTCTCCCCCTCCTCTCTCCCTGTGTCTCCACCTCTCTCCCCCTCCTTCTCTCTACCTGTGTCTCCCTCCTTCTCTCTCCCTGTCTCCACCTCTCTCCCCCTCCTTCTCTCTCCTTGTGTCTCCACCTCTCTCTCCCTCCTTCTCTCTCCCTGTGTCTCCACCTCTCTCTCCCTCCTTCCCTCTCCCGGCCTCCACCTCTCTCCCTCCTTCTCTCTCCCTGTGCCTCCACCTTTCTCTCCCTGTGTCTCCACCTCTCTCTCCCTCCTTCCCTCCCTCCATCAAGAAGGACTGTCTCTCCCCCTTTCTTCCTCCCCATACTCTCCCCTGTCCCTCCATCCTTCTCCACTCCATCCTCTTCCCCCACTTCCTTTCACCCTCCTCTTCCCCCTCCCTCCAAGGCCCACCTGTTTAACAGTAAAAGACAGAGACAGGTAAAGATGTAAACAGGAAGTTAGGTTAGGCACAGTCTAGAATGAGACAGAGAGGATGTTGTCATAAACCAAACCAGGAAGTATACATCATAGTAGACAACTGAACATGGTGGGCTACATCCCCAAATTGACCCCTATTACCTATATAGTGCTCTTCTAAGTTCTTGTTCTAGAATGACCATCTTCTAAGTTCTTGTTCTAGAATGACCATCTTCTAAGTTCTTGTTCTAGAATGACCATCTTCTAAGTTCTTGTTCTAGAAATGTCTCTTTCTCACTGTTTGCTCTTTACGTCTGAATGTCTGTTACGGTGTCTTTCAGTTGCCTTCTGTCTCTGTTAAACTCAACACACCTGAGCTGTTGTTGGATTCAAGTAAATACAACATGGTTTCACACTGTCTGGAGTTGTTTTACGGGGAAAATGGGTTACCGTGGTAACAGTACTCTGACAAGTTCATCACATTGTCATTATATTTGCTCTGTTTTAATGTCATTTCCCCAAAAATATGAGCCATTCACCGTATCAACCATCTTCATTTAACATCAAGTAAACATCATGAGGAAGCCTGTTGTCTGGCTATGATGAAGAGAATGTGTTGATGTGGACAGTATGTTCTGTAGTAGTCGATACAGTATAAAGCCCAATGGAAGTAGCCTACTCAGTGTCTTTGCCCCTGGCAGGCAGTGACGCCATGTTGACTTGAACATTCCAGTCAGAATGTAAATTAGAATGTTACGATGGTGTTTGGTTAGCCTGGGAATCAGTCTGTTTGTGAACATCATGTCACTCCTTGGCATCCAAACATGACAATGAATGGAATGATAACACACACTGATCTGGGAGCAGCAGGTTAGCGTTTGGTACCAACATGGAGGCTAGACACTGATCTGGGAGCAGCAGGTTAGCGTTTGGTGCCAACATGGAGGCTAGACACTGATCTGGGAGCAGCAGATTAGCATTTGGTGCCAACATGGAGGCTAGACACTGATCTGGGAGCAGCAGGTTAGCATTTGGTGCCAACATGGAGGCTAGACACTGATCTGGGAGCAGCAGGTTAGCATTTGGTGCCAACATGGAGGCTAGACACTGATCTGGGAGCAGCAGGTTAGCGTTTGGTGCCAACATGGAGGCTAGACACTGATCTGGGAGCAGCAGGTTAGCGTTTGGTGCCAACATGGAGGCTAGACACTGATCTGGGAGCAGCAGGTTAGCGTTTGGTGCCAACATGGAGGCTAGACACTGATCTGGGAGCAGCAGGTTAGCATTTGGTGCCAACATGGAGGCTAGACACTGATCTGGGAGCAGCAGGTTAGCATTTGGTGCCAACATGGAGGCTAGACACTGATCTGGGAGCAGCAGGCTAGCATTTGGTGCCAACATGGAGGCTAGACACTGATCTGGGAGCAGCAGGTTAGCATTTGGTGCCAACATGGAGGCTAGACACTGATCTGGGAGCAGCAGGCTAGCATTTGGTGCCAACATGGAGGCTAGACACTGATCTGGGAGCAGCAGGTTAGCATTTGGTGCCAACATGGAGGCTAGACACTGATCTGGGAGCAGCAGGTTAGCATTTGGTGCCAACATGGAGGCTAGACACTGATCTGGGAGCAGCAGGTTAGCATTTGGTGCCAACATGGAGGCTAGTTTCCTGAAGTCTACTGTATATCTGTTGCTCAGGGTCAGGGTCCCCCTTTAACACCAAGCATGAGGCCTAAAGGCATCGACTGACTCGGGTAACAAACTAAGGAAACAAAAAATGTTCTATCTATAATTTGACAAAATGTTTTTGTACAGTAATGTAACTCAAGTGGATAAGGTCTACAAGATTTGATCGATTCTGTCCTTCCCAAAACCCCCCCCAAAAAACTCAAAATGTCCTTCTCACTATTGTGTAAAGTCTTTGCAAATTATGTTGTAAGTGTTGATTGATAATGCCATTCAAAAGGGTTGTGAACCCAGAAGTGACTGTAATGTGGGCTTGTTGAGTGTTGCATGGTCTCAGATCTCCTCTTTGTTTTATACTGAAAAGAAAACCAATATGCAGACTGAAATGGTTGGCAAGGATACTGCAGATATTTACAGGGATTTGTTTAAAGTATGATCTAAAAATGTTTTGTTATTACTGTGGCTGTGTTCCAAATGGCACCCTGGTCCCTTTATAGTGTGCTGACCTGGACCCATAGAGAGGCATTCACAGGGTGATTAATGTGACAAAGAACGCTGGAAGTCGGAACTTTACATACACCTCAGCCAAATACGTTTAAACTCACAATTCCTGACATTTAATCCTAGTTAACATTGTCTTGGGTCAGTTAGGATCACAACCTTATTTTAAGAATGTGAAATATCAGAATAATAGTAGAGAGAATTATTTATTTCAGCTTTTATTTCTTTCATCACATTCCCAGTGGCTCAGATTAGTAATTAGTATTTCGTAGCATTGCCTTTAAATTGTTTAACTTGGGTCAAACGTTTGGTTCCTGACAGAACTGGTTTAACAGTCAGGTTTGTAGGCCTTCTTGCTCACACACGCCTTTTCAGTTCTGCCCACAAATTTTCTATAGGATTGAGGTCAGGGCGTTTTGGACGGTCACCCCAATACCTTGACTTTGTTGTCCTTGGTCTTCCAAATGGGTCATTGTCCATTTGGAAGACCCATTTGCGACCAAGCTTTAACTTCCTGACTGATATCTTGAGATGTTGCTTCAATATATCCACAATTTTCCTTCCTCATGATGCTATCTATTTTGTGAAGTGCACCAGTCCCTTCTGCAGCAATGCACCCCCACAACATGATGCTGCCACCCCCGTGCTTCACGGTTGGGATGGTGTTCTTCGGCTTGCAAGCCTCCCCCTTTTTCCTCCAAAACATAACGATGGTCATTATGGCCAAACAGTTCTATTTTTGTTTCATTAGACCAGAGGACATTTCTCTAAAAAGTACGATCTTTGTCCCCATGTGCAGTTGCAAACCGTAGTCTGGCTTTTTTATGGCGGTTTTGGAGCAGTGGCTTCTTCCTTGCTGAGCGGCCTTTCAGGTTATGTCGATATAGGACTTGTTTTACTGTGGATATAGATATTTTTGTACGCGTTTCCTCCAGCAACTTCACAAGGTCCTTTGCTGTTGTTCTGGGATTGATTTGCACTTTTCGCACCAAAGTACGTTCATCTCTAGGAGACAGAACGCGTCTCCTTCCTGAGCGGTATGACGGCTGCGTGGTCCCATGGTGTTTATACTTGCGTACTATTGTTTGTACAGATGAACGTGGTACCTTCAGGCGTTTGGAAATTGCTCCCAAGGATGAACAAGATTTTTTCGATTGTTTTTTTTCTGAGGTCTTGGCTGATTTCTTTTGATTTTCCCATGATGTCGAGCAAAGAGGCAGTGATTTTCCAAGCTGTTTAAAGGCACAGTCAACTTAGTGTATGTAAACTTCTGACCCACTGGAATTGTGATATAGTGAATTATAAGTTAAATAATATGTCTGTAAACAATTGTTGGAAGAATGACTTGTTGCACAAAGTAGATGTCGTAACAGACTTGCCAAAAACTATAGTTTGTTAACATGAAATCTGTGGAGTGGTTGAAAAATGAGTTTTAATGACTTCAACCTAAGTGTATGTAAACTTCCAACTTCAACTGTATACAGGTGATTAGGTGTTGTCTATTAGGTGGTTAAAGTAGAGCACTATATAGGGAACAGGGGGCCATTTGGGACAGACCCTCTACGTGAGTTTGGTTGGGCACAAGCCTGGGTCTGTGTATAAGAAAACTACTGCTGCATCCTAAAGTGTTGGTATTCCAGCATCCTGTATCTTTTAATAAAGGTGTTTTAAATCAGCCACTTCCTGTCTGTTTGAAAATGTGGACTTATGAACATCGTTCCAATAAGACACTAAACAAGCGGACGATAGGTGAAGCTACACTATATATACAAACGTTTGTGGACACCCGTTCAAATTAGAGGATTCGGCTATTTCAGCCACACCCGTTGCTGACAGGTGTATAAATTGAGCACACAGCCATGCAATCTCCATAGACACTCAGCGGTCCCGTTCTGTGGGCCTGTGTGGTCTACCACTTCGCGGCTGAGCCGTTGTTGCTCCAAGACGTTTCCACTTCACAATAACAGCACTCACAGTTGACCGGGGCAGCTCTAGCAGGGCATTTGATGAACTGACTTGTTGGAAAGGTGGCATCCTATGACGATGCCATGTTAAGTCACTGAGCTCTTCAGTAAGGCCATTCGGTTTTATACACCTGTCAGCAACTGGTGTGGCTGAAATAGCCGAATTTGAAGGGGTGTCAACATACACTATACAGTACATACAAAAGTATTTCCCTGGTATATTATGTAGGTCTCAACAGTCCAGTTATGCTGCTCTGGCGCCATCTTGTGGACTGCTGGGAACACATCTTCAGCTCCATTACATTCAATGTACTGTATTCCACAAAGAGCCACTGGGCTGGAGGACAGAGCAGTCTGAATCAGGTACAGATATTAATACAGTCCACTCTGGTCAGTAGTGCACTATATAGGGAACAGGGGGCCATGTGGGACAGACCCTTGCCGTGTTTGGAGGAAGAAGAAGGATGAGTACAACCCCAAGAACACCATCCCAACCGTGAAGCATGGAGGTGGAAACATCATTCTTTGGGGATGCTTTTCTGCAAAGGGGACAGGACGACTGCACCGTATTGAGGGGAGGATGGATGGGGCCATGTATCGCGAGATCTTGGCCAACAACCTCCTTCCCTCAGTAAGAGCATTGAAGATGGGTCGTGGCTGGGTCTTCCAGCATGACAACGACCCGAAACACACAGCCAGGGCAACTAAGGAGTGGCTCCGTAAGAAGCATCTCAAGGTCCTGGAGTGGCCTAGCCAGTCTCCAGACCTGAACCCAATAGAAAATCTTTGGAGGGAGCTGAATGTCCATATTGCCCAGCAACAGCCCCGAAACCTGAAGGATCTGGAGAAGGTCTGTATGGAGGAGTGGGCCAAAATCCCTGCTGCAGTGTGTGCAAACCTGGTCAAGAACTACAGGAAACGTATGATCTCTGTAATTGCAAACAAAGGTTTCTGTACCAAATATTAAGTTCTGCTTTTCTGATGTATCAAATACTTATGTCATGCAATAAAATGCTAATTAATTACTTAAAAATCATACAATGTGATTTTCTGGATTTTTGTTGTAGATTCCGTCACTCACAGTTGAAGAGTACCTATGATAAAAATTACAGACCTCTACATGCTTTGTAAGTGGGAAAACCTGCAAAATCGGCAGTGTATCAAATACTTGTTCTCCCCACTGTATATGAATACAGGCCACTGGGCTGGAGCACAGAGCAGTCTGAATCAGATACTTACAGATGTGCTCAAACTTGTTGGTACCACAAAAAATGAAGAGTGCACAATTTTCTCTGAAATAACTTGACTGACAACAGTAATTTGCTTCCACCATTGTTTATTCCATATTTAATAGAAATCATGATTTTGCTTTTTTATTCAATATTGTAAATAATAAAACAAATGAAAATGGCATGGACATGTCTTTCTGATCTCCTCAGACAACTCTCTCCTTTGCTTTCTCTGGTCCATGTTCTGTGTGGTGCACACAATGATACCAAACAGCACAGTGACTACATTTCTCCATTTAAATAGGCTGAATGACTGATTACAAGATTGGAGACGTGTGATACTAATTAATTGTGGGTAGTTGAGGTAATATGTACATGTAGGTAGGGGTAAAGTGACTAGTCAATCAGGATAGATAATAAACAGAGTAGCAGCAGTGTTGGTAGTTGAGGTAATATGTACATGTAGGTAGGGGTAAAGTGACTAGTCAATCAGGATAGATAATAAACAGAGTAGCAGCAGTGTTGGTAGTTGAGGTAATATGTACATGTAGGTAGGGGTAAAGTGACTAGTCAATCAGGATAGATAATAAACAGAGTAGCAGCAGTGTTGGTAGTTGAGGTAATATGTACATGTAGGTAGGGGTAAAGTGACTAGTCAATCAGGATAGATAATATACAGAGTAGCAGCAGTGTTGGTAGTTGAGGTAATATGTACATGTAGGTAGGGGTAAAGTGACTAGTCAATCAGGATAGATAATAAACAGAGTAGCAGCAGTGTTGGTAGTTGAGGTAATATGTACATGTAGGTAGGGGTAAAGTGACTAGTCAATCAGGATAGATAATATACAGAGTAGCAGCAGTGTTGGTAGTTGAGGTAATATGTACATGTAGGTAGGGGTAAAGTGACCAGTCAATCAGGATAGATAATAAACAGAGTAGCAGCAGTGTTGGTAGTTGAGGTAATATGTACATGTAGGTAGGGGTAAAGTGACTAGTCAATCAGGATAGATAATAAACAGAGTAGCAGCAGTGTTGGTAGTTGAGGTAATATGTACATGTAGGTAGGGGTAAAGTGACTATACATAGATAATAAACAGAGTAGCAGCAGTGTTGGTAGTTGAGGTAATATGTACATGTAGGTAGGGGTAAAGTGACTAGTCAATCAGGATAGATAATATACAGAGTAGCAGCAGTGTTGGTAGTTGAGGTAATATGTACATGTAGGTAGGGGTAAAGTGACTAGTCAATCAGGATAGATAATAAACAGAGTAGCAGCAGTGTTGGTAGTTGAGGTAATATGTACATGTAGGTAGGGGTAAAGTGACTAGTCAATCAGGATAGATAATAAACAGAGTAGCAGCAGTGTTGGTAGTTGAGGTAATATGTACATGTAGGTAGGGGTAAAGTGACTAGTCAATCAGGATAGATAATAAACAGAGTAGCAGCAGTGTTGGTAGTTGAGGTAATATGTACATGTAGGTAGGGGTAAAGTGACTAGTCAATCAGGATAGATAATAAACAGAGTAGCAGCAGTGTTGGTAGTTGAGGTAATATGTACATGTAGGTAGGGGTAAAATGACTAGTCAATCAGGATAGATAATAAACAGAGTAGCAGCAGTGTTGGTAGTTGAGGTAATATGTACATGTAGGTAGGGGTAAAGTGACTAGTCAATCAGGATAGATAATAAACAGAGTAGCAGCAGTGTTGGTAGTTGAGGTAATATGTACATGTAGGTAGGGGTAAAGTGACTAGTCAATCATGATAGATAATAAACAGAGTAGCAGCAGTGTTGGTAGTTGAGGTAATATGTACATGTAGGTAGGGGTAAAGTGACTAGTCAATCAGGATAGATAATAAACAGAGTAGCAGCAGTGTTGGTAGTTGAGGTAATATGTACATGTAGGTAGGGGTAAAGTGACTAGTCAATCAGGATAGATAATAAACAGAGTAGCAGCAGTGTTGGTAGTTGAGGTAATATGTACATGTAGGTAGGGGTAAAGTGACTATACATAGATAATAAACAGAGTAGCAGCAGTGTTGGTAGTTGAGGTAATATGTACATGTAGGTAGGGGTAAAGTGACTAGTCAATCAGGATAGATAATAAACAGAGTAGCAGCAGTGTTGGTAGTTGAGGTAATATGTACATGTAGGTAGGGGTAAAGTGACTAGTCAATCAGGATAGATAATAAACAGAGTAGCAGCAGTGTTGGTAGTTGAGGTAATATGTAAATGTAGGTAGGGGTAAAGTGACTAGTCAATCAGGATAGATAATATACAGAGTAGCAGCAGTGTTGGTAGTTGAGGTAATATGTACATGTAGGTAGGGGTAAAGTGACTAGTCAATCAGGATAGATAATAAACAGAGTAGCAGCAGTGTTGGTAGTTGAGGTAATATGTACATGTAGGTAGGGGTAAAGTGACTAGTCAATCAGGATAGATAATAAACAGAGTAGCAGCAGTGTTGGTAGTTGAGGTAATATGTACATGTAGGTAGGGGTAAAGTGACTAGTCAATCAGGATAGATAATAAACAGAGTAGCAGCAGTGTTGGTAGTTGAGGTAATATGTACATGTAGGTAGGGGTAAAGTGACTAGTCAATTAGGATAGATAATAAACAGAGTAGCAGCAGTGTTGGTAGTTGAGGTAATATGTACATGTAGGTAGGGGTAAAGTGACTAGTCAATCAGGATAGATAATAAACAGAGTAGCAGCAGTGTTGGTAGTTGAGGTAATATGTACATGTAGGTAGGGGTAAAGTGACTAGTCAATCAGGATAGATAATATACAGAGTAGCAGCAGTGTTGGTAGTTGAGGTAATATGTACATGTAGGTAGGGGTAAAGTGACCAGTCAATCAGGATAGATAATAAACAGAGTAGCAGCAGTGTTGGTAGTTGAGGTAATATGTACATGTAGGTAGGGGTAAAGTGACTAGTCAATCAGGATAGATAATAAACAGAGTAGCAGCAGTGTTGGTAGTTGAGGTAATATGTACATGTAGGTAGGGGTAAAGTGACTATACATAGATAATAAACAGAGTAGCAGCAGTGTTGGTAGTTGAGGTAATATGTACATGTAGGTAGGGGTAAAGTGACTAGTCAATCAGGATAGATAATAAACAGAGTAGCAGCAGTGTTGGTAGTTGAGGTAATATGTACATGTAGGTAGGGGTAAAGTGACTAGTCAATCAGGATAGATAATAAACAGAGTAGCAGCAGTGTTGGTAGTTGAGGTAATATGTACATGTAGGTAGGGGTAAAGTGACTAGTCAATTAGGATAGATAATAAACAGAGTAGCAGCAGTGTTGGTAGTTGAGGTAATATGTACATGTAGGTAGGGGTAAAGTGACTAGTCAATCAGGATAGATAATAAACAGAGTAGCAGCAGTGTTGGTAGTTGAGGTAATATGTACATGTAGGTAGGGGTAAAGTGACTAGTCAATCAGGATAGATAATATACAGAGTAGCAGCAGTGTTGGTAGTTGAGGTAATATGTACATGTAGGTAGGGGTAAAGTGACCAGTCAATCAGGATAGATAATAAACAGAGTAGCAGCAGTGTTGGTAGTTGAGGTAATATGTACATGTAGGTAGGGGTAAAGTGACTAGTCAATCAGGATAGATAATAAACAGAGTAGCAGCAGTGTTGGTAGTTGAGGTAATATGTACATGTAGGTAGGGGTAAAGTGACTATACATAGATAATAAACAGAGTAGCAGCAGTGTTGGTAGTTGAGGTAATATGTACATGTAGGTAGGGGTAAAGTGACTAGTCAATCAGGATAGATAATAAACAGAGTAGCAGCAGTGTTGGTAGTTGAGGTAATATGTACATGTAGGTAGGGGTAAAGTGACTAGTCAATCAGGATAGATAATAAACAGAGTAGCAGCAGTGTTGGTAGTTGAGGTAATATGTACATGTAGGTAGGGGTAAAGTGACTAGTCAATCAGGATAGATAATAAACAGAGTAGCAGCAGTGTTGGTAGTTGAGGTAATATGTACATGTAGGTAGGGGTAAAGTGACTAGTCAATCAGGATAGATAATAAACAGAGTAGCAGCAGTGTTGGTAGTTGAGGTAATATGTACATGTAGGTAGGGGTAAAGTGACTAGTCAATCAGGATAGATAATAAACAGAGTAGCAGCAGTGTTGGTAGTTGAGGTAATATGTACATGTAGGTAGGGGTAAAGTGACTAGTCAATCAGGATAGATAATAAACAGAGTAGCAGCAGTGTTGGTAGTTGAGGTAATATGTAAATGTAGGTAGGGGTAAAGTGACTAGTCAATCAGGATAGATAATATACAGAGTAGCAGCAGTGTTGGTAGTTGAGGTAATATGTACATGTAGGTAGGGGTAAAGTGACTAGTCAATCAGGATAGATAATAAACAGAGTAGCAGCAGTGTTGGTAGTTGAGGTAATATGTACATGTAGGTAGGGGTAAAGTGACTAGTCAATCAGGATAGATAATAAACAGAGTAGCAGCAGTGTTGGTAGTTGAGGTAATATGTACATGTAGGTAGGGGTAAAGTGACTAGTCAATCAGGATAGATAATAAACAGAGTAGCAGCAGTGTTGGTAGTTGAGGTAATATGTACATGTAGGTAGGGGTAAAGTGACTAGTCAATCAGGATAGATAATAAACAGAGTAGCAGCAGTGTTGGTAGTTGAGGTAATATGTACATGTAGGTAGGGGTAAAGTGACTAGTCAATCAGGATAGATAATAAACAGAGTAGCAGCAGTGTTGGTAGTTGAGGTAATATGTACATGTAGGTAGGGGTAAAGTGACTAGTCAATCAGGATAGATAATAAACAGAGTAGCAGCAGTGTTGGTAGTTGAGGTAATATGTACATGTAGGTAGGGGTAAAGTGACCAGTCAATCAGGATAGATAATAAACAGAGTAGCAGCAGTGTTGGTAGTTGAGGTAATATGTACATGTAGGTAGGGGTAAAGTGACTAGTCAATCAGGATAGATAATAAACAGAGTAGCAGCAGTGTTGGTAGTTGAGGTAATATGTACATGTAGGTAGGGGTAAAGTGACTAGTCAATCAGGATAGATAATAAACAGAGTAGCAGCAGTGTTGGTAGTTGAGGTAATATGTACATGTAGGTAGGGGTAAAGTGACTAGTCAATCAGGATAGATAATAAACAGAGTAGCAACAGTGTTGGTAGTTGAGGTAATATGTACATGTAGGTAGGGGTAAAGTGACTAGTCAATCAGGATAGATAATAAACAGAGTAGCAACAGTGTTGGTAGTTGAGGTAATATGTACATGTAGGTAAGGGGTAAAGTGACTAGTCAATCAGGATTAGTTATAAGTCTGTTATATTACATATGGTGTGGTTATTGTTGCATTAGACATTACTCAGTACTTTGTTGAAGCACCTTTGGCAGCGATTACAGCCTTGAGTCTTCTTGGGTATGACGCTACAAGCTTAGCACACCTGTATTTGGGGAGTTTCTCCCATTCTTCTCTGTAGATCCTCTCAAGCTGTGTCAGGTTGGATGGGGAGCATTACTGCACAGCTATTTTCAGGTCTCTTCAAAGTTGTTAGATCGTGTTCAAGGATCATTAAGGATCTCTCTGTACTTTGCTCCGTTCATTTTTGCCTTGATCCTGACTAGTCTCCCAGTCCCTGCCGCTCAAAAACATCCCCCCAGCAATGCTGCCATCACCATGCTTCACCATAGGAATGGTCCCAGGTTTCCTCCAGTCATGACACTTAGCATTCAGGCCAAAGTTTAAATCTTGGTTTCATCAGACCAGAGAATATTGTTTCTCATGATCTGAGAGGCCTTTAGGCCAACTCCAAGTGGGCTGTCATGTGCCTTTTACTGAGAAGTGGCTTCCTTCTGGCCACTCTACCATAAAGGCCTGATTGGATAGGAACTCTGGAGCGCTGTCAGAGTGACCATTAGGTTCTTGGTCACCTCCCTGACGAAGATCCTTCTCCCCGATTTGGCCAGCCGGCCAGTTCTTGGAAGAGTTTTGGGGTTTCCAATTTTTTCCAATTAAGAATGACGGACACCGCTGTGTTCTTGGGGACCTTACATGCTGCAGACATTTTTTGGTACCCTTCCCCAGATCTGTGCTTCGACCGCATGGCTTGGTTTTTGCTCTGACATGCACTGTCAACCATATAGAAAGGTGTGTGCCTTTCCAAATCATGCCCAATCAATTAAATTTACCACAGATGGACTCCAATCAAGTTGTAGAAACAGGATACACCGGAGCTGAATTTTGAGTCTCGTAGCAAAGGGTCTAAAATACTTATGTAAATAAGGTATACGTCATGACGCCCGCTTCCCCCTTTCTTGTGGGGCAGTTATGACTTTACGACAGGTCATAAATTCCTGGCAGAGACTCTTGCTCCCTGGACATGCAGTATGGGAGAGAGAATCTCTTAGTAGAAGATTGGATCTCTTCCGCCAAAAACTCAGAATTGGAGAATTAAACCATATTCCTATTTTAGAAAATGTGGGAAAGCGTCGGTGGAGAATCCAAGAACGACCCTGTCGATTGTGTTTCATTCTGTGACAAGAAGACAGTAGGAAAACATAACTGTCTTTTAAAGTGTAAATCTGTTATTAGCTCTGCACCTGAATGTTGTATAGGATGAATGATTAAGTATAAAAATACTTTTGAAAAGAATGAGATTATAGTGATAAATTAAAATAGTTTGTTTCATGGTAACTTATGAGCAGTCAGTAAACCCTGACCAAGGGAACACAGACATTGGTTGAGGAGGATGAAACGCCCCCCTTTCCACTCAAGGATAAAAGCCCCGTGACGAGTCACAGCAGTCCAAATAACCTGGAGACGCTGGTTTAAACTACAACTCCACCACGTCCAGAAAACGTGAGAGCTTGCTCCACACGTTTGAAATGATATGAACTCTGAAACTATCAATCACTGCAGAAGAAGTGATACATCCTAGATGTTGCGTTACCAGTCTGCAGCTGGAAACGTACGTAAGCCTAGATAAAGGACACTGACAACCACGACGAAGCATCAACAAAGTGAGATGAAACTTTCACCCCACTACTACGACCGGAAGACTCTACAAAGGACAATGCCGATATCTACTGGGCACTCAGTCTGTATATACTTAATCCATATAATACAAGCCTGGTTTTAACTTTACTCAGGTGGACTAGCAGAGAGGACACGTCTGGTTCTAACTTTGCTCAGATGGACTAGCAGCGAGAGGACAGGTCTAGATTTAACTTTACTCAAATGGACTAGCAGCGAGCTGACAGGTTTTTATAGAAAACTTTATTCAACATACATTTTCCAGCAAAAAGGCAATATACAGGAGTAGTTGTGGTACACTGCTGCTACAGGGACGAGCTTCAACTGGAAAATACCAAATCAAGGAGGAGCAGGGGTGTGATCAGGGCCCGTAGCCACAAAGCATCTCAGAGTAGTACTGCTGATCCAGCATCAGTTTTGACTTTTAGATCATAACAAATAAGCTTGTATGGACAGATCCTAGGTCTGCACTCCTACTCAAGACGCTTTGTGGATATGGGCCCGAATCTCATCTAGGGTGGCAAAAATTCTACTTACTTTCCCAAAATGCACTGGTTTTCCAGAAATCCCTGTTAGAAGATTTCCGGAATCAGAGGAGTATAAGTAGGTAGTCTGGAATACTCCATCTGGGATTTCTGGAAAAACGGTTAATTTTGGAACCTAATCCCACCGGTCCGTACCGCAGCTTGTTATCTAAACCTTAACATCACTATTAGAACCAACTGGTGCCATCAGTTCAAACGAGAAGGAGAACACAGAAGAAAAAACAATTATCTAAAGAATCAAGAACCTGAACAAAATAAACTACCAGGAATATGAACACCTGAATCTTTTCCATTTGTAACCAACCAATAACCAAGTGTTTATCATTTTACATGTTTTTTTAAGTTTTTTTTTTTAAATATATACACAATTTCATCTCTTCACAAAGCCGACTATGATGGGCTTAAATGGGGGGATTCCTTCTGTGCTTAAGAAAAAGGACAGTGTGTTTGTTGATCTAATAATAATTATAGTAACACTGGTTCTGTGTATATATGGTGAAACCAGAGGGATGTTAAAGGCCCAGGCTTCCTACTAAAGCAGCACTGCTCAGTCAAACTCACCCAGAACAAACACCAGAGGATCCCTCAGGGAGAGAGGGGTGGAGGGAACAGAACAGGGCAGGAACAGAGGAGGCGAAGGGGAGAGAGGGGTGGAGGGAACAGAACAGGGCAGGAACAGAGGAAGAGGAAGGGGAGAGAGGGGTGGAGGGAACAGAGGAAGGAGAGCAACGTGCTGAAAGATGAAAGTCCTGCTTTGATATGAAGTGGCAACGTGCAAGATTGAAGTACAGACGACTTGTTCTCTTTTTACATTTTAAACAGATCCTGTGGAGTTTTATTTTAAACAGATCCTGTGGATTTTTATTTTATTATACAACAAGATATTGCAGAAAAAGACAAACTGATTTATTTTTTTAAAGATGGAAACAGTTTGACTAGTTGACTAAAGAGGGTGTATGAAGGGGAAGTAGTTTCAAGCCTCAACCCATCTGCACTGGTTCTCTTCTTTTTAAAGACCAAATCCCCCTTCTTTTCTGCAAAATGACGTCTATCTATTTTCTTTGCCTCGTCATCCTCCACTAGATGAAGCAGCACTCTTTGCTTTTCGTAACAACTCTTATTAAAAACCAAAACAAAAATAAACAGGGAAAAAGTAAAGTCTAGAAGTTCATCATACTGTCCTGTCTCCAATTTCATTTATTTATTCCAGACAAAAATGGGCAGTCAGAGCTAGAGAAGCCAAAACCCTAACGACCTCAAAAGAAGTGGAGGGAGAGGGAGAGAGAGAGAGAGAGAGAGAGAGAGAGAGAGAGAGAGAGAGAGAGAGGGAGAGAGGGAGAGAGGGAGAGAGGGAGAGAGGGAGGGAGGGAGAGGGAGAGGGAGAGGGAGAGGGAGGGAGGGAGGGAGAGGGAGAGGGAGAGGGAGAGGGAGAGGGAGAGGGAGAGGGAGAGGGAGAGGGAGAGGGAGAGGGAGAGGGAGAGGGAGAGGGAGAGGGAGAGGGAGAGGTTTGGGAGGAAGAGATGGTATAGTATCATCCTCATCATTATGAGTAGCCTGATGGATGGATCCGTGTGACAGAGACTGGAGACATCACAGTGTCTGTGGAGGGTGTTCGAGGTGGAGCACACACACTTGGTTGGTTACAGTCTGTGGTTACGGCAGGTTAAGGAGGAGGAGGAGGAGGGAGGAGGAAGAGAGAGGGAGGGAGGGTTGCTCAGTTGTGGATCTTGATAGCTTTCTCCAGGTAGGTGTAACGCCCTCTCTTCGGGGCTTTGTTGAAGTGGTCCAGACCTAACCAGGGCCGAGGGTGGGACATGTTACCTAGAGGGAGAGGAGGAGTGTTACATTCTGACAGGAGGTGGAGGATGTCATACCAGGTTTAGTCCCAGAATAACCACTGGCTGATATGTTGATAACTGGTAGAGCAAAGATCTTCTGTTATAGATTAGATTTCTTACAAAAATAAAACACCATTAAATAGAAGAAAACCGTACATGTTCCTGATGCAAGCCCATATCAGAAACTCAGAAGACAGAATGATTGTACATCTAAACGGTGTTAAAATGTCATTTGAGACATAGGGTTAATTTGGGTCAACTTACATTAGACCTATAATTGTATTAAATGAATTGTTTAGTTCCAAAACGACAAAACACACATTGAAGGTTCTATATTGCAATAGTCCACTCTACATGACATAGGAAAACAATCAAATTTATACAGTATACTACAATTCCCAGAGTGCATTTCATTTCCCAGGGTGCAATGCTCTGCACAGGGCTGCTGGCTGGCTAGTGGCTACTGCTACCAAGTCCACACAAACGTGAAGTAGTGTAACTATATTGCTGTCAAGTTATGAGTGCATTTCACCTTACCTTGGGTCGTAATCACACTGTAATGCTCACCTTCATGTCGTAGTCATACAAAAATAATCCTAATTTAGATGAATAATGACAACGTTACAATGTGATGTGTAAAATATTTGTATATTGTCACGTTGGATCTAAACCTTCCTTGCACTGCACTGTTCCACCTTTTGCTTAGCTGGTGGGCTGGACCTCGTCATCTGCTTTGTAATCAAAGTATTCCCATAGTTCGCTTCTGCAGACAGTTTTGTCAACAAGCTGCGGGTGTAGAGGTTATGTTTTCATTTGAAGA
The DNA here is from genome assembly GCA_023634145.1 of Thymallus thymallus. NCBI lineage: Eukaryota > Metazoa > Chordata > Actinopteri > Salmoniformes > Salmonidae > Thymallus > Thymallus thymallus. The sequence continues at coordinate 41,400,193 of CM042397.1, read as the reverse complement.
AGCCATGCGGTCTGTATTTTCTTTCTTGCTTGCTTCTCTAAAGTGGCTTGTGTTGTGTACAAGCACAGCCTGGCTAGCTACTGCCCCCTTGAGAAGACAAGCACAGCCTGGCTAGCTACTGCCCCCTTGAGAAGACAAGCACAGCCTGGCTAGCTACTGCCCCCTTGAGAAGACAAGCACAGCCTGGCTAGCTACTGCCCCCTTGAGAAGACAAGCACAGCCTGGCTAGCTACTGCCCCCTTGAGAAGACAAGCACAGCCTGGCTAGCTACTGCCCCCTTGAGATGATTCAGACAAATTACAAGACATACTGGACCCTGTCAAACCGTACATGACACGAGACATTTGACAGAAGTATTGAAAGTAACAAAAATTGTAGTCTCAAAAAAGTACTGAAGTTATGGTATACTGTGCAAAACTAGTAGTTAGTAGTAGTAGTCGCGGTGTACCTGGCTGTGGCTGGAAGTCTTTCAGGTTGACCTCATACTCATCCTCAGTGATGTACTGATGCCGCCCCATCATCACGATCGCAAACTTGAACTGCAGACAAACAAAGAACACAGTGAGTATTCAGGTTAAACTCAACCCTGCTGGTTATAACCGCTCCTCAATTAGTCCAAACAGTTTATAGTCAACCCTGCTGGTTATAACCGCTCCTCAATTAGGCCAAACAGTTTATAGTCAACCCTGCTGGTTATAACCGCTCCTCAATTAGTCCAAACAGTTTATAGTCAACCCTGCTGGTTATAACCGCTCCTCAATTAGTCCAAACAGTTTATAGTCAACCCTGCTGGTTATAACCGCTCCTCAATTAGTCCAAACAGTTTATAGTCAACCCTGCTGGTTATAACCGCTCCTCAATTAGGCCAAACAGTTTATAGTCAACCCTGCTGGTTATAACCGCTCCTCAATTAGTCCAAACAGTTTATAGTCAACCCTGCTGGTTATAACCGCTCCTCAATTAGTCCAAACAGTTTATAGTCAACCCTGCTGGTTATAACCGCTCCTCAATTAGTCCAAACAGTTTATAGTCAACCCTGCTGGTTATAACCGCTCCTCAATTAGTCCAAACAGTTTATAGTCAACCCTGCTGGTTATAACCGCTCCTCAATTAGTCCAAACAGTTTATAGTCAACCCTGCTGGTTATAACCGCTCCTCAATTAGTCCAAACAGTTTATAGTCAACCCTGTTGGTTATAACCGCTCCTCAATTAGTCCAAACAGTTTATAGTCAACCCTGCTGGTTATAACCGCTCCTCAATTAGGCCAAACAGTTTATAGTCAACCCTGCTGGTTATAACCGCTCCTCAATTAGTCCAAACAGTTTATAGTCAACCCTGCTGGTTATAACCGCTCCTCAATTAGTCCAAACAGTTTATAGCAACCCTGCTGGTTATAACCGCTCCTCAATTAGGCCAAACAGTTTATAGTCAACCCTGCTGGTTATAACCGCTCCTCAATTAGTCCAAACAGTTTATAGTCAACCCTGTTGGTTATAACCGCTCCTCAATTAGGCCAAACAGTTTATAGTCAACCCTGCTGGTTATAACCGCTCCTCAATTAGGCCAAACAGCAGCAAAACATTTTAAATTTGAAAACTGAAACAAGCGGTTCTTATTGGACACGTCCTGGTAGTGTCTCCCTGCTTCAGTTCGTTAAGTATCTAATGAACAGGACCCAGGTTCCAGGCTATAGATGGCTGAAGCATGGGGTTGCCCCTCGACATTTGTTATAGCTACCCCAATGGGCTAATCGTTAGCTAGATATTTGTTATAGCTACCCCAATGGGCTAATCGTTAGCTAGATCATTTGTTATAGCTACCCCAATGGGCTAATCGTTAGCTAGATCACACTCTTAAGTGTTCAGAATTGTGGCTTCGATACCAATACCAGCTTATAATGATACTTAAAACCTTAATGATATCACTGTGAAGAAATGCCTTCAAGTCAAATATACAGTAATGCTACTGTATAAAACACATGGTCAACTGTCCATCTGGAGAGCTAGGCCACTGGGTGTGCAGGGTTTTGATCAAACACAACTGAGTCAGCTCATCAAGGTCCTGTTGATTTGTAGAATCTGGTGTTAGAGTAGGGCCGGAACAAAACTCTCCTGGAGGTATTATACACTAGAACATCAGCCTATAACCAAAACCTCTAATAAAATAATTCCCTCCTTCAGTGAATCCGGTATCAAATGATTTAGCAGCAAGGTATCTAAGCAGGAGGACTCTAGACTGACTTACCAAATACAGCCATTTAATTTAACATGTTCAGGGAATGTATGATGGATATTTTGATATGCAACAAAATAGGATCCCGAACAATCAGATATTTTTGGCTATTTAGAGATTAATGTGCCTGCATGCTTTTAGTAAATATTGTCCTAGCCCATATGCTACATAACTCACCACCTGAGGGACTGGGAACGCAAAACACATTAGCTATATTGCTAACTATAAATATGATATCTCAATTGTAATTTTCTCTATATTGACAGTTGAGAAATAATTGTTATACTCAAAGCTGAAACTACTCTCTTTTAACAACAGTAACATTAGTCGTTTTAACAACTGTCTTTCCAGCAATTACATTTCGAAATGTTGCTCAACCGCCAGTATGCAGTGTATCAAAACGCTCCCTTCACTGTGTGTGTAAAGGGGGAGAGGGAGTGAGAGCCAGCAGCCAAACAAGGACAGGGCAGATACTGTCATTGCAGGAAGCAGTTCATTGTACATTACTGTTGACCAAATAATGGTTTTAGAACCCAAACAATCTGCAGGAACGTTGTGTAGCCCTAATCAATAAAATTACAGACAATCAAAATTGCTTGGGTAAGAGGGCAATGTCGTTGTCGGTCAATTTCGGTTTATCGTCCCAGCTTTAGTTAGTGGACACCCTGGAAAGAGTGCGCGCAATAGAGGGAGGAGAGAGAGAGAGAAAGAGGGAGGGAAGGAGTGAGGGAGCGAAGGAGAGAGAGGAAGATGGGGAGAGTGCGCGGAGAGGAAGAAAGTACTGACCTTCTCAAACTCTTTCTCCTGAATTTCCAGCATGCTCTGAATCCTCCTCATCACATCCCTGAACGGCTCACCCTGAGAACACACACAGAGTTAGTCAAACACACACAGAGAAAACCCAGCATTGGTATCCAGCCTATTTATCTTCCAACAGCACTAATCATTTATTAAGGTCACTCTTCTTCTTCTTCTTTTGTCTGTTATGTGGCCAATTCACCAATAGGAGCACCTCGTGGTCATGCCGCCATAGGCTTAGGTTTTTGGCTGGGTGCTTAAATGGGCTAACATTGTAACAGGATTCATGGCACCGTTCCCATCTGTTTTTTCGGACGCCTAAGGAGCGTTACAGGTAGGGGTTGGTCTGACAGTCTCAGGGACTACAGGGGAGGATTTCACAGAAGGGATATTGGAAGACAATTGGAGTTTTACTTAGAGTCAGTTGCATCTAAAGTATGTTCAGAAGTGCACATATCATGGTACCGCTATTGGGAAAGAGGTCAAGTATTCTGGGAAATATAGACAACAGCTTGGGCATCAAGGTATTTTATTTGGCATGTATTATTGGTAAGAATAAGTGAAACGTAATGTGGTAAGTGGTGAAATAAGTGTAGCTAGTTAGAATTGGAATGTTAAGCAGACTATAAAAGAAAATCAGTCCTTACTTGGCTAAAAGAGGAATATCATATTTATTAGGAATATTTCTTTAGGAAACACACTACAACCATAGATGAGGATGTATGGAAAAAGTATTTGGCAAACAAATTAAAAAGGGGTGATGATATTAATTAATAATCATTTTGATCCGAACGTCCAAACAGAGCAGCAAGTTACACTACTGTTCAAAAGTTTGGGGTCACTTAGAAATGTCTTTGTTTTTGAAAGAAAAGCACATTTTATGCCCATTAATATACAGTTGAAGTCGGAAGTTCACATACACTTTTTCAACCACTCCACAGATTTCATGTTAACAAACTATAGTTTTGGCAAGTCGGTTAGGACATCTACTTTGTGGATGACACAAGTAATTCTTCCAACAATTGTTTACAGACAGATTATTTCACTTATAATTCACTATATCACAATTCCAGTGGGTCAGAAGTTTACATACACTAAGTTAACTGTGCATTTAAAACAGCTTGGAAAATTCCAGAAAATGATGGCATGTCTTTAGAAGCCTCTGTTAGGCTAATTGACATCAATTGAGTCAATTGGAGGTGTACCTGTAGATGTATTTCAAGGCCTACCTTCAACCTCAGTGCCTCTTTGCTCGGGAAAATCAAAAGAAATCAAGTAAACGCCATGGGACCATGCAGCCGTCATACCGCTCTGGAAGGAGACGCGTTCTGCCACGTAGAGATTAACGTACTTTGGTGCAAAAAGCGCAAATCAATCCCAGAACAACAGCAAAGGACCTTGTGAAGATGCTGGATGAAACAGGTACAAAAGTATCTATATCCACAGTAAAACAAGTCCTATATCGACATAACCTGAAAGGCCGCTCAGCAAGGAAGAAGCCACTGCTCCAAAACCACCATAAAAAGCCAGATTACAGTTTGCAACTGCACATGGGGACAAAGATCGTACTTTTTGGAGAAATGTCCTCTGGTCTGATGAAACAAAAATAGAACTGTTTGGCCATAATGACCATCGTTACGTTTGGTGGGAAATGGGGAGGCTTGCAAGCCGAAGAACACCATCCCAACCGTGAAGCACGGGGTGGCAGCATCATGTTGTGGGGGTGCTTTGCTGCAGAAGGAACTGGTGCACTTCACAAAATAGATGGCATTATGTGGATATATTGAAGCAACATCTCAAGACATCAGTCAGGAAGTTAAAGCTTGGTCGCAAATGGGTCTTCCAAATGGACAATGACCCCAAGCATACAAAGTTGTGGCAAAATGGCTTAAGGACAACAAAGTCAAGGTATTGGAGTGGCCATCACAAAGCCCTGACCTCAATCCTATAGAAAATCTGTGGGCAGAACTGAAAAAGCGTGAGCGAGCAAGGAGGCCTACAAACCTGACTCAGTTACACCAGTTCTGTAAGGAGGAATGGGCCAAAATTCAATTACTTTATTGATCCCAGAGGGGGAAATTTCTTTGTCAAGCAGCTACAACAAAACATAAGGCAGGTGCAAAATGCCAGAACGAAAATACACAAAAGACAGATGCACGATACATAGAGCGTCAGTATGAAAAAGTATAGAAATACAAGATATTTGGAGTGCTAAAAAAGCTATAAAAAGACATTGCATAGTATGAGTGGTTGGCAGAATATGTACACTATACATTGGTGGATGTTGGATGGTTAACTATACTATACAGGTCGATGGCAGAGAAATATTTCAGTAGCTAAAAATGTGTATGATATGAGCGAGGGTAATAATAGTTTACTTAATAGACATACTGGTTAAATGAAGAGGTAAGTGAAAATTTAGCATGGTTAAATTAACTGTACATGTAAATATACAGTTAAATTTACAGGTAAGTGAATATTTGATGGTTACATTACCTGTACATGTAAATGACAGGAAGAGATACTTAAATAGCTAAATGTGTGTATGATATAATTTGGGGTAATAATAGTAATTCCCTTAAAATACAGTCCAGGGTTTAATTACAGATAACTGCACGTATTGCACATTCGATATACTAAAAGCAATGAAAAAAAAAAAGATACAACTGACAGGATACTAAAATGCATTCCTGAGTGTTTGGTCCTATATTTATATTTTATTTATTTTTAATCCCGCCCCCGTCCCCGCAGGAGGTATTTTGCTTTTTGGTAGGCCATCATTGTAAATAAGAATTTGTTCTTAACTGACTTGCCTAGTTAAATAAAGGTGAAATAAAACATAAAAAAAGAATTAGCTAACACAACATGCCATTGGAACACAGGAGTGATGGTTTCTGATAATGGGCCTCTGTACGCCTATGTAGATATTCCATTAAAAATCAGCCGTTTCCAGCTACAATAGTCGTTTACAACATTAATGTCTACACTGTATTTCTGATCAATTTTATGTTATTTTAATGGACAAAAAAATGCTTTTCTTTCAAAAACAAGGACATTTCTAAGCGACCCCAAACTTTTGAACGGTAGTTTAGGTGGCTCCTTTAAAAAACAAACCGATTTGGTTAATCAAATATGATCCAAATAACGATAATATCTACGGATCTCACATGCAACCAGCAATTCTACTATTTTGTTGGGGTTTTAAGTACTACAAAGGACCTAGAAGTACATCACACTATAAACTATCATCCTCAGATCACAGACACATTAGAACTGGTGGATAAAATCCTAACCTAGTGAAATATACATGGAGGCTGAATTAAGCTAGACGTCTTGACTAATTTGTTGTGTCCTGCTTTCTGGCACCAAAAGTTTTTTTTTTTTTTTAAGTGTTCATAGGAGACAGAACACGACCGGACCACCATCAAGTTGGAATCCACATAACACTTACAGAATTTCCACGTGGGCGGGGAAATAAGACATTTAAATCAACTGGATGACAATTTATTCTTAACCAAGACAAAATAATTTCTAATTGACTTTTTCCCACACAACATTGGTAGAGCATATCCCCTTATTGTATGGGACACTTAAAATGTACTTTGGGGCCATTCAATAGAAAACAACAAAAGCAGTTTATGTCAAGAGATTAGACTAACAAAGGAAATGGACGAGATAACAATTAAAGGTAGATGACAATTAAAAACGTACCATAGAGGAAAAATGTATTCAACAACGTTAAGGTGTAATTCATTACAAAAATAAAGGGAGCTGGATGGAAAATTGTGAAAAATGCACCACATTTTTCTTTTACATTCATTGCTACCAAATTTAACTTGCAGAAACTCATTACAAATGACAGTCATCCATGATACACCTAATGATATTCTGAAAGAAGCTAAATATATTTGTTTTCTTTTCAGTCTCCTCCATGTCCGCTAAATGATGCTTTCTGTAAAGATTTTTTAATTGAGGCAATTCATTATTTTCCGTCCGGAGAAACCCCTGGGCTTGATGGTATACCAATAGAGGTATATCAAACCTTTGATCTACTCAAAGATCCATTATTGGCATGTTTTAATTACTCCTATAAAATGGTAGACTTTCAGGTACTCAGCAAGAAGGTCTGATTTCACGATTACTGAAACAGGACCCAGATGGTAAGTATAAAGATCCAATCCGTAAAAAAAAAAAACTGGCAAAATGCATAGTGAATTTAATTAATAGAAATCTTAGAACAGGCCTTTGATAAATATTGGGTAATCTCTTGTACAATACATTAAAGGTATGTATAGCAACACCAGATGTAAATGAGTAAATAATGGTTACTTCTCAGTATTGAACTGCCCAGAGGAGTTAAACAAGGTTGTCCATTGTCTCCATATTCATTTGTTATGGCCATTGAAATCCTCTCTTAAGATCAGATCAATAACATCTAGGGTTTAGAAACCTATGGCCTAAAAATAAGTGTCAATGTATGCAGATGACTCAAGTCAAAATCTATTTATGTATAAAAACAATTAAAAAAATAATAAATCACACTGATTTACTCTAATCATATCATAGTTTAAGTATTTACTTACGGCGCTGCCTACTCCAGACGACTTGTCTTTCAAATTAAATATTACAATTCATTTGGAATGGTGAGCCAGACAAAATTAAACATGCTTATTAACTTTGTGTGTGTGTGTGTGTGTGTGTGTGTGTGTGTGTGTGTATATATATACACACACACAGTGGGGAGAACAAGTATTTGATACACTGCCGATTTTGCAGGTTTTCCCACTTACAAAGCATGTAGAAGTCTGTAATTTTTATCATAGGTACTCTTCAACTGTGAGTGACGGAATCTAAAACAAAAATCCAGAAAATCACATTGCAAATTAATTATTTAAAAATCATACATTTTATTGCATGACATAAGTATTTGATCACCTACCAACCAGTAAGAATTCCGGCTCTCACAGACCTGTTAGTTTTTCTTTAAGAAGCCCTCCTGTTCTCCACTCATTACCTGTATTAACTGCACCTGTTTGAACTCGTTACCTGTATAAAAGACACCTGTCCACACACTCAATCAAACAGACTCCAACCTCGCCACAATGGCCAAGACCAGAGAGCTTGATCAGGGCCAAGACCAGGGAGATTGCCCGTCATCTTGAAGTTCTTCCATTTTCTAATAATTGCGCCAACAGTTGTTGCCTTCTCACCAAGCTGCTTGCCTATTGTCCTGTAGCCCATCCCAGCCTTGTGCAGGTCTACAATTTTATCCCTGATGTCCTTACACAGCTCTCTGGTCTTGGCCATTGTGGAGAGGTTGGAGTCTGTTTGATTGAGTGTGTGGACAGGTGTCTTTTATACAGGTAACGAGTTCAAACAGGTGCAGTTAATACAGGTAATGAGTGGAGAACAGGAGGGCTTCTTAAAGAAAAACTAACAGGTCTGTGAGAGACGGAATTCTTACTGGTTGGTAGGTGATCAAATACTTATGTCATGCAATAAAATGCTAATTAATTATTTAATAATCATACAAAGTGATTTTCTGGATTTTTGTTTTAGATTCCGTCTCTCCCAGTTGAAGAGTACCTATGATAAAAATTACAGACCTCTACATGCTTTGTAAGTAGGAAAACCTGCAAAATCGGCAGTGTATCAAATACTTGTTCTCCCCACTGTATGTGTGTGTGTATATAGATATATATACATATACACACACACACACACACACACACACACAAAAAGTGAATTGCTCTGACACATTTTTTGCAGTGATACTTTAGTGACTTGTTGTAAACAGAATGCATGTTTTGGAATGTTTCTTGTGTACAGGCTTCCTTCTTTTCAGTTAGGTTAGTCTTGTAGATTAACAACAAATGTTGCTAATGGAGAACAATGAATGAATATGAATACATCTCACTAAAAGCTACACAGTTCTACTTAAACCCAAAATTGTTAAAAAATAGTAACAGTGGAAAGTTCCATCCTGAGTGGTAAAGTAGAGGCTTTGAATGACTTTAATCAGGAGGCTACACACCTCTGTCTGAGACAGCAGAACAGACATGCTTCAGTATTAGGGTGTCAGTCAACACACAGACACACATACAGTCACGACACACACCCGATCCAGTCAGAACAGTCACTCACACCAGATCCAGTCAGAACAGTCACTCACACCAGATCCAGTCAGAACAGTCACTCACACCAGATCCAGTCAGAACAGTCACTCACACCAGATCCAGTCAGAACAGTCACTCACACCAGATCCAGTCAGAACAGTCACTCACACCAGATCCAGTCAGAACAGTCACTCACACCAGATCCAGTCAGAACAGTCACTCACACCAGATCCAGTCAGTGAGACCAGTGAAACGGAGTAAAACACACACCTGTCTGATCTTCAGGAGGAAAGGGATTCCGAACGTTCCAAAAACCTCCTTGTGGAAATGTGCGACAGGAATCAACATCTCAGCGTCCTTATCCAGGTCCACCTGGTCCAGAGGAAGTTCCTAGAGAGAGAGAGAGAGAGGAATCAACATCTCAGCGTCCTTATCCAGGTCCACCTGGTCCAGAGGAAGTTCCTAGAGAGAGAGAGAGAGAGGAATCAACATCTCAGCGTCCTTATCCAGGTCCACCTGGTCCAGAGGAAGTTCCTAGAGAGAGAGAGAGAGGAATCAACATCTCAGCGTCCTTATCCAGGTCCACCTGGTCCAGAGGAAGTTCCTAGAGAGAGAGAGAGAGGAATCAACATCTCAGCGTCCTTATCCAGGTCCACCTGGTCCAGAGGAAGTTCCTAGAGAGAGAGAGAGAGGAATCAACATCTCAGCGTCCTTATCCAGGTCCACCTGGTCCAGAGGAAGTTCCTAGAGAGAGAGAGAGAGGAATCAACATCTCAGCGTCCTTATCCAGGTCCACCTGGTCCAGAGGAAGTTCCTAGAGAGAGCGAGAGGTTAGGAGGAGAGGAGGAACGTACAGTTGAAGTCTGAGGTTTACATACACTTTGGTTGAAGTCATTAAAACTCATTTTTCAACCACTCCACAGATTTCATGTTAACAAACTATAGTTTTGGCAAGTCAGTTAGGACATCTACTTTGTGCATGATTTGTGGGCAGAACTGAAAAGGTGTGTGTGAGCAAGGAGGCCTACAAACCTGACTCAGTTACACCAGTTCTGTCAGGAGGAATGGGCCAAAATTCACCCAACTTATTGTGGGAAGCTTGTGGAAGGCTACCCGAAACGTTTGATCCAAGTTAAACAATTTAAAGGCAATGCTACCAAATACTAATTGAGTGTATGTAAACTTCTGACCCACTGGGAATGTGATGAAAGAAATAAAAGCTGAAATAAATCATTCTCTCTACTGTTATTCTGACATTTCACATTCTTAAAATAAAGTGGTGATCCTAACTGACCTAAAACAGGGAATTTTTACTAGGATTAAATGTCAGGAATTGTGAAAAACTAAGTTTAAATGTATTTGGTTAAGGTGTATGTAAACTAAGTTTAAATGTATTTGGCTGAGGTGTATGTAAACTGAGTTGACATGTATTTGGTTAAGGTGTATGTAAACTGAGTTGACATGTATTTGGTTAAGGTGTATGTAAACTAAGTTTAAATGTATTTGGCTGAGGTGTATGTAAACTGAGTTTAAATGTATTTGGTTAAGGTGTATGTAAACTGAGTTTAAATGTATTTGGCTAAGGTGTATGTAAACTTCCGACTTCAAGTGTACCTCTATTCTGAAGGTGCGGAGAGAAAGGAGAAGTGGAACGTACCTCTATTCTGAAGGTGCGGCTGGCAGCGGGAGATAAACATTCTAGCAGCTCGTCCTCCTGGTGAACCCCGATGATCTTATAGCTTACTATCTCCAACAGTCTGGAGGGAGGGAGATGAAGAGAGAAGGGGGAGGGAGAGAGGTTAGAGGCAGGGTGGAGAAAAGTAGAGAACAGCAGCAGTCTTGTATAATTATAGCATTGAAAAACCACTGGGTGTAATACAGGCCTGTTGTGACACTCACTCACTCACACAGTCTCTCTGCTTACCGGAGCTTCTCTGAGCCTTTGTCGGACAGCTCCACAGCTTTTTTACATTCCTCCAGCAGGTCCCTGACACAGCCGTGTTTATCTGGGTAGAGAGTGATCTCCTGGTGGGAGAGAGGGAGAAGGGGAGAGCGAGGGAGTTAGTCATCACGGTCAAAGGTTAGAAAGCATGTGTGAGATCACATTTTTCATATGATTTAACAGTACATGTCACCTTTTATGAGGGTATTTTCATACATCTGTTTTTGAAATTAATGCACTTCATAAATCTAGTCCTCCATTTTGAAGAAGTCATAAGTATTGGGAGAAATTCATAGCACACGAAGACTACCAACTAGTTCTGGTGAAACATCAAAGACAAAAAGATCATGCCCCGCCCACCACCGCACACCATTACCAATAATAGGGGAGCATTTTGTGGGGTATGATCTTTATTTCATGATGTTGGGGGGTATGATCTTTATTTCATGATGTTGGGGGGTATGATCTTTATTTCATGATGTTGGGGGGTATGATCTTTATTTCATGATGTTGGGGGGTATGATCTTTATTTCATGATGTTGGGGGTATGATCTTTATTTCATGATGTTGGGGGGTATGATCTTTATTTCATGATGTTGGGGGGGATGATCTTAATTTCATGATGTTGGGGGGATGATCTTAATTTCATGATGTTGGGGGGTATGATCTTAATTTCATGATGTTGGGGGGTATGATCTTAATTTCATGATGTTGGGGGTATGATCTTTATTTCATGATGTTGGGGGGTATGATCTTTATTTCATGATGTTGGGGGGTATGATCTTTATTTCATGATGTTGGGGGGTATGATCTTTATTTCATGATGTTGGGGGGTATGATCTTTATTTCATGATGTTGGGGGGTATGATCTTTATTTCATGATGTTGGGGGGTATGATCTTTATTTCATGATGTTGGGGGGTATGATCTTTATTTCATGATGTTGGGGGGTATGATCTTTATTTCATGATGTTGGGGGGTATGATCTTTATTTCATGATGTTGGGGGGTATGATCTTTATTTCATGATGTTGGGGGGTATGATCTTTATTTCATGATGTTGGGGGGTATGATCTTTATTTCATGATGTTGGGGGGTATGATCTTTATTTCATGATGTTGGGGGGTATGATCTTTATTTCATGATGTTGGGGGGTATGATCTTTATTTCATGATGTTGGGGGGTATGATCTTTATTTCATGATGTTGGGGGGTATGATCTTTATTTCATGATGTTGGGGGGTATGATCTTTATTTCATGATGTTGGGGGGTATGATCTTTATTTCATGATGTTGGGGGGATGATCTTTATTTCATGATGTTGGGGGGTATGATCTTTATTTCATGATGTTGGGGGGTATGATCTTTATTTATAATGATAATATATTATAATGAGTGATTATTATGGTTTATGATTATCCTTCATCAAGGTAGCATTGAAGTGTTTAGAAACATATTATATTCTTATTTACAATAAAACAGACTCCAAAATGACAATACATTATTTACTATTCAGTTGCTACGGGGGAAACATACCTCAAATGTATCCAACAAGTTGGTAGTCAAGCTTGATGTAGTCATCGCATGCTAGAAACCAAATACTACACTTTGGACTACTTTAATATACTTGATACCTTCAAATGGGGGACTAGATACATAAAGTGATTTCATTTCTAAACGGTGAAACAGATATGTATGAAAATACCCTCAAATAAAAGGTGACATTATATGCTGTCACCTCAGAAAACATTTGATCTCAAATCCACAATGCTGAAGTATAAAGTCAAATGAAAAGTGTTGGCTTCACTGTCTGTATAAATAGGGAGGGAGTGGTTATGTAGTAATATTACCTCCTCTCTGTATAAATAGGGAGGGAGTGGTTATGTAGTAATATTACCTCCTCTCTGTATAAATAGGGAGGGAGTGGTTATGTAGTAATGTTACCTCCTCTCTGTATAAATAGGGAGGGAGTGGTTATGTAGTAATGTTACCTCCTCTCTGTATAAATAGGGAGGGAGTGGTTATGTAGTAATGTTACCTCCTCTCTGTATAAATAGGGAGGGAGTGGTTATGTAGTAATGTTACCTCCTCTCTGTATAAATAGGGAGGGAGTGGTTATGTAGTAATGTTACCTCCTCTCTGTATAAATAGGGAGGGAGTGGTTATGTAGTAATGTTACCTCCTCTCTGTATAAATAGGGAGGGAGTGGTTATGTAGTAATGTTACCTCCTCTCTGTATAAATAGGGAGGGAGTGGTTATGTAGTAATGTTACCTCCTCTCTGTATAAATAGGGAGGGAGTGGTTATGTAGTAATGTTACCTCCTCTCTGTATAAATAGGGAGGGAGTGGTTATGTAGTAATGTTACCTCCTCTCTGTATAAATAGGGAGGGAGTGGTTATGTAGTAATGTTACCTCCTCTCTGTATAAATAGGGAGGGAGTGGTTATGTAGTAATGTTACCTCCTCTCTGTATAAATAGGGAGGGAGTGGTTATGTAGTAATGTTACCTCCTCTCTGTATAAATAGGGAGGGAGTGGTTATGTAGTAATGTTACCTCCTCTCTGTATAAATAGGGAGGGAGTGGTTATGTAGTAATGTTACCTCCTCTCTGTATAAATAGGGAGGGAGTGGTTATGTAGTAATGTTACCTCCTCTCTGTATAAATAGGGAGGGAGTGGTTATGTAGTAATGTTACCTCCTCTCTGTATAAATAGGGAGGGAGTGGTTATGTAGTAATGTTACCTCCTCTCTGTATAAATAGGGAGGGAGTGGTTATGTAGTAATGTTACCTCCTCTCTGTATAAATAGGGAGGGAGTGGTTATGTAGTAATGTTACCTCCTCTCTGTATAAATAGGGAGGGAGTGGTTATGTAGTAATGTTACCTCCTCTCTGTAGAAATAGGGAGGGAGTGGTTATGTAGTAATGTTACCTCCTCTCTGTATGGACTGTTGAGCCATATGGACTTGAAGCTCCTCCTGTTCTCAAAGTCTGTGATCTTCATCTTCAACTGAGAGGAGAGACAACATTAACAGTCAATACACACAAGGATGCTAACCTTTGTCCTATGGTGATTATGTCCTTGACGTAGGGGAGACTAGACATCTAACACCCCACTATCAGATTAGAGGGGGGGATAATGTAGCCTATATTTTTGGTCTCCCCCACTTTGGTTCTGAATCATCACCCACTAATTAGATTGTTGATTTTTCAGATTATGTTTTTGAGCTAGTAATGTATCAATATTTATCATTTATAGATTATCCATGACATTTATCATTTATAGATTAGCCATGACATAGCCAATTAATAAATGGCACTACTTTGGATTTCACCCCAATGGTTTAGACCGTTTGGAAGTGTCTTCTCTCGCTTTGGCCATGCATCTGAAATAATCTACTTTACCCTGTATATCATATACACTGTGTAGAACAACAACCAGCAATAGTTCTGCTAGCTCTGCTAATGGTGAACCATAACAACCTAAATCACATCTATTTTGCGCCCTGTTCAGCAGGTATATCCAGATGAGGGATGTGTATCTGGTAGTTTACACCATGTTCAGCAGGTATATCCAGATGAGGGATGTGTATCTGGTAGTTTACACCATGTTCAGCAGGTATATCCAGATGAGGGATGTGTATCTGGTAGTTTACACCATGTTCAGCAGGTATATCCAGATGAGGGATGTGTATCTGGTAGTTTACACCATGTTCAGCAGGTATATCCAGATGAGGGATGTGTATCTGGTAGTTTACACCATGTTCAGCAGGTATATCCAGATGAGGGATGTGTATCTGGTAGTTTACACCATGTTCAGCAGGTATATCCAGATGAGGGATGTGTATCTGGTAGTTTACACCATGTTCAGCAGGTATATCCAGATGAGGGATGTGTATCTGGTAGTTTACAACATGTTCAGCAGGTATATCCAGATGAGGGATGTGTATCTGGTAGTTTACAACATGTTCAGCAGGTATATCCAGATGAGGGATGTGTATCTGGTAGTTTACACCATGTATATCCAGATGAGGGATGTGTATCTGGTAGTTTACACCATGTTCAGCAGGTATATCCAGATGAGGGATGTGTATCTGGTAGTTTACACCATGTTCAGCAGGTATATCCAGATGAGGGATGTGTATCTGGTAGTTTACAACATGTTCAGCAGGTATATCCAGATGAGGGATGTGTATCTGGTAGTTTACAACATGTTCAGCAGGTATATCCAGATGAGGGATGTGTATCTGGTAGTTTACACCATGTTCAGCAGGTATATCCAGATGAGGGATGTGTATCTGGTAGTTTACAACATGTTCAGCAGGTATATCCAGATGAGGGATGTGTATCTGGTAGTTTACAACATGTTCAGCAGGTATATCCAGATGAGGGATGTGTATCTGGTAGTTTACACCATGTTCAGCAGGTATATCCAGATGAGGGATGTGTATCTGGTAGTTTACACCATGTATATCCAGATGAGGGATGTGTATCTGGTAGTTTACACCATGTATATCCAGATGAGGGATGTGTATCTGGTAGTTTACACCATGTATATCCAGATGAGGGATGTGTATCTGGTAGTTTACACCATGTATATCCAGATGAGGGATGTGTATCTGGTAGTTTACACCATGTATATCCAGATGAGGGATGTGTATCTGGTAGTTTACAACATGTCCAGCAGCACACAGAGGCAGTAAGATCTCGAACCGACCACCACAGTAAACACAGTGACATGCCCAGTTCAACACTGAAGGAGAGGACGCATCAGTTGTCACAAAAGATGAGGTATAGAATGTAATATGAGCAAAATATTATACATATACCGGTGATTCGGAACGTTTGAATGGATTTTCGGACCAATGCATGCTACATTTGGATGGGTTTGGGTTCTGCAGACCTATTAACATTTGAATGGGGAACAAAAGGGAATGTGACTTGGGTTCTGTGTACTGAGACGCCGTTCTTTACCGCCACGCGCCAGTCAAGTTCAAATAGGCTCAACCATCCGCTGTCACATCACTATGTCATCACCATGGATGATGACTGTCAATCATCCCAACACTACAGGTACACACACGCACCTGTTGGTAGTAGAGTTTCTTGGGCTGACGTGGTTTGAAGAACTGCAGCAGATCTCGGAGAGTTCCTTCATAGTTGTGTCTGAGAGGATTCCCAGGTCCGTCTCTGTACCTGCCCAGAGAGGACAGGAGAGGGGGAGGAGAGAGGAGTGGGGAAGGAGAGGACAGGGGGAGGAGAGAGGAGGAGAAGAGAGGAGGAGAGACAGAGAGGGACAGGTTACTCAACAAGTCAACTTGGTGCTTCAAACCTTTATACTTGTACTGACTCAGCCTGGCACGTATGAAACAGGAGTGTGTGTCTGTGTCCGTGTGTGTGTGTGTGTGTGTAACGGCAGTCCTACCCCTGGGATTTGAAGAACTGAAGGAGCATGGGATCGGTGTTCAACCTCTGAGCCACTGTTTTCGCCACCTGACAGAAACATTAAAGAGATTCTCCAGTACTTTTGTAGAGACCGGCACAGCTTCAAGAAAACAGTCACTGTCAAACTAGTGATATCATGGCTAATTGAGGTAAGACAGTAATTCTGCTGATAGATTACGCATATATGAACTACACATTGACACATCCAGCCCCAAAAATACTTTCTTAGTCGCCAAAGTACCAGAGTATGTCTTTAACACACACTAGCTTTGTTGAACAATACCCAAATGTTCAAGGAACAGTCGCAGGTAAACTAATGCAAATGCAAGATAATGTGACCTCTTGCTGACCTGGAAGTAGTTCATTCTGTTGGAGAGCGTGACAACGAAGCCGGGGTCATTGTGGATGGTCTTGTCACAGAAGATGACGTCCACTCTGTGGTAGAGGTCTCGGAAGTAGTCCTTGGCTGTGGGCAGCTCACTGCTGTCGTTCTCTGGGTCGTCTCTGTAGGGAGGGAGGAGAGAGAGAAAGACAGACATTAGCTTGGAGAAACTAGTCAATATTGTACTGAATTCTCCAAACACAATTGATTGGTGGGACGAGCATTACATTCACTACAACAGAGCTCTCCAACCCTGTTCCTGGAGACGTACCCTCCTGTAGTCATTTTTTTTTTTTTTTGTATATCGAATGTGCAATACATGCAGTTATCTGTAATTAAACCCTGCGCACTAAGGACTGTATTTTAAGGGAATTACTATTATTACCCCAAATTATATCATACACACATTTAGCTATTTAAGTATCTCTTCCTGTCATTTACCTGTACAGCTAATTTAACCATGCAAAATATTCACTTACCTGTTCATTTAACCAGTCTGTAAATTAAGTAAACTATTATTACCCTCGCTCATATCATACGCATTTTTAGCTACTGAAGTATTTCTCTGCCATCGACCTGTATAGTATAGTTAACCATCCAACATCCACCAATGTATAGTGTACATATTCAGCCAACCACTCATACTATGCAATGTCTTTTGATAGCTTTTTTTTGCACTCCAGATATCTTGTATTTCTATACTTTTTCATACTGCCGCTCTATGTATCATGTATCTGTCTTTTGTGTACTTTCGTTGTGGCATTTTGCACCTGCCCTGTGTTTTGTTGTAGCTGCTTGACAAAGAAATTTCCCCCTCGGGGATCAATAAAGTTCCCATCCATCCATCCATCCATCCATCCATCCATCCATCCATCCATCCATCCATCCATCCATCCATCCATCCATCCATCCATATTAACTCCAACCCTGTTCCTGGAGAGAAACCCTCCTGGTGTAAACTACCAGATACACATCCCTCATCTGGATATACAGTGGGGAGAACAAGTATTTGATACACTGCCGATTTTGCAGGTTTTCCCACTTACAAAGCATGTAGAAGTCTGTAATTTTTATCATAGGTACTCTTCAACTGTGAGTGACGGAATCTAAAACAAAAATCCAGAAAATCACATTGTATGATTTTTAAGTAATTAATTTGCATTTTATTGCATGACATAAGTATTTGATACATCAGAAAAGCAGAACTTAATATTTGGTACAGAAACCTTTGTTTGCAATTACAGAGATCATACGTTTCCTTAGTTCTTGACCAGGTTTGCACACACTGCAGCAGGGATTTTGGCCCACTCCTCCATACAGACCTTCTCCAGATCCTTCAGGTTTCGGGGCTGTCGCTGGGCAATACAGACTTTCAGCTCCCTCCAAAGATTTTCTATTGGGTTCAGGTCTGGAGACTGGCTAGGCCACTCCAGGACCTTAAGATGCTTCTTACGGAGCCACTCCTTAGTTGCCCTGGCTGTGTGTTTCGGGTCATTGTCATGCTGGAAGACCCAGCCACGACCAATCTTCAATGCTCTTACTGAGGGAAGGAGGTTGTTGGCCAAGATCTCGCGATACATGGCCCCATCCATCCTCCCCTCAATACGGTGCAGTCGTCCTGTCCCCTTTGCAGAAAAGCATCCCCAAAGAATGAGGTTTCCACCTCCATGCTTCACGGTTGGGATGGTGTTCTTGGGGTTGTACTCATCCTTCTTCTTCCTCCAAACACAGCGAGTGGAGTTTAGACCAAAAAGCTCTATTTTTGTCTCATCAGACCACATGACCTTCTCCCATTCCTCCTCTGGATCATCCAGATGGTCATTGGAAAACTTCAGACGGGCCTGGACATGCGCTGTCTTGAGCAGGGGGACCTTGTGTGCGCTGCAGGATTTTAATCAATGACGGCGTAGTGTGTTACTAATGGTTTTCTTTGAGACTGTGGTCCCAGCTCTCTTCAGGTCATTGACCAGGTCCTGCCGTGTAGTTCTGGGCTGATCCCTCACCTTCCTCATGATCAGTGATGCCCCACGAGGTGAGGTCTTGCATGGTGCCCCAGACCGAGAGAGATTGACCGTCATCTTTAACTTCTTCCATTTTCTAATAATTGCGCCAACAGTTGTTGCCTTCTCACCAAGCTGCTTGCCTATTGTCCTATAGCCCATCCCAGCCTTGTGCAGGTCTACAATTTTATCCCTGATGTCCTTACACAGCTCTCTGGTCTTGGCCATTGTGGAGAGGTTGGACTCTGTTTGATTGAGTGTATGGACAGGTGTCTTTTATACAGGTAACGAGTTCAAATAGGTGCAGTTAATACAGGTAATGAGTGGAGAACAGGAGGGCTTCTTAAAGAAAAACTAACAGGTCTGTGAGAGCCGGAATTCTTACTGGTTGGTAGGTGATCAAATACTTATGTCATGCAATAAAATGCTAATTAATTATTTAAAAATCATACAATGTGATTTTCTGGATTTTTGTTTTAGATTCTGTCTCTCACAGTTGAAGAGTACCTATGATAAAAATTACAGACCTCTACATGCTTTGTAAGTAGGAAAACCTGCAAAATCGGCAGTGTATCAAATACCTGTTCTCCCCACTGTACATGGTGTAAACTACCAGATACACATCCCTCATCTGGATATACATGGTGTAAACTACCAGATACACATCTCTCATCTGGATATACATGGTGTAAACTACCAGATACACATCCCTCATCTGGATATACATGGTGTAAACTACCAGATACACATCCCTCATCTGGATATACCTGCTGAACATGGTGTAACTAGTCTAAGGGGTTAGTGGTCTAAGGGGTTAGTGGTCTAAGGGGTTAGTGGTCTAAGGGGTTAGTGGTCTAAGGGGTTAGTGGTCTAAGGGGTTAGCATGTTGGAATGACTTACTTCTGGAAGACTATGATGTCTCCGTCCATGAGTTCATCCAGGGCCTTGTCCAGTGACACGTCGTAGTCCTGTATCCGCTCCGTTAAATTAGGCTTCACTTCCTGGAACACAGACACATGGGAGATAGGGCTGGGCGATATGATGATATACAGTTGAAGTCAGAAGTTTACATACACTTCAGTTGAAGTCATTAAAACTCATTTTTCAACCACTAGACAGATTTCATGTTAACAAACAATAGTTTTGGCAAGTCTGTTAGGACATCTACTTTGTGCATGACAAGTAATTCTTCCAACAATTGATTACAGACAGATTATTTAACTTATAATTCACAATTCCAGAGGGTCAGAAGTTTACATACACTAAAATGATTTAGAAACTTCTGTTAGGCTAATTGACATAATTTGAGTCCATTGGAGGTGTACCTGTGGATGTATTTCAAGGCCTACCTTCAAACTCAATGCCTATCTGCTCGACATTATGGGAAATTCCAAAGAAATCAGCCAAGACCTCAGAAAAATAATTGTAGACCTCCACAAGTCTGGTTCATTCTTGGGAGCAATTTCCAAAAGCCTGAAGGTACCACGTTCATCTGTACAAACAATAGTACGCAAGTATGAACACCATGGAACTACGCAGCCGTCATACCACTCAGGAAGGAGACGCGTTCTGTCTCCTAGAGATTAACGTACTTTGGTGCGAAAAGTGCAAATCAATCCCAGAACAACAGCAAAGGACCTTGTGAAGATGCAGGAGGAAACAGGTAAAAAAAGTATCTATATCCACAGTAGAATATGAGTCCTATAGACAAAACCTGAAAGGCCGCTCAGCAAGGAAGAAGCCACTGCTCCAAAACAGCCATAAAAAAGCCATACTATGGTTTGCAACTGCACATGGGGACAAAGATCGTAGTTTTTGGAGAAACGTCCTCTGGTCTGACGAAACAAAAATATAACTTTTTGGCCATAATGACCATCGTTATGTTTGGAGGAAAAAGGTGGAGGCTTGCAAGCCGAAGAACACCATGCCAACCGTGAAGCACGGGGGTGGCAGCATCATGTTGTGGGGTTGCTTTGCTGCAGAAGGGACTGGTGCACTTCACAAAATAGATGGCATCACGAGGATGGAAAATTATGTGGATATATTGAAGCAACATCTCAAGACATCAGTCAGGAAGTTAAAGCTTGGTCGCAAATGGGTCTTCCAAATGGACAATGACCCCAAGCATACTTCCAAAGTCATGGAAAAATGGCTTAAGGACAACAAAGTCAAGGTATTGGAGTGGCCATCACAAAGCCCTGACCTCAATCCTATAGAGGATTTGTGGGCAGAACTGAAAAAGCGTGTGCGAGCAAGGAGGCCTACAAACCTGACTCAGTTACACCAGTTCTGTAAGGAGGAATGGGCCAAAATTCATCCAACTTATTGTGGGATGCTTGTGGAAGGCTACCTGAAACGTTTGACCCAAGTTAAACAATTTAAAGGCAATGCTACCAAATACTATTTGAGTGTATGGAAACTTCTGACTCACTGGGAATGTGATGAAAGAAATAAAAGCTGAAATAAATAATTCTCTACAATTATTCTGACATTTCACATTCTTAAAATAAAGTGGTGATCCTAACTGACCTAAGACAGGTAATTTTTACTAGGATTAAATGTCAGGAATTGTGTGTGTGTGTGTACGTGTGTGTGTGTGTATATATAAGCCTTAGACCTGTGTGTGTGTGTGTATATATATTTTTTGTTTTGGTTTCTTTGTATGTATGGATTACTTGGGTTGTTACCAACATCTGGTGAAAATGTCATGTCAATAGCACCTTTGGAAATATATTTACTGAGAAAAATGGTGACGTGTTCAATACTTATTTCACCCGCTGTATAAGCGTTAGACCTGTGTGTGTGTGTAAGCGTTAGACCTGTGTGTGTGTGTGTGTGTGTGTGTGTGTGTGTGTGTGTGTGTGTGTGTGTGTGTGTGTGTGTGTGTGTGTGTATAAGCATTAGACCTTTGTGTGTGTGTGGATAAGCGTTTGACCTGTGTGTGTGTGTGTGTGTGGATAAGCGTTAGACCTGTGTGTGTGTTCTCACCTCATAGAGGATAAGGCTGGTCTCCTGTTGAAACCCTGCTCTCTCACACATGACGGGCAAGAGGTCTCCTGGTGGAGAAAACAGCACAACATAACATATCTTTACACACACTTTCAATACACACACACCACTTTGTAACACACACACACACCACTTTTCAACACTGATGCTATTCCACATGCACCACAGGGTTCTGCCCAGGATTTTTTAACAAGGTGATGTTGCTATGGAGGGGAGGTCTGGAGGGTATTGGGAGGCCTGGAGGGTATTGGGAGGCCTGGAGGGTATTGGGAGGCCTGGAGGGTCCCCCTTAGGACTCACATTTTAACCCCTCTAACTAAACCCCTCTAACTGCCATTTCCTTCAATCCAGAGCCTAAAATAATACATTATATTCAAAAACACACACACACACACACACTGAGGGCCAAAAGTTTGGAATATTACTAATTCAAGGGTTTTTCTTTATTTGCACAATTTTTCACATTGTAGAATAAAAGGGAGACATTAAAACTATGACATAACACATATGGAATCATGTAGTAACCAACAAATGTTAAACAAATCAAAATAGCCAACCTTTACCAACCTTCAACCAGCTTCACCTGGAATGCTTTTCCATCAGTCTTGAAGGAGTTCCCACATATGCTGAGCACTTGTTGGCTGCTTTTCCTTCACTTCGGTCCGACTCATCCCAAACCATCTAAATTTGGTTGAGGTTGGAACCAAAAATCTCAAATTTGGACTCCAGACCAAAGGACAAATTTCCACCGGTCTTAGCCCAAGCAAGTCTCTTCTTCTAATTGGTGTCCTTTAGTAGTGGTTTCTTTGCAGCAATTCAACCATTAAGACCTGATTCACACAGTCTCCTCTGAACAGTTGATGTTGAGATGTGTCTGTTACTTGAACTCTGTGAAGCATTTATTTGGGCTGGTAACTCTAATGAACTTATCGTCTGCAGCAGAGGTATTTCTGGGTCATCCATTCCTGTGGCGGTCCTCATGAAGCTGGTTGAGAGAATGCCACGAGTGTGCAAAGCTGTCATCAAGACAAAGGGTGGCTACTTTGAAGAATCTCAAATATAAAATATATTTTGATTTGTTTAACATTTTTTGGTTACTACATGATTCCATATGTGTTATGTCATAGTTTTGATGTCTTCACTTTTATTCTACAATGTTAAAAAATAGTGCAAATAAAGAAAAACCCTTGAATGAGTAATATTCCAAACTTTTGAACGGTAGTGTATATACGTATATGTACAGTTGAAGTCGGAAGTTTACATACACTTAGGTTGAAGTCATTAAAATTAATTCAACCACTCCGTAGATTTCATGTTAACAAACTACTGTTCTGGCAAGTCGGTTAGGACATCTACTTTGTGCATGACAAGTCATTCTCCCAACAATTGTTTACAAACAGATTATTTCACTTATAATTCACTATATTTCACAATTCCAGTGGGTCAGAAGTTTACATACACTAAGTTGACTGTGCATTTAAACATCTTGGAAGATTCCAGAAAATGTCATGGCTTTTGAAGCTTCTGATTGACATAATTTGAGTCAATTGGAGGTGTACCTGTGGATGTATTTCAAGGCCTACCTTCAAACTCAGTGCCTCTCTGCTTGACATCATGGGAAAATCTAAAGAAATCAGCCAAGACCTCAGAAAAGAAATTGTAGACCTCCACAAGTCTGGTTCATCCTTGGGAGCAATTTCCAAATGCCTGAAGGTACCACGTTCATCTGTACAAACAATAGTGCGCAAGTATAAACACCATGGGACCACACAGCCGTCATACCGCTCAGGAAGGAGACACATTCTGTCTCCTAGAGATGAATGGTGCGAAAAGTAAAAATCAATCCCAGAACAACAGCAAAGGACCTTGTGAAGATGCTGGAGGAAACAGGTACAAAAGTATCTATATCCACAGTAAAACGAGTCCTATATCGACATAACCTGAAAGGCCGCTCCACAAGAAAGAAGCCACTGCTCCAAAATCGCCATAAAAAAGCCAGACTACGGTTTGCAACTGCACATGGGGACAAAGATCGTACTTTTTGGAGAAATGTCCTCTGGTCTAATGAAACAAAAACAGAACTGTTTGGCCATAATGACCATCGTTATGTTTGGAGGAAAAAGGTGGAGGCTTGCAAGCCGAAGAACACCATCCCAACCGTGAAGCACGGGGGTGGCAGCATCATGTTGTGGGGGTGCTTTGCTGCAGGAGGGACTGGTGCACTTCACAAAATAGATGGCATCGTGAGGAAGGAAAATTATGTGGATATATTGACGCAACATCAAGACATCAATCAGGACGTTAAAGCTTGGTCACAAATGGGTCTTCCAAATGGACAATGACCCCAAGCATACTTCCAAAGTTGTGGCAAAATGGCTTAAGGACAACAAAGTCAAGGTATTGGAGTGGCCATCACAAAGCCCTGACCTCAATCCTATAGTAAATGTGTGGGCAGAACTGAAAGAGTGTGTATGAGCAAGGAGGCCTACAAACCTGACTCAGTTACACCAGTTCTGTCAGGAGGAATGGGCCAAAATTCACCCAACTTATTGTGGGAAGCTTGTGGAAGGCTACCTGAAACGTTTGACCCAAGTTAAACAATTTAAAGGCAATGCTACCAAATAATAATTGAGTGTATGTAAACTTCTGACCCACTGGGAATGTGATGAAAGAAATAAAAGCTGAAATAAATCATTCTCTCTACTATTATTCTGACATTTCACATTCTTAAA
Organism: Thymallus thymallus; assembly: GCA_023634145.1. Taxonomy (NCBI): domain Eukaryota; kingdom Metazoa; phylum Chordata; class Actinopteri; order Salmoniformes; family Salmonidae; genus Thymallus; species Thymallus thymallus. The sequence continues at coordinate 41,375,540 of CM042397.1, read as the reverse complement.
ATAAAGTGGTGATCCTAACTGACCTAAGACAGGGAATTTTTACTAGGATTAAACGTCAGGAATTGTGAAAAGTTGAATTTAAATGTATTTGGCTAAGGTGTATTTAAACTTCAGACTGTAAGGGGAGGACCCTGTACCATACAGCCATACAGGATGGTCCTTATGTATTGTTAGGGGAGGAGCCTATACCATACAGCCATACAGGAGGGTCCTTACATATTGTTAGGGGAGGACCCTGTACCATAAAGCCATACAGGAGGGTCCTTATGTATTGTTGGGGGAGGAGCCTGTACCATACAGGAGGGTCCTTACATATGGTAAGGGGAGGAGCCTGTACCATACAGCCATACACGAGGGTCCTTATATATTGTTAGGGGAGGAGCCTGTACCATACAGGAATGTCCTTACATATTGTAAGGGGAGGAGCCTGTACCATACAGGAAGGTCCTTACATATTGTAAGGGGAGGAGCCAGTACCATACAGGAAGGTCCTTACATATTGTAAGGGGAGGAGCCGGTACCATACAGCCATACAGGAGGGTCCTTATGTATAGTTAGGGGAGGAGCCTGTTACATACAGCCCTGACACAGGAGGGTACTTACGTATTTTACAGGATATAGCTGTGTAGATATGTCCACAATAATTTAAGCTTCTGCTTTTTGGATCATACATCTTCAAGAACAACATGACGTCGTCTGAAAGAGAAGAGAGATTGTGGATGATTCTTAAAAAGGACAATCCATTTTTACTTGACCATAGGTATTTTATTTAACTAGGCAAGTACGTGAGAACACATTTCCATTTCTTTCACACAACTTGTGATCTCATCTACAAAAGCAGAATGGCTTTAACTGGCTGTTTATACTTAGTGGTCATTAGCCAGAGGGAGTTAACCCCCAGCCAGAGGGAGTTAACCCCCAGCCAGAGGGAGTTAACCTCCAGCCAGAGGGAGTTAACCTCCAGCCAGAGGGAGTTAACCTCCAGCCAGAGGGAGTTAACCTCCAGCCAGAGGGAGTTAAGACCCAGCCAGAGGGAGTTAACCTCCAGCCAGAGGGAGTTAACCCCCAGCCAGAGGGAGTTAACCCCCAGCCAGAGGGAGTTAACCCCCAGCCAGAGGGAGTTAACCCCCAGCCAGAGGGAGTTAACCCCCAGCCAGAGGGAGTTAACCTCCAGCCAGAGGGAGTTAACCTCCAGCCAGAGGGAGTTAACCCCCAGCCAGAGGGAGTTAAGCCCCAACCAGAGGGAGTTAAGCCCCAGCCAGAGGGAGTTAACCTCCAGCGTCCTAAACAACCTGGGAATAAAGGAACAACAGTCTTTGATATCAGTAATAATGTGTAAAATAATGTCTAAACTCACGGTCTTTGTCGAACTTGGGTAACGTTGCTCCACTGGCAGCCATCTCAGGATCCACTGTCTCCAGAAATATAGTCCAGGGGTTCTCATTGTCACTCAAGTCTATCATCTGGGGAGCACACAGACACAGCCAGGGTTACAACCCACATCTACACAGACACAGCCAGGGTTACAACCACACATCTACACAGACACAGCCAGGGTTACAACCCACATCTACACAGACACAGCCAGGGTTACAACCACACATCTACACAGACACAGCCAGGGTTACAACCACACATCTACACAGACACAGCCAGGGTTACAACCCACATCTACACAGACACAGCCAGGGTTACAACCCACATCTACACAGACAGGGTTACAACCCACATCTACACAGACACAGCCAGGGTTACAACCACACATCTACACAGACACAGCCAGGGTTACAACCCACATCTACACAGACACAGCCAGGGTTACAACCACACATCTACACAGACACAGCCAGGGTTACAACCCACATCTACACAGACACAGCCAGGGTTACAACCCACATCTACACAGACACAGCCAGGGTTACAACCACACATCTACAGCCAGGGTTACAACCCACATCTACACAGACACAGCCAGGGTTACAACCCACATCTACACAGACACAGCCAGGGTTACAACCACACATCTACACAGACACCGCCAGGTTTACAACCCACATCTACACAGACACAGCCAGGGTTACAACCCACATCTACACAGACACAGCCAGGGTTACAACCACACATCTACACAGACACAGCCAGGGTTACAACCACACATCTACACAGACACAGCCAGGGTTACAACCACACATCTACACAGACACAGCCAGGGTTACAACCCACATCTACACAGACACAGCCAGGGTTACAACCACACAGACACAGCCAGGGTTACAACCCACATCTACACAGACACAGCCAGGGTTACAACCACACATCTACACAGACACAGCCAGGGTTACAACCACACATCTACACAGACACAGCCAGGGTTACAACCCACATCTACACAGACACAGCCAGGGTTACAACCACACAGACACAGCCAGGGTTACAACCCACATCTACACAGACACAGCCAGGGTTACAACCACACATCTACACAGACACAGCCAGGGTTACAACCACACATCTACACAGACACAGCCAGGGTTACAACCCACATCTACACAGACACAGCCAGGGTTACAACCCACATCTACACAGACACACAGACACACACAGGTACCTCTACTGACCACCAAGTGGAGACTATGGTTGTGTTACTCACAGACTTGTTGCAGTCTGCCTCATAGTCCAGCATGGCGGGTCTCTTGGTGCCGTTGCTTCGGGCCTGCATGGGCCACAGCCTCATCTGGTCCTGGGGGAAACCCTGCAGCACATCAATACACACTATTAAGACTTGGGCGACACACAAGCATGGTTCCTCTCTTTGGCGTTCTATGGGAGAAGTAGAACAGTGGTCAAATACAGTCAAACGCCAGGTTAAGGGTTAATGGAACAGAAATGAGGAGAGGACAGCGACAAAGAGAGCGAGAGAGAGACTCACCATGGTCTGGGAGAGATTCTGGACAAACTCCTGCAGCGTGGAGCTCTTCAGAACCTTGAACACAGTGTACTTCACCTTCTCCTCGTCAAACATGTCATTACCCTGGTGACCACAGAACTGGTCCTCTGTCACAATCTGGGAGGAGAAAGAGAGCGAGAGATTGAGATTCATAACACAACATTCTACAAAAGATGTTCTGTTATTAGCTGGGCTGGACCTGTGACTGGGGAGGAGGGAGCTCCAAGCCTTACCTGGACCTGCATGTAGAGATGGACCTGTGACTGGGGAGGTGGGAGCTCCAAGCCTTACCTGGACCTGCATGTAGAGATGGACCTGTGACTGGGGAGGAGGGAGCTCCAAGCCTTACCTGGACCTGCATGTAGAGATGGGCCTCCTGGCGCTCCTTCCTCTTCTGCGCCTCCACCCTCTTCTCCTCCTGAAGCCTCTCCACCAGCTGCTGGGGGATGTCCACGTCGTTCACAGCCAGCAGCACCTCACCTGGGGAGAGACAGGTGAATACCGGCCTTAAGTAGACAAAGTGTTAACTACCATGTGTTAAGGTAATATAAGGCTTCATAGCACTGACCTATTAAGTTAGTTTTAAGGCTTCATAGAGTTCTAAGGCATCATATCCTGACTTAAGCTACTGAGTTATGACTTACTGAGTTTGGACTCTCGGATGTACACCAGCATGTAAGCGTTGGTACAGTGACGTACTGATAGGTCATCGTCATGGCCACCGTAGTTGTGTTCAATGGCCTCCTCCTTGGTGCACCGTGACACCACGTCATCATCAAACTTACACCACTGGGGAAGGGGAGAAGACAAAGAGAGAGCGAGATATATACAGTTTAAGTCGGAAGTTTACATACACCTCAGCCAAATACATTTAAACTACATTTTTCACAATTCCTGACATTTAACCCTAGTAAAAATTCCCTGTCTTAGGTCAGTTAGGATCAACACTTTATTTTAAGAATGTGAAATGTCAGAATAATAGTAGAGAGAATGATTTATTTCAGCTTTTATTTCTTTCATCACATTCCCAGTGGGTCAGAAGTTTACATACACTCAATTAGTATTTGGTAGCATTGCCTTTAAATTGTTTATCTTGGGTCAAACGTTTCGGGTAGCCTTCCAGAAGCTTCCCACAATAAGTTGGGTGAATTTTGGCCCATTCATCCTGGCAGAACTGGTGTAACTGAGTCAGGTTTGTAGGCCTCCTTGCTCACACACACTTTTCAGTTCTGCCCACAAATGTTCTATAGGATTGAGGTCAGGGCTTTGTGATGGCCACTCCAATACCTTGACTTTGTTGTCCTTAAGCCATTTTGCCACAACTTTGGAAGTATGCTTGGGGTCATTGTCCATTTGGAAGACCCATTTGTGACCAAGCTTTAACTTCCTGACTGATGTCTTGAGATGTTGCTTCAATATATCCACATAATTTTCCTTCCTCGTGATGCCATCTATTTTGTGAAGTGCACCAGTCCCTCCTGCAGCAAAGCACCCCCACAACATGATGCTGCCACCCCCGTGCTTCACGGTTGGGATGGTGTTCTTCGGCTTGCAATCCTCCCCCTTTTTCCTCCAAACATAACAATGGTCATTATGGCCAAACAGATTTATTTATTTTTTCATCAGACCAGAGGACATTTCTCTAAAAAGTACGATATTTGTCCCCATGTGCAGTTGCAAACCGTAGTCTGGGACTTATGGTGGTTTTGGAGCAGTGGCTTCTTCCTTGCTGAGCAGCCTTTCAGGTTATGTCGATATAGGACTCGTTTTACTGTGGAATCGTGGATATAGATACTTTTGTACCGAGCAAAGAGTTATGTCAATTAGAAGCTTGTAAAGCCATGACATCATTTTCTGGAATTTTCCAAGCTGTTTAAAGGCACAGTCAACTTAGTGTATGTAAACTTCTGACCCACTGGAGTTGTGATATAGTGAATTATAAGTGAAATAATCTGTCTGTAAACAATTGTTGGAAGAATTACTTGTGTCATGCACAAAGTAGATGTCCTAACCGACTTGCCAAAACTATAGTTTGTTAACATGAAATCTGTGGAGTGGTTGAATAATGAGTTTTAATGACTTCAACCTAAGTGTATGTAAACTTCCGACTTCAACTGTATATTTCAAATATACTCCTACCGCTGCCGCCACCACCACTACATTTAACTGATTGGTTGGGGAACTCACGATGGGTTCCTTGACGCTGGCTTTGCTGTCTCCTTTAGGGTTGAGGTAGACGACGTAGTGTCCTCCGTGGTTGTCTCCGCTGTGCACCAGCACGGCATGCAGGATGTAGTTGGCCGGGTCCTTACAGTCAGTCTTCTGGAGGAACTCATCCAGGGGAAGCTGCTCCGGAAACTCAAACCTGGGAGGGTGGATAAGAGGGGAGGGAGAAAAGAGGAGCGAGAGAGATAGCGAGAGAGGAAGGGGTGGAGAGGAAGAAAGATATGTTTGTGGTCAGTATTATTGATGCCCATGTTCTTCCTGTGTTGTAGCTCCAATGTGAGCTGCTTTCAGGACATCAGACTCCCTGGTGAAGAGGTATGTGCTGTGTTACCCCAGTAGGGCTTTCAGGACATCAGACTCCCTGGTGAAGAGGTATGTGCTGTGTTACCCCAGTAGGGCTTTCAGGACATCAGACTCCCTGGTGAAGAGGTATGTGCTGTGTTACCCCAGTAGGGCTTTCAGGACATCAGACTCCCTGGTGAAGAGGTATGTGCTGTGTTACCCCAGTAGGGCTTTCAGGACATCAGACTCCCTGGTGAAGAGGTATGTGCTGTGTTACCCCAGTAGGGCTTTCAGGACATCAGACTCCCTGGTGAAGAGGTATGTGCTGTGTTACCCCAGTAGGTATTTCAGGAAAGTTACTATGACCTACACTGAGTATACAAAGCATTAAGAACTCCATGACAGACTGACCAGGTGAAAGCTATGATCCCTTATTGAAATGCCTTTGAATGGGGTATGGTAGATGCCGGGCGTACCGGTTCGTGTGTGTCAAGAACTGCAATGCTGCTGGGGTTCACGATTAACAGTTTCCTGTGTGTATCAAGAATGGTGCACCACCCAAAGGACATCCAGCAAAATTGACAAAACTGAAAAGCATTGTGTCAACATGGAGGCCATATGGTATACTCAGTGTACCTCTGGAATCAACATGTTAAGACACGTGTGTGTGTGTTACCGGTTGTGGATCTTAATGTTTTGGTCGGTCTGAGGGCAAGGGGTATGTTAGGTGTGTGTGTGTTACCTAGGTAGCTAGGTGTGTGTGTGAGCATGTGTGTTAGCGTGTTAGCGCGTGTGTGTGTTAGCGTGTTAGCGCGTGTGTGTTAGCGTGTTAGCGCGTGTGTGTTAGCGTGTGTTAGCGCGTGTGTGTGTGTTAGCGTGTGTTAGCGCGTGTGTGTGTGTTAGCGTGTGTTAGCGCGTGTTAGCGCGTGTGTGTGTGTTAGCGCGTGTGAGCGCGTGTGAGCGCGTGTGAGCGCGTGTGAGCGCGTGTGAGCGCGTGTGAGCGCGTGTGAGCGCGTGTTAGCGCGTGTTAGCGCGTGTTAGCGCGTGTTAGCGCGTGTTAGCGTGTGTGTGTTAGCATGTGTGTGTTAGCATGTGTGTGTTAGCATGTGTGTGTTAGCATGTGTGTGTGTGTGTTAGCATGTGTGTGTGTGTGTGTTAGCATGTGTGTGTGTGTGTGTGTGTGTTAGCATGTGTGTGTGTGTGTGTGTGTGTGTTAGCATGTGTGTGTGTGTGTGTGTGTGTGTTAGCGTGTGTGTGTGTGTGTGTGTGTTAGCGTGTGTGTGTGTGTGTGTGTGTGTGTGTTAGCGTGTGTGTGTGTGTGTGTGTGTGTGTGTGTGTGTGTGTTAGCATGTGTGTGTGTGTGTGTGTGTGTGTGTGTGTTAGTGTGTTAGTGTGTGTGTTAGCATGTGTGTGTGTGTGTTAGCATGTGTGTGTGTGTTAGCGTGTGTGTGTGTGTTAGCATGTGTGTGTGTGTGTGTGTTAGCATGTGTGTGTGTGTGTGTGTGTTAGCATGTGTGTGTGTGTGTGTGTTAGCATGTGTGTGTGTGTGTTAGCATGTGTGTGTGTGTGTTAGCATGTGTGTGTGTGTGTTAGCCTGTGTGTGTGTGTGTTAGCCTGTGTGTGTGTGGGTTAGCCTGTGTGTGTGTGTGTTAGCATGGCATGTGTGTGTGTGTGTGTTAGCATGGCATGTGTGTGTGTGTGTTAGCATGGCATGTGTGTGTGTGTGTTAGCATGGCATGTGTGTGTGTGTGTGTTAGCATGTGTGTGTGTGTGTGTGTGTTAGCATGTGTGTGTGTGTGTGTGTGTTAGCATGTGTGTGTGTGTGTGTGTTAGCATGTGTGTGTGTGTGTGTTAGCATGTGTGTGTGTGTGTGTGTTAGCATGTGTGTGTGTGTGTGTGTTAGCATGTGTGTGTGTGTGTGTGTTAGCATGTGTGTGTGTGTGTGTGTTAGCATGTGTGTGTGTGTGTATGTTAGCATGTGTGTGTGTGTGTGTGTGTGTGTGTGTGTGTGTGTGTTACCTGTCGTTGATCTTGATGTTTTGGTCGGTCTGAGGGTCGTACATGAACCTCATCAGCTGCAGGTGCAGGATGGGAGGGAAAGTCAGGAACTTCACCCCCTTCTCCGCTTCCTGAAAACACACACGGTAAGTGGACTGACTCATCTATGTATCGTACCTCAAACACAGAGCTGGTAAATGGTCCCACAGCGCCACCCTGAGCACAGAGATAGAAACTACACTACTTCCAAACAGACTACTGGGTTTAGACCTGGAGGGTTTTCTAACACTAACTCTAGATTGAAAGTATGTGGAGATTATAATGGACCCAGAGATGTTCAAATAACTGCCCCATTTCTGGTCCGCAAACTGATTTTGACTAACAAATCGGTCAGAAGAATTTTGAAATCCTGATGTGGCCCTCTAGCCCAGATTGCCCACCCCTGTTCTAAAGCCTCACCTGTAGGCCGTGTTCATAAAGATTATGGCCCACCCGTTATTAACCCCATATAAGCCCTTTATAAAGGCTGAATAAGGCCTCACCTGTAGGCCGTGTTCTCCAGCGTCGTATTTGTTGTCTCCGTCAAGCTGCTCCACAGCTACATAGTCCTTAAAGGACTCAAAGACTAGAGAGAACAGAAAGACTTAGCTACACATACATACAGTGGGGAGAACAAGTATTTGATACACTGCTGATTTTGCAGGTTTTCCTACTTACAAAGCATGTAGAGGTCTGTAATTTTTATCATAGGTACACTTCAACTGTGAGAGACGGAATCTAAAACAAAAATCCAGAAAGTCACATTGTATGATTATTAAATAATTAATTAGCATTTTATTGCATGACATAAGTATTTGATCACCTACCAACCAGTAAGAATTCCGTCTCTCACAGACCTGTTAGTTTTTCTTTAAGAAGCCCTCCTGTTCTCCACTCATTACCTGTATTAACTGCACCTGTTTGAACTCGTTACCTGTATAAAAGACACCTGTCCACACACTTAATCAAACAGACTCCAACCTCTCCACAATGGCCAAGACCAGAGAGCTGTGTAAGGACATCAGGGATAAAATTGTAGACCTGCACAAGGCTGGGATGTGCTACAGGACAATAGGCAAGCAGCTTGGTGAGAAGGCAACAACTGTTGGCTCAATTATTAGAAAATGGAAGAAGTTCAAGATGACGGTCAATCTCCCTCGGTCTGGGGCACCATGCAAGATCTCACCTCGTGGGGCATCAATGATCATGAGGAAGGTGAGGGATCAGCCCAGAACTACACGGCAGGACCTGGTCAATGACCTGAAGAGAGCTGGGACCACAGTCTCAAAGAAAACCATTAGTAACACACTACGCCGTCATGGATTAAAATCCTGCAGCGCACGCAAGGTCCCCCTGCTCAAGCCAGCGCATGTCCAGGCCCGTCTGAAGTTTGTCAATGACCATCTAGATGATCCAGAGGAGGAATGGGAGAAGGTCATGTGGTCTGATGAGACAAAAATAGAGCTTTTTGGTCTAAACTCCACTCGCCGTTTTTGGAGGAAGAAGAAGGATGAGTACAACCCCAAGAACACCATCCCAACCGTGAAGCATGGAGGTGGAAACATCATACACAGCCAGGGCAACTAAGGAGTAAGAAGCATCTCAAGGTCCTGGAGTGGCCTAGCCAGTCTCCAGACCTGAACCCAATAGAAAATCTTTGGAGGGAGCTGAAAGTCCGTATCGCCCAGCGACAGCCCCGAAACCTGAAGGATCTGTATGGAGGAGTGGGCCAAAATCCCTGCTGCAGTGTGTGCAAACCTGGTCAAGAACTACAGGAAACGTATGATCTCTGTAATTGCAAACAAAGGTTTCTGTACCAAATATTAAGTTCTGCTTTTCTGATGTATGAAATACTTATGTCATGCAATAAAATGCAAATCAATTACTTAAAAATCATACAATGTGATTTTCTGGATTTTTGTTTTAGATTCCGTCACTCACAGTTGAAGAGTACCTATGATAAAAATTACAGACTTCTACATGCTTTTTAAGTGGGAAAACCTGCAAAATCGGCAGTGTATCAAATACTTGTTCTCCCCACTGTACATACATACATACATACATACATACATACATACATACATACATACGTCACCAACTCAGTAGCCTTGTGGTAAAGAGTGTCTGCCCTGAGATTGAAAGGTTAGAAGTTCGATCCCCGGCCGAGTCATACCAAAGACTAAAAATATGACTTGAAGTGTCTTTCCTTGGCACTCAACATTAAGGAAACTGGGAGTTAAGGTCATGCTTGGGGTCCACAGTCAGCACACAGCTTCAGTCTTCTCTTCATGCTTGGGGTCCAGTCAGCACACAGCTTCAGTCTTCTTTTCATGCTATTTCTTTATTTTCCTGATTGAGGTGGAAGAGGAAGAGCGAGAGCAGGACATGAGGCCTGCTTGGTGGCTATAGTTTCTTTCTTGGATGTCAAATCAAAGTGTATTTGTCACATGGGACTTGTTTTACTGTGGATATAGATACTTTTGTACCCGTTTGCACCAAGTACGTTCATCTCTAGGAGACAGAACGCGTCTCCTTCCTGAGCGGTATGACGGCTGCGTGGTCCCATGGTGTTTATACTTGCGTACTATTGTTTGTACAGATGAACGTGGTACCTTCAGGCGTTTGGAAATTGCTCCCAAGGATGAACCAGACTTGTGGAGGTCTACAATGGTTTTTCTGAGGTCTTAGCTGACTTCTTTAGATTTTCCCATGATGTCGAGCAAAGAGGCACTGAGTTTGAAGGTAGGCTTTGAAATACATCCACAGGTACACCTCCAATTGACTCAAATTATGTCAATTAGCGTATCAGAAGCTTATAAAGCCATGACATCATTTTCTGGAATTTTCCAAGCTGTTTAAAGGCACAGTCAACTTAGTGTATGTAAACTTCTGACCCACTGGAATTGTGATATAGTGAATTATAAGTGAAATAATCTGTCTGTAAACAATTGTTGGAAGAATTACTTTTGTCATGCACAAAGTAGATGTCCTAACAGACTTGCCAAAACTATAGTTTGTTAACATGAAATCTGTGGAGTGGTTGAAAAATGAGTTTTAATGACTTCAACCTAAGTGTATGTAAACTTCAACTTCAACTGTATGTACATGTAGGTATAGTTCAAGAGAGAACAGTCTATGAGGTCCTGGATGGCAGGCAGCTTAGCCCCAGTGATGTACTGGGTCGTACGCACTACCCTCTGTAGTGCATTGCGGTCGGAGGCCGAGCAGTTGCCATACCAGGCAGTGATGCAACCAGTCAGGATGCTCTCGATGTGGAAGCTGTAGAACCATTTGAGGATCTGAGGACCCATGCCAAATCCATTCTAGTTTGTTGGTGATGTGGACACCAAGGAACTTGAAGCTCTCAACCCTCTCTACTACAGCCCCGTCGATGAGAATGGGGGCGTGCTCGGTCCTCCTTTTCCTGTAGTCCACAATCATCTCCTTTGTCTTGGTTACGTTGAGGGTGGGGTTGTTATCCTGGCACAGCACGGTCAGGTCTCTGATCTCCTCCCTATAGGCTGTCTCGTTGCCGTCGGTGATCAGGCCTACCCCTGTTGTGTCATCAGCAAACTTGATGGTGTTGGGAGTCGTGCCTGGCCATGCAGTCATGGGTGAACAAGGAGTACAGGAGGGGACTGAGCACACACCCCTGCTCCAGTGTTGAGAATCAGCGTGGCAGATGTGTTGTGTCCTACCCTTACCACCTGGGGTGGCCTGTCAGGATGTCCAGGATCCAGTTGCAGAGGGAGGTGTTTAGTCCCAGGATCATTAGCTTAGTGAGGAGCTTTGAGGGCACTATGGTGTTGAACGCTGAGCTGTAGTCAATGAATAGCATTCTCACGTGTTCCTTTTGTCCAGGTGGGAAAGGACAGTGTGGAGTGCAATCGAGATTGCATCATCTGTAGATCTATTTTAGTGGTATGCAAATTTGAGTGGGTCTAGGGTTTCTGGGATAATGGTGTTGATATGAGCCATGACCAGCCTTTCAAAGCACTTCATGGCTACAGACGTGAGTGCTACGGGTCTGTAGTCATTTAGGCAGGTTACCTTAGTGTTCTTGGGCACAGGGACTATGGGGGTCTGCTTGAAACATGTTGGTATTACAGACATGTTGAAAATGTCAGTGAAGACACTTGCCAGTTGGTCAGCGCATGCTCGGAGTACAAGTCCTGGTAATCTGTCTGGTCCAGCATCCTTGTGAATGTTGACCTGTTTGAAGGTCTTACTCACGTCGGCTACGGAGAGCTTGATCACACAGTGGTCCAGAACAGCTGGTGCTCTCATGCATGTCTCAGTGTTGCTTGCGAGCATAGAAGTAGTTTAGCTCGTCTGGTAGGCTCGTGTCACTGGGCAGCTCTCAGCAGTGCTTCCCTTTGTAGTCTGTAATAGTTTGCAAGCCCTGCCACATCCGACGAGCGTCAGAGCCGGTGTAGTACGATTCAATCTTAGTCCTGTATTGGCGCTTTGCCTGTATGATGGTTCGTCTGAGGTCGTAGCAGGATTTCTTATAAGCATCCGGGTTAGAGTCCCGCTTCTTGAAGGTTGGCGAGGGAGAGCTTTGTACGTGTCTCTGTGTGTGGAGTAAAGGTGGTCTAGAGTTTTTTCCCATTTGCACATTTAACATGCTGGTAGAAATGAGCTAAGACTGATTTCAGTTTTCCTGCATTAAAGTCCCAGGCCACTAGGAGCCCCAGCTCGATGGGCGTTTTCCTGTTTGCTTATTTCATTATACAGCTGACTGAGTGAGGTCTTAGTGTCAGCATCCGTCTGTGGTAGTAAATAAACAGCTACGAAAAATAGATTAACCTGTGGTCAAATTTTCGAAATGAGTGGCACCGCTGATAAATAGGCATAAAACTCATCTTCACCCTCACCATTCAGTTAGGCCCAATATCACCCTCACCATTCAGTTAGGCCCAATATCACCCTCACCATTCAGTTAGGCCCAATATCACCCTCACCATTCAGTTAGGCCCAATATCACCCTCACCATTCAGTTAGGCCCAATATCACCCTCACCATTCAGTTAGGCCCAATATCTCCCTCTTCACCCTCACCATTGTTAGTAATTTCTACACTGCGACTAATGAGCTGTGTAAAATACAGACATTCAGGAACAGTCAGGGAAGGAGCAGGACTCAGCTGTTTTATGGCAGATTTTTTTTTATTTACAAAATCAAACGTTAGAGGCTGTTGGCCTATGGCGGTTCTAGTATTAAAAAACCTACGCTTGAAAAAGTGACAATTGTACTGTTGGTCCATTTTAAGATGCCATAGCCAGTATACACTTCCTCAAAATAGGATAACTCAAGAGAAAACTTTTACGTTTGTGAAGAGGGGATCTTAGCAATTCAACATCCAATTAATATGTTTTTACAACACAAAATGTTGTCATACTATATGCACAAACTGTTCCAAACAGTTTTGGATGGGAAGCATGCAGACGCCTTAAGGCCTTGCAATAGACTAGCATTCTGTCCAGGGGATGCATTTGTACATCAAGCTGCCCAACACTGCTTAGGTGGCCAAGTGGTTAGAGTGTTGGGGCCAGGAAATTTGCTTAAAAACAAAACAAATGTCTCAGCTACATGGAGCAATTTGTAGAATTGCTCCAAGATGGGGGCTTCTAAAGGTCTCTAAAATCCAGCTGCACCAACAGGACGACCACATAAGCCCTTTTTTAAAGCAGAAACCCCCTGTATAAGGACAGAGACTGGAGGACAGAGACTGGAGGACAGAGACTGGAGCGATGACACACACATCCAATAAGCCAGAGAAGGAAAGTAAAGGGATGAATACTCACTGTTCTTCTTTCCTTTGATACTGAGCTGGATGTCGTAGTAATCCTCTATCCGCTCTGACCGGTAGTCAACGTGTTTACACTGGATATAGGACTGGAGAGAGAGAGATACAACACACAGTTACACTGGATATAGGACTGGAGAGAGAGAGATACAACACAGTTACACTGGATATAGGACTGGAGAGAGAGAGATACAACACACAGTTACACTGGATATAGGACTGGAGAGAGAGAGATACAACACACAGTTACACTGGATATAGGACTGGAGAGAGAGAGATACAACACACAGTTACACTGGATATAGGACTGGAGAGAGAGAGATACAACACACAGTTACACTGGATATAGGACTGGAGAGAGAGAGATACAACACACAGTTACACTGGATATAGGACTGGAGAGAGAGATACAACACACAGTTACACTGGATATAGGACTGGAGAGAGAGAGATACAACACACAGTTACACTGGATATAGGACTGGAGAGAGAGAGATACAACACACAGTTACACTGGATATAGGACTGGAGAGAGAGAGATACAACACACAGTTACACTGGATATAGGACTGGAGAGAGAGAGATACAACACACAGTTACACTGGATATAGGACTGGAGAGAGAGATACAACACACAGTTACACTGGATATAGGACTGGAGAGAGAGAGATACAACACACAGTTACACTGGATATAGGACTGGAGAGAGAGAGAGATACACAACACAGTTACACTGGATATAGGACTGGAGAGAGAGAGAGATACACAACACAGTTACACTGGATATAGGACTGGAGAGAGAGAGAGATACACAACACAGTTACACTGGATATAGGACTGGAGAGAGAGAGAGATACACAACACAGTTACACTGGATATAGGACTGGAGAGAGAGATACACAACACAGTTACACTGGATATAGGACTGGAGAGAGAGATACAACACAGTTACACTGGATATAGGACTGGAGAGAGAGAGAGACACACACACACACACACACACACACACAACACACAGTTACACTGGATATAGGACTGGAGAGAGATACAACACAGTTACACTGGATATAGGACTGGAGAGAGCGCGACAGACAGCGACGGGGAGATAGAAAAGAGAGACAGTGATATGAGGATGTGAACGTACCACCATCTTTCCTCTGAACAGTTTGGGGATGGTTCCCTCCACGCAGGTGCCTTTCATTTTGTTCTCAACGTTGTCCAGGAGCTGGAACACACACACACACACACACACACACACACACACACACACACACACACACACACGTTAAGAAACAACACACACAAATTATGGAAGGAACAGAGCATGTGAGCGGAGCAGAGCTGGAGCGTGCCCAATTTGCCTGGAGCACAGAGAGAGATTCCCAAAGGCTGGAGCGTCAGCCTTCTCGACTGCTCCAGTAGCGCTCACTTCACCAGCTCAGGGCATGACCTGCCCAGCATGCATCTGTAGTCTACTTGTGTGCTGCTATAGCCCCTTGCTTGAGCTACTATCATCATAAAGAAACTGATAAAAACACACAGGTGCTAAATCAAGGTGACTTACAAAGATGAGGACCAAGATAGGGAGTGAGGTGATGTAGTGTCCACAAATAAATAATCATTGTGGAATCTGAAAAGACACGTATCCCGAAGGCATTATGGTGTACTTACTACGTGAACATGCTAACAGACAGGAATGAGGTGGGTAGATAACTATGTGGGTCATTGTAGCAAAGTATTTATAAAAGTAAAAATATTCTCTTAAAAGTTTACTTCATTTTTGTCATTTTATCCATACAATAGGCCATAATTGATTTTGGCCCGATATACCTGGCATGTTCCCATGTTCAAGGAGCTTATTGTTTTTATAGGGTTATTTAGCCTAAAAGCCTTTATGCTTACCTAGAGAGAAATAAGAATAAACATCTCTGCCCAGCCTGGCAAGAGGGACCAAAGGGTGTTTAACATGTTCTCCACTGCTGGCCGGCTCTCCAGGTACCATCGCATGATGCTGAAGACACAGACTGGCCAAACTGAATTTTTAAAAAATGTCACTAAGTAATTTTGTTTAATGTGTATTTAATTCTAAGTAAGTCACAGCCTATATACGTAACTGATAGACTATAATGATTGAATACATCATGTTTAGCTGCT
The DNA here is from genome assembly GCA_023634145.1 of Thymallus thymallus. Classification (NCBI taxonomy): domain Eukaryota; kingdom Metazoa; phylum Chordata; class Actinopteri; order Salmoniformes; family Salmonidae; genus Thymallus; species Thymallus thymallus. The sequence goes on along the minus strand of CM042397.1, from coordinate 41,360,086 downwards.
GAGTGGTTTGTCCCCACCAGCCTATTGTGTCGCACTCGAAATGTATTTCTTTGTAGGCTATAGCCATGAGATAATGAATTATTATAATATTATTATTATTTAAATTAAGTTCCTTCTTAGGCTCCTGACCTATTTACAGTGTTTATATGTTGTTTAATATGACATGTATCCTATTTGAAATGATGAGTGCTTCTTACATTCATCTTTTCATGTTTATTAAAATACTTTTCATTCAAATCCATATGGTTTAGTGTCAATACTTAGATTTGAACAAAAGGAGCTGCAGTATGTTTTTTTTCCTGTGAGGAAAGGAGCACCAGAACCACTCCATGAGCAAGGAGCGGGATTTCCAACCGCTCAACTCCGCTCACATACAGCGGGTGAAATAAGTATTGAACACGTCACCATTTTTCTCAGTAAATATATTTCCAAAGGTGCTATTGACATGGCATTTTCACCAGATGTTGGTAATAACCCAAGTAATCCATACATACAAAGACACCAAAACAAATAAGTTCAGAAATTAAGTTGTGTAATAATGTGAAATGACACAGGGAAAAAGTATTGAACACATGAAGAAAGGGAGGTGCAAAAAGGCATTGAAAGCCAAGACAACAGCTGAAAACTATCAGTAATTAAAAAGCAATCCAGCCCCCTGTCAGTGGAAATTAATATCAGCTGGTTCAGTCCCAACTGATGGCCTACAAAAAGGTCTCATTGCCAAGGTGTCACACAAGACACATCTCATGATGGGTAAAAGCAAAGAGCTGTCTCAAGACCTTCGCAACCTAATAGTTGCAAAACATAATCATGGCATTGGTTATAGGGGCATTTCTAAGCTTCTGAATGTTCCAGTGAGCACTGTTGGGGCCATAATACAGAAGTGGAAAGACAATCATTTCACCATAAATTTGCCTCGACCAGGTGCTCCTCGCAAGAATAATCAGAAGAGTTGTCCAAGAGCCAAGGACCACTTGTGGAGAGCTTCAAAAAGACCTGCAATTAGCAGGTACTGTTGTCTCAAAGAAAACTGTAAGTAATGAACTCCACCGCCAAGGCCTGTATGCACGCTCACCACGCAAGACTCCATTGCTGAAAAAAAAGCATGTTGAAGCTCGTTTAAAGTTTGCTGCACAACATTTGGAAAAGCCAGTGAAATACTGGGAGAATATAGTGTGGTCAGATGAGAGCAAAATTGAACTGTTTGGATGTCATAATACACACCATGTTTGGAGGAGAAATGGCACTGCACATCACCCTAAAAACACCACCATACCAACAGTGAAGTTTGGAGGTGGGAACATCATGGTGTGGGGCTGCTTTTCAGCAAATGGTACTGGTAAACTTCACATAATTGAAGGAAGGATGAATGGGCAAATTTACCGAGACATTCTTGACAAAAATCTGCTGCCATCTACCAGGATGATGAAGATGAAACGAGGGTGGACATTTCAGCAAGACAATGATCCCAAACACACAGCCAAGGAAACTCTCAATTGGTTTCAAAGAAAGACAATAAAGCTGCTAGAATGGCCCAGCCAATCATCTGACTTAAATCCCATTGAAAATCTATGGAAAGAACTGAAGATCAAGATTCATAGAAGAGGCCCACAGAACCTTCAAGATTTGAAGACTGTTTGTGTGGAAGAATGGGCCAAAATCACACCAGAGCAATGCATGCGACTAGTTTCTCCATACAAGAGGCATCTTGAAGCTGTCATTACCAACAAAGGCTTTTGTACAAAGTATTAAATAAATATCAGTAAGTGTGTTCAATACTTTTTCCCTGTGTCATTTCACATTATTACACATAACTTAATTTCTGAACTTATTTGTTTTGGTGTCCTTGTATGTATGGATTACTTGGGTTGTTACCAACATCTGGTGAAAATGTCATGTCAATAGCACCTTTGGAAATATATTTACTGAGAAAAATGGTGACGTGTTCAATACTTATTTCACCCGCTGTAATCTGGGAAACAACACACACATTATGGAAGGAACACACACGTTATTTAACGAACATGGCATGGGACCTCAGATCCTCAAGAGTTCAACAGCTGCACCACCTGACTGGTTACATCACCGCCTGGTACGGCAACTGCTCGGCCTCCAACAGCAAGGTGCTACAGAGGTTAGTGCGTACGGCCCAGTACATAACTGGGGACGAGCTTTCTGTCATCCAGAATCTCTATACCTAGCGTTGTCAGAGGAAGGCCCTAAAAATTGTCTGGGACTCCAACCACCCAAGTCTTAGACTGTTCTCGCTGCTACCGCATGGTAGGGCTGGGCGATATGACTAACATCTCATATCCTGATAGGTCATTTCATATCCCGATAACGATAAATATCACGATATAGCACATTGTGTAAATTGAATGAATAAATAGCTGATATAAAATGACCACATGTAAAGGCCTATTTCTTATTACATTTGAATAAGATAGATAGGTACTTTATTTATCCCCTGGGGGGGAAATTTCATTGTCAAGCAGCTACAACAAAACACAGGGCAGGTGCAAAATGCCACAACGAAAGTACACAAAAGACGACAGATACACGGTACATGATACATAGAGCGGCAGTATGAAAAAGTATAGAAATACAAGATATCTGGAGTGCAAAAAAAAGCTATAAAAAGACATAGCATAGTATGAGTGGTTGGCTGAATATGTACACTATACATTGGTGGCTGTTGGATGGTTAACTATACTATACAGGTCGATGGCAGAGAAATACTTCAGTAGCTAAAAATGCGTATGATATGAGCGAGGGTAATAATAGTTTACTTAATAGACAGACTGGGTAAATGAACAGGTAAGTGAATATTTTGAATGGTTAAATTAGCTGTACAGGTAAATATACAGTTATATTTACAGATAAGTGAATACTTGCATGTTTACACAAACTGTACAGGTAAATGACAGGAAGAGATACTTTAATAGCTAGATGTGTGTATGATATAATTTAGGGTAATAATAGTAATTCCCTTAAAATACAGTCCTTAGTGCGCAGGGTTTAATTACAGATAACTGCACGTATTGCACATTCGATATACTAAAAGCAATGAAAAAAGTTGCAACTGACAGGATACTAATATGCATTCCTGAGTGAATGCCTACGTAAGTTAGGTCCAAGAATTACTTACAATTTTGCACGTGATATGATATAACAACTGTACATGAGTATGTATATACAGACCTGCATGAATAAATAGGTCCGGAGCGAATGAGTCCTGACGGACCAGAGTTACTCACGGACGGATGCATAATTGTTAAACTAGGTCCTAGCACCCCAACAGTTCCAGATCTATGTTGCCGACGGCACGGCACCCCGGTGAGGCATTAGTCTAATAGCCGCCGGCAGGAAGGACCTCCTGTAGCGCTCTCTGGCACACCGTGGTGAGATCAGTCTGACTGAAAGTGCTCCTCTGCGTCATAACCATAGCGTGCAGAGGGTGGGTGACGTTGTCCATGATGGCCAGCAGTTTGGCCAGGATCCATCTCTCCGCCACCTCCTCTAGAGTGTCAAGGCTCATCACCAGGACAGAGCTAGCCTTCCTGATCAGCTTATTTACCCGAGAAGCATCACCGGCTTTGATGTTTGCTCCCCAGCACACCACTGCAAAAAAGATGGCACTGGCCACCACAGACTGGTAGAAGGTATGCAGTAGTTTACTGCACACGTTGAAGGACCTGAACCTCCTCAGAAAGTAGAGTCGGCTCTGGCCCTTTTTGTACAGGGCCCCCGGTGTTACCAGCCCATTCCAGCCTGTTGTCCATATGGACTGCCAGGAACTTGTATGACCCAACCATTTCCACATCCATCCCCTGTATAGGGACTAAAAAACATAACCCTCACAGTGCAACCTGCGTTGTCCAGGTGAGAGTAGGCCCTCTGCAGAAGGTAGATGACTGCATCATCCACCCCGATGTTGCGCTGGTATGCAAACTGCAGGGGGTCCAGTGATGTACACACCAGGGGTCTGAGGTGAGCGAGGACTAACCTTTCCAGGGTCTTCATGATGTGGGATGTTAGCGCTACAGGTCTGAAGTCATTCAGGACAGTGGGGTGTGCCTTCTTTGGCACTGAGACCAGGCATGATGTTTTCCACAGCACAGGGCCCTATCAAGGCTCAGGTAATTATTCATATTTTATTATTTCTCCTTTTACTTAGAACCTTTGTGCAAATGTTCAATTAACAAAATATTAATGTATAAAATCTAAAAAAGGTAAATAGAAAACACTTCAACTACAGTAGCAAACAAAATAAATCTGGGCCTAAAAAGTACATATACAGTGGGGAGAACAAGTATTTGATAACCTGCGAAATCGGCAGTGTTTCCTACTTACAAAGCATGTAGAGGTCTGCAATTTTATCATAGGTACTCTTCAACTGTGAGAGACGGAATCTAAAACAAAAATCCAGAAAAAAATATGGTATGATTTTTAAATAATTAATTTGCATGACATAAGTATTTGATCACCTACCAACCAATTCCGGCTCTCACAGACCTGTTAGGTTTTCTTTAAGAAGCCCTCCTGTTCTCCACTCATTACCTGTATTAACTGCACCTGTTTGAACTCGTTACCTGTATAAAAGACACCTGTCCACACACAATCAAACAGACTCCAAACTCTCCACAATGGCCAAGACCAGAGAGCTGTGTAAGGACATCAGGGATAAAATTGTAGACCTGCACAAGGCTGGGATGGGCTACAGGACAATAGGCAAGCAGCTTGGTGAGAAGGCAACAACTGTTGGCGCAATTATTAGAAAATGGAAGAAGTTCAAGATGACGGTCAATCTCCCTCGGTCTGGGGCACCATGCAAGATCTCACCTCGTGGGGCATCAATGATCATGAGGAAGGTGAGGGATCAGCCCAGAACTACACGGCAGGACCTGGTCAATGACCTGAAGACAGCTGGGACCACAGTCTCAAAGAAAACCATTAGTAACACACTACGCCGTCATGGATTAAAATCCTGCAGCGCACGCAAGGTCCCCCTGCTCAAGCCAGCGCATGTCCAGGCCCGTCTGAAGTTTGCCAATGACCATCTGGATGATCCAGAGGAGGAATGGGAGAAGGTCATGTGGTCTGATGAGACAAAAATAGAGCTTTTTGGTCTAAACTCCACTCGCCGTGTTTGGAGGAAGAAGGATGAGTACAACCCCAAGAACACCATCCCAACCGTGAAGCATGGAGGTGGAAACATCATTCTTTGGGGATGCTTTTCTGCAAAGGGGACAGGACGACTGCACCGTATTTAGGGGAGGATGGATGGGGCCATGTATCGCGAGATCTTGGCCAACAACCTCCTTCTCTCAGTAAGAGCATTGAAGATGGGTCGTGGCTGGGTCTTCCAGCATGACAACGACCCGAAACACACAGCCAGGGCAACTAAGGAGTGGCTCCGTAAGAAGCATCTCAAGGTCCTGTAGTGGCCTAGCCAGTCTCCAGACCTGAACCCAATAGAAAATCTTTGGAGGGAGCTGAAAGTCCGTATTGCCCAGCGACAGCCCCGAAACCTGAAGGATCTGGAGAAGGTCTGTATGGAGGAGTGGGCCAAAATCCCTGCTGCAGTGTGTGCAAACCTGGTCAAGAACTACAGGAAACGTATGATCTCTGTAATTGCAAACAAAGGTTTCTGTACCAAATATTAAGTTCTGCTTTTCTGATGTATCAAATAATTATGTCATGCAATAAAATGCAAATTAATTACAGAAAAATCATACAATGTGATTTTCTGGATTTTTGTTTTAGATTCCGTCTCTCACAGTTGAAGTGTACCTATGATAAAAATTACAGACTTCTACGTGCTTTGTAAGTGGGAAAACCTGCAAAATCGGCAGTGTATCAAATACTTGTTCTCCCCACTGTACATATAAAACCAAACATATAATACTCTAACAGTAGAAATGTTTGAATTGTAGCAGCAACAAATGAATTCAGGCCTGACAAATACTGGTATATAATATACCAATATTGTATTGACAATTTTATATTGTTATATAAAATACCAAATGTAAACATGGAAAACTTTAGCAGCAAAATAAGTCTCACAAATAAATCTATGATATATAACAAGAAAACAAAAACACTCCTTCAAGTTTGAATTCTAGCATTATATGACAACAACCAAAGTATCGCAAAGAAAATAGATATTTGGCAACAAAGCCTCTTGCATCGTCTGAGTCAGGGGTTTGTTTTCAGCACTCGACTGTACTTTTTTGGGTCTCATCCGAAAACTCTCTCCGTACTGTTTCACATGATTCTTGCGTAGGTGGTAAAAGAGGTTAGTGGTGTTTGAGCCTGTTGTCGGGACCGGCCTGCGGCATATTTTGCAGATGACGGTTTTCTGGTCCGAGTTTTCATACCCAAACCACCTCCATGCGACCGAAGTAGCCCCTCTTTTAGGTACGAGCTCTGTGTCTCTGTGCCGTGTGTCACGTTCACTCTCCTCCATGTTTGTTTGTGTTGCACATTTCCTTCCACATGGTACCGGAGTCTGTGACCAAAAGGCTCCAGAACAGCTTCTACCCCCTGAACAATTAATCAAATGGCTACCCAGACTATTTACATAAATCATTTATTTTATTGTTTTCCACTGACTTGCTCTGTCCTGGGGATGAGCCTTGACACTCTAGAGGAGGCGGCGGAGAGACAGATCCTGGACAAACTGCTGGCCATCATGGACAACGTCACCCACCCTCTGCATGCCATGGTTATGACGTAGAGGAGCACTTTCAGTCACAGACTGATCCCACCACGGTGTGCCAAAGAGCGCTACAGGAGGTCCTTCCTGCCGGCGGCTATTAGACTATTTAATGCCTCACCGGGGTGCCGTGTCGTCGGCAACATAGATCTGGAACTGTTGGGGTGCTAGGACCTAGTTTAACAATTATGCATCCATCCGTGAGTAATTCTGGTCCATAATCACTCATTCACTCAGGACTTATTTATTCATTCAGGTCTGTATATACATACTCATGTTCAGTTGTTATATCATATCACGTGCAATATTGTAATTAATTCTTGGACTGAACTTACGTAGTCATTCACTCAGGAATGCATATTAGTATCCTGTCAGTTGTATATAATAAACACATTTATCTATTTAAGTATCTCTTCCTGTCATTTACCTGTACAGTTAATGTAACCATGCAAATATTCACTTACCTGTAAATGTATATTTACCTGTACAGTTAATGTAACCATGCAAAATATTCACTTACCTGTTCATTTAAACAGTCTGTATATTAAGTAAACTATTATTACACTCACTTATATCATACGCACTTGTAGATATTTAAGTATTTCTCTCCCATCAACCTGTATTGTATAGTTAACCATGCAAATATTCCTTATTTATCTATATCAACTTACAATATTTTTATCATTTTTTTCACCCAACACTAACAATGTATAGTGTACATATTCAGCCATCCACCCATACTATGCAATAGATAGATAGGTACTTTATTGATCCCCCGGGGGGGACATTTTTTGCACTCCAGACTTCTTGTATTTTTAACACTGCCGCTCTATGTATCATGTATCTGTCTTTTGTGTATTTCTGGCATTTTGCACCTGACCCGTGTTTTTTCATAGCTGTTTGACGAAGCAATTTTCCCTCGGGATCAATAAAGTATCTATCTATCCTGATTGACTAGTCACTTTACCCCTACCTACATATTACCTCAACTACCAACACTGCTGCTACTCTGTTTATTATCTATCCTGATTGACTAGTCACTTTACCCCTACCTACATGTACATATTACCTCAACTACCAACACTGCTGCTACTCTGTTTATTATCTATCCTGATTGACTAGTCACTTTACCCCTACCTACATGTACATATTACCTCAACTACCAACACTGCTGCTACTCTGTTTATTATCTATCCTGATTGACTAGTCACTTTACCCCTACCTACATGTACATATTACCTCAACTACCAACACTGCTGCTACTCTGTTTATTATCTATCCTGATTGACTAGTCACTTTACCCCTACCTACATGTACATATTACCTCAACTACCAACACTGCTGCCAGAAAGAATAAAAGGGATATCTTCAGGAGATCAAAGATCATAACAATGAATGAATGACAGATCTCTTGCAGGTCCTCATCACAAACCTGACACTATTAAAAAGTCTACCATTTTAAATGTATCTCAATAGGAAAATACATATTTTACACACTATAGAATCCTAATATTCGATAAATGACAGGTATCTGTATCAACATATTTAGCTTTTATAATCAGCTGTCTTTACAGTATTACATATTAGTTTGTAGGGAACAACATGTGCTTCAAAAGTAGCTAGATTTTCATATAGTCTGTATCTAAATCTATTTAAAAAAGGTGCAATATGCAGAACTCGCTCCACCACTTCCTTAATAGTTCGCCTAATTTAAGTTTGTGACAAAACAAGAAATGTATAGTGTAGAGAATCACTGTACCAACTAAATCGCTGTGAAATATCTCTTCAACAACCAAAAATAGTATTTTCAGCTGTTTGAAGCTGGGGTTCAAAACCGAAAGTAAAAGACGCAAAAAGGAAACTTAACTAGTCGCCGAAAAAACGTTACATATTGAATCTATTTGTTGTTTTTTTTTCTTATTTTTTGGTGCTCCTAAATTTCTTGTGGTGCAACCTAACTTTTAAAAGTTGGGAACACCAGTACTACCAATGCAACATTTTAATTTAGAGCCCTGCGCACACACATTATGGAACGAACACACATCAATGGAACCAAGACACATAGAACAACTACTTACCACTCTGCAGAGCTCTTGAACGTCGTGTTGCATGAAGCTGTCTAATGTCTCCCACCTACACAGAAAACAACACGTTTACATTCACTGGCAACTACTGTCACAATACCACCATGTTTTAAACACATTCACTGTCAACTACTGTCACAATTAGTGTTGCAAAGGGTCGGAAACTTCCCGGTAAATTTCCGGAATTTGATTTAAATTAATCAAAAGTTAGCTTATAACTGTGAATCTTTTTTGTGGGATACATAAGGCAATTCTAGGTTGTGGCATATTTTGGTTAAACTATCCCCAATTAAATGGAATTGCAACCCTCTGCATGCACAGTGCATTCTTCCTTCACATGAGCAGCTGATTCTCAAGATCTTGCACACTAATGAGATGCTATTGGGCCCACACTACTACACTGTCTGAGACAAGGACTATATGCTTTCTGGTAAGTTTTGATTACAATACTGTAAATATATTTTATATGACAAATTATTTTTTGTTAACTAGTAAATAGTAGCCTACAGCAAACTGTGTTTAAATCATTTCTAACTTGTTAACAATTTCTGCTATTTAGTTTTTGCTACCATGTGGGTTTTAGCTTGCTTGAGCCTGCTAACTGAGGAGTGTTAATTCACCTGTTTCCATACGTTTCATTTTAAAACATTTATCTTACAAAGGAGTTGTTTAATCTAACTGCTTAACTATTTATCTGTACATTTGGGTTTTTTTTACTCATTTTTTTCCTAATCTTAACAGTTAAATGCCACTATCTGATGTGTGGAGACGTTTCAATGCAGCTAATGTAGAAGGAAGAGCTGTGTACATTTGCAAATACTGTTCCAAATCATATGTGAAGAATGCAACAAAGATGCAGAATCATCTGTCCAAGTGCATAAAGTTCCCTCAGCGCTCACAACAAGCAACCTCTGACAAAAGTCCCTCTACTTCTATTTGAGGTGTAAATGATGAATCAGACACCTTATCGATAGCAACAGCTCATGGTCCTCCTGGAATTAGACGTTTTTTTGACTCAATGGAGGAACAGTCAGAGAAATGCTGATGAGTGTCTTGCTCGAGCTGTGAATGCAACTGGTTCAGCTCTGATGCTCCCAGGCAATGTGTATTAGAAGAGATTCCTGAATGTTCTTCTCCCAGCATGCACCCTCCAACCAGACATGCTTTATCTACTCATTTGATGGATGCAGAGTTCAAGTGAAGGTCAAGCAAATAGAGAAAGCAGACTGTATTGCAATCATCTCTGATGGGTGGTCGAATGTTCATGGGCAAGGAATAATTAACTACATCATCTCCACCCCTCAACCAGTGTTCTACAAGAGCACAGACACAAGGGACAACAGACACACAGGTCTCTACATTGCAGATGAGCTGAAGGCAGTCATCAATGACCTTGGACCACAGAAGGTATTTGCACTGGTGACAGACAATGCTGTGAACCTGAAGACTGCTTGGTCTAAAGTGGAGGAGTCATACCCTCACATCACACCCCCTGGCTGAGCTGCTCATGCATGGAATCGGCTCCTCAAGGACATCAAGGCACTGAAAACAATGGATATACTACAAGAGAGCCAAAGAAATGGTTAGGTATGTGAAGGGTCATCAAGTTATAGCAGCAATCTACCTCACCAAGCAAAGTGAGAAGAATAAGAGCACCACATTGAAGCTGCCCAGCAACACACGTTGGGGTGGTGTTGTCATCATGTTTGACAGTCTCCTGGAGTGGAAGGATTCTCTCCAAGAAATGGCCATATCACAGTCTGTCGATATGGACAGCCCCATCAAGAGGATCCTCCTGGATGATGTATTTCGGGGAGATTGTGGTAAGCAGCCTGAAACTCTTGAAACCTATAGCAGTAGCCATTGCACAGATTGAGGAGACAATGCCATCCTGTCTGATGTTCAGACTCTGCTTGCAGATGTAAGAGAAGAAATCCTTACTGCCCTGCCCACTTCACTGTTGCTCCAAGCAGAGGAAACTGCAGTTCTGAAATACATCAAAAAGCGTATAGACTTCTGCTTGAAGCCCATACACGCCGCACCGTACATGTTGGACCCCAAGTATGCTGGCAAGAGTCTGGTGCAGAGATCAACAAGGCCTATGCGGTCATCATTACCGTGTCTCGCCACCTTGGCCTGGATGAGGGCAAGGTTCTTGGCTGTCTGGCGAAGTACACTTCCAAGCAAGGGCTTTGGGATTGAGATGCAATATGGCAGTCGTGCCAACATATCTTATCAGCCACCTGGTGGAAAGGACTTTGTCGATCTGAGGCTCTTTTTATATTTTTATTGGAAGGATTTAATCATTTGCAATTATGTCTACTTATGATAAGGTAAAAGGTTTACGTTTGTCTCCATATGATATGGTAAATATATCCCATGCAAAAAACATCTACATTTAAATGGTATTAATTTGCATGTTTTTCCATTAATTCCATATATATTCCTGTTAATTCCCGTTAATTCCCAGAGAATTAACGGGATATTCCGTTAATTCTTTCCCCAGAAAGTGCAACCCTAGTCACAATACCGCCGTGTTCTAAACAACATGGTCACAAACACTTAATTTCTGTCACAAAACCACCATGTTTTATCATTGACCCATAATGGAACATGATGCAAAGCATGTTCAGGACAATGAGACTTATTACCAGTGTCCATCACTTACTCATTATTCATTAGTGCACAACGTAGCAAAACATTTAGTAAAGGAAAATTAAAACGAGTGTTTCACAGACAAAATCAGGTAGTTCCTCCCTTCCAGTATCAATTATCAATCAATCAGCTCCTTTCTCCTGCAGTGTTGCCATCTGAGGGGTCCTGGCACCTACCCAAAGGACTTGGTGAGTTTCTTGGTGCCCACGGGCTTGTCGCTGTGTTGCAGCTCATAGAAAACCCTCTGTAGAGCCAGCGGAACACTCTTAGACGAGTCATCTCCCTCTGTAGGCATCATATACACCGCCTGGTAGAGGAGAGGAGGGGGTTAGACACACAAACACTCTTAGACAAGTCATCTCTCTCTGTAGGCATCATATACACCGCCTGGTAGAGGAGAGGAGGGGGTTAGACACATGAGCGTAGTAAGACAGTGGTAGTTAGATGTCTCACTGACCCTCCGTAGCTGGTTGGTGAAGAACAGGGTCTGTAGGAGGCTGTTCATATAACATGTAGCTCCCTGGTTCTTCAGACCCACGTAGCCTGTGTGTTTCTTAGAGTCCCACCTGCACACACACACAGGACAGCAAGGGGTTAACCCAACTACACTGACAGCAAGGGGTTAACCCAACTACACTGACAGCAAGGGGTTAACCCAACTACACTGACAGCAAGGGGTTAACCCAACTACACTGGGGTAAGTTTACACACATTGATGTCAGGATCTATGGTCAGTTTACTAGAAATGTAACAAAGAACTATAAAGAAAAGTGAGAGAGACGAGGGAACGAGAGGGTGAGAGAGACGAGGGAACGAGAGGGTGAGATAGACGAGGGAACGAGAGGGTGAGATAGACGAGGGAACGAGAGGGTGAGATAGACGAGGGAACGAGAGGGTGAGATAGACGAGGGAACGAGAGGGTGAGATAGACGAGGGAACGAGAGGGTGTGAGAGACGAGGGAACGAGAGGGTGTGAGAGACGAGGGAACGAGAGGGTGTGAGAGACGAGGGAACGAGAGGGTGAGAGACGAGGGAACGAGAGGTTGAGAGACGAGGGAACGAGAGGTTGAGAGACGAGGGAACGAGAGGGTGAGAGACGAGGGAACGAGAGGGTGAGAGACGAGGGAACGAGAGGGTGAGAGACGAGGGAACGAGAGGGTGAGAGACGAGGGAACGAGAGGGTGAGAGACGAGGGAACGAGAGGGTGAGAGACGAGGGAACGAGAGCGTGAGAGACGAGGGAACGAGAGGGTGAGAGACGAGGGAACGAGAGGGTGAGAGACGAGGGAACGAGAGGTTGAGAGACGAGGGAACGAGAGGTTGAGAGACGAGGGAACGAGGGAACGAGAGGTTGAGAGACGAGGGAACGAGAGGTTGAGAGACGAGGGAACGAGAGGTTGAGAGACGAGGGAACGAGAGGTTGAGAGACGAGGGAACGAGAGGTTGAGAGACGAGGGAACGAGAGGTTGAGAGACGAGGGAACGAGAGGTTGAGAGACGAGGGAACGAGAGGTTGAGAGACGAGGGAACGAGAGGTTGAGAGACGAGGGAACGAGAGGTTGAGAGACGAGGGAACGAGAGGTTGAGAGACGAGGGAACGAGAGGTTGAGAGACGAGGGAACGAGAGGTTGAGAGACGAGGGAACGAGAGGTTGAGAGACGAGGGAACGAGAGGTTGAGAGACGAGGGAACGAGAGGTTGAGAGACGAGGGAACGAGAGGTTGAGAGGGTGAGAGACGAGGGAACGAGAGGTTGAGAGGGTGAGAGACGAGGGAACGAGAGGGTGAGAGACGAGGGAACGAGAGGGTGAGAGACGAGGGAACGAGAGGTTGAGAGACGAGGGAACGAGAGGTTGAGAGACGAGGGAACGAGAGGTTGAGAGGGTGAGAGACGAGGGAACGAGAGGTTGAGAGGGTGAGACGAGGGAACGAGAGGTTGAGAGGGTGAGAGACGAGGGAACGAGAGGTTGAGAGGGTGAGAGACGAGGGAACGAGAGGTTGAGAGGGTGAGAGACGAGGGAACGAGAGGTTGAGAGGGTGAGAGACGAGGGAACGAGAGGTTGAGAGACGAGGGAACGAGAGGTTGAGAGACGAGGGAACGAGAGGTTGAGAGGTTGAGAGACGAGGGAACGAGAGGTTGAGAGGTTGAGAGACGAGGGAACGAGAGGTTGAGAGACGAGGGAACGAGAGATTGAGAGATTGAGAGGTTGAGAGACGAGGGAACGAGAGGTTGAGAGACGAGGGAACGAGAGGTTGAGAGACGAGGGAACGAGAGGTTGAGAGGGTGAGAGACGAGGGAACGAGAGGTTGAGAGGGTGAGAGACGAGGGAACGAGAGGTTGAGAGGGTGAGAGACGAGGGAACGAGAGGTTGAGAGGGTGAGAGACGAGGGAACGAGAGGTTGAGAGACGAGGGAATGAGAGGTTGAGAGGTTGAGAGACGAGGGAATGAGAGGTTGAGAGGGTGAACTAAATAAGGAGCAAACGAAGGAATAAAGACTCACGCCACTCCGTGGGGAGCATCCGCCTGGACGTAGACCTCAAAGGACACTTTATCATCCTCCACGAAGCCTCTCTCTGGATCAGTCACATCCTGGAAACACACAAGGTAAAATAATGTTGGTGTGTGTGTGTGAGAATGTATACCAGTGTGTGTATTCATGTATACCAGTGTGTGTATGTATACCAGTGTGTGTGTGTGTGTGTGTGTGTGTATGTATACCAGTGTGTGTGTGTGTGTGTGTGTGTGTGTATACCAGTGTGTGTGTGTGTATGTGTGTGTGTGTGTGTGTTTATACCAGTGTGTGTTTTTATACCAGTGTGTGTGTGTGTGTGTGTGTGTGTGTGTGTGTGTGTATACCAGTGTGTGTGTGTGTGTGTGTGTGTGTGTGTGTGTGTTTATACCAGTGTGTGTTTATACCAGTGTGTGTTTATACCGGTGTGTACAGTCGTGGTCAAAAGTTTTGAGAATGACACAAGTATTGGTCTCCACAAAGTTTGCTGCTTCAGTGTTCTTACATCTTTATGTCAGTAGTTACTATGGTAACACTGAAGTATAATTACAAGTATTCCATAAGTGTCAAAGGCTTTCATTGACAATGACATTCAGTTTATGCAAAGAGTCAATATTTGAAGTGTTGACCCTTCTTTTTCAAGACCTCTGCAATCCACCCTGGCATGCTGTCAATTAACTTCTGGGCCACATCCTGACTGATGGCAGGCCATTCTTGCACAATCAATGCTTGGAGTTTGTCAGAAGTTGTGGGTTTTTGTTTGTCCACCCGCCTCGAGGATCGACCACAAGTTCTCAATGGGATTAAGGTCTGGGGAGTTTCCTGGCCATGGACCCAAAATGTCGACGTTTTGTTCCCCGAGCCACTTAGTTATCACTTTTGCCTTATGGCAAGGTGCTCCATCATGCTGGAAAAGGCATTGGTCGTCACCAAACTGTTCTTGGATGGTTGGGAGAAGTTGCTGTGTTCTTAGGCAAAATTGTGAGTGAGCCCACTCCCTTGGCTGAGAAGCAACCCCACACATGAATGGTCTGAGGATGCTTTACTGTTGGCATGACACAGGACTGATGGTACCGCTCACCTTGTCTTATCCGGACAAGGTGTTTTCCGGATGGCCCAAACAATCGGAAAGGGAATTCATCAGAGAAAATGACTCTACCCCAGTCCTCAGCAGTCCAATCCCTGTACCTTTTACAAAATATCAGTCCCAAGGGTGGTGGGCTGGCTTTATTAGTTAACAACAGATGGTGTAATCCGAACCATATTACTCTTAAGGAAGAGTTTTGTAGCCCGGACATTGAACTATTAGCTGTTAGCCTGAGACCCTACTATTTGCTGAGGGAATTCACAGCGGCCATTGCTGTTGTTTACATCCCTCCCTCTGCGGACGCAAACACAGCATGTGACGTCATCCACTGTTATCGCAAGGTTACAGACAGCGCATCCCAGTGCTTTCTTTGCCATTTCGGGGGATTTTAACCATGCATCTCTCTCTTCAACGCTGCCCACATTCAAACAGTTTGTGAAGTGCCCAACCAGGAATAATAAAACTCTGGACTTGTTATATGCTAATGTGAAGGATGCATTCAACTCCACTGCACTCCCTCCCCTCGGTAGATCGGATCACAACCTTGTCCACCTCACTCCACTCTACAGGCCTTTGGTCCAACAGCAGCCTGCGACCACCAGGACCATTAGGAGATGGTCCCCGGAGGCAAATGAGGCCCTACAGGACTGCTTTGAAACAACAGACTGGGATGTGCTCTGTGAGGCTCTCGATGGACTTACTGACTGCATAACAGACTATATACATTTTTGTGTAGACAACACTGTACCCACCAGGAAGGTACGCTGTTTCCCAAACAATAAACCCTGGGTCACCAGCGACCTGAAGGCCCTGCTGAATGAGAAGAGGCCCTTCAAGGAGAGGGACAAGGACAAATTGAAATGCGTCCAGAGGGAGCTGAAGTTGCAGAGGGGAAGAGAGTGTATAAGGAGAAGATGGAGGACAAGCTGAGGCAGAGCCAGGTGAGAGAGGTGTGGAAGGGTATGAGAAATATCACTGGCTTCAAAAAGTCAAAACAGTGGGCAGACAAAGGGGACCCAGGAAAGAGCCAATGAGCTGAACCAATTTTTTAACAGGTTTGATACTGGCCCTGTCCACCTTCCCTCACCACACACCCTCACGGCTGTCCCACCCCCACTTTGCTCACAACACCTCTGCTGAGACAAATCGGTGACCCCTCCTCCACCCCTGCTCCCCCTGGACTGATCCTCAACACCCCCCTCACCTCCCCACCTGGGCTGGCTTTCACCACCAACCAAGTGAAGAGAGCTGGAGAGACTACATCAGTGGAAAGCGGCGGGCCCTGATGGCATCAGCCCAAGGGTGCTTAGGGTCTGAATGACTTCAGACCTGTAGCGCTAATATCCCACATCATGAAGACCCTGGAAAGGTTAGTCCTCGCTCACCTCAGACCCCTGGTGTGTACATCACTGGACCCCCTGCAGTTTGCATACCAGCGCAACATCAGGGTGGATGATGCAATCTACCTTCTACAGAGGGCCTACTCTCACCTGGACAACGCAGGTTGCACTGTGAGGGTCATGTTTTTTGACTTCTCCAGTGCCTTCAATACCATTCAGCCCCTGCTACTGGGTGAGAAGATGAGGAGGAAGCACCCTTAGTCTCCTGGGTCACGGACTACCTGACCGGTAGGCCACAATTTGTGCGACTACAGAGCTGTGTGTCAGAACGGGCAGTGAGCAACACAGGGCCCCCCCCAGGGAACGGTCCTGTCCCCCTTCCTGTTCACCCTCTACACCTCAGACTTCAGATATAACTCTGAAACATGCCACCTACAGAAGTTCTCGGATGACTCTGCTATTGTAGGGTGCATCAGGGGTGGGCAGGAGGAGGAGTACAGGAGCACAATCAATGACTTTGTGTTGTGGTGTGAGCAGAACCACCTTCAGCTCAACATCAGCAAAACAAAGGAGATGGTGGTGGACTTCAGGAGAACCAAGGCACAACTGACTGCAGTCCCTATACAGGGGATGGATGTGGAAATGGTTGGGTCATACAAGTTCCTGGGAGTCCATATGGACAACAGGCTGGAATGGGCTGGTAACACCGGGGCCCTGTACAAAAAGGGCCAGAGCCGACTCTACTTTCTGAGGAGGCTCAGGTCCTTCAACGTGTGCAGTAAACTACTGCATACCTTCTACCAGTCTGTGGTGCCAGTGCCATCTTTTTTGCAGTGGTGTGCTGGGGAGTAAACATCAAAGCCGGTGATGCTTCTCGGGTCAATAAGCTGATCAGGAAGGCTAGCTCTGTCCTGGGGATGAGCCTTGACACTCTAGAGGAGGTGGCGGAGAGACGGATCCTGACCAAACTGCTGGCCATCATGGACAACGTCACCCACCCTCTGCACGCCATGGTTATGACGCAGAGGAGCACCTTCAGTCACAGACTGATCCCACCACTGTGTGCCAGAGAGCGCTACAGGAGGTACTTCCTGCCGACGGCTATTAGACTATATAATGCCTCACCGGGGTGCCGTGCCATCGGCAACATAGATCTGGAACTGTTGGGGTGCTAGGACCTAGTTTAACAATTATGCATCCATCCGTGAGTAACTCTGGTCCATCAGCACACATCCACTCAGGACCTATTTATTCATGCAGGTCTGTATATACATACTCATGTACAGTTGTTATATTATATCACATGCAATATTGCTAGTAATTCTTGGACCTAACCTACGTAGGCATTCACTCAGGAATGCATATTGGTATCCTGTCAGTTGCACCTTTTCTCATTGCTTTTAGTATATCGAATGTGCAATACGTGCAGTTATCTGTAATTAAACCCTGCGCACTAAGGACTGTATTTTAAGGGAACTACTATTATTACCCCAAATGATATCATACACACATTTAGCTATTAAAGTATCTCTTCCTGTCATTTACCTGTACAGTTTGTGTAACCATGCAAGTATTCACTTATCTGTAAATATAACTGTATAACTGTACAGCTAATTTAACCATGCAAAATGTTCACTTACCTGTTCATTTACCCAGTCTGTCTATTAAGTAAACTATTATTACCCTCGCTCATATCATATGCATTTTTAGCTACTGAAGTATTTCTCTGCCATCGACCTGTATAGTATAGTTAACCATCCAACAATGTATAGTGTACATATTCAGCCAACCACCCATACTATGCAATGTATTTTTATAGCTTTTTTTGCACTCCAAATATCTTGTATTTCTATACTTTTCCCATACTGCCGCTCTATGTATCATGTACCGTGTATCTGTCGTCTTTTGTGTACTTTCGTTGTGGCATTTTGCACCTGCCCTGTGTTTTGTTGTTGTAGCTGCTTGACAAAGAAATTTCCCCCTCGGGGATCAATAAAGTATCTATCTGTCCCTGATGTTTTTTCCTGGAGAGAAGTGGCTTCTTTGCTGCCCTTCTTGACACCAGCTCTGCACTGGTGGTGCCCCGATCCCGCTTGCTGGACTTTCTTGGGCGCCCTGACGCTTTCTTCACAACAATTGAACCTCTCTCCTTGAAGTTCTTGATGATCCGATAAATGGTTGATTTAGGTGCAATCTTACCAGCAGCAATATCCTTGCCTGCGAAGCCATTTTTGTGCAAAGCAATGATGATGGCATGTGTTTTCTTGCAGGTAACCATGGTTGACAGAGGAAGAACAATGATTTCAAGCACCACCCTCCTTTTAAAGCTTCCAGTCTGTTATTCTGACTCAATCAGCATGACAGAGTGATCTCCAGCCTTGTCCTCGTCAACACTCTCACCTGTGTTAACGAGACAATCACTGACATGATTGCAGCTAGTCCTTTTGTGGCAGGGATGAAATGCAGTGGAAATGTTTTGGGGGATTAAGTTCATTTTCATGGTAAAGAGGGACTTTGCAATTAATTGCAATTCATCTGATCACTCTTCATGACATTCTGGAGTATATGCAAATTGCCATCATCAACACTGAGGCAGCAAACTTTGTGGAGACCAATACTTGTCATTCTCAACACTTTTGACCACGACTGTATACCGGTGTGTGTGTATACCGGTGTGTGTGTATACCGGTGTGTGTGTATACCGGTGTGTGTGTATACCGGTGTGTGTGTATACCGGTGTGTGTGTATACCGGTGTGTGTGTGTGTGTTACTCACGCTCCAGGACATGAAGTTAGAGAAGCCCCAGTCGTTCTCCTTGTGGAAGAAGAGGTGGCTGATTCTGCGGCTGAAAGACTTCTCATCATCCTTATAGTTGATGATCTTTAGCATGGCCTGAGCATGGCACGACCAGGACCTAGCAGTGGGACACATTAACACGTTACACCAGGAAACAACTTCAGCATGTCACGACCAGGACCTAGCAGGGGGACACATTAACACGTTACACCAGGAAACAACTTCAGCATGGCACGACCAGGACCTAGCAGGGGGACACATTAACACGTTACACCAGGAAACAACTTCAGCATGGCACGACCAGGACCTAGCAGGGGGACACATTAACACGTTACACCAGGAAACAACTTCAGCATGGCACGACCAGGACCTAGCAGGGGGACACATTTACACGTTACACCAGGAAACAACTTCAGCATGGCACGAGCAGGGGGACACATTTACACGTTACACCAGGAAACAAATTCAGCATGGCACGACCAGGACCTAGCAGGTGGACACATTTACACGTTACACCAGGAAACAACTTCAGCATGGCACGAGCAGGACCTAGCAGGGGGACACATTTACACGTTACACCAGGAAACAACTTCAGCATGGCACGACCAGGACCTAGCAGGGGGACACATTAACATGTTACACCTGGGGGGGCACATTGAAACATTACACCACACACCCACATCATGCGCTGAGGCAGTGTTTCCACTTAAAGTCCAAACAAAAAGTCTGATGCTGAAAGTAATCGTGTGTGTGTAATTTTAAGAAATTTCCCCCTTGGGGATCAATAAAGTATCTATCTAGCGGAGGGGAGTCGGACTCACGCTCTCGTAAGGAGTTGCTCACCCTGCCAACAACTTCAAAAACAGTGTCCCCCTCGGCCCAAGATGAAAGTCTACTTGTCTTAATGAATGGTTAAGTTGGTTTCACCAGTGGGAGACAGGGGTTCAGATCGCACCCATGACATGTGTTTGTATCATGTGACTTACATGGAGTCACAAGGATACAAACACCTTCAGATAGTCGGTATAAACAGGGCCTAAGAGAAATGATGCAATGCTGTGTTTCTCTGTGTCGATCAACGTCTCAGCGAGCTGAGGGCGCACTGAGGGCCTAGTGATTAAGGCGTTGGTCCCCCAAGTGGGCTACCAGGGTTTAGATCCCACCTGTGATGTGTGTGTGCATTTATAATGTGACTTACGTGGAGTCGGAGTCTGCGTTACACTGCAGGAAGAAGCCAACACTCTTCTGGTGCGGCCGGTCTGGGTAGAAGCGAGGCATCACCATGATCTTCCAGGGCAGGTTCCTGACGAAGCAGGACGGGCTGAGAACAGACTCACTCAGACGGCTGAACCTCTCCACCACAAAACGACACGTCGCCTCTGACCGCCAGCTGGTATCTGGACACACACAGGAGAGGAGGGTCAGTGTGTGTGTGTGTGTGTGTGTCCATCAGTGTGTGTCCATCAGTGTGTGTGTGTGTGTGTGTGTATCCATCAGTGTGTGTGTCCATCAGTGTGTGTGTGTGTGTGTGTGTGTGTGTCCATCAGTGTGTGTGTGTGTGTGTCCATCAGAGTGTGTGTGTGTGTGTGTGTCCATCAGAGTGTGTGTGTGTGTGTCCATCAGAGTGTGTGTGTGTGTGTGTGTGTCCATCAGAGTGTGTGTGTGTGTGTGTGTGTCCATCAGAGTGTGTGTGTGTGTGTGTGTCCATCAGAGTGTGTGTGTGTGTGTGTCCATCAGAGTGTGTGTGTGTGTGTGTGTGTGTGTCCATCAGAGTGTGTGTGTGTGTGTGTGTGTGTGTCCATCAGAGTGTGTGTGTGTGTGTGTGTGTGTGTCCATCAGAGTGTGTGTGTGTGTGTGTGTGTGTCCATCAGAGTGTGTGTGTGTGTGTCCATCAGAGTGTGTGTGTGTGTGTGTGTGTGTGTCCATCAGAGTGTGTGTGTGTGTGTGTGTGTGTGTCCATCAGTGTGTGCGTGTGTGTGTCCATCAGTGTGACGGTGTGTCCATCAGTGTGTGCGTGTGACGGTGTGTGTGTGACGTGTGTTCTCCTCACCATCCTCCATGTCTTCCTCTGTGTTGTGTCCGTCTGCCATGGCAACGTTCCCGTTGATCACCGGGTTGGCTGGGATTCTCGGGGGGTCGTCTGTGTCCCCAGCTGCGCACGCACACACACACACACACACACACACACACACACACACACACACACACACACACAGAGAGAGAGAGGAAGAGGAACATCAAATAAACAGACGAGGGGGGAAGATCCCCGTATGGAGATATTCCTTCGTCTTGTGGCATGGATACAAAAACACCAAGAGGATTTCACTTCTTTATGAAGACAGATGTTGGAAACAAACATCATTATGTTGTCATCAAGAGTCATCCATCTATCTATCCACACTGTATATACACACACACTACCGTTCAAAAGTTGGGGGTCACTTAGAAATGGCCTTGTTTTTGAAAGAAAAGCTAATTTATTTGTCCATTAAAATGACATAAAATTGATCAGAAATACAGTGTAGACATTGTTAATGTTGTAAATGACTATTGTAGCTGGAAACGGCAGATTTGTAATGGAATATCTACATAGGTGTACAGAGGCCCATTATCAGCAACCATCACTCCTGTGTTCCAATGGCACGTTGTGTTAGCTAATCCAAGTTTATAATTTTAAAAGGCTAATTGATCATTAGAAAACCCTTTTGCAATTATGTTAGCACAGCTGAAAACTGTTGTGCTGATTAAAGAAGCAATAAAACTGGCCTTCTTTAGACTAGTTGAGTATCTGGAGCATCAGCATTTGTGGGTTCGATTACAGGCTCAAAATGTCCAGAAACAAAGAACTTTCTTCTGAAACTTGTCAGTCTATTCTTGTTCTGAGAAATGAAGGCTATTCCATGCGAGAAATTGCCAAAAAACTGAAAATATCGTACAACGCTGTGTACTACTCCCTTAACCAGAATAGAAAGAGGAGTGGTAGGCCCCGGTGCACAACTGAGCAAGAGGACAAGTACATTAGTGTCTAGTTTGAGAAACAGACTCCTCACAAGTCCTCAACTGGCAGCTTCATTAAATAGTATCCGCAAAACACCAGTCTCAACGTCAACAGTGACGCAAAACACCAGTCTCAACGTCAACAGTGACGCAAAACACCAGTCTCAACGTCAACAGTGAAGAGGCGACTCGGGATGCTGGCCTTCTAGGCAGAGTTGCAAAGAAAAAGCCATATCTTCCTCTGTCCAGTGATGGTGTTCTTATGCCCATCTTAATCTTTTATTTTTATTGGCCAGTCTGAGATATGGCTTTTTCTTTGTACCCATGCACTTCAACATTGATTGTGGCAAGAGAGGCCTGTAGATCCCTTGATGTTACCCTGGGGTTCTTAGAGACTTCTATGAGCATCTTTCGATCAGCTCTTGGCCTGACTTTGGTGGGACGACCTGTCCTAGATAGTTTGCCAGTGGTCTGGAATTTTCATCGGACAGTGGAATTATGTACTTTGAATTGCTTGGAAATGGATTTGTAACTCCTCCCAGACTCATGGACATCAATAATCTTTCTTCTGAGGGCCTCGGTAGGTCTTTTGATCTTTGAATGATGTTACCACACACCCATATGGTTAAGACCAAACCAATTTCCTTATCTTTATGGACGGCTGGACCCTCCTAAGTTTCTCTCTAATGTTTTCTAATAATTTGCACTTGTTTTGGTACCCAATTGTAGCCATTTTATGTGATGTAAAGGTAGGGGTGTACTAACTTTTTCCCCATAAGGAAAAAGCATTTTTGTTTATTTTAATTGCAACGTTTCTTTTGGGGTTGTTAAAATTAGGTAACCTTTATCTGTCAACAGTGTCCAAATATGTAAAAAATAAAAAATACTTTCCAGGGGGTGTACTTTTTCACTACACATTTTTAAAGCACCAACGAGTTTCATCCACTTCGTGTTTTCATTTTTTGCCATGGAAAAAATATTGTGAGTGGCATCGTCCCAGTCCTAACAGAAATGTTGTTTCTTACTGGTATCGTGATGTTCACATGAATGGGAAACAATCCACGAGCAGGGAATTATCTCCTTCATATAGACGCTAAACGTCTACCAGTATGTTATTTCATATAAAGTTGTGGCCAAAAGTTGAGAATGACACAAGTATTGGTCTCCACAAAGTTTGCTGCTTCAGTGTTCTTAGATCTTTATGTCAGTAGTTACTATGGTACACTGAAGTATAATTACAAGTATTCCATATGTGTCAAAGGCTTTCATTGACAATGACATTCAGTTTATGCAAAGAGTCAATATTTGCAGTGTTGACCCTTCTTTTTCAAGACCTCGGCAATCCGTCCTGGCATGCTGTCAATTAACTTCTGGGCCACATCCTGACTGATGGCAGGCCATTCTTGCATAATCAATGCTTGGAGTTTGTCAGAAGTTGTGGGTTTTTGTTTGTCCACCTGCCTCTTGAGGACCGACCACAAGTTCTCAATGGGATTAAGGTCTGGGGAGATTCCTGGCCATGGACCCAAAATGTCGACGTTTTGTTCCCCGAGCCACTTAGTTATCACTTGTGCCTTATGGCAAGGTGCTCTATCATGCTGGAAAAGGCATTGTCGTCACCAAACTGTTCTGGGATGGTTGGGAGAAGTTGCTCTGAGAGGATGTGTTGGTACCATTCTTTATTCATGGCTGTGTTCTTAGGCAAAATTGTGAGTGAGCCCACTCCCTTGGCTGAGAAGCAACACCACACATGAATGGTCTGAGGATGCTTTACTGTTGGCATGACACAGGACTGATGGTAGCGCTCACCTTGTCTTCTCCGGACATGGTGTTTTCCGGATGGCCCAAACAATCGGAAAGGGGATTCATCAGAGAAAATGACTCTACCCCAGTCCTCAGCAGTCCAATTCCTGTACCTTTTGCAGAATATCAGTCTGTCCCTGATGTTTTTCCTGGAATGAAGTGTCGTCTTTGCTGCCCTTCTTGACACCAGGCCATCCTCCAAAAGTCTTCGCCTCACTGTGTGTGTGCAGATGCACTCACACCTGCCTGCTGCCGATCCTGAGCAAGCTCTGCACTGGTGGTGCCCCGATCCCGCAGCTGAATCAAATTTAGGAGACGGTCCTGGCGCTTGCTGGACTTTCTTGGGCGCCCCGACGCCTTCTTCACAACAATTGAACCTCTCTCCTTGAAGTTCTTGATGATCCGATAAATGGTTGATTTAGGTGCAATCTTACTAGCAGCAATATCCTTGCCAGTGAAGCCATTTTTGTGCAACGCAATGATGACGGCACGTGTTTCCTTGCAGGTAACCATGGTTGACAGAGGAAGAACAAGGATTTCAAGCACCACCCTCCTTTTAAAGCTTCCAGTCTGTTATTCTGATTCAATCAGCATGACATGACAGAGTGATCTCCAGCCTTGTCCTCGTCAACACTCTCACCTGTGTTAGCGAGACAATCACTGACATGATGGCAGCTGGTCCTTTTGTGGCAGGGTTGAAATGCAGTGGAAATGGTTTTTGGTGATTAAGTTCATTTTCATGGCAAAGAGGGACTTTGCAATTAATTGCAATTTATCTGATCACTCTTCATGACATTCTGGAGTATATGCAAATTGCAATCAACACTGAAGCAGCAAACTTTGTGGAGACCAATACTTGTGTCATTCAAAACTTTTGGCCACGACTGTAGAGGCTAAACGTCTACCAGTATGTTATTTCAACTAGAGGCTAAACGTGTACCAGTATGTTATTTCAACTAGAGGCTAAACGTCTACCAGTATGTTATTTCAACTAGAGGCTAAACGTGTACCAGTATGTTATTTCAACTAGAGGCTAAACGTCTACCAGTATGTTATTTCAACTAGAGGCTAAACGTCTACCAGTATGTTATTTCAACTAGAGGCTAAACGTCTACCAGTATGTTATTTCAACTAGAGGCTAAACGTCTACCAGTATGTTATTTCAACTAGAGGCTAAACGTGTACCAGTATGTTATTTCAACTAGAGGCTAAACGTGTACCAGTATGTTATTTCAACTAGAGGCTAAACGTGTACCAGTATGTTATTTCAACTAGAGGCTAAACGTGTACCAGTATGTTATTTCAACTAGAGGCTAAACGTGTACCAGTATGTTATTTCAACTAGAGGCTAAACGTGTACCAGTATGTTATTTCAACTAGAGGCTAAACGTGTACCAGTATGTTATTTCAACTAGAGGCTAAACGTCTACCAGTATGTTATTTCAACTAGAGGCTAAACGTCTACCAGTATGTTATTTCAACTAGAGGCTAAACGTCTACCAGTATGTTATTTCAACTAGAGGCTAAACGTCTACCAGTATGTTATTTCAACTAGAGGCTAAACGTGTACCAGTATGTTATTTCAACTAGAGGCTAAACGTGTACCAGTATGTTATTTCAACTAGAGGCTAAACGTGTACCAGTATGTTATTTCAACTAGAGGCTAAACGTGTACCAGTATGTTATTTCAACTAGAGGCTAAACGTGTACCAGTATGTTATTTCAACTAGAGGCTAAACGTGTACCAGTATGTTATTTCAACTAGAGGCTAAACGTCTACCAGTATGTTATTTCCACTAGAGGCTAAACGTGTACCAGTATGTTATTTCAACTAGAGGCTAAACGTGTACCAGTATGTTATTTCAACTAGAGGCTAAACGTGTACCAGTATGTTATTTCAACTAGAGGCTAAACGTCTACCAGTATGTTATTTCCACTAGAGGCTAAACGTGTACCAGTATGTTATTTCAACTAGAGGCTAAACGTGTACCAGTATGTTATTTCAACTAGAGGCTAAACGTGTACCAGTATGTTATTTCAACTAGAGGCTAAACGTGTACCAGTATGTTATTTCAACTAGAGGCTAAACGTGTACCAGTATGTTATTTCAACTAGAGGCTAAACGTCTACCAGTATGTTATTTCAACTAGAGGCTAAACGTCTACCAGTATGTTATTTCAACTAGAGGCTAAACGTCTACCAGTATGTTATTTCAACTAGAGGCTAAACGTGTACCAGTATGTTATTTCAACTAGAGGCTAAACGTGTACCAGTATGTTATTTCAACTAGAGGCTAAACGTGTACCAGTATGTTATTTCAACTAGAGGCTAAACGTGTACCAGTATGTTATTTCAACTAGAGGCTAAACGTGTACCAGTATGTTATTTCAACTAGAGGCTAAACGTGTACCAGTATGTTATTTCAACTAGAGGCTAAACGTGTACCAGTATGTTATTTCAACTAGAGGCTAAACGTCTACCAGTATGTTATTTCCACTAGAGGCTAAACGTGTACCAGTATGTTATTTCAACTAGAGGCTAAACGTGTACCAGTATGTTATTTCAACTAGAGGCTAAACGTGTACCAGTATGTTATTTCAACTAGAGGCTAAACGTCTACCAGTATGTTATTTCCACTAGAGGCTAAACGTGTACCAGTATGTTATTTCAACTAGAGGCTAAACGTGTACCAGTATGTTATTTCAACTAGAGGCTAAACGTCTACCAGTATGTTATTTCCACTAGAGGCTAAACGTGTACCAGTATGTTATTTCAACTAGAGGCTAAACGTGTACCAGTATGTTATTTCAACTAGAGGCTAAACGTGTACCAGTATGTTATTTCAACTAGAGGCTAAACGTCTACCAGTATGTTATTTCCACTAGAGGCTAAACGTGTACCAGTATGTTATTTCCACTAGAGGCTAAACGTCTACCAGTATGTTATTTCAACTAGAGGCTAAACGTGTACCAGTATGTTATTTCAACTAGAGGCTAAACGTGTACCAGTATGTTATTTCAACTAGAGGCTAAACGTCTACCAGTATGTTATTTCCACTAGAGGCTAAACGTGTACCAGTATGTTATTTCCACATGATGCCCAACAGCAATACATGACAATCGTCCATAACTAAAAAAGGTGCACAGAGAAACATTTTGGTTCCTGAAACATCAGCGTCTTCTCATTATGGACGTCCTGACTGGGTCACTTTAAAACACTGATCTGTATGGTGGTTTCTTTGTGATGTCTGTGTTCCATCTTTAGCAGGGACATTTACTTCTGTTTTATCTAAGCATGCTCTCTGCATCCCTAATGGCACCCTATGAAGTGCACTACTTTTGACCAGGGCACCAGGGAATAGGGTGCCATTTAGGATACGACCACTGTCTGGTCATCTTTAACCGTCAGGAAGAACACTTTAGTGCTGAGGAAGTGTCGCAGCAGCATGTGTGTGCAGTCGACTACAGCAGCCTGGTAATTAGTAACAATGCAGGATTAAGCTGTGAGCTCCTCTGACACAAGCTTGTGTAGCTGGTTTAGGACAGCGCTCTGTGTGTGTGTGTGTGTGTGTGTGTGTATGTATGTATATATATATATAGAGATAGAGCCCCAGTGAGCCACGCTCACAAGGGTTTAAAAGCTCATGTTCTATAACTGAAAACACAATTTATAAGTACAATCTATCTAGATGTAAAGTATAGCAAAATATCAAATTACTTTATATTTGCTATGTAATTACTGTAAAAAATTATAAATGCAATATGTAGTGTGTAGAATGTACAGTTGAAGTCGGAAGTTTACATACACCTCAGCAAAATACATTTAAACTCAGTTTCAAAATTCCTGACATTTAATCCTAGTAAAAATTCTGTCTTAGGTCAGTTAGGATCACCACTTTATATTAAGAATGTGAAATGTCAGAATAATAGTAGAGAGAATTATTTATTTCAGCTTATATTTCTTTCATCACATTCCCAGTGGGTCAGAAGTTTACATACACTCAATTAGTATTTGGTAGCATTGCCTTTAAATTGTTTAACTTGGGTCAAACGTTTCAGGTAGCCTTCCACAAGCTTCCCACAATAAGTTGAGTGAATGTTGGCCCATTCCTCCTGACAGAACTGGTGTAACTGAGTCAGGTTTGTAGGCCTCCTTGCTCGCACACACTTTTTCAGTTCTGCCCACAAATCTTCTATAGGATTGAGGTCAGGGCTTTGTGATGGCCACTACAATACCTTGACTTTGTTGTCCTTAAGCCATTTTGCCACAACTTTGGAAGTGTGCTTGGGGTCATTGTCCATTTGCGATCAAGCTTTAACTTCCTGACTGATCTTCTTCCTTGCTGAGTGGCCTTTCATGTTATGTCGATATAGGACTTGTTTTACTGTGGATATAGATGCTTTTGTACCCGTTTCCTCCAGCATCTTCACAAGGTCCTTTGCTGTTGTTCTGGGATTGATTTTTACTTTTCGCACCAAAGTACGTTCATCTCTAGGAGGCAGAATGTGTCTCCTTCCTAAGCGGTATGACGGCTGCGTGGTCCCATGGTGTTTATACTTGCGTACTATTGTTTGTAAAGATGAACGTGGTACCTTCAGGCATTTGGAAATTGCTCCCAAGGATGAACAAGACTTGTGGAGGCCTACAATTTTTTTTCTGAGGTCTTGGCTGGTTTCTTTTGATTTTCCCATGATGTCGAGCAGAGAGGCACTGAGTTTGAAGGTAGGCCTTGAAATACATCCACAGGTACACCTCCAATTGACTCAAATTATGTCAATTAGCCTATCAGAAGCTTCTTTTGCTGATGTTTTGCTCAACATCAGCAAAACAAAAGGAGATGGTGGTGGACTTCAGGAGAACTAAGGCCCAACTGACTGCAGTCCCTATACAGGGGATGGATGTGTAAATGGTTGGGTCATACAAGTTCCTGGGAGTCCATATGGACAACAGGCTGGAATGGGCTGGTAACACCGGGGCCCTGTACAAAAAGGGCCAGAGCCGACTACTTTCTGAGGAGGCTCAGGTCCTTCAACGTGTGCAGTAAACTACTGTATACTTTCTACCAGTCTGTGGTGTTCAGTGGTGTGCTGGGGCGCCAACATAAAGGCCGGTGATGCTTCTCTGGTAAATAAGCTGATAAGGAAGGCTAGCTCTGTTCTGGGGATTAGCCTGGACACTAGAGGTGGCGGCGGAGAGATGGCTCTTGGCCAAACTGCTGGCCATCATGGACAACATCACCCACCCTCTGCATGCCATGGTTATGATGCAGAGGAGCACCTTCAGTCACAGACTGATCCCACCACGGTTTGCCAGAGAGCGCTACAGGAGGTCCTTCCTGCCGGCGGCGATTAGACTATATAATGCCTCACCAGGGTGCCGTGCTGTCGGCAACATAGACCTGGAACTGTTGGGGTGTTAGGACCTAGTTTAACAATTATGCATCCATCCACTCCCTGGTCTGTAATCACTCATTCACTCAGGACTTGTTTATTCATTCAGGTCTGTATATACATACTCATGTATATCACGTGCAATATTGTAAGTAATTCTTGGACCTACCTTACGTAGTCATTCACTCAGGAATGCATATTAGTATCCTGTCAGTTGTATCTTTTTTCATTGCTTTTAGTATATCGAATGTGCAATACGTGCATTTATCTGTAATTAAACCCTGCGCACTAAGGACTGTATTTTAATGGAATTACTATTATTACACTCAATTATATCATACGCACATTTAGCTATTTAAGTATCTCTTCCTGTCATTTACCTGTACAGTTAATGTTACCATGCAAGTATTCACTTACCTGTTCATTTAACCAGACTGTATATTAAGTCAACTATTATTACCCTCGCTCATATCATACGCACTTTTAGCTATTGAAGTATTTATCTGCCATCAACCTGTATAGTATAGTTAACCATCCAACATCCACCAATGTATAGTGTACATATTCAGCCAACCACCCATACTATGCAATGTCTTTTTATAGCTTTTTTGCACTCCAGACTTATTGTATTTTTATACTTTTTCATACTGCTGCACTATGTATCATGTATCTGTCTTGTGTATTTTCATTCTGGCATTTTGCACCTGCCCTGTGTTTTTTCGTAGCTGCTTGACGAATAAATCCCCCCTCGGGGATCAATAAAGTACCTATCTATCTAAAGCCATGACAACATTTTCTGGAATTTTCCAAGCTGTTTAAAGGCACAGTCAACTTAGTGTATGTAAACTTCTGACCCACTGGAACTGTGTTATAGTCAATTATAAGTGAAATAATCTGTCTGTAAACAATTGTTGGGAGAATGACTTGTGTCATGCACAAAGTAGATGTCCTAACCGACTTGCCAAAACTATAATTTGTTAACATGAAATCTGTGGAGTGGTTGAAAATTAGTTTTAATGACATCAACCTAAGTGTATGTAAACTTGCGACTTCAACTGTACATGTAACAGAAAAAGCTTCCAAAGAAAGGAGAGAGGGCAGCAGGTAGCCTAGCGGTTAGAGTGCTGGGCCAGTAACCTAAAGGTTTCTGGTTCGAATACCCGAGCTGACAAGGTGAAAAAACTTAACCCTAATTTGCTCCTGACCCTGTAGGTAGGCCGTCATTGTAAATAAGAATTTGTTCTTAACTGACTTCCCTAGTTAAATAAAGGTTAAACAAAAAAATTTAAAATAAAGAGGGGTGGGGTGGATGCCCCAATTTGTGATGGCCATTTGGGAATCTACCTTAGCCAGAGCCTATCAACTATATAGTGCACTTCTTTTAACCAGGGCCCATAGGGAATTGGGTGCCATTTGGGACTCAGCCTTCGCTAGAGCTAGTAGACCACTTTCTGTCCCGTGTCTCAGAGTAGGAGTGCTGATCTAGGATCAGTTTGTCCTGCATCTCAGAGTAGGTGTGCTAACCCCTGGTGTTAAGTTAGGTACATTTAGTAAGATGGATGCAATTATGTTATAAGAATGACAAGGTGCCAATGTAAACCAACTGGTTGTAATGTATTGCTACTACAGTGAATGCCTCTTATACATGCACCTCAGCTAGACCTGAATCTGCTCATCCAAACATCAGTTTTATGTAAATAACAATCAAACAGAAAATATTTAAATTGTACTGATGCACCTGTGGTAATGATGAAATGTGCAATCTCCATTTTATCATATGCATCGCAATTCATCATAATGCTAAAGATCATGCTATTGACTCAAATATTGCTAAACTGTCAGAAATGTTGTTGACTGTCACAACAAATTGGGATCATTAAAAATGGCGAGCCACGCGCCTTGTCTTCATACAATGAAGCAGCAAATCCACGCGCCCTGGCTGTGTCGACGCAACATCCTCGCGCGGGCCTTGCCGCAGCGACACTCACCCTCCCTGCCACCAGCCCCCAGTTCCTATGTTGGCTCAATCCTAAACTTGGCTAAATGCAATCTAGCTAGTTATGCGCCATGCAACAATAAACATTTCCGAGTATATTTTGGACACTAGTGTTTATTTCACCAGCTAGCTTAGACTCTCGTTGATATGTGACAAACCAAATGGACGCATCTGCGTTGATTAAGTGAATTGTTATTTAGCTACCACCTCTTTGGTAACTCATGAAATAGCTAGCTATCACACCTGCTAAATTAGTTAGTCAGCCATCTAGCTAGCTACATTAGTATGTCCTGTATAGTTAGCTCATTTGATCATCACATTAATTACTAGCGAGTCTGAATGAGGATGATGCAAACCATTCCTTTATAACCCGTGAAGAAACAGACAAGGCCTTGCTCCAAATGGATGTCTGTAAAATACTAGATGGATAAGTATCCACCATCTTGTAATAAAATCCCCACAGCCCCGCCGAGAGGCCTCTGTCGTTAACTAGGCGCTAACTAACGCCAACAACGTCCACTTAACAAAACTAATAAAATTATATCATTATATTAATTATATCAATTCGACATACTGTAGTGTTTCGAACTAAACAGCGACGCGATATGTTTGTCCCGCTGACTGGCCTCCGGTGTTGGAGCCGCGGCCGAGCTGACGGTACTTATCCCGTTCCAGATACCTGGCCCACCCGGGTCGGCTACATACCAAGCATACTGATAAACACAAACCGGTCCAAACACACCGGTCCGCTGGCCAGTCGACGGTCGGTAAACAGCAGAACATTGCTGCTGGGTCGGTAATTACCTTTGTTAAAACGACATGCGTAGGCTGAAACCAGCCGCCTTTAGCTCAGTGGGCTTTACCGTCTACAACATCCACACTGACCGATAACTTGTCCCCGTGGTGGGGCACAAACACCGACTAACGGGACTGACTTACTGACTCGGTTTATTTGGCAACTAGCAGGTTGACTAGCTAACCTACATTAATTAATGATAAATGCTACCGCTAACTAGCCAACGGATCAACATATAATCTATATTAGTCCGCTAGGTGACAGACAACATATGCCGGCCGTAAATATACTGTACAATATGCGGTGAATGTAATGTTTCACTCAAAAACGGCCTTACGTTAAACCAACACGGATGTTTTGACCGTCGGTAGACGCCAAGTTGACTGCGCCACGTTTATCCCGCTAACTCGGCTAGTTAGCTAACCTGCAGTTACATGTGGGTTACAGATAGCAAGCCCCGGTTGTCCAACGTTGACTAACTTGTTCCATGAATGACGCTGGTAGTTGACACGACTAACCCGGGTCGACTAACCCGGGTCGACTAACTCGGTCTACCGGCTGGACGAGGTCAGCAGTACCGACGGACGGACGGACCGTCAGAATGATGACTTATGGACAGGGTGGCAGGCCTTGGTGTTTACACTGACGATGGATCCGTTCACGATGATTATCACGGCCACGGACAGACAAATATTAAACTAATTAAATAGTTGTGTCGTCTCTGCCCGCGGCTTTGTGTTACCTTCCATCTCCATATCCTCGGGCTCGCTGAGTTGTTGCTCGCCGGCTTTCTGCTGCTGAGTGTGGCGGTGGTTCATGCTGCCAGCCGCTGTGATGGGATGCTGCTGCTGCTGCTGCTGCCTGGTGGCTTTGTTCCCCTCGGACCGGTCGGGTTCTGGTTCCGTGGGAAGACGGTTTCTGGGTTGTTGGTGGGGTGTGTGACGGCGCGGAGGTGGGGTAGACAGGTCGAGCCTGGTCGTCTGGGCCTGGTGTAAAACAACCTCGGCCTTTTCTCCCGTCAGCGCCGGGGACTGAGGTGGGGAGGTCGGCGGGGGAGCAGGCAGAGTAACGCGGACGTATTTGCTTGCTATTCGCCCAATCTCGGCGCCTTGATGGGTGCAAGTCGCTGGCGGTGGTGGTGGTGACTACGGCTCCAAAAATGGAGGCCCGTTGAATTAAATAAATCCGACTTTACCCCAGGTAATATGGGGCAATTGGCGAAGTGACCTGCAGCCGGATAAACAAATACTGTTACTCTGTTTGAAAGCCAACTGCACAAGGTAACTAACTAGCGAAATTAGTCAGACTGGGAAAACAAAGGTTCATAAACTATCGATACACAATTAAATACAACTTTCTCTTCGATATTCCCAGTCCGTGTGCTCCTCGGATTGTCCCTCGTCTGGGGGAGAGCAGAGAAAAAGCTATCCATTCAAACCTGCTTCTAATGTGGAATCGCACTAATTTAGAAGTTTAGTGTGATAGCGATGCAACAGCCCGATGTTGACTTTCCCACACATTAAACCAACTTATTACTATTAGCAACAAAATGCTGCACCTTGTCGCATTTGAAAGGTCTGTTTAATGAATAGATGGTCCGGTCACAGCCAGAGCCTCTCCCCTACCCGTGGTGTGGAGCTGGAGATACAACTCAAAATGGCGGCCGCTCCTCTGAACAGTCACATCCGCATGGAGATCTAACTGTCTTCCCTGACTGACTGTGTATTTGTATTATACTGCTCGATGATCACAGGCTACAACTCATGGCAGCAAACAATAGAATCCTAGCTAATATTATACGTTAGTTGGTATAACGGCTTATAGCAGAGGTATCAAACTAATTTTGCCCCGGGGGCCACATTCGGTCTCCAACGAGGTCCAGAGGGCCGCACTGAACATTGGTTACATTTCCTCGCAGTCAAATTGTGCAAAAAATGGTTCTCTATCCATCGTTTTTTAAATCTTCGATTCTCCCTGACTGTCTAGCTTTCATTTAGGTGATTATTAGCGAGCTATACATAGTCAAAATACTTTATGAATGTAGGTCCATTATAATTTATACAAAGTTTGGATTTGGTTTTAGTCATTTTAAAGTAAGCCTATATTGAGTATATTCGTTATTCTCGTTTCCCCCTAAAAAACACCAAAGGGCCAGATTTTGACACCCCTGGGTTATAGCATTTGCCAGAAATCGGAGCATACTGGATGCACTTAGGACCCATTTTCTTAAAAAATTAAAATTAAAAATGCAACAAGACACTGCAAACACATCGCATAAGTTTTATTCTCCAGTGCTGTATATGAGTTGTATAAATTGTATAATTTTCCCCGTTTAGGAGTATAATCTGTTTTAAGGATATATGATGAGGCAATATGGCAGTGTAAAACTGAGTGAAAGGGCCCAACAATGTTAGTCTCTAAGCTTCCATTTTCCAATCCAAAGACATTATCTGGTACATAACTGGACACCTGAACATTGCAACATTCTGACACAATACGCTGATATAAAACTGGTGTTAGCTGCAATAGTTACTGCATTATAATGAGATTGCTGTAAAATGCAGTAAACTTGAAAAGGTTCACAGGAATGTAATTATATCTCAAGCCTCGTAGTGGACCCACACACTCATACTGAATTAGTTTAGTAAGCTTTTAATACATAGATATTATGTGTATTATTGTTGTAGCTATTAGCTACAATATGAAGGGTATCCTTCCCTCCTATCATAGATGAAGCAATATGACCAGAGTTATTCTTCTTCTGTGGTTTCTATGGCGGACTGCACCCAAAAAGGTGTATTGCCGCCACCAACTGGACGGTTTGAAACAACCAAACGTTTTTTTAATAAATCCATACGTAATAGTGATACTAACTTAATCCACCCTAATATAAATAGAACATTGCCAAAACAAACAAAACTCCCACTTCTTCTTCCTTCTTCTTCCAGTTCTCCATATCTCCCTTCTGAAGCTCTAGTTCCCACCTTAATTACAACATAGATAGATAGATAGATAGATAGATAGATAGATAGATAGGTACTTTATTGACAAATTCACAAATTCACAAATTATACAATTCCATATCACATTTTCTTAACTTTTATAACACATGATATGATCCTTTCCCCAACTTGGACATCTTGGCTTCACCCTTCTGCATACATTTATTACATGACCAAATGCTTTACAATTTCCACACTGCATTGGTCTTGGATTAAACGCTCTGACTCTGTAGTTAATATACCATAACCGCACTTCATTAGGGAGACTCCATTTCAAAAAACAAAAGGACAGTAAGACTTCTCTTTTCCCCATTTACCACACGATTCATCCGACGTGCTTCAATCACTCCGTTCATATTTTTCATTTCTTTCAAATCAACTTCCCACGAAACGCCAGATATAACCCCCTTGAATGGAGCCCTGTTCCGAAGCGACACACGACACTTCAACGCGCGTTCCTTCTGTTCCGCTGGATCCCAAAACATCACACCTCACTTTGACCAGTTTGGATAACTCCAATGGTTTCTTCGGGATTGGTGCTCTGCTCAACTGCTCCTCACTAACAAACCGTACTCCTACTAGATACGAAGGGTGATTCTCGTCACTGTACCCTACTTTTCTCCGTTTTCCATTCTTTAAAACTATACTCCAATTCCCCTTGATTCTGCCGCCATTGTATTCAGAATCCACTTCACCATCCGCTTCCGCCATCTTCCCTGCAACAGCAATATGAACTGAGTAATGAGAGATGTGCTGTTTGTAGGAAGATACTGCCCTCTAGTGGAGAGATATGAGAAGGGCTTGTCATGTGCTGAAAGTTGCTGTAGTTCGGTCCTTTTCAGCTGACTCATCCAAAGCTATTGGAATGTCTTGTTCATCTCCCTCCGCCCCGGCCGCCCCACACAGGAACACACTGGCCTTCCGGTCTGGACCACCTAGCTGCCATGATCACACCAGACACATTACTTCTAAAGTCCTGCTGTTTAAGGAACGTGGCCTATTAAATTATTCTATATCCACATTGTGAAGAAGTTCCTCAAACTATAAACATAGCTGAGTTGCTAAAGGTTTTAATTCACTTAACACTCAGTCCATGTTGTTACACAAACTGGGGTTTCCTTTACTTGAGGACAGGTCCCCTAGATTCATACCTGTCTGCCTCCAGCCTTGAAGGTGGTCGATCAGCAATGAGTTCAGCCCTAGGTTGTGTTCATTAAACACCATTACAGAAGAAAACGGACTGAAACAGGGCATGCCGAGAAAAAGTTTGGGGGTTGGTTTCCTGAGGCCCAGAGTTTTTCCTATTCTGAACTCTAGTTGTATGGTATGACATAGTAATACATCAGCTGTAAAATAGTTTTATATGGGCTATGATGGGACCAGAGTTTCATGGTTAAAAGAAAACTAGACAACAACTGTGATTGGACAATAGAACTAACAGGGCTGAGCTGGCTTTATGCATCATGTAGGCCTTTGCATCTGGAATTAAAAAGCTACTCACATCGTATGTCATTACTGTGTTGATTCAAATTCAATCACATTGTATTGGTCACATACACATGTTTAGCAGATGTTATTGCAGGTATAGCGAAATGCTTGTGCTTCTTGATTAATTGATAAGGGATTAATAAGGTCTAGGTAGCCTAACCACGCAAAGTTTGATTATATACTTTTTTCTCTTAACACAAATAAATAGACCTATTTTAGGCTATAAATACATGACGTTACCGCTTCCTTTCCCCCAGAGGGGATCACAGCTCATAGGCTTCTACATATAACCAGACTGTATATTAAGGAAACTATTATTACCCTCACTTATATCATACGCACATTTAGATATTTAAGTATCTTTCTCTGCCATCGACCTGTATAGTATAGTTAACCATGCTAATATTTTGTATTTATTTAAATCAACTTGCAATATCTATATCATTTTTTCACATAACACTCAGTAACAATGTATAGTGTACATATTCAGCCATTCACTCATACTATGCAATGCCTTTTTATAGCATTTTGCAATCCAGACTTTGTGTATTTCTATACTTTTTCATACTGCCGCACTATGTATCATGTATCGTGTATCTGTCTTTTGTGTATTTTCATTCTGGCATTTTGCTCCTGCTCTTGTGTTTTTTCGTAGCTGCTTGACAAAGACATTTCCCCTCTGGGATCAATAAAGTATCTATCTATCTATCTATCTATCTATCTATCTATCTATCTATCTATCTATCTATCTATCTATCTATCTATCTATCTATCTATCTATCTATCTATCTATCTATCTATCTATCTATCTATCTATCTATCTATCTATAGGCTACCTGCAGCTGTGGTTGTTATCAGTAGGCTACAGTTGATCAGACTGAAACACAGGTTTATTGCGCATGAGTTGACAAATCATGAGGCAAATCAGTCTGCTCGGCCTCCGACCACAAGGCGCTACAGAGGGTAGTGAGTACGGCCCAGTACATCACTGGGGCTAAGCTTCCTGCCATCCAGGACCTCTGTACCAGGCGGTGTCAGAGGAAGGCCCTAAAAATTGTCAAAGACTCCAGTCACCCCAGTCATAGACTGTTCTGTCTGCTACCGCACGGCAAGCAGTACCGGAGTGCCAAGTCTAAGTCCAAAAGGCTTCTTAACATCTTCTACCCCCAAGCCATAAGACTGCTGAACAGCCAATCAAAGGGCCACCAGACCCCTTTTTTTACACTGCTGCTACTCAGTTTATGATCTATGCATAGTCACTTTAACTCTACCTACATGTACATATTACCTCAGTTACCTCAACTAACCGGTGCCTCGCATATTGACTCTGTACTGGTACCCCTGTATATAGCCTCCTCACATTGACTCTGTACTGGTACCCCTGTATATAGCCTCCTCACATTGACTCTGTACTGGTACCCCTGTATATAGCCTCCTCACATTGACTCTGTACTGGTACCACCTGTATATAGCCTCCTCATATTGACTCTGTACTGGTACCCCTGTATATAGCCTCCTCACATTGACTCTGTACTGGTACCACCTGTATATAGCCTCCTCACGTTGACTCTGTACTGGTACCACCTGTATATAGCCTCCTCACATTGACTCTGTACTGGTACCCCTGTATATAGCCTCCTCACATTGACTCTGTACTGGTACCCCTGTATATAGCCTCCTCACATTGACTCTGTACTGGTACCCCTGTATATAGCCTCCTCACATTGACTCTGTACTGGTACCCCTGTATATAGCCTCCTCACATTGACTCTGTACTGGTACCCCTGTATATAGCCTCCTCACATTGACTCTGTACTGGTACTTCCTGTATATAGCCTCCTCACGTTGACTCTGTACTGGTACCACCTGTATATAGCCTCCTCACATTGACTCTGTACTGGTACCCCTGTATATAGCCTCCTCACATTGACTCTGTACTGGTACCCCTGTATATAGCCTCCTCACATTGACTCTGTACTGGTACCCCTGTATATAGCCTCCTCACATTGACTCTGTACTGGTACCCCTGTATATAGCCTCCTCACATTGACTCTGTACTGGTACCCCTGTATATAGCCTCCTCACATTGACTCTGTACTGGTACTTCCTGTATATAGCCTCCTCACATTGACTCTGTGCTGGTACCCCCTGTATATAGCCTCCTCACATTGACTCTGTACTGGTACTTCCTGTATATAGCCTCCTCACATTGACTCTGTACTGGTACCCCTGTATATAGCCTCCTCACATTGACTCTGTACTGGTACCCCTGTATATAGCCTCCTCACATTGACTCTGTACTGGTACCCCTGTATATAGCCTCCTCACATTGACTCTGTACTGGTACCACCTGTATATAACCTCCTCACATTGACTCTGTACTGGTACTTCCTGTATATAGTCTCCTCACATTGACTCTGTACTGGTACTTCCTGTATATAGCCTCCTCACATTGACTCTGTACTGGTACCACCTGTATATAGCCTCCTCACATTGACTCTGTACTGGTACCACCTGTATATAGCCTCCTCACATTGACTCTGTACTGGTACTTCCTGTATATAGCCTCCTCACATTGACTCTGTACTGGTACCACCTGTATATAGCCTCCTCACATTGACTCTGTACTGGTACCCCTGTATATAGCCTCCTCACATTGACTCTATACTGGTACTTCCTGTATATAGCCTCCTCACATTGACTCTGTACTGGTACCACCTGTATATAGCCTCCTCACATTGACTCTGTACTGGTACTTCCTGTATATAGCCTCCTCACATTGACTCTGTACTGGTACATCCTGTATATAGCCTCCTCACATTGACTCTGTACCGGTACCACCTGTATATAGCCTCCTCACATTGACTCTGTACTGGTACTTCCTGTATATAGCCTCCTCACATTGACTCTGTACCAGTACTTCCTGTATGTAGCCTCCTCACATTGACTCTGTACTGGTACCACCTGTATATAGCCTCCTCACATTGACTCTGTACTGGTACCCCTGTATATAGCCTCCTCACATTGACTCTGTACTGGTACTTCCTGTATAGAGCCTCCTCACATTGACTCTGTACTGGTACTTCCTGTATATAGCCTCCTCACATTGACTCTGTACTGGTACTTCCTGTATATAGCCTCCTCACATTGACTCTGTACTGGTACTTCCTGTATAGAGCCTCCTCACATTGACTCTGTACTGGTACCACCTGTATATAGCCTCCTCACATTGACTCTGTACTGGTACTTCCTGTATATAGTCTCCTCACATTGACTCTGTACTGGTACTTCCTGTATATAGCCTCCTCACATTGACTCTGTACTGGTACCCCTGTATATAGCCTCCTC
The DNA here is from genome assembly GCA_023634145.1 of Thymallus thymallus. Taxonomy (NCBI): domain Eukaryota; kingdom Metazoa; phylum Chordata; class Actinopteri; order Salmoniformes; family Salmonidae; genus Thymallus; species Thymallus thymallus. Next base: position 41,320,079 of record CM042397.1, on the reverse strand, counting down.
ACATTGACTCTGTACTGGTACCCCTGTATATAGCCTCCTCACATTGACTCTGTACTGGTACTTCCTGTATATAGCCTCCTCACATTGACTCTGTACTGGTACCCCTGTATATAACCTCCTCACATTGACTCTGTACTGGTACCCCTGTATATAGCCTCCTCACATTGACTCTGTACTGGTACTTCCTGTATATAGCCTCCTCACATTGACTCTGCACTGGTATTTCCTGTATAAAACCGCCACATAATGCTACAAATGAAGAAACATATCTTATATATATGTTCTATTTTTAGTATCTACATTTTTTTGATGCTATCTCAAAATTTTGAGACACTAAGTCAACATTTCAAGATACGTAAGTCAACATATCGAGAGAATAACTAAAAAAATGTACACGGGCATCAACATAAAACAAATGTTTTTGGTGGCGGGAATGGGCTTCCATACATTTTGACTGGCTATAAATCTAGTAGTGGAAACCTAAGAGCACAGATTTTTACTTCTCACACAAGCTTAATTATCTAAGTATTTTCGTGGCGTTCCTTTGTGTAAATTCTGTGACAGATGTTTCTGTGGTCCACTGAAATCTTCAGCACAAACCCGAAGCCACGCCCCGGTGCCATACTAGCCAATACCTGATAATTATTTCAAATAGAGGCGGAGTAGAAATGACAACACGGTAGTATGACTTTTATATAGGCTGACGTCTGCAACGTCAAAAAAAATAGTTGGAGAGTGTTTTCAAGCTGGAGTAGTTGGTTTGAGAAACAGCTACTACTAATAACAAAATTAATGAATTTACTACCGGACATTTATTCGCATCGCCAAGTAATGTATTACCCGGCATACTAAATCTAATCTACCTGAGGTTTTAGCGTGGTAAATGGAGGAGAAGAAGAAAGACGGAGACCCGGAGATTCAGGAACACGGACCCGAACATTGGTTCTCAAAATGGGAGCGGCAGTGTTTGGCTGAAGCGGAGCAAAGGGAGTCAAACGAGGAGGAGGCTGACACCGACCAGGAGAAATTGTGGCATCAATTCCAGAATTCCGCCACTGCTGTGGCTCAGCTATACAAAGGTCCGAGACAAGACCAGAACTAGATAGATAACTTACGTTAGTCGGCTGCCACCCCTGCGCCTTGTTACTTCGCCTGCTATGCTAGTCAGTCACTGTTAGTGGCGGTGGGAACTAGCTAATGTCACCTACCTAACTAGTACCTAACTAGCTAAGGTCACCTACCCAACTAGTAGCTAACTAGCTAAGGTCACCTACCCAACTAGTAGCTAACTAGCTAAGGTCACCTACCCAACTAGTACCTAACTAGCTAAGGTCACCTACCCAACTAGTACCTAACTAGCTAAGGTCACCTACCCAACTAGTAACTAGCTAATGTAATCTACCTAACTAGTAGCTAACTAGCTAATGTCACCTACCTAACTACTAGCTAATGTCACCTACCTAATTAGCTAATGTAATCTACCTAACTAGTAGCTAGCTAATGTCACATACCTAACTAGTAGCTAACTAGCTAATGTCACCTACCTAACTACTAGCTAATGTCACCTACCTAATTAGCTAATGTAATCTACCTAACTAGTAGCTAGCTAATGTCACATACCTAACTAGTAGCTAACTAGCTAATGTCACCTACCTAACTACTAGCTAATGTCACCTACCTAATTAGCTAATGTAATCTACCTAACTAGTAGCTAGCTAATGTCACATACCTAACTAGTAGCTAGCTAATGTCACATACCTAACTAGTAGCTAGCTAGCTAATGTCACCTACCTAACTAGTAGCTAACTAGCTAATGTCACCTACCTAATTAGCTAATGTAATCTACCTAACTAGTAGCTAGCTAATGTCACATACCTAACTAGTAGCTAACTAGCTAATGTCACCTACCTAACTACTAGCTAATGTCACCTACCTAATTAGCTAATGTAATCTACCTAACTAGTAGCTAGCTAATGTCACATACCTAACTAGTAGCTAACTAGCTAATGTCAACTACCTAACGAGTACCTAACTAGCTAATGCCATCTACCTAACTACTAGCTAATGTCACATACCTAACGAGTAACTAGCTAATTCCATCTACCTAGCTAGTAGCTAACAAGCTACCGTTACCTACTTAACTAGTATCTAACAAGCTACCGTTACCTACCTAACTAGTTAACGCTACCTACCTAACTAGTAACTAGCTAATGTAATCAACCTAACTAGTATCTAACGTTACCTACCTAACTAGTAGCTAACGTTACCTACCTAACTAGTAGCTAACTAGCTAGTTTATGTGATCAGCTGGTTAGCTAACTACTGTACTGTAGCCACTTTTGCCATCTAAGTCAAGACATCCCGTAATTCTAGATAGTTTGCTCGTTTTTGTTATTAAAACAAATCACCTTAATTAATTTATGAAAATAAATAATTACTTAACAAACGTTACAGTAGTTTGCTTTGGCTGCTGTTCACCAACGTCTAGATACCTACCGTTAGTTAACAACGATAACGTTACTAGCTGCCAAGCAACATAACCAGTCAACACACTTATGGTAGATAAGTTAGTTGAATAGGTAACCAATCCAGTATTTAAAGTAATATATGGTCTGTAGTGTTAGTAAGTTATTTAACCATCTGATCAGTGAACAAGCAGCTACTGTCAGTTCAGAGCATGTATTAGAGAAACAAAATGGCGATGGAAACGACAAGCATCTCTCCGCGACATTCCGCTCAGACGGCATCTTCCACTGTTGTCTTTGTGTTCGCTGTGTGGGGCTAATATGACTTACACTACACTACACTACACTACACTACACTACACTACACTACACTACACTACACTACAGGGAGATCAGTACGTCTACTATCAAGAGTAGACCGAGTTGTTTCATCAATTCATACTGGAAACTAAACAAAATGGCGAATATTTACTATTGGCTTTGTGGTTGAGAATTCTTACCTCATACTGTAATACTTCTCATAGATATACTGAACTATCGTAACCAGAAGTTATTTCGCTACTAAGGTAGCAAGTATATCTAACTTACGACTGAAACTTTCCTGCTGAGATGGCTATTTAGTTGGTACGTTAAGCACTCGTTCTTCTAAACTGTCGAGTTGGCCATCTAGCGCTGGCTGACAGTTATTTTTATTCCAAAGCCCTCCTGCAACTCTAGATGCAAGACAAAATGGCGAATAAAAACAGTCTCCTATGATGAAGAAGCTTTCAATCTCAGATGTGTTGCCATTTTACCATATATCGTGTCTTGTATCATTTAATACTAAAGTGGGAATACTGTACAAGAATTGGGGCTTAACTTGCCATGTATGTAAACTGTTTTCAACCAGACTATCAATCTTAGCAGAAAATTTTTAACAAACCTGTAATGTTGTTGATGTGTGTTGTCTCAACAGACCGAGTATGTCATCAACAGGGGGGGCTTTCTTTGTGGGTGCCGTTTCAAAACGCAGCCACAGCCGTAACCAACCTGTACAAAGGTAGGTGTCAGGGATACTCAAGTGTTTTCAGCTTCTTCTGTCTTCTCACCTGCTTTCACTACAGTGTAAGATAGGACAGTAAAATATCATCATAGCAGTTCATAGGCTTTTCTTTATCATTCTGTTGTAGTCTAAATGTATTGATTTGCACAATAGTTGTCAAGGTACTTGGTCTGTCCACAGGGGGTAGGGTACTTGGTCTGTCCACAGGGGGTAGGGTACTTGGTCTGTCCACAGGGGGTAGGGTACTTGGTCTGTCCACAGGGGGTAGGGTACTTGGTCTGTCCACAGGGACTTGGTCTGTCCACAGGGACTTGGTCTGTCCACAGGGACTTGGTCTGTCCACAGGGACTTGGTCTGTCCACAGGGACTTGGTCTGTCCACAGGGACTTGGTCTGTCCACAGGGACTTGGTCTGTCCACAGGGGGTAGGGTACTTGGTTTGTCCACAGGGGGTAGGGTACTTGGTTTGTCCACAGGTACTTGGTCTGTCCACAGGGACTTGGTCTGTCCACAGGGACTTGGTCTGTCCACAGGGACTTGGTCTGTCCACAGGGACTTGGTCTGTCCACAGGGACTTGGTCTGTCCACAGGGGGTAGGGTACTTATGAAGACTCATTAGATGGTAGTCCGGACAGAGCAAAATGTACAGTAACCATGAAAGGTTGCGAACCAAAGGCTCATCATAAAAGTCTGTAGGCATTCCTTTGTCATTCTGCTGTAAACAGAACATGTATTAATTAGTAGATTGATAAAAACTTGTAAACAATCATGGGCCTCTTCTAGTCACCTGAATATTGACAATCTCTCAGTTTACAGCCATCTTCTCCGGTTCTGATCCTGGAGAGCACAGCAGGGTGTGCAGCCTAACTCAATCTCTTGGCTGCATTCTGCCTTCTCCCTACAGTTTGCAGCTGTCAGCTTTACCAACGACTGGCTCATGTGAACTACAATGCCGACATTGTGTTTTAAGGTTTAGAAATGTCCATAATCATGGCTTGGATACGGCTTTCCAAACATGTGGCCCTTAACTTTCATCAGCAGATAAAAAAGATACACTTAACTAATCTAGACTGTAGCAGTTTTACACAGATCCATACAGCTATGGGGCCTCATCAGACTGAACTTAACTTCACAAGTTACACTTACACACAGGTGTTTGTAGCACATAGCTAATTAGCACATGTTATCACCTCTGTTTACCTTAAACAAGCGCTGTAACATGGAGATATGGTCGTGTGGGAACACTAACCCTATCAATTTAACCTTTTTGTTTTTTGAGAATTATTTATTGCTGATATAAAAGATAAGGTCCTTTGTTTCCTAAACCGAACCGCAATTGATGCCTGTAAATGTTCAGACCGAGGCTCTTAACAAAATTGCCCCATACAGAAGACTCCTTCGTCCAATGACTAATGTGTATTGGAACTGAGAGTCATGAGCAAGGGCTAGTTCCAGCCCTGCACTAACACACCTGATTCAGCTAATCTTCAAGAGTCCCTGTGGATAGATGAATCAGTTTTACAAGTGCCAGACTAGGACAAAAGCCTCCACCCCCTGTGTCTCTCCAGGATCAGGGAGGGAGGGCTGCCTATAGTCACACTTTCTCTCTTTCTCACACACACTTTCTTTCTGCCCCCCCCCTCCCCCCCCCAGAGTCTGTGGATGCCCATCAGCGTAGCTACGACCTAGGTATACAGATTGGCCACCAGCGTCGCAACAAGGATGTGCTGGCCTGGGTGAAGAAAAGGAGGAGAACCATTCGGCGGGAGGACCTCATCAGCTTCCTGTGTGGCCGGGCCCCACCCCCCCGGAGCTCTAGAGCCACCCTCACCCCAGGACATAAACTGACCATGGTCTCCCCTAACCGGCCTCCCCCGGCCGCCGAAACTGACTCTTCTGTGGAGGCTGACCTCCAGCCCTTCAGAGAGGCAATCGCACTGCATGGTAAATACACAGATATACACTGCATGGTAAAGACACAGATATACACAGCATGGTAAAGACACAGATATACACAGCATGGTAAAGACACAGATATACACTGCATGGTAAAGACACAGATATACACAGCATGGTAAAGACACAGATATACACTGCATGGTAAAGACACAGATATACACTGCATGGTAAAGACACAGATATACACTGCATGGTAAAGACACAGATATACACTGCATGGTAAAGACACAGATATACACTGCATGGTAAAGACACAGATATACACTGCATGGTAAAGACACAGATATACACTGCATGGTAAAGACACAGATATACACTGCATGGTAAAGACACAGATATACACTGCATGGTAAATACACAGATATACACTGCATGGTAAATACACAGATATACACTGCATGGTAAATACACAGATATACACTGCATGGTAAATACACAGATATACACTGCATGGTAAAGACACAGATATACACTGCATGGTAAAGACACAGATATACACTGCATGGTAAAGACACAGATATACACTGCATGGTAAATACACAGATATACACTGCATGGTAAATACACAGATATACACTGCATGGTAAATACACAGATATACACTGCATGGTAAATACACAGATATACACTGCATGGTAAACATTGACAACCTTGATCAAGGTGAGCAGAAATTACTGTAGAAAATCAACAATTTGAATATTGAGATTTATTTTATGGTAATAGGGGACATTAGAATAAAATTATAATATAATTGCGCAGAGGAAGAGATTTTTTTTGTTTTCTTTCAGGGTTTAAAATTATTGACACCCCTGTTGACACCTTTCAATACCTCACCTTGCAAGGATAATGACAGACTTTTTCTGGGATGTTTTATGAGTTAGAGAACACAGTGGGAAGGGATCTTAGACAATTCCTCCATACAGAATCCTTCCAGATCCTTCGTCTGCGTTTATGGACTGCCCTCTGCAATTCAAACCACAGGTTTACAATGGGTTTCATGTCCAGTGACTGAGGTGGCCAATGCAAAATTTTGATGTAGTGGCCTATCAACCATTTCTTTGTGGATTCTGAGGTGTGCTTGTGCTGAAATGTGGCTACAATTATTCATCACATGTCTGGTAAACAACAGGTGTAGACTAATAGTGAAATGCTTACTACGAGCCCTTACCAACAATAGAGAGAAAGACCATAGAGAACAAGTAATAATAATAAATACACATTTTACATTGGAGTCATTTAGCAGATGCTCTTATCCACAGCAACTTACAGTTAGTGCAGACATGTTCACTTGTACTGGTCCCCCGTGGGAATGGAACCCACAACCCTGGCAATGAGTAATGATAACTTGGGAATGGGCACCAGTACAGAGTCTGTGTGCAGGTGTACGAGGTAATTGAGGTAGGTATGTTCATATAATTAGTCATTAAGTGACAGATGATAAACAGTAGCAGCAGCGTATGTGATGAGTCAAAAAGGGTCAATGCAGATGGTCTGTGTAGATATTTGGTTAACTATTTAACCAACTATTTAGCAGTCTTATGGCTTGGGGGTAGAAGCTGTTCAGTGTCCTTGGCTCCAGACTTGGTGCATCGGTACCGCTTACCATGCAGTAGCAGAGAGAACAGCCTATGACTTGGGTGGCTTGAGCCTTTGACAATTTTGGGGCCTTCCTCTGACACTGCTTAGTATAGAGGTCCTGGATAGAGTGCTCTGCCCCAGTAATGTACTGGGCTGTACGCATTTCACTCTGTAGCGCCTTGCGGTCGGATGCCAAGAAGCTGCCATATCAAGCATTGATGCATGCTGTCTATGTTTCTATAGCTTTTTGCACTCCAGACTTTGTGTATTTTTATACTTTTTCATACTGCCGCACTATGTATCGTGTATCTGTCTTTTGTGTATTTTGTTCTGGCATTTTGCACCTGCCCTGTGTTTTTCGTAGCTCCTTGATAAAGTAATTTCCCCCCCGGGGATCAATAAAGTAGCTAGCTAGTCTTGCTTGCCTCGAAGCGAGCATAGAAGGCATTTAGCTTGTCTGGGAGGCTCGCGTCACTGGGCAGCTCGCGGCTGGGTTTCCCTTTGTAATCCGTGATAGTTTGCAATATCCAACAAGCGTCAGAGCCGGTGTAGTAGACTTTGATCATAGTCCTGTATTGACGCTTTGCCTGTTTGATGGTTAATTATGTGAAAAATAGCAGTGGAAACACCTTTATGCGCAAATATTTAAATTACCAATCATATCGAAGTAAACTTGGAGTCACGCAATGATATGGTGTGTTGTCTTCCCACTCTGACTCTGGAAACCATGCAGTTTATTAGGCTACCGATTTTAAATAAGTGATTAACTTCACAGGTTGGTAAAGGAGCACTGTGATGAGCTTGATGCTCCTTTCCAATAAATATTGAGGTTCTGGTGACATGATGATCGATGCTTGACTGCCGTTTGACCCAAAAAAAAGAATTTCACTGTTATCCATAAAAATCTAATGTAAACTAACCTAACCACACTGTCTTTACAGAGCCAAAACAACAAGACGTGTCACTGTCCAAATACTTTTTGACCTCACCATATGTTTTACTTAGAGGCCATTGCACTGCACAGTAAATACACAGCTATATCTGTCAGGGTGAGAGGACTTGTCTTCTGAGTTTGACTTGTGGTGTTTTTCTTTTCTCCTCTCTTTCCCCTCCTCCCCCTCTCCAATCTGTCCTCTCCTCAGGTCTAAGTGGGGCTATGGCCAGCATCAGTGTTCGTTCTGGTACCCCAGGCTCTCCCACCCACGTGGGGGGTGCTGCTGGCGGTACGGGTGGGTCGACCCCGTTAGGTCGTCGGCGGAATGGCCTCCACGATGTAGACCTGAACACTTTCATCTCCGAGGAGATGGCCCTGCACCTGGACTGCAACTCCAGGAAACGCAGCTCCGCCCAGTGCAATGACGTCATAACAGACTCCCCCACCCATAAACGCAACCGGATGATCTGAATGGCTGTTGGCCCAGCCCCAGGGAGGGCTAAGAGCCCTTTGTGGGAGGGCGGGAGGGGGGGTTGAGTTCTTGAGACAGACTGACAGAAGGGTGTATGCCTGTGGAGTGAGCTGGAGTTGAGGATTGAAGAGGCCTTCCATTTAGTTGAGTGGGTGGTGTCCTCTGTCCTTGTCTCCTTCCCTAGTTTAGAGCACTGGTCTAAACTGAAAGCATGTGTGTTGGAAACCTGTCATCAACCCTTCACAACCCCGTCAGGCTGCATTTACACAGGCAGCCTAAATCAGATATTTTTCTACTAATTTGTCTTTTGACCAATCAGATCAGTTATTTTGCCTGTAATTGGGCTGCCTTTGTAAATGCAGCCTCAGTGCTTCTGACGGAGAGGAAAGGAGGAAACGAAGCGAGGACAGAAGGGCATTGAGGAGGTTGGGACACACCCCCTTCAGAGGAGAAGACACTTGACCTCCCCTCCCCATAGTAAACATGTCTTACTCAGTAAACTAGATAATGTTTGATGTTGGAGTGGTACTGTCGGAGAGCCACCTTCTTTGCTACAACTGTTAACTCTTACTCACCCTACTCAGTGGACATTGATGCCCTCGATGATGATGAAGAGGAGGAAGACATCCCTCACTGGAGCTTCCTGCTTGTGTCCCAAATGGCACCCTATTCACTACATGGCACTGTGTTTGATTATATAGGCAACTGTCTGTCTGACAGAACTGTGCTTCAACAGTCATGTTCAACTGCAGGTTTAGTGTCCCAAATCGTACCCTATTCCCAGTATTAAGTGCACTACTTTTGCCTATAGGGCACTCTGGTCAAAGTAGTGCACTTTGTAGGGCATAGGGTGCTATTTGGAGCGCTAACCCAGTGTTCATTTTCAGGTTGTTATGACTCTGCTGCAGTTAATTTATACACCACCTTGTTTTTCCTGTTGGGGTATTTAATAGTTGAGGTAATGTCAGTGTTAATTCCTGCTTGGATAATATCTGACTGTTGTAAAACAGATAAGGTTAACTCTGATCACAGTGCGTAAAGTAACTGCTTTCAATGCATTTTTCAATGCATTTTTCTGAAAAAGGTGGGACAGGTAAACGCTCACGCAAAATAAAATGGTGAGTAAACGGCGGTGACCTGCAGTTCTCCTTCACTACACCACTGTGTGATGACCATGTTACCAGAGGCTGTTCAGTGTGATGACCATGTTACCAGAGGCTGTTCAGTGTGATGACCATGTTACCAGAGGCTGTTCAGTGTGATGACCATGTTACCAGAGGCTGTTCAGTGTGATGACCATGTTACCAGAGGCTGTTCAGTGTGATGACCATGTTACCAGAGGCTGTTCAGTGTGAAGACCATGTTACCAGAGGCTGTTCAGTGTGATGACCATGTTACCAGAGGCTGTTCAGTGTGATGACCATGTTACCAGAGGCTGTTCAGTGTGATGACCATGTTACCAGAGGCTGTTCAGTGTGATGACCATGTTACCAGAGGCTGTTCAGTGTGATGACCATGTTACCAGAGGCTGTTCAGTGTGATGACCATGTTACCAGAGGCTGTTCAGTGTGATGACCATGTTACCAGAGGCTGTTCAGTGTGATGACCATGTTACCAGAGGCTGTTCAGTGTGATGACCATGTTACCAGAGGCTGTTCAGTGTCATGACCATGTTACCAGAGGCTGTTCAGTGTGATGACCATGTTACCAGAGGCTGTTCAGTGTGATGACCATGTTACCAGAGGCTGTTCAGTGTGATGACCATGTTACCAGAGGCTGTTCAGTGTGATGACCATGTTACCAGAGGCTGTTCAGTGTGATGACCATGTTACCAGAGGCTGTTCAGTGTGATGACCATGTTACCGGAGTTGCAATAATGATTTTGCACTTAAGCTTCTTTTACATTTAAACTCATGCAAGTTGATCTGTTTGAACCAACCAGGCAGTCCATTCTCCACCTAAAGGTATTCAATCAAACACCACCACCTTCACCTCCCAACCCCTTGGAACTGGGGGGTGTTCCCGCCACCAAACCAGAAACAACAGACTGAAATGTTTTGCTACAGTGAACATGCCCCAAACCAGAAAAGAAACAATACTGAAAGGTGCTGTAATGAACATGCCCCAAACCAGAAGAGAAATGTTGCAAAATGTTTTGCTATGCTGTGCCATACTGAACACTACCCAGATGAAGAGCTATGGGAGAAGCCAAGGTGGAGGTCCCAGAAACAAATCATAGAATTGTTCTTTCAGATATCTGGGGTTTACATCCCAATGTCCACACTACTATGTAGTATGCCGTCCGCATGGCCAATCCAGTGCATCACTCCATACTAAGAATAGATATTGTGATGTTGCCTCAGTCTTCTAATTGGTGTTCATAACTGACTTGTGTTTATGGGAAAAGCTGCAGTTGGCTGACTATTAAAATTGAAAGGGGTAGTTTACCCAAATTATTATAAAATGGCATTGGTTTCCTTACTCTGAATAGACCAGGAATACAGCAATCCATGCTTTGGTTTAGGTTAATACATAAAAACGTAATGGAACGTTCAATTGAACGGAAGCAGTGCTATACCTGTTCCCAGTTGGAAGGCAGGGAGGATTTGGGTTGTGGGTTCAAAATCCCCCAAAAGTCACTCATTGCTTCAAGCCACACCCCAGTAACGCAGGAAACATCTGTCTGTTCAAGAACGTTTTGTGAAAATGTGGACTGAACGCACCGCTGGCCGTGGTCTCCAAATGCTTTCTGTCCAAATGATTTCTGTCCAAACCCAATGCAAGCAAGTCCATATCAATACAAGCAAGTCCATATCAATACAAGCAAGTCCATATCCATGATATTAGTATTTTTGTCCAAACCCAATACAAGCAAGTCCATATCCATGATATTAGTATTTTTGTCCAAACCCAATACAAGCAAGTCCATATCCATGATATTAGTATTTTTGTCCAAACCCAATACAAGCAAGTCCATATCAATGTAAGCAAGTCCATATCCATGATATTAGTATTTTTGTCCAAACCCAATACAAGCAAGTCCATATCTATGATATTAGCATTTTTGTCCAAACCCAATACAAGCAAGTTCATATCCATGATATTAGTATTTTTGTCCAAACCCAATACAAGCAAGTCCATATCCATGATATTAGTATTTTTGTCCAAACCCAATACAAGCAAGTCCATATCCATGATATTAGTATTTTTGTCCAAACCCAATACAAGCAAGTCCATATCCATGATATTAGTATTTTTGTCCAAACCCAATACAAGCAAGTCCATATCAATGTAAGCAAGTCCATATCCATGATATTAGTATTTTTGTCCAAACCCAATACAAGCAAGTCCATATCTATGATATTAGCATTTTTGTCCAAACCCAATACAAGCAAGTTCATATCCATGATATTAGTATTTATGTCCAAACCCAATACAAGCAAGTCCATATCCATGATATTAGTATTTTTGTCCAAACCCAATACAAGCAAGTCCATATCCATGATATTAGTATTTTTGTCCAAACCCAATACAAGCAAGTCCATATCCATGATATTAGTATTTTTGTCCAAACCCAATACAAGCAAGTCCATATCAATGTAAGCAAGTCCATATCCATGATATTAGTATTTTTGTCCAAACCAAATACAAGCAAGTCCATATCTATGATATTAGCATTTTTAGACCAAACCTAATGTAAGCAAGTCCATATCCATGATATTAGTTTTCTGAATTTTTGTTTTAGATTCCGTCACTCACAGTTGAAGAGTACCTATGATAAAAATTAGACCTCTACATGCTTTGTAAGTGGGAAAACCTGCAAAATCGGCAGTGTATCAAATACTTGTTCTCCCCACTGTAGGTATGGGGTGGCCACGCCCCAATAAAATATCCTTTCTCTTGACGTGTACACTCATTCACTACTTCCCACAAATATAAAAGCATTGTATTGGTGGAGACATGGGCTAGTGGGAGTTTCAATCATATGTCTGATACCAGTCATTTCCTTTTGAAACCAGTGAAGGGAAGTGAACAAGTGCACACTAGGAGGAAGGAGAGATAATTGGGACATAGGAAGAATCTCAATTGAGTTTCTTTCATTCTTCGTATACGCTCCTCTCCACCTTCCTTCTCGAACCCCTTTGGATGAGCAATCAAGGAAATGCAATTGAGATTGTCCCCATGTTCTCCTGCCATGCAGAATAGGAGGTCCTTCTGGACGGCTCTGGACACTACATTACTTTCTGCAGTGTTTAGTGCACTGAGTAGACCTCTGACGTTAGAATATAGACCATTGCTGTCAGAGTCCAGTACACAAACATCCCTTCGCTTGCTTCCCAAATGGCCCCCTATCCCGTATAGTGGAGAAGTAGTGCACTATATAGTGAATAGGGTGTAATACTTTTACGGCTCTGGTAAAAAAGCCTTATGTAGGGAATAGGGTGCCATTTGGGACAGATCTTATTCCCGGAAGCACTTCTTGTAGAGCTGAAGGAATGTGATAGGTATACATTTTCAGCATATTCCTTACATCTATCCAATACCTTCAGCTCTACACAAGTGTTTAGAGGTGGGGTGTATTCAGCTCTACACAAGTGTTTAGAGGTGGGGTGTATTCAGCTCTACACAAGTGTTTAGAGGTGGGGTGTATTCAGCTCTACACAAGTGTTCAGAGGTGGGGTGTATTCAGCTCTACACAAGTGTTTAGAGGTGGGGTGTATTCAGCTCTACACAAGTGTTTAGAGGTGGGGTGTATTCAGCTCTACTGATAGTAGGCAACATCATCAATATAAATATAGTATCTGATAGTAGGCAACATCATCAATATAAATATAGTATCTGATAGTAGGCAACATCAATATATACTAAATAAATATAGTATCTGATAGTAGGCAACATCAATATATACTAAATAAATATAGTATCTGATAGTAGGCAACACCAATATATACTAAATAAATATAGTATCTGATAGTAGGCAACATCAATATATACTAAATAAATATAGTATCTGATAGTAGGCAACATCAATATATACTAAATAAATTTAGTATCTGATAGTAGGCAACATCATCAATATATACTAAATAAATATAGTATCTGATAGTAGGCAACATCAATATATACTAAATAAATATAGTATCTGATAGTAGGCAACATCAATATATACTAAATAAATATAGTATCTGATAGTAGGCAACACCAATATATACTAAATAAATATAGTATCTGATAGTAGGCAACATCAATATATACTAAATAAATATAGTATCTGATAGTAGGCAACATCAATATATACTAAATAAATTTAGTATCTGATAGTAGGCAACATCATCAATATATACTAAATAAATATAGTATCTGATAGTAGGCAACATCAATATATACTAAATAAATATAGTATCTGATAGTAGGCAACATCATCAATATATACTAAATAAATATAGTATCTGATAGTAGGCAACATCAATATATACTAAATAAATATAGTATCTAATAGTAGGCAACATCATCAATATATACTAAATAAATATAGTATCTGATAGTAGGCAACATCAATATATACTAAATAAATATAGTATCTGATAGTAGGCAACATCATCAATATATACTAAATAAATATAGTATCTGATAGTAGGCAACATCAATATATACTAAATAAATATAGTATCTGATAGTAGGCAACATCAATATATACTAAATAAATATAGTATCTGATAGTAGGCAACATCAATATATACTAAATAAATATAGTATCTGATAGTAGGCAACATCATCAATATATACTAAATAAATATAGTATCTGATAGTAGGCAACATCAATATATACTAAATAAATATAGTATCTGATAGTAGGCAACATCAATATATACTAAATAAATATAGTATCTGATAGTAGGCAACATCAATATATACTAAATAAATATAGTATCTGATAGTAGGCAACATCATCAATATATACTAAATAAATATAGTATCTGATAGTAGGCAACATCAATATATACTAAATAAATATAGTATCTGATAGTAGGCAACATCAATATATACTAAATAAATATAGTATCTGATAGTAGGCAACATCAATATATACTAAATAAATATAGTATCTGATAGTAGGCAACATCAATATATACTAAATAAATATAGTATCTGATAGTAGGCAACATCATCAATATATACTAAATAAATATAGTATCTGATAGTAGGCAACATCAATATATACTAAATAAATATAGTATCTGATAGTAGGCAACATCAATATATACTAAATAAATATAGTATCTGATAGTAGGCAACATCATCAATATATACTAAATAAATATAGTATCTGATAGTAGGCAACATCAATATATACTAAATAAATATAGTATCTGATAGTAGGCAACATCATCAATATATACTAAATAAATATAGTATCTAATAGTAGGCAACATCAATATATACTAAATAAATATAGTATCTAATAGTAGGCAACATCAATATATACTAAATAAATATAGTATCTGATAGTAGGCAACATCAATATATACTAAATAAATATAGTATCTGATAGTAGGCAACATCAATATATACTAAATAAATATAGTATCTGATAGTAGGCAACATCAATATATACTAAATAAATATAGTATCTGATAGTAGGCAACATCAATATATACTAAATAAATATAGTATCTGATAGTAGGCAACATCAATATATACTAAATAAATATAGTATCTAATAGTAGGCAACATCATCAATATATACTAAATAAATATAGTATCTGATAGTAGGCAACATCAATATATACTAAATAAATATAGTATCTGATAGTAGGCAACATCAATATATACTAAATAAATATAGTATCTGATAGTAGGCAACATCAATATATACTAAATAAATATAGTATCTGATAGTAGGCAACATCAATATATACTAAATAAATATAGTATCTGATAGTAGGCAACATCATCAATATATACTAAATAAATATAGTATCTGATAGTAGGCAACATCAATATATACTAAATAAATATAGTATCTGATAGTAGGCAACATCAATATATACTAAATAAATATAGTATCTGATAGTAGGCAACATCAATATATACTAAATAAATATAGTATCTGATAGTAGGCAACATCAATATATACTAAATAAATATAGTATCTAATAGTAGGCAACCCATCTCATGTTGGAGTAGAGGGAAATGAAGAGGCTGATTTGGTGGCGAAAAGGTCTATGAGGAGGATGGAGGTAGATGTCCGGGTCCCATTGGGGCGCAGGGATGTCAAGTCCTTGATACCGGCAGCAGGGATTGAGGTAGGGGAGAGACAGTGGGGTGAGAGGAGTACAAGGAGACATTTTTACAGAGTGCATAGGTCGGTGAGGGTAGAGACGGGAATTGTGGAGTGTAGAAGAGAGGAAGTGGTATGGAGCAGGTTATGTTATGGACACACGGGTTTGAACGCAACATTAAGAACAGTGGCAAAACATGAAACAGGATTGTGTGACGAGTGTATGGTGCTGGAAACAGTGAAACATGTCATGTTTTTCTGTGAAAGGTACGGGGTTGGGACCTGGGTGGTGTTCCTGGGAGTGGGAAAGACTGTATGAACAGGTTATGGAGGCTAAGCGGGGCTGGGACCTGGGTGGTGGTCCTGGGAGTGGGAAAGACTGTATGAACAGGTTATGGAGGCTAAGCGGGGCTGGGACCTGGGTGGTGTTCCTGGGAGTGGGAAAGACTGTATGAACAGGTTATGGAGGCTAAGCGGGGCTGGGACCTGGGTGGTGTTCCTGGGAGTGGGAAAGACTGTATGAACAGGTTATGGAGGCTAAGCGGGGCTGGGACCTGGGTGGTGTTCCTGGGAGTGGGAAAGACTGTATGAACAGGTTATGGAGGCTAAGCGGGGCTGGGACCTGGGTGGTGTTCCTGGGAGTGGGAAAGACTGTATGAACAGCTTATGGAGGCTAAGCGGGGCTGGGACCTGGGTGGTGTTCCTGGGAGTGGGAAAGACTGTATGAACAGGTTATGGAGGCTAAGCGGGGCTGGGACCTGGGTGGTGTTCCTGGGAGTGGGAAAGACTGTATGAACAGGTTATGGAGGCTAAGCGGGGTTGGGACCTGGGTGGTGTTCCTGGGAGTGGGAAAGACTGTATGAACAGGTTATGGAGGCTAAGCGGGGCTGGGACCTGGGTGGTGTTCCTGGGAGTGGGAAAGACTGTATGAACAGGTTATGGAGGCTAAGCGGGGCTGGGACCTGGGTGGTGTTCCTGGGAGTGGGAAAGACTGTATGAACAGGTTATGGAGGCTAAGCGGGGCTGGGACCTGGGTGGTGTTCCTGGGAGTGGGAAAGACTGTATGAACAGGTTATGGAGGCTAAGCGGGGCTGGGACCTGGGTGGTGTTCCTGGGAGTGGGAAAGACTGTATGAACAGCTTATGGAGGCTAAGCGGGGCTGGGACCTGGGTGGTGTTCCTGGGAGTGGGAAAGACTGTATGAACAGGTTATGGAGGCTAAGCGGGGCTGGGACCTGGGTGGTGTTCCTGGGAGTGGGAAAGACTGTATGAACAGGTTATGGAGGCTAAGCGGGGTTGGGACCTGGGTGGTGTTCCTGGGAGTGGGAAAGACTGTATGAACAGGTTATGGAGGCTAAGCGGGGCTGGGACCTGGGTGGTGTTCCTGGGAGTGGGAAAGACTGTATGAACAGGTTATGGAGGCTAAGCGGGGCTGGGACCTGGGTGGTGTTCCTGGGAGTGGGAAAGACTGTATGAACAGGTTATGGAGGCTAAGCGGGGCTGGGACCTGGGTGGTGTTCCTGGGAGTGGGAAAGACTGTATGAACAGGTTATGGAGGCTAAGCGGGGCTGGGACCTGGGTGGTGTTCCTGGGAGTGGGAAAGACTGTATGAACAGCTTATGGAGGCTAAGCGGGGCTGGGACCTGGGTGGTGTTCCTGGGAGTGGGAAAGACTGTATGAACAGGTTATGGAGGCTAAGCGGGGCTGGGACCTGGGTGGTGTTCCTGGGAGTGGGAAAGAAAGGAGGCAGTGATAAAGGGGGTGTTTTCTTTTCTTAGGAATACAGGCCTTCTTAAGAGGATATAAAGTAGGGAGGACGTCACCGGCCTCACTCCAGTACACTACGTGGCGGTATATTCACCTTTAGTTGGTTGTGATCTGCCAAAGAAACGAAAAAGATGAAGCCAAACGGCAGGACACAACATATTTAGTGGAGCTAGCTAGCAATTATGTTGATGGAGGAGGAGGAGGAGGAGGGCCAGACGACGTAGAGAGAGAGAAGGTGGAGGGGTGTTTTTTGGTTGTTTGATAAGTTAACGGAGGTGTTCGTCATGGCGGGTAGTTCAGATGGAAGTTATAACTCAATGAATGAGGATGTTATTTCAGAGAACGGAACATGTACGATGGTTAAGAAACAGCAACACAATAAGAGAGGGCGTAAGGAGGAGGACGGGTTAAATAGTGGTGAGAGAATATGAGTAGTGATAACAGACCAGGAAAACAGAGACTACAAGAGAGGATGTTGTTGTAATGACAATGAACTCGTTAATAAATGGTGTTTTGATAAGGCTGATTGGGAAATGTTTTATACTGAATGTGAAATAGAGGTTAATAAAGTATCTTTGGAAGGATCTGTAGAAGAATGTGTTTATGAATTGAGTTTGGCTGTATTGAAAGCTGCAACAATGGCCATTCCTATAAGAGGGGGAAGAGGTGGTCAATGAAGGATAGTTCCATGGTGGAATGAAGGATGTGGCAAGGCCTTACAGGATCCTGAGGAGGCTTATAACATATTAAAGAATAACATGACAGAGTTACAAAGAAAGAAAGCAAAAGTGAGGAAAGTTATTAAAATAGCAAAGAGAGGGCATGGTGTGACTTCTGTTCATCTATAGGAAGAGACACTCAGCAGGGGATGTGTGGAGAATGTTATAAAGGATGATGGGAAAAGCAGTCAACATACCAGTATTAAAAAACTGAAATGTTATGGCTGTAACTAGTAAAGAATACATAAAGCAGATCATTTAAATGTCTTTGCAGCAATACATAAAGCAGATCATTTAAATGTCTTTGCAGCAATACATAAAGCAGATCATTTACATGTCTTTGCAGCAATACATAAAGCAGATCATTTAAATGTCTTTGCAGCAATACATAAAGCAGATCATTTAAATGTATTTGCAGCAATACATAAAGCAGATCATTTACATGTCTTTGCAGCAATACATAAAGCAGATCATTTACATGTCTTTGCAGCAATACATAAAGCAGATCATTTACATGTCTTTGCAGCAATACATAAAGCAGATCATTTAAATGTATTTGCAGCAATACATAAAGCAGATCATTTAAGTGATGAAAGCAAAAGACGTATGGAGGACAAAACGAGAATACATGATGATATGTACAGGAAAAAGGGAGATTCAGAGTATTCACAGTTTGAATTGAACAGGGCTGTGGAGGGATGTGATACAACTGGCTCCGGTTGAGGATCGTTTGTACAATATTATGTTTAAACATATGTCAGATGATGTATTAGAGAAGATACTTAGGATTTAATAAAATATGGAAAGTAGGAACTACAACTGTAGATGCATTAGTTAAAGTGAGTAATGAGATTGAAAAGGCACAGTGCTGTCTATAGTGTATTTGGACATTGAGAAAGCATACGACACCATGTGGAGGGAAGGTCTGTTAATAACATTGAATAAATGAGGGATCGGTGGCAGGACGTACAATTGGATAATGGATTTTTTGTTTGACCGAACTTTTCAGGTTAGAGTCGGGTCTGAGATGTCCAGGAAATATGAGATAGTAAATGGTGCACCGCAAGGCAGTGTCATCAGTCCTATTTTATTTTCAATTATGATAGATGATATTTATAGAAGAGTAGGACCTGGGATAAACACAGCTTTATACGTGGATGATGGAGCCATATGGAAAAGAGGTGGAAAAATGCAAGCCGCTGTAACAGTGGTTGAGGATTGGTCGTTAACATGGGGATTTAAACTCTCAATTACAAAATCATGCCATATGTTGTTTACTAGGAAAAGGGTAGAGGAAGACATTATTATGACATTATATGGACAAAGATTAGATAAGGTAACCAAGTTTAAATATCTAGGTTCATGGTTAGATGAGAAACTTACATGGAGAACACATATATCAAGTATAGAAACAAAGTGTCAAAAGGTCTTAAACCTAATGAGAACAATAGTAGGTTGGGACTGGGGTACAGAGGACTCTTAGAATATGTACTGGAGCATTTAAAACAACACCGGTGGAGGCATTACAAACAGATCCGGGGGAAATACCATTGTCACCTAGAAGAGATCAACTAGGGCTTGTATATTGGGTTCCACTAAAGGGCAGTGGGTCAGGGTGTATTAAAAGAATGCTGGGAATATAGCAGGTGTAAACGCAAGGGATATGGAGCAAGAATAGAAAGCAAAGCGGTTACATATGAACTAACAGATCTCTAGATTGGACCAGGTGTTGTATGGAGTACGATTCCTACATGGTCATTTAATCAACCATATGTGGATTTAATATTGCTGGAAAAAAAGAAAGATTGACGTGAAGACAATGTGGGCGAAAGAGTAGATCAATACATTAAAAACCCATTCTACTCATATGTAGATGTAAACACAGATGAGTCAAAGGATCCAAACACTGGACAAACAGGTGCAGGAACTGTTATTCTGGAATTCAAAACTCAAATGTGTAAAAAATGAACTAAGGATTTATCAGTATATTCAACAGAAATGATTGCTATCATATTGGCATTGCAGTGGGTAGAAGAGATTAAACCATGGAGGGTAATTATATGTTCAGATTCAGCAGCTGTGTTAAGTAGTTTAAGATCCGGAAAGTCAGGAAGGGAAGATTTGTGGGTAGAGATAATGACAATGGTGATGGGAATACAGAGAAGCGGGGTGGTAGTCCAGTTTTGCTGGGTTCCAGCACATGTGGGTGTACAGGGAAATGAAAATGCAGATTTAATAGCAAAGGAAGCACTGAGGAGAAATAGAGTAGATATACTGATATATATAGATATACAGTATATCAGATATAAGATATCCTAGATAAAAGGATGTGGGAAGTGAGTAGTAAGGGTAGATTTTACTATAGTATTAGGATGAATATAAAACAAGTAGTGAATCACGGGTGTGCTGGGAATAGAAGAGATGAAGTGGTACTGGGAAGATTAAGATTTGGACAAACAGGACTGAATTCAACATTGAAATTAATGGGAAAACATGAAAATTCAATGTGTTATGCATGTTTGGTTGGGGAGACAGTGGAACATGTGTTGTTATACTGTCAGTTATATGATACACAGAGAGAAATATTGTTTTGAAGGAGTAAGGAGAATGGGACAGAAATGGGGGTTAGATGGTATTTTGGGAAGGGGAGGTGGAAGCAGTGAGGTAGATAGGTAGATTATATATTTTAGTAGGGAGAGACTGGTCTGACAATAAGAAATATGTGTTAGTTGCCATGAATGACCACACTCCTAAACAGTAGGTGGCGGTAGATGCAAAAGATAGTTGCGATCCGCCAAGAAGCCCCAAAGAAGAAGAAGAAGAAGCCAGACGGCAGTGTGTGCGCCCTGTTTGTGTCAACTTGACGTGACGAGATGGCAAATGCGTTGAGAAATACCGCAAAATTCGGCTGTTCAGGTATGTGAACTTACCTGGCATTGAGTGACAACTTACCTGGCTATTTCTCATGAGTTTTCATGGCCCATTTCGCGAACAAACAGGAATATCAGTGGTTAGCTTGCATGGCTAAGTAGTTACCTAGCTAGCTAGCCTGCCCTTCGCTGGCCAATACTTTCAGAAACTAGAGCAAAGGTCAGAGAACGCTTGTGTCTGTCCTTATGTCGCGTAATGTCACCTTATGTCGCGTAATGTCACCTTATGTCGCGTAATGTCACCTTCTGTCGCGTAATGTCACCTTCTGGCAGTTTGCGTGGGATATCTAGGAACTGTCAAGTAGTTAACTATATCAACTAGCTAATCTATCGTAGTGAGTAACTTCATGTTATGTGATATTTGTGTCTAACTTTCTCACTCATTCACGATTCATTCAGGATTGTCCTTAATCATGGTAACATCCACATGAATGTAGAAGTGTTTAGAATCAATCTATTCTTATTTACAATAAAAATGACTCGAGTGGCTCAATACATTATTTACCATTAATTTCTGTTTGGCCCAAAATAATCTGAAACACAAGCTAAACAAACAGTAAATGCATCCAACACATTTCTAGTCACAAGCTTGATCTAGTCATTGCGTGCTATGAACATGGGGCCAAACACTAAACTTTTTACTACTTTTATTCACATGGAAATGAATTTGTCCCAATACTTTTTGTCCCCTAAATTGTGGGGACTATGTACAAGAAGTGCTGTAATTTCTAAACGGTTTGCCCAATACGGATGAAGCTGACAGTCTGTACTTCAACCTCATAGTCATTGTATCATTTCAAATCCGCAGTGCTGGAGTGTCACTGTATATAGTGATTTGGGTGCTATTTCAGACACAGCCATCGTCTTATAATACAGGGCCACATAGTTTCGGTGACAACTATCAGGGGTGTAATCATTAGTCCAAAACGTTTCCAAACAGAAAGTTTATTGGACAAATTCAGATAGGTCCCGCCCTGTGTCATTCTGTTTTTAGTTCTGTTTGGTTCCTAGTGAAGACACTCCAGCAGGGCTGAAGGTAGATGTCTTCCTGGTATCCGGCCCTCTTATGTGTGCATGCGCTTACATTTAAAAAAATGTGCCTAATTATAGAATTACATATAAAATCCCTATTAATGGAATATAATCCTATGGGCCTAATAGTAAAGATGACTTTACCTTTAAATGTATTAGCCTACACTTTTATGTGGTATAAACAAGCACAACCAGTCTTGGTGTTTGTCTGATTGTCAAATAATTACTTCAAAATGTTTTTAAGACTCATTTAGATATTTTTCTGCTTATAATTTCTGTCATTTTTTAGGCTATTTGTTAGTTAACTTGTCTATAATTAGGTACATGTAGCTTCTCTTCTGTCATTATATGTTGCCCTAGAAGACTAAATAAACCCTTACTCACCAGAATAACGTCATAAATTGACTTGACCGTTTTAAAGGAAATGGAAAACATGTTTCTGATTATATTTCAGTTTGTCTTGGATGCATATTTTATGTGGTTGAAAATGAAATTTTGTCATTGTCAGAAATGGCTAATTTAGGCTACACAACAGGTCCCTAAGCGCGCAATCACATTCTCTCAAGATGCTGAAAGTAAAATAAATCCTATTAATTATAATAGGCTACGTGAGGCCTACAGCCAGTGTCCAGACTTCAGTTAATATTATAATAGGCTACGTGAGGCCTACAGCCAGTGTCCAGACTTCAGTTAATATTATAATAGGCTACGTGAGGCCTACAGCCAGTGTCCAGACTTCAGTTAATATTATAATAGGCTACGTGAGGCCTACAGTCAGTGTCCAGACATCAGTTAATATTATAATAGGCTACGTGAGGCCTACAGCCAGTGTCCAGACTTCAGTTAATATTATAATAGGCTACGTGAGGCCTACAGTCAGTGTCCAGACATCAGTTAATATTATAATAGGCTACGTGAGGCCTACAGTCAGTGTCCAGACATCAGTTAATATTATAATAGGCTACGTGAGGCCTACAGCCAGTGTCCAGACTTCAGTTAATATTATAATAGGCTACGTGAGGCCTACAGTCAGTGTCCAGACTTCAGTTAATATTATAATAGGCTACGTGAGGCCTACAGCCAGTGTCCAGACTTCAGTTAATATTATAATAGGCTACGTGAGGCCTACAGCCAGTGTCCAGACTTCAGTTAATATTATAATAGGCTACGTGAGGCCTACAGCCAGTGTCCAGACTTCAGTTAATATTATAATAGGCTACGTGAGGCCTACAGTCAGTGTCCAGACATCAGTTAATATTATAATAGGCTACGTGAGGCCTACAGCCAGTGTCCAGACTTCAGTTAATATTATAATAGGCTACGTGAGGCCTACAGCCAGTGTCCAGACTTCAGTTAATATTATAATAGGCTACGTGAGGCCTACAGTCAGTGTCCAGACATCAGTTAATATTATAATAGGCTACGTGAGGCCTACAGCCAGTGTCCAGAATTCAGTTAATATTATAATAGGCTACGTGAGGCCTACAGTCAGTGTCCAGACATCAGTTAATATTATAATAGGCTACGTGAGGCCTACAGTCAGTGTCCAGACATCAGTTAATATTATAATAGGCTACGTGAGGCCTACAGCCAGTGTCCAGACTTCAGTTAATATTATAATAGGCTACGTGAGGCCTACAGTCAGTGTCCAGACTTCAGTTAATATTATAATAGGCTACGTGAGGCCTACAGCCAGTGTCCAGACTTCAGTTAATATTATAATAGGCTACGTGAGGCCTACAGCCAGTGTCCAGACTTCAGTTAATATTATAATAGGCTACGTGAGGCCTACAGCCAGTGTCCAGACTTCAGTTAATATTATAATAGGCTACGTGAGGCCTACAGTCAGTGTCCAGACATCAGTTAATATTATAATAGGCTACGTGAGGCCTACAGCCAGTGTCCAGACTTCAGTTAATATTATAATAGGCTACGTGAGGCCTACAGTCAGTGTCCAGACATCAGTTAATATTATAATAGGCTACGTGAGGCCTACAGTCAGTGTCCAGACATCAGTTAATATTATAATAGGCTACGTGAGGCCTACAGCCAGTGTCCAGACTTCAGTTAATATTATAATAGGCTACGTGAGGCCTACAGTCAGTGTCCAGACATCAGTTAATATTATAATAGGCTACGTGAGGCCTACAGCCAGTGTCCAGACTTCAGTTAATATTATAATAGGCTACGTGAGGCCTACAGTCAGTGTCCAGACATCAGTTAATATTATAATAGGCTACGTTATTCACATTACTTTACTGTTTATCACTTATTAACCATCAGTTATTCACATTACTTTACTGTTTATCACTTATTAACCATCAGTTATTCACATTACTTTACTGTTTATCACTTATTAATCATCAGTTATTCACATTACTTTACTGTTTATCACTTATTAACCATCAGTTATTCACATTACTTTACTGTTTATCACTTATTAACCATCAGTTATTCACATTACTTTACTGTTTATCACTTATTAACCATCAGTTATTCACATTACTTTCAGTTGATCACTTATTAACCATCAGTTATTCACATTACTTTACTGTTTATCACTTATTAACCATCAGTTATTCACATTACTTTACTGTTTATCACTTATTAATCATCAGTTATTCACATTACTTTACTGTTTATCACTTATTAACCATCAGTTATTCACATTACTTTACTGTTGATCACTTATTAACCATCAGTTATTCACATTACTTTACTGTTGATCACTTATTAACCATCAGTTATTCACATTACTTTACTGTTTATCACTTATTAACCATCAGTTATTCACATTACTTTACTGTTTATCACTTATTAACCATCAGTTGTTCACATTACTTTACTGTTTATCACTTATTAACCATCAGTTATTCACATTACTTTACTTAATAAAATACTTCAGTTGTTGTGTTTATTACATTAGTTTTCTTTGATGACTTAATTATTGAATTCATCATCTCATCTCTATAGAGCTGCTGCCTATGCTGTCTGACAAAATCACCATTTTAGTAGTTCTTCAAAGTAAATAAGGCATTCTTCTCTCATCTAGCAGGCGTAAAAGAAACACAGACCGGACAAGTAGCTGCGCAATTGATTGTGGTCATTGTAGTTAATTATCAATTTAACTAGGTAGAATATTGGCCTGTTGGAGAAACTCCCTACTACGTCGAACAGTTTGAGCATGATCGGATTTATCTCTAGAGAAATTGCAGCGCAATGACAGAATGAAAATGGAATTCAAATAATTGAACCGACGTCGGTCAATGAACTTGTCTATAATTATAATTGTTATATTGTTATATATTATATTAGTATATTGTCATTGTTGTATTATTATATATTGTTGTTGTTATAATAGTATATTATTGTTATACTATATTATTATATTACAATGTTATATTGTTATTGTTATATTATTATATTAGTGTAATATTGTTATAATAGTATATTGTTATTGTTATATTATTATATTGGTGTTATATTGTTATAATAGTATATTGTCATTGTTATATTATTATATTGGTGTTATATTGTTATTTTAGTATATTGTTATTGTTATATTATTATATTGTTTTATATTATTATATTAGTGTTATTGTTATAATATAATATTGTTATTGTTATATTATATTGTTAGTGTTATATTATTATTGTATTGTTATAACAATATACTGTTATATTATTATATGTTGTAGTATTATTATATATTGTTAGTGTTAAACTGTTTATAATATTATATTGTTATAATATTGTTATTATTATGTTGTTGTTGTTCTTTGGCAGGTGTGTTATCCCAGTTGTCTATCCACAGTAGACATGGGAGAGTGTGTGTGTCGCCGTGCTTCTCTCTGCAGCAGAGGAACAACTCTACCTCACCTAAGGTCAAGGTGGATCTGGACAGCAGTACAGGTAAACCCCTGCACATCTTCTTTCACCTGTCCCAAATGGCATCCTGTCAGATAGATAGATAGATGGATGGATAGATGGATAGATGGATAGATGGATAGATGGATAGATCTTGTCAAGCAGCTACAACAACAAAACACAGGGCAGGTGCAAAATGCCAGAACGAAAATACACTAAAGACAGATACATGATACATAGAGCGGCAGTATGAAAAAGTATAGAAATACAAGACGTGGATGTTGGATGGTTAACTATACTATACAGGTCGATGGCAGAGAAATACTTCAGTAGCTAAAAGTGCGTATGATATGAGTGAGGGTAATAATAGTTTACTTAATAGACAGACTGGGTAGATGAACAGGTAAGTTAATATTTTGCCTGGTTAAATTAACTGTACAGTTAAATGACAGGAAGAGATACTTAAATAGCTAAATGTGTGTATGATATAATTTAGGGTAATAATAGTAATTCCCTTAAAATACAGTCCTTAGTGCGCAGGGTTTAATTACAGATAAATTGAGATCCGTCTCTCCGCCGCCACCTCTAGAGTGTCAAGGCTAGTCCCCAGAAAGTAGAGTCGGCTCTGGCCCTTTTTGTACAGGGCCCCGGTGTTACCGGCCCATTCCAGCCTGTTGTCCATATGGACTCCCAGGAACTTGTATGACCCAACCATTTCTACATCCATCCCCTGTATAGGGACTGCAGTCAGTTGTGCCTTGGTTCTCCTGAAGTCCACCACCATCTCCATTGTTTTGCTGATGTTGAGCTGGAGGTGGTTCTGCTCACACCACAACACAAAGTCATTGATTGTGCTCCTGTACTCCTCCTCCTGCCCACCCCTGATGCACCCTACAATAGCAGAGTCATCCGAGAACTTCTGTAGGTGGCATGTTTCAGAGTTATATCTAAAGTCCGAGGTGTAGAGGGTGAACAGGAAGGGGGACAGGACCGTTCCCTGGGGGGCCCCTGTGTTGCTAACTGCCCGTTCTGACACACAGCTCTGTAGTCGCACAAATTGTGGCCTACCGGTCAGGTAGTCCGTGACCCAGGAGACTAAGGGTGCTTCCACTTTCATCCTCTTCATCTTCTCACTCAGTAGCAGGGGCTGAATGGTGTTGAAGGCACTGGAGAAGTCAAAAAACATAACCCTCACAGTGCAACCTGCATTGTCCAGGTGAGAGTAGGCGCTCTGCAGAAGGTAGATGATTGCATCATCCACCCCGATGTTGCGCTGGTATGCAAACTGCAGGGGGTCCATTGATGAACACACCAGGGGTCTGAGGTGAGCGAGGACTAACCTTTCCAGGGTCTTCATGATGTGGGATGTTAGCGCTACAGGTCTGAAGTCATTCAGGACAGTGGGGTGTGCCTTCTTGGGCACTGGGACGAGGCAGGATGTTTTCCACAGCACAGGGCCCTATCCAGGCTCAGGCTAAGGTTGAAGGGTCGTTGGAGTATTCCACACAGTTGGTCAGCATAGACCCTAAGCACCCTTGGGCTGATGCCATCTCTGATGTAGTCTCTCCAGCTCTCTTCACTTGGTTGGTGGTGAAAGCCAGCCCAGGTGGGGGGAAGGGGGGTGTTGAGGATCAGTCCAGAGGGAGCAGGGGCGGAGCTGAGGTCGCTGATTGTCTCAACAGAGGTGTTGTGAGGAAAGTGGGGGTGGGACAGCCGTGAGGGTGTGTGGTCTGGGGAGCTGGAGGGGAGGTGGACAGGGCCAGTATCAAACCTGTTAAAAAATTGGTTCAGCTCATTGGCTCTGTCCTGGGTCCCCTCCGTCTGCCCACTGTTTGACTTTTTGAAACCAGTGATATTTCTCATACCCTTTCACACCTCTCTCACCTGGCTCACCTCTTCTTCTCATTCAGCAGGGCCTTCAGGTCGCTGGTGACCCAGGGTTTATTATTTGGAAAACAGCGTACCTTCCTGGTGGGTACAGTGTTGTCTACACAGTGTTGTTGGACCATAGGCCTGTAGGGTGGGGTGAGGTGGACAAGGTTGTGATCCGATCTACCGAGGGGAGGGAGTGCAGTGGAGTTGTATGCATCCTTCACATTAGCATATAACAAGTCCTGAGTTTTATTATTCCTGGTTGGGCACTTCAGAAACTGTTTGAACGTGGGCAGCGTTGAAGAGAGGGATGCATGGTTAAAATCCCCTGAAATGGCAAAGAAAGCACTGGGATGCGCTGTCTGTAACCTCGCGATAACAGAGTGGATGACGTCACACGCTGTGTTTGCATCAGCTGAGGGCGGGATGTAAACAATAACAGCAATGGCCTCCGTGAATTCCCTTGGCAAATTGTAGGGTCTCAGGCTAACGGCTAACAGCTCAATGTCCGGGCTACAAAACTGTTCCTTAAGACTAATATGGCTCGGATTACACCATCTGTTGTTAACTAATAAAGCCAGCCCCTCTACCTTACTCTTACCGGAAGAAACGCTATCCCGCTCTGATGGTCTGGAAACCTCCGATAGTGAAGTTCTCTATGGAGATGTTGTCATTCAGCCATGTTTCAGTACAACACAATAGGCTAGCTTCCCGGTAGGGGTGTGGAATTTTATATTAATACTGAACTGATCAATTGTTGTATTGTTACATTATTATATTGTTATATTGTATTGTTACATTATTGTATTGTTATATTGTTACATTATTATATTGTTATATTGTATTGTTACATTATTGTATTGTTATATTGTTACATTATTATATTTTATTGTTACATTATTATATTGTTATATTGTATTGTTATATTGTATTACATTAATATATTGTTATATTGTATTGTTGTATTGTTACATTATTGTATTGTTACATTATTGTATTGTTACATTATTGTATTGTTACATTATTGTATTATTATATTGTATTGTTACATTATTGTATTATTATATTGTATTGTTACATTGTTGTATTGTTATATTGTTGTATTGTTATATTATTATATTGTTATATTTTATTGTTATATTGTATTATTACATTGTTATATTGTTGTGCACTTGCATTTAAAGGTTTAACCACACCCCCAGACAAAAGTGGTCTCTTGATTTGGTTTAAGCTTTGAGATTAAAAACCTGGAAAAACAAAATGGAATCAGGCAAAAAATAAAACCTCCTCCTCCTCTCTCTCCAGGTGTAGCAGTGTTGAGTATGCAGAGTCCCCCTGTCAACAGTCTGGGTCTGGACTTCCTCACTGAGTTCTGTATCAATCTGGAGAAACTAGAGCTGGACAGGAGTTGTAGAGGTCTTATCATCACCTCGGTCAGTACACACACACACACACGTCCTGTCACAAAACCATGATAGACACCATAAATGTATCTCACCCCGTTTGTGTGTGGTGCGGTGTTCCAGACCCTCTCCAAGGTGTTCTCTGCAGGGCTGGACATCATGGAGATGTATGGGAAAAGTCCGGAGCGCTGTGGAGAGTTCTGGAAGGCTGTTCAGGAGATGTGGCTCAAACTGTACGGATCCAACATGGTTACCATAGCTGCCATCAACGTGAGTCAGTGTGTGTGTGTGTGTGTGTGTGTGTGCATGCGTGTGCGTGCGTGTGTGTGTGTGGTTGGTTCCATGTGGCTCAAACTCTACAGTTCCAACATGGTGGTTGTCTCATGTCTATTGGCTGATAACCATCTCTCTCTCTATTTATCTCTATATATATACAGTATATATACAGTTGAAGTCATAAGTTTACATACACTTAGGTTGAAGTCATTAAAACTCATTATTCAACCACTCCACAGATTTCATGTTAACAAACTATAGTTTTGGCAAGTCGGTTAGGACATCTACTTTGTGCATGACAAAAGTAATTCTTCCAACAATTGTTTACAGACAAATTATTTCACTTATAATTCACTATATCACAATTCCAGTGGGTCAGTTGACTGTGCCTTTAAACAGCTAGAAAAATTCCAGAAAATGATATCATGGCTTTTGAAGCTTCTGATAGGCTAATTGACATAATTTAAGTCAATTTGAGTCTCCTAGAGATGAACGTACTTTGGTGCGAAAAGTGCAAATCAATCCCAGAACAACAGCAAAGGACCTTGTGAAGATGCTGGAGGAAACCGGTACGAAAGTATCTATATCCACAGTAAAACGAGTCCTATATCGACACAACCTGAAAGGCTGCTCAGCAAGGAAGAAGCCACTGCTCCAAAACCGCCATAAAAATGCCAGACTATGGTTTGCAACTGCACATGGGGACAAAGATCGTACTTTTTAGAGAAATGTCCTCTGGTCTGATGAAACAAAAACAGAACTGTTTGGCCATAATGACCATCGTTATGTTTGGAGGAAAAAGGAGGAGGCTTGCAAGCCGAAGAACACCGTCCCAACCGTGAAGCACGGGGGTGGCAGCATCATGTTGTGGGGGTGCTTTGCTGCAGGAGGGACTGGTGCACTTCTCAAAATAGATGGCATCATGAGGAAGTTATGTGGATATATTGAAGCAACATCTCAAGACATCAGTCATGAAGTTAAAGCTTGGTCGCAAATGGGTCTTCCAAATGGATAATCACCCCAAGCATACTTCCAAAGTTGTGGCAAAATGGCTTAAGGACAACAAAGTCAAGGTAATGGAGTGGCCATCACAAAGCCCTGACCTCAATCCTATAGAACATTTGTGGGCAGAACTGAAAAAGCATGTGCGAGCAAGGAGGCCTACAAACCTGACTGTTAAACCAGTTCTGTCAGGAGGAATGGGCCAAAATTCACCCAACTTATTGTGGGAAGCTTGTTGAAGGCTACCTGAAACGTTTGACCCAAGTTAAACAATTTAAAGGCAATGCTACCAAATACTAATTGAGTGTATGTAAACTTCTGACCCACTGGGAATGTGATGAAAGAAATAAAAGCTGAAATAAATCATTCTCTCTACTATTATTCTGACATTTCACATTCTTAAAATAAAGTGGATTAAATGTCAGGAATTGTAAAAAAAAATAGTTTAAATGTATTTGGCTGAGGTGTATGTAAACTTCCGACGTCTTCAACTGTCTAGGGCTCTAGTCCAGCAGGTGGCTGTCTCATGTCTATTGGCTGTGACTATAGGATCATGGCTGATAACCCTCGCTACAGCATCGGACTCAACGAGACTCAGCTCGGCATCGTAGCTCCCTTCTGGTGAGATACACATACTAAAACACACTGCTTCTTGTGAGATACACACACACACTAATACACACTGCTTCTGGTGACACACACACTAATACACACTGCTTCTAGTGAGATACACACACACACACACACACACACACTAATACACACTGCTTCTGGTGAGATACACACACACTAATACACACTGCTTCTGGTGAGATACACACACACACAATAATACAAACTGCTTCTGGTGAGATACACACACACACACACACACACACACAATAATACAAACTGCTTCTGGTGAGATACACACACACACACAATAATACAAACTGCTTCTGGTGAGATACACACACACACACAATAATACAAACTGCTTCTGGTGAGATACACACACACACTAATACACACTGCTTCTGGTGACACACACACTAATACACACTGCTTCTAGTGAGATACACACACTAATACACACTGCTTCTGGTGACACACACACACACTGCTTCTAGTTAGATACACACACACACACACACACACACACACACTAATACACACTGCTTCTGGTGAGATACACACACACTAATACACACTGCTTCTGGTGTGATACACACACACACACACACACTAATACACACTGCTTCTGGTGACACACACACTAATACACACTGCTTCTAGTGAGATACACACACTAATACACACTGCTTCTGGTGACACACACACACACTGCTTCTAGTTAGATACACACACACACACACACACACACACACTAATACACACTGCTTCTGGTGAGATACACACACACTAATACACACTGCTTCTGGTGAGATACACACACACACACACACACTAATACACACTGCTTCTGGTGAGATACACACACACACTAATACACACTGCTTCTGGTGAGATACACACACACACTAATACACACTGCTTCTGGTGAGATACACACACACACACACACACTAATACACACTGCTTCTGGTGAGATACACACACACACACACACTAATACACACTGCTTCTGGTGAGATACACACACACACACTAATACACACTGCTTCTGGTGTGATACACAGTGGTGCTGAATGTGGTTGTGTTCATGTTGTGGTTGTGATGGTTTATGGTCACTGTAGTGTGTGTGTGTGTGTGGTGCTGAATGTGGTTGTGTTCATGTTGTGCTTGTGTTATGGTCATGTTGCGGTCCAGGTTTAAGGACACGTTGGTGAACACTGTTGGTAACCGGACAGCGGAGCTGTCGTTGGAGCTGGGTCTGTTGTACAGCGCTCCTGACGCCCTGAAGATCGGCCTGGTGGACCAGCTAGTACCCCAGGACCAAGTCCTCTCCACTGCACAGGACACCATGTCCAAGTGGCTGGCTATACCAGGTCAGAACACACACTCTCTCTCTCACACACACACACAGTTGTACAATATACATTATAGTTTATCATCCTAGATATCTCTCTCCTGCCCCCAGACCATGCCAGACAGATATGAACATCAGTCACCATCTCTCTCCTGCCCCCAGACCATGCCAGACAGACATGAACATCAGTCACCATCTCTCTCCTGCCCCCAGACCATGCCAGACAGACATGAACATCAGTCACCATCTCTCTCCTGCCCCCAGACCATGCCAGACACATCACAAAGTATCTTATTGAACATAACTATCTGTATACAGTACCAGTCGAAAGTTTGGACACACCTACTCATTCCAGGGTTTTTCTTTATTTGTACTATTTTCTACATTGTAAATAAATAAATGAAGTAACACATATGGAATCATGTAGTAACCAAAAAAAGTGTTAAACTAATTTTAGATTCTTCAAAGTAGCAACTCTTTGCCTTGATGACAGCTTTCCACATATGTTGCACACTTTTTGGCTGCTTTTCCTTCACTCTGCGGTCCATCTCATCCCAAACCATCTCAATTGGGTTGAGGTCGGGTGATTGTGGAGGCCCGGTCATCTGATGCAGCACTCCATCACTCTCCTGTGTATTGGGTGATTGTCCTGTTGAAAATCAAATGATAGTCCCACTAAGCGCAAACCAGATGGGATGGCTTATCGCTGTAGAATGCTGTGGTAGCCATGCTGGTTAAGCGTCCCTTGAATTCAAAATAAATCACTGACAGTGTCACCAGCAAAGCACCATCACACCTCCTCCTCCTCCATGCTTCACGGTGGGAACCACACATGCGGAGATCATCCGTTCACCTACTCTGCTTCTCACATAGACACAGTGGTTGGAACCAAAAATCTCAAATTTGGACTCATCAGACCAAAGGACAGATTCCCACCGGTCTAATGTCCATTGCTCGTGTTTCTTGGCCCAAGCAAGTCTCTTCTTCTTATTGGTGTCCTTTAGTAGTGGTTTCTTTGCAGCAATTCGACCATGAAGGCCTGATTCACACGGTCTCCTCTGAACAGTTGATGTTGAGATGTGTCTGTTACTTGAACTCTGTGAAGCATTTATTTGGGCTGCAATCTGAGGCTGGTAACTCTAATGAACTTATCCTCTGCAGCAGAGGTAACTCTGGGTCTTCCATTCCTGTGGTGGTCCTCATGAGAGCCAGTTTCATCATAGTGTTTGATGGTTTTTGCGACTGCACTTGAAGAAACTTTCAAAGTTCTTGACATTTTCCGAATTGATTGACCTTCATGTCTTAAAGTAATGATGGACTGTCGTTTCTCTTTGTTTATTTGAGCTGTTCTTGCCATAATATGGACTTGGTCTTTTACCAAATAGGACTATCTTCTGTATACCACCCCTACCTGGTCACAACACAGCTGATTGGCTCAAACGCATTAAGAAGGATTCATTAATTAACAAGGCACACCTGTTAACTGAAATGCATTCCAGGTGACTATGCAAACTGTCATCAAGGCAAAGGGTGGCTACTTTGAAGAATCAAATATATTTGTTTAACACTTGTTTATTTACTACATGATTCCATATGTGTTATTTCATAGTTTTGATGTCTTCACTATTATTCTACAATGTTGAAAGTAGTAAAAGTAATTTAAAATAAAACCTGGAATGAGTAGGTGTTTTGACTTGTACTGTACATTATCCTAGATCTCTCTCGATCTATACATTATCCTATATATAAACTAACCTATACATTATCCTATATACACAACCCTATACATTATCCTATATGTACACTAACCTATATGCTATCCTGTATATATACTGACATATAAATGATCCTATACATTACATTTGGAAAATATTCAGACCTCTTGACTTTTTCAACATTTTGTTACGTTACAGCCTTATTCTAAAATGGATTTAATCGTTTTTTTCCCCTCATCAATCTACACACAAAACCCCATAAAAACATCACATTTACATAAATATTCAGACCGTTTAATCAGTACTTTGTTGAAGCACCTTTGGCAGCGATTACAGCCTTGAGTCTTCTTGGGTATGACACTACAAGCTTGGCACACCTGTACTTGGAGTTTCTCCCATTCTTCTCTGCAGATCCTCTCAAGCTCTGTCAGGTTGGATGGGGAGCGTCGCTGTACAGTCGAGGTCAAAGGTTTTGAGAATGACACAATTATTGGTCTCCACAAAGTTTGCTGCTTCAGTGTTCTTAGATCTTTATGTCAGTAGTTACTATGGTAACACTGAAGTATAATTACAAGTATTCCATAAGTGTCAAAGGCTTTCATTGACAATGACATTCAGTTTATGCAAAGAGTCAATATTTGCAGTGTTGACCCTTCTTTTTAAAGACCTCTGCAATCCATCCTGGAATGCTGTCAATTAACTTCTGAACCACATCCTGACTGATGACAGGCCATTCTTGCATAATCAATGCTTGGAGTTTGTCAGAAGTTGTGGGTTTTTGTTTGTCCACCCGCCTCTTGAGGATCGACCACAAGTTCACAATGGGATTAAGGTCTGGGGAGATTCCTGGCCATGGACCCAAAATGTTGATGTTTTGTTCCTCGAGCCACTTAGTTATCACTTGTGCCTTATGGCAAGGTTCTCCATCATGCTGGAAAAGGCATTGGTCGTCACAACTGTTCTTGGATGGTTGGGAGAAGTTGCTCTCGGAGGATGTGTTGGTACCATTCTTTATTCATGGCTGTGTTCTTAGGCAAAATTGTGAGTGAGCCCACTCCCTTGGCTGAGAAGCAACCCCACACATGAATGATCTCAAGATACTTTACTGTTGGCAGGACACAGGACTGATGGTAGCGCTCACCTTGTCTTCTCCGGACAAGGTGTTTTCCGAATGGCCCAAACAATCGGAAAGGGGATTCATCAGAGAAAATGACTCTACCCCAGTCCTCAGCAGTCCAATCCCTGTACCTTTTGCAGAATATCAGTCTGTCCCTGATGTTTTTCCTGGAGAGAAGTGGCTTCTTTGCTGCCCTTCTTGACACCAGGCCATCCTCCAAAAGTCTTCGCCTCACTGTGCGTGCAGATGCACTCACACCTGCCTGCTGCCATTCCTGAGAAAGCTCTGCACTGGTGGTGCCCCGATCCCGCAGCTGAATCAACTTTAGGAGACGGTCCTGGCGCTTGCTGGACTTTCTTGGGCGCCCTGACGCCTTCTTCACAACAATTATATACATTAGCCTGTATATACACTAACCTATACATTAGCCTGTATATACACTAACATATACATAAATCTGTTGTTCTGCCCCTGAACAAGGCAGTTAACCCACTGTTCCTAGGCCGTCATTGAAAATAAGAATTTGTTCTTAACTGACTTGCCTAGTAAAATAAAGGTAAAAAAACAAAAAAACATAGCCTGTATATACACTAACATATACATTAGCCTGTATATACACTAACCTATACATTAGCCTGTATATACACTAACCTATACATTAGCCTGTATATACACTAACCTATACATTAGCCTGTATATACACTAACCTATACATTAGCCTGTATATACACTAACCTATACATTAGCCTGTATATACACTAGCCTATACATTAGCCTGTATATACACTAACCTATACATTAGCCTGTATATACACTAACCTATACATTAGCTTGTATATACACTAACCTATACATTAGCCTGTATATACACTAACCTATACATTAGCCTGTATATACACTAACCTATACATTAGCCTGTATATACACTAACCTATACATTAGCTTGTATATACAGACCATGGCAGACAGATGGATCAGTGTGTTATATCTGTATATATATTATATAAACTAACCTATACACCTCTCCTCTCCCTCCAGACCATGCCAGACAGATCACCAAGTCCATGATGAGAAAACAGACCATTGACAAGCTCCTGTCCAACAGGGAAGCTGACATCACCAACTTTGTGAGCTTCATCACTAAAGACTCCATCCAGAGGTCCCTCGGCATGTACCTGGAGATGCTCAAGAGTAGAAAGGCCTAGTGTGAGGCCCAAACTACACCCTATTCCCTTTAGGGCTTCTAACTACACCCTATTCCCTTTAGGACTTCTAACTACACCCTATTCCCTTTAGGACTTCTAACTACACCCTATTCCCTTTAGGACTTCTAACTACACCCTATTCCCTTTAGGACTTCTAACTACACCCTATTCCCTTTAGGACTTCTAACTACACCCTATTCCCTTTAGGACTTCTAACTACACCCTATTCCCTTTAGGACTTCTAACTACACCCTATTCCCTTTAGGACTTCTAACTACACCCTATTCCCTTTAGGACTTCTAACTACACCCTATTCCCTTTAGGACTTCTAACTACACCCTATTCCCTTTAGGACTTCTAACTACACCCTATTCCCTTTAGGACTTCTAACTACACCCTATTCCCTTTAGGACTTCTAACTACACCCTATTCCCTTTAGGACTTCTAACTACACCCTATTCCCTTTAGGACTTCTAACTACACCCTATTCCCTTTAGGACTTCTAACTACACCCTATTCCCTTTAGGACTTCTAACTACACCCTATTCCCTTTAGGACTTCTAACTACACCCTATTCCCTTTAGGACTTCTAACTACACCCTATTCCCTTTAGGGCTTCTAACTACACCCTATTCCCTTTAGGACTTCTAACTACACCCTATTCCCTTTAGGGCTTCTAACTACACCCTATTCCCTTTAGGACTTCTAACTACACCCTATTCCCTTTAGGACTTCTAACTACACCCTATTCCCTTTAGGGCTTCTAACTACACCCTATTCCCTTTAGGACTTCTAACTACACCCTATTCCCTTTAGGACTTCTAACTACACCCTATTCCCTTTAGGACTTCTAACTACACCCTATTCCCTTTAGGACTTCTAACTACACCCTATTCCCTTTAGGACTTCTAACTACACCCTATTCCCTTTAGGACTTCTAACTACACCCTATTCCCTTTAGGACTTCTAACTACACCCTATTCCCTTTAGGGCTTCTAACTACACCCTATTCCCTTTAGGACTTCTAACTACACCCTATTCCCTTTAGGACTTCTAACTGCACTGCTGTTGATCAGGGCTCTGGTCAAAAGTAGTGCACTTTATAGGGAATAGGGTGCCAGTTGGGACTCAGCCTCAAGCCATTAATTATGGGGGAAGGGAACCAGGCTTGTCACTCTTACAGTGGGCGGGAACATTGACTGGATCCACCCAATGACAGCTCACTCCCCTCCACTTTAAAGAGTTTCCATTGGTCAGCTCAGTGAGTGATTGACAGTCTATGGTATTCCCACCCATTACTGGATTAAACAAGGGGTCTGTTCAGGAGGATATTACGTTACAGGACGTTCCAATAGAAATCTAATGTGTAGAAAATACATTATTTTCTGCCATATATAATGGGGGATTTTGTCGGCTGTATTTCATGGTATTTCTGTCTGCAACCTTCAGAACCATTTATGTCACTGACTAAACCCCAGGGGTATCTTCATTAGTGCAGACCGTAGCCAAACGAAGTGCAATAGAAAAAGAAAACAAGCGTTTCTTATTGGGCAAATTCAGTTAATCCGCTCCCCGTTTTTGGCCCGTTTGGTTTCTAATGAACACACCCCCGGCCTTATTCCCCATGCCAACGTGACTGTTGTGACTGTTACGATGTAGGTGATGGTACAGTATGTCATCGTGCTCTTGCCTTTGTCTGGGAACATGTTTGTTTTCCTGTACTGTTGGTTTTCAATTAAACCTCTTTAAAATACCTTCCGTGGAATGTGTGCGTTGAGTTTCATGTTCCATGTCTTCACTGGTTTAGGGCAGAGTTTGTTGGATAGGGAAAGAGGTGAGAGTAATGGAAGAGCCCTGGGCTGGATTTTTTTTGTTGTTTTTTTTACATAAACTTTATTTAACTAGTCGGTTAAGAACAAATTCTTATTTACAATGACGGCCTACCAAAAGACAAAAGACCTCCTGCGGGGACGGGGGCGGGATTAAAAATAAAAATAAATAAAATATATAAATATAGGACCAAACACACATCACGACAAGAGAGACAAAACAACACTACATAAAGAGACACCTAAGACAACAACATAGCAAGGCAGCAACACGTGACAACACAGCATGGTAGCATTACATGACAACACAGCATGGTAGCATTACATGACAACACAGCATGGTAACATTACATGACAACACAGCATGGTAGCATTACATGACAACACAGCATGGTAGCATTACATGACAACACAGCATGGTAGCATTACATGACAACACAGCATGGTAGCATTACATGACAACACAGCATGGTAGCATTACATGACAACACAGCATGGTAGCATTACATGACAACACAGCATGGTAGCATTACATGACAACACAGCATGGTAGCATTACATGACAACACAGCATGGTAGCATTACATGACAACACAGCATGGTAGAATTACATGACAACACAGCATGGTAGCATTACATGACAACACAGCATGGTAGCAATGTAACATGACAACAACATGGTAACAACACAACATGGTAGAACTGTCAGTAAGAGTGTCCATGATTGAGTCTTTGAATGAAGAGATTGAGATAAAACTGTCCAGTTTGAGTGTTTGTTGCAGCTCGTTCCAGTCACTAGCTGCAGCGAACTGAAAAGACAAACGACCCAGGGATGTGTGTGCTTTGGGGACCTTTAACAGAATGTGACTGGCAGAACGGGTGTTGTATGTGGAGGATGAGGGCTGCAGTAGATATCTCAG
This sequence comes from Thymallus thymallus, assembly GCA_023634145.1. NCBI lineage: Eukaryota > Metazoa > Chordata > Actinopteri > Salmoniformes > Salmonidae > Thymallus > Thymallus thymallus. The sequence continues at coordinate 41,280,726 of CM042397.1, read as the reverse complement.
ATAGGGGGGAGTGAGGCCTAAGAGGGTTTTATAAATAAGCATCAACCAGTGGGTCTTGTGACGGGTATACAGAGATGACCAGTTTACAGAGGAGTATAGAGTGCAGTGATGTGTCCTATAAGGAGCATTGGTGGCAAATCTGATGGCCGAATGGTAAAGAACATCTAGCCGCTCGAGAACACCCTTACCTGCCGATCTATAAATTATGTCTCCGTAATCTAGCATGGGTAGGATGGTCATCTGGATCAGGGTTAGTTTGGCAGCTGGGGTGAAAGAGGAGTGATTACGATAGAGGAAACCAAGTCTAAATGTAACTTTAGCCTGCAGCTTTGATATGTGCTGAGAGAAGGACAGTGTACCGTCTAGCCATACTCCACAGTACTTGTATGATGTGACTACCTCAAGCTCTAAACCCTCAGAGGTAGTAATCACACCTGTGGGGAGAGGGGCATTCTTCTTACCAAACCACATGACCTTTGTTTTGGAGGTGTTCAGAACAAGGTTAAGGGTAGAGAAAGCTTGTTGGACACTAAGAAAGCTTTTTTGTAGAGCATTTAACACAAAATCCGGGGAGGGGCCAGCTGAGTATAAGACTGTATCATCTGCATATAAATGGAAGAGCGAGCTTCCTGCTGCCTGAGCTATGTTGTTGATGTAAATTGAGAAGAGCGTGGGGGCCTAGGATTGATCCTTGGGGTACTCCCTTGGTGACAGGCAGTGGCTGAGACAGAAGATTTTCTGACTTTATACACTGCACTCTTTGAGAGAGGTAGTTAGCAAACCAGACCAAAGACCCCTCGGAGACACCAATACTCCTTAACCAGCCCACAAGAATGGAATGGTCTACCGTATCAAAAGCTTTGGCCAAGTCTAATAATCTGAGAAAGATTTAGGGAGTCCCATTGCTTTAGGATTTGGTCAGGTGGTTTAAATATGTCCCAGTTTAGGTCACCTAGCAGGACAAATTCAGACATAGTGTAAGGGGCCAGGAGAGAGCTTAGGGCAGATAGGGTACAGGTTGTGCTGATGGAGGACGATAGCACCCAGCAGCAGTCAACAGAGTTATTTGGAAGTTTAATATTTAAAACCAGCAAATCAAATTGTTTGGGGACAGACTTGGTGGAGACAACCGAGCACTGAAGGTGAACCTTGGTAAAATTTGGAAGATATGAAAAAGTTTATAGTCAGAAAGGTTAACATCAGTATTCAAAACACTCTTCCTTAACCACGTCTCAGTAATGACCAACACATCTGGATTGGAGCTGTGAACCCACACTTTCAATTGATCCATTTTAGGTAATAAGCTTCTAGTGTTAACGTGTAGAACATTGAACTGTTAGCCGTTAGCCTGAGACCCTACTATTTTCCGAGGGAATTCACGGCGGCCATTGCTGTTATTGTTTACATCCCGCCCTCTGCTGACGCAAACGCAGCGTGTGACGTCATCCACTCTGTTATCGCGAGGTTACAGACAGCGCATCCTTGTGCTTTCTTTGCCATTTCAGGGGATTTTAACCATGCATCTCTCTCTTCAACGCTGCCCACGTTCAAACAGTTTGTGAAGTGCCCAACCAGGAATAATACAACTCTGGACTTGTTATATGCTAATGTGAAGGATGCATTCAACTCCACTGCACTGCCTCCCCTCGGTAGATCGGATCACAACCTTGTCCACCTCACCCCACTCTACAGGCCTTTGGTCCAACAGCAGCCTGCAACCACCAGGACTATTAGGAGATGGTCCCCGGAGGCGAATGAGGCCCTACAGGACTGCTTTGAAACAACAGACTGGGATGTGCTCTGTGAGGCTCATGGGGAGGACATCGATGGACTCACTGACTGCATAACAGACTATATTAATTTTTGTGTAGACAACACTGTACCCACCAGGAAGGTACGCTGTTTCCCAAACAATAAACCCTGGGTCACCAGCGACCTGAAGGCCCTGCTGAATGAGAAGAAGAGGGCCTTCAAGGAGAGGGACAAGGACAAATTGAAATGCGTCCAGAGGGAGCTGAAGTTGCGGATTGCTGAGGGGAAGAGAGTGTATAAGGAGAAGATGGAGGACAAGCTGAGGCAGAGCCAGGTGAGAGAGGTGTGGAAGGGTATGAGAAATATCACTGGCTTCAAAAAGTCAAACAGTGGGCAGACGGAGGGGACCCAGGACAGAGCCAATGAGCTGAACCAATTTTTTAACAGGTTTGATACTGGCCCTGTCCACCTCCCCTCCAGCTCCCCAGACCACACACCCTCACGGCTGTCCCACCCCCACTTTGCTCACAGCACCTCTGCTGAGACAATCAGTGACCCCACCTCCGCCCCTGCTCCCCCTGGACTGATTCTCAACACCCCCCTTCCCCCCACCTCCCCACCTGGGCTGGCTTTCACCACCAACCAAGTGAAGAGAGAGCTGGAGAGACTACATCAGTGGAAAGCGGTGGGCCCTGATGGCATCAGCCCAAGGGTGCTGAGGGTCTGTGCTCACCAACTGTGTGGAATACTCCAGCGTCTTTTCAACCTTAGCCTGAGCCTAGAAAGGGTCCTGTGCTGTGGAAAACATCCTGCCTCGTCCCAGTGCCCAAGAAGGCACACCCCACTGTCCTGAATGACTTCAGACCTGTAGCGCTAACATCCCACATCATGAAGACCCTGGAAAGGTTAGTCCTCGCCCACCTCAGACCCCTGGTGTGTTCATCAATGGACCCCCTGCAGTTTGCATAACAGCGCAACAACGGGGTGGATGATGCAATCATCTACCTTCTGCAGAGGGCCTACTCTCACCTGGACAACGCAGGTTGCACTGTGAGGGTTATGTTTTTTGACTTCTCCAGTGCCTTCAATACCATTCAGCCCCTGCTACTGGGTGAGAAGATGAGGAGGATGAAAGTGGAAGCACCCTTAGTCTCCTGGGTCACGGACTACCTGACCGGTAGGCCACAATTTGTGCGACTACAGAGCTGTGTGTCAGAACGGGCAGTTAACAACACAGGGGCCCCCCAGGGAACGGTCCTGTCCCCCTTCCTGTTCACCCTCTACACCTCAGACTTCAGATATAACTCTGAAACATGCCACCTACAGAAGTTCTCGGATGACTCTGCTATTGTAGGGTGCATCAGGGGTGGGCAGGAGGAGGAGTACAGGAGCACAATCAATGACTTTGTGTTGTGGTGTGAGCAGAACCACCTTCAGCTCAACATCAGCAAAACAAAGGAGATGGTGGTGGACTTCAGGAGAACCAAGGCACAACTGACTGCAGTCCCTATACAGGGGATGGATGTGGAAATGGTTGGGTCATACAAGTTCCTGGGAGTCCATATGAACAACAGGCTGGAATGGGCCGGTAACACCGGGGCCCTGTACAAAAAGGGCCAGAGCAGACTCTACTTTCTGAGGAGGCTCAGGTCCTTCAACGTGCAGTAAACTACTGCATACCTTCTACCAGTCTGTGGTGCCAGTGCCATCTTTTTTGCAGTGGTGTGCTGGGGAGCAAACATCAAAGCCGGTGATGCTTCTCGGGTAAATAAGCTGATCAGGAAGGCTAGCTCTGTCCTGGGGATGAGCCTTGACAGTCTAGAGGAGGTGGTGGAGAGACGGATCCTGGCCAAACTGCTGGCCATCATGGACAACGTCACCCACCCTCTGCACGCTATGGTTATGACGCAGAGGAGCACTTTCAGTCACAGGCTGATCCCACCACAGTGTGCCAGAGAGCGCTACAGGAGGTCCTTCCTGCCGGCGGCTATTAGACTATATAATGCCTCACCGGGGTGCAGTGCCGTCGGCAACATAGATCTGGAACTGTTGGGGTGCTAGGACCTAGTTTAACAATTATGCATCCATCCGTGAGTAACTCTGGTCCGTCAGCACTCATTCACTCAGGACCTATTTATTCATACAGGTCTGTATATACATACTCATGTACAGTTGTTATATCATATCACATGCAATATTGTAAGTAATTATTGGACTTAACTTACGTAGGCATTCACTCAGGAATGCATATTAGTATCCTGCCAGTTGCACCTTTTCTCATTGCTTTTAGTATATCGAATGTGCAAGACGTGCAGTTGTCTGTAATTAAACCCTGCGCACTATGGACTGTATTTTAAGGGAATTACTATTATTACCCTAAATTATATCATACACACATTTAGCTATTAAAGTATCTCTTCCTGTCATTTACCTGTACAGTTTGTGTAACCACGCAAGTATTCACTTATCTGTAAATATAACTGTATACCTGACTGTACAGCTAATTTAACCAGGCAGAATTTTCACTTACCTGTTCATTTAACCAGTCTGTCTATTAAGTAAACTATTATTACCCTCGCTCATATCATACGCATTTTCAGCTACTGAAGTATTTCTCTGCCATCGACCTGTATAGTATAGTTAACCATCCAACATCCACCAATGTATAGTGTACATATTCAGCCAACCACCCATACTATGCAATGTCTTTTTATAGCTTTTATTTTTTTGCACTCCAGATATCTTGTATTTCTATACTTTTTCATACTGCCGCTCTATGTATCATGTACCGTGTATCTGTCTTTTGTGTACTTTCGTTGTGGCATTTTGCACCTGCCCTGTGTTTTGTTGTAGCTGCTTGACAATGAAATTTCCCCCCCGGGGGATCAATAAAGTATCTATCTATCTATCTATCTATCTATCTATCTATCTATCTATCTATCTATCTATCTATCTATCTATCTATCTATCTATCTATCTATCTATCTATCTATCTATCTATCTATCTATCTATCTATCTATCTATCTATCTATCTATCTATCTAGAAAACCCAGGCTTTCACGAGAGCAGAAATCAGTAAAGCAGATATCAGAGCACAAGTCAGAATTGGTGCTAGCAACAGTAGATGGTCCAGGGTGTACATGCACATTATCAGATATCATCAACAGTAATACAATCAAGGCACGGCATAGGACAGGGAGAGCTCTGCAGTGCTGATGTATGACATCTGAATGTGCATCAGATGGCAATAAGATGATATTGTACAGCAATTTCATCAGGTAAAATTAATACAAAGCCGGTGGGAGGTGGTTAGAATGGTATGGGAGGCCAAAAGTCTGTGTAACCAATAGAGAGTCAGAGTCCTGAGTGTGGGAACAGACCGTCTGTCCCACGGTTGGGTAAAGAAAGTTCGTAGTCAACAAATCATGTATGAGACATCAGGCAAATGCCAAAATAGAAACATAAAATCTATAAGGACTTATATCTTAAATATATATATATTATATATCTTATATCTTAGAACTTATACCTCTATATGGTAACCATTGTAACAGTGCCTGTGTGCTGGAGGGAACATGTCAGTGAATGAGCTCTGAACAGCAGGAGGGGGCTTCAAAAGCCTCTGGATCTCTCGCTTCCCACGTGGGACGTGTGGTTGGGGGTACCTGTACCAGACGGGGAGACAAGCCAGGGCAGACGGTGAACAGATCACCAGGTGGAATCAGCTTCAAAGGATTCGACACCTCTCTTCACACTTCACACCTCAGTGCTAGTTGAAGTTGTATCAACTCTGTCTCTGATTCCAGGATCTCAGGACTTTGATTGCCAGTGCACCCCCTGAATAGCTTGGGAAAATGAAATCCTTGACAGAATTTTCCAGTTAAACATTGTCCAAAAAGTAGGTTGTAGGTTTGGAGTTTTGATCTTGAATGAATGTTAAAGTCGTGGAGGGTAACATCCTGTATCTGTCCCTGACAAAAAATCCAAGTTTATCTAACTCCAAAACTATCTTATTGTAAAAAAACATGTTTACAAATGCGAGAGCTCACATGAGCTGTGTCTCTAAGCAGAGGGAGGAGGAGAAAGAGGTGAGAGTGATGGAAGAGCCCTAGGCTGGATTCCAACCCATGCTGACAGCGGTACATTTGTACATGTGCTCCAGAGGCAGCAGCTTGGACCGCTAGACTACCACAAGACACCTTTTTAGACTGTTGGGACAGAGAAAATCTGTAGAGAAGTAATCTTATAATATTCAAATGGCTGTCTGGGTTTCATTGATCAAACTGTAGCCATAAGTGTTTAATAAGTGTAGCTGGTTGGATTTGACATTCCACTGGTATCTGAGCTGTTACTGAGGGGCTTACAGAACAAAACTCCAAAATGAATATAGAATTCATTGCAATTCATATGTGCTCTTCCATCTCTTATAAAGCACTTGTTTCACTTGAATGTTGGACACAAACAATAACAGGAGCACAATTTGACTGAGTTTTATTGAAACAGGTCATGTTGAAACAGGTCATGTTGAAACAGGTCATGTTGAAACAGGTCATGTTGATGACACTCAACTGGCACCCTATTCCCTAAGTAGTGCACTATAAAGCTAATAGAGTGCAATTTGAGAGTGTCTCAACCGTCTTAACACTTCCTGGAGGCGTGCTCAGGCAGCAGGGGCGTGACCAATCAACTTCACCTCAACAGGGTAGTGGTCGCTGACAGCCAATAGCTGAGAGGGGGAGAGAGAGTAGAGCTGTACCAGTAAGACACTATTACTCAGGGGCGTCAGTTGTGTGTGGCAGGGTATGGCAACTCTATCTAGCTCAACACCAACTCTTTAAAATAGGCTACTAAAATCATTCTAATCCCGATTTGAAGACAAATGCAGTTTGAATGGTTGAGGCTGACTTTAGGACCATGCGGACGCCTGGTAGTGGGAGGGAAGGCTGTTTGTATGGCTGGCTGCCTTTATAGAGAGCAGAGATCTGTATATAATGACGAGATCTTCATGTTTCCGCCCTAACAATGGGAGTCGTCCCAAAGGTAGGCTAGCAGGCGACGAGCTGTTTTTAATGTGATGGTTGTAATATTTCTTGTTAGCTGCTTCATAGTTTATTGATGTTCTTATGTGTGCTTGGTTTGTCTACAGGAGGCCTTTTGATTTAATCTCTACACCCTTTCCCTACAGGAGGCCTTTTGATTTAATCCCTACACCCTTTCCCTACAGGAGGCCTTTTGATTTAATTCCTACACCCTTTCCCTACAGGAGGCCTTTTGATTTAATCCCTACACCCTTTCCCTACAGGAGGCCTTTTGATTTAATCCCTACACCCTTTCCCTACAGGAGGCCTTTTGATTTAATTCCTACACCCTTTCTCTACAGGAGGCCTTTTGATTTAATTCCTACACCCTTTCCCTACAGGAGGCCTTTTGATTTAATCCCTACACCCTTTCCCTACAGGAGGCCTTTTGATTTAATCCCTACACCCTTTCCCTGACATCAGTTTGGCGCCGCCCTGAGTGGTCGCCTTTTAAGCAGCTCCCGTTGTCCCGTTGTTCGTGCATTAATTGTTGTTTTAGTTCGTTTTCTTTCGTCTATTTTCTTTAGTTTTATTTTTTATTTTGCTACAGTCGAACTATAACAGTTCAGGATTATGGAGTTTATGGATTTTATCGCAGCTGAACGTCGACAGGAGTCGTCAACTGTTATTGTTTACAACAGAGCCCAGCTCCTGGATTTAGCCCACACAGCGCTGCTGCTCCCCAGGGAAAAGTTTGATATTCCGGACGAATTGAAAAGACGACGCCGTGGACGCAGGGCGGGATTGAAATGTAAGGCAAAGCGGAGGAGGTTCAAGTACAAGCCGGTTATACCGTCTATTATTATGGGCAATGTGAGGTGTCTACATAACAAGATGGATGAGTTGGCGGGACTTGTTCGTGGACAAAGGATTTATCGGGAAACGAGCCTAATGTGTTTTACTGAGACTTGGCTGAACGATAACATCCCCATACAGAACGTCACTATCGACGGTTTCCAGACCATCACAGCGGACAGGGATCGCGTCTCTTCCGGTAAGAGTAAGGGTGGTGGGCTGGCTTTATTAGTTAACAACAGATGGTGTCATCCCAAACATATTACTCTTAAGGAAAAGTTTTGTAGCCCGGACATTGAACTGCTAGCCGTTAGCCTGAGACCCTACTATTTGCCGAGGGAATTCACGGCGGCCATTGCTGTTATTGTTTACATCCCGCCCTCTGCTGACGCAAACGCAGCGTGTGACGTCATCCACTCTGTTATCGCGAGGTTACAGACAGCGCATCCCAGTGCTTTCTTTGCCATTTCGGGGGATTTTAACCATGCATCTCTCTCTTCAACGCTGCCCACGTTCAAACAGTTTCTGAAGTGCCCAACCAGGAATAATAAAACTCTGGACTTGTTATATGCTAATGTGAAGGATGCATACAACTCCACTGCACTCCCTCCCCTCGGCAGATCAGATCACAACCTTGTCCACCTCACCCCACTCTACAGGCCTATGGTCCAACAGCAGCCTGCAACCACCAGGACTATTAGGAGATGGTCCCCGGAGGCGAATGAGGCCCTACAGGACTGCTTTGAAACAACAGACTGGGATGTGTTCTGTGAGGCTCATGGGGAGGACATCGATGGACTCACTGACTGCATAACAGACTATATTAATTTTTGTGTAGACAACACTGTACCCACCAGGAAGGTACGCTGTTTCCCAAACAATAAACCCTGGGTCACCAGCGACCTGAAGGCCCTGCTGAATGAGAAGAAGAGGGCCTTCAAGGAGAAGGACAAGGACAAATTGAAATGCGTCCAGAGGGAGCTGAAGTTGCGGATTGCTGAGGGGAAGAGAGTGTATAAGGAGAAGATGGAGGACAAGCTGAGGCAGAGCCAGGTGAGAGAGGTGTGGAAGGGTATGAGAAATATCACTGGCTTCAAAAAGTCAAACAGTGGGCAGACGGAGGGGACCCAGGACAGAGCCAATGAGCTGAACCAATTTTTTAACAGGTTCGATACTGGCCCTGTCCACCTCCCCTCCAGCTCCCCAGACCACACACCCTCACAGCTATCCCACCCCCACTTTGCTCACAGCACCTCTGCTGAGACAATCAGTGACCCCACCTCCGCCCCTGCCCCCCCTGGACTGATCCTCAACACCCCCCTTCCCCCCACCTCCCTACCTGGGCTGGCTTTCACCACCAACCAAGTGAAGAGAGAGCTGGAGAGACTACACCAGTGGAAAGCGGCGGGCCCTGATGGCATCAGCCCAAGGGTGCTGAGGGTCTATGCTGACCAACTGTGTGGAATACTCCAACGACCCTTCAACCTTAGCCTGAGCCTGGAAAGGGTCCCTGTGCTGTGGAAAACATCCTGCCTCGTCCCAGTGCCCAAGAAGGCACACCCCACTGTCCTGAATGACTTCAGACCTGTAGCGCTAACATCCCACATCATGAAGACCCTGGAAAGGTTAGTCCTCGCTCACCTCAGACCCCTGGTGTGTTCATCAATGGACCCCCTGCAGTTTGCATACCAGCGCAACATCGGGGTGGATGATGCAATCATCTACCTTCTGCAGAGGGCCTACTCTCACCTGGACAACGCAGGTTGCACTGTGAGGGTCATGTTTTTTGACTTCTCCAGTGCCTTCAATACCATTCAGCCCCTGCTACTGGGTGAGAAGATGAGGAGGATGGAAGTGGAAGCACCCTTAGTCTCCTGGGTCACGGACTACCTGACCGGTAGGCCACAATTTGTGCGACTACAGAGCTGTGTGTCAGAACGGGCAGTTAGCAACACAGGGGCCCCCCAGGGTACGGTCCTGTCCCCCTTCCTGTTCACCCTCTACACCTCAGACTTCAGATATAACTCTGAGACATGCCACCTGCAGAAGTTCTCAGATGACTCTGCTATTGTAGGGTGCATCAGGGTTGGGCAGGAGGAGGAGTACAGGAGCACAATCAGTGACTTTGTGTTGTGGTGTGAGCAGAACCACCTTCAGCTCAACATCAGCAAAACTAAGGAGATGGTGGTGGACTTCAGGAGAACCAAGGCACAACTGACTGCAGTCCCTATAAAGGGGATGGATGTGGAAATGGTTGAGTCATACAAGTTCTTGGGTGTCCATATGGACAACAGACTGGAATGGGCTGGTAACACCGGGGCCCTGTACAAAAAGGGCCAGAGCCGACTCTACTTTCTGAGGAGGCTCAGGTCCTTCAACGTGTGCAGTAAACTACTGCATACCTTCTACCAGTCTGTGGTGGCCAGTGCCATCTTTTTTGCAGTGGTGTGCTGGGGAGCAAACATCAAAGCCGGTGATGCTTCTCGGGTAAATAAGCTGATCAGGAAGGCTAGCTCTGTCCTGGGGATGAGCCTTGACACTCTAGAGGAGGTGGCGGAGAGACGGATCCTGGCCAAACTGCTGGCCATCATGGACAACGTCACCCACCCTCTGCACGCTATGGTTATGACGCAGAGGAGCTCTTTCAGTCACAGACTGATCCCACCACGGTGTGCCAGAGAGCGCTACAGGAGGTCCTTCCTGCCGGCGGCTATGAGACTATATAATGCCTCACCGGGGTGCCGTGCCGTCGGCAACATAGATCTGGAACTGTTGGGGTGCTAGGACCTAGTTTAACAATTATGCATCCATCCGTGAGTAACTCTGTTCCGTCAGCACTCATCCACTCAGGACCTACTTATTCATACAGGTCTGTATATACATACCCATGTACAGTTGTTATATTATATCACATGCAATATTGTAAGTAATTATTGGACCTAGGCATTCACTCAGGAATGCATATTAGTATCCTGCCAGTTGCACCTTTTCTCATTGCTTTTAGTATATCAAATGTGCAATAAGTGCAGTTGTCTGTAATTAAACCCTGCGCACTAAGGACTGTATTTTAAGGGAATTACTATTATTACCCCAATGATATCATACACACATTTAGCTATTTAAGTATCTCTTCCTGTCATTTACCTGTACAGTTTATGTAAACATGCAAGTATTCACTTATATGTAAATATAACTGTATACCTAACTGTACAGCTAATTTAACCATGCAAAATTTTCACTTACCTGTTCATTTACCCAGTCTGTCTATTAAGTAAACTATTATTACCCTCGCTCGTATCATACGCATTAGCTACTGAAGTATTTCTCTGCCATCAACCTGTATAGTATAGTTAACCATCCAACATCCACCAATGTATAGTGTACATATTCAGCCAACCACTCATACTATGCAATGTCCTTTTATAGCTTTTTTTTGCACTCCAGGTATCCTGTATTTCTATACTTTTTCATACTGCCGCTCTATGTATCATGTACCGTGTATCTGTCTTTTGTGTACTTTCGTTGTGGCATTTTGCACCTGCCCTGTGTTTTTGTTGTAGCTGCTTGATAATGAAATTTCCCCCCCGGGGGATCAATAAAGTACCTATCTATCTATCTATCTATCTATCTACAGGAGGCCTTTTGATTTAATTCCTACACCCTTTCCCTACAGGAGGCCTTTTGATTTAATCCCTACACCCTTTCTCTACAGGAGGCCTTTTGATTTAATCCCTACACCCTTTCCCTGCCAGGCCGTCATTGTAAATATCAATTTGTTCTTAATTGACCTGCCTGGTAAAATAAAGGTAAAAGATGTGTGTGCATGTTGTGTGTGTGAGTACATTAAGTGACTGTCTATCTGTCTGTGTGTGGCATTCTATTGTTTACAGACTAGTAACTGTGCTATAGTCACATTAGGGAGGGAGGGAGGGAGGGAGGCAGGCAGGCAGGCAGGCAGGCAGGCAGGGAGGCAGGCAGGGAGGCAGGCAGGCAGGGAGGGTGGCAGGGAGGGTGGCAGGCAGGCAGGGAGGCAGGCAGGCAGGCAGGCAGGCAGGCAGGCAGGCAGGGAGGCAGGCAGGCAGGCAGGCAGGCAGGCAGGCAGGCAGGCAGGGAGGCAGGCAGGCAGGCAGGGAGGGTGGCAGGCAGGCAGGCAGGGAGGGTGGCAGGCAGGGAGGGTGGCAGGCAGGCAGGCAGGCAGGCAGGGAGGGAGGGAGGGAGGGTGGCAGGCAGGCAGGGAGGGAGGGTGGCAGGCAGGGAGGGAGGGTGGCAGGCAGGCAGGCAGGCAGGCAGGCAGGGAGGGAGGGAGGGTGGCAGGCAGGCAGGGAGGCAGAAAAACACAGAAAGAGGGAAAAGGAGGGTTAAAGGAAAACTAGCTAACCCTTCCCCTAACCTAACCTCTAACCCCTAACCCCTAGCCTAGCTAACGTTAGCCAGCTAGCTAATGTTAGCCACCTAGCCGCCTAGCTAGAATTCGTAACATATCATACACTTAGCAAATTTGTAACATATTGTACGTTTTGCAAATGAGCAACATATTGTAAGTTTAGCAAATTCATATAACATATAATAGGAATTGTAATTTGTGACATATCATATGAAATGGGTGACGGACATCCACAAATGAACACATACATATCATACTAAATGGAGTGTCTCTGATCTACATACAGAATAATACAGAAGCAAAAAAGCAGAGTGTCACTTGTCATCATCATGATAATAACAAAATGCTTCATATGATGCACATGCTTCTTGACACTTCATGAAAGACCAGTATCTTGAAAACTTGCCTGCTGACATGCAAAACATCTTGGGACTGTATCAACAGTGGACAAATGATAATTCACTCAATGTTTTTTGTCTCTCTCTCTCTCTCTCTCTCTCTCTCTCTCTCTCTCTCTCTCTCTCTCTGTCTCTCTGTCTGTCTGTCTGTCTGTCAGTCTGTCAGTCTGTCAGTCAGTCTGTCTGTCTACTAACTTGTGGAATAGACACTGTCTGGAATGCGGTTTTAACCAATCAGCATTCAGGATTGTATAAATGCTAATAAATAGTGGTAATAACTCATGAATAATAAAATAAACAATACATGTTCAATAATAAATTATGTTAAACATTGTGATGTTATTGTCCACCCAGGGCTGTACCTGCTCACAGGTAATACTGGCCTGCTTTATGATGTTATTGTCCACCCAGGGCTGTACCTGCTCACAGGTAATACTGGCCTGCTTTATGATGTTATTGTCCACCCAGGGCTGTACCTGCTCACAGGTAATACTGGCCTGCTTTGTGATGTTATTGTCCACCCAGGGCTGTACCTGCTCACAGGTAATACTGGCCTGCTTTGTGATGTTATTGTCCACCCAGGGCTGTACCTGCTCACAGGTAATACTGGCCTGCTTTGTGATGTTATTGTCCACCCAGGGCTGTACCTGCTCACAGGTAATACTGGCCTGCTTTGTGATGTTATTGTCCACCCAGGGCTGTACCTGCTCACAGGTAATACTGGCCTGCTTTGTGATGTTATTGTCCACCCAGGGCTGTACCTGCTCACAGGTAATACTGGCCTGCTTTTGCCACAGACAGTGGAACGTCATTAGACTTATTGCTATTGTATCAACTGTATAAAAAATTATACTGAGGGATTCGACATTGGTAAGGTGCATAAACAACTTTACTAGGGGTTTATTCCTCAGCAGAAAGGAGCATATCTTACTATAGGCTATCATTGTATACAGATATGGGCAAAATCTTGTTAAAAATACAAGGTGGATACCTAGTCAGTTGAACAACTGAATACATTCACCTGAAATGTGTCTTCCGCATTTAACCCAAACCCTCTGAATCAGAGCAGTGCAGAGGGCTGCCTTAATCCACATCCACAGGGCCTGGGGAACAGTAGGTTAACTGACTTGCTCAGGGGCAGAACAACAGATTTCTACCTTGTCAGCTCTGGGATTTGATCCAGCAACCTTTTGGTTACTGGCCCAACACTCCTACCCGCCAGGCTACCTTCTGCCTCACAAGACTCACAAAAAAAAATACTAAATACTTTTGCAAATATCTAGATACATTTTAAACACATTTGCTAGTACATACCTTCACCACAACAACATTCTCAGTAATGGTAACAAAAAACGTTTTACTTGCTATGACTGTGATATGTGCTTGTTTATCTACCTTAGATAATGCACTGACTGGAAGTCACTCTGGATAAGAGTGTCTGCTAAATTACCTAAATGTAAAATGAACACTGGGCATTATTCTAATGAACTCTGCACCCGAAACAAGGCCAATAATAATACCCAGTGTTCATTTTACATTTAGGTAATTATTTCACACCATAGTGCTATCAGACTTCTGAAACCAATTCAGGGTGAAAGGAGCCACACCATAGTGCTATCAGACTTCTGAAACCAATTCAGGGTGAAAGGAGCCACAACATTGAGAACCACTATAAAAAACAAATGGTATAGAAAAGTATTTTGTAAATACAAATTAAAGGTCTGTAAGTAACTTGTTATAAAATATATTGGATTGTAGTTCGGGACATTGTAAAAAAAAAAAAGTAATTAAATACAAAAGTAATTAAATACGTATTTCAAATACACGAAACAGAATTACTGCCAATCTCTGATTGTATAGTATGCATGTTACAATAATTTGTGGGAAATTAAACTACAAAACCATGTCCCCGATAAACTACATTTACGAACACAATGCTGAAAATGAGCCTGAATGACTTCCGGAATATGACACATCCAGGAAAAAGCCGACGCGGCTAGTGTTCAAATAAGCAAAGCTGGATAGCCAGCTAATATATTGGTGGGAGACCAGTGTCAGTGGTTTTCTGAATAGAGAGCAAATTTGGGTTTTATCATGGTGTTTCCACTGTAGAAAACACTTCAAACGACACCCAAGGATTTTCCCCCCGCACGTTCCTGTTGCTCGAGCGCATAAACAAGGTAGGTTACAAAATATTCGAGCTAGCTAGCAAGCTAGGTTAGCTTTTCGGTCAGCTAGCAAGAGACCTTGGTACCTACCCATCTAATTGTAGCCGTTCTCCTCTAATAACTGAGCTGACATAGCTAGCGAAGTGTTGTCCAGTTATACTTATATTTCGTTGAGTTATTTTGCCTATTATCGTAGCTAAGTACGTCGCTACGTCAGCTAGCTAACCCCCTTGGAAATAGAAAGCCAGCTAACTAGCTAACTCTCTTGTTTTGACAATCAGTAGTCAAGTCTAAATATCTAGCTAAAGGGGGAATGAATAGGCTAATAATGAATCTTGTTTAGCTGAATTCACTGTGGTATATCAACCAAACAGAGATGTCAGATAGCTTGATAACATAGCACCTTACTAGGGCAGCTGACTAGGTTGTATTGGCATTTAACGTAGCTAACTAGCTAGTTAGCGTCATAAAGCATATTCTCTTCATAGAGCACAGACGTTTTAAAGCTCTTGTTTTGTCCTCACTGATGAGTTGCTACAGCCACCAGGGGCAGGCTAGAGAGTTTTCAGAAGTTTTTGCCTGTCTAGCTGTCATTCCCTGTCCCTCTCCATCCTCCATCCATCATTCCTTGTCCCTCTCCATCCTCCATCCATCATTCCCTGTCCCTCTCCATCCATCATTCCCTGTCCCTCTCCATCCATCATTCCCTGTCCCTCTCCATCCTCCATCCATCATTCCCTGTCCCTCTCCATCCTCCATCCATCATTCCCTGTCCCTCTCCATCCTCCATCCTCCATTCCCTGTCCCTCTCCATCCTCCATCCATCATTCCCTGTCCCTCTCCATCCTCCATTCCCTGTCCCTCTCCATCCTCCATTCCCTGTCCCTCTCCATCCTCCATCCATCATTCCCTCTCCATCCTCCATTCCCTGTCCCTCTCCATCCTCCATTCCCTGTCCCTCTCCATCCTCCATTCCCTGTCCCTCTCCATCCTCCATCCATCATTCCCTGTCCCTCTCCATCCATCATTCCCTGTCCCTCTCCATCCTCCATCCCCTGTCCCTCTCCATCCATCATTCCCTGTCCCTCTCCATCCATCATTCCCTGTCCCTCTCCATCCTCCATCCCCTGTCCCTCTCCATCCATCATTCCCTGTCCCTCTCCATCCTCCATCCATCATTCCCTGTCCCTCTCCATCCATCATTCCCTGTCCCTCTCCCAAATGCCACCCTATTCCCTTTAAACTGCCAGGTATTAGGGTGCCATTTGGGACGTGAACCAGCTCTCATATCCAGGACCAAGGATTGTTCACCTGGCAGTTTAATAACCAGCTGACTAACCATTTTTTAGGTTGTGTATAAATATATAGACAAAATATGGCAGACAATGTTATAGAAGATTGATCAGTGTGATTTGTGTGTGTGTGTGTGTGTGTGTTATCCTGTGATTGGTAGGTTGTATGTGTGAATGACTATCTCTCCCGTCATTGCTTGTTTTCTAGGTGTGAATGACCGAAGTGGTGCCCCCCACTGCGCTCAGCGAAGTCCAGCTCCGCCTCCTCTGCCACGATGACATAGCCAGCGTCAAGCTGCTGTGCTGCGATTGGTTCCCCATCGAGTGAGTACTGCTCAACGCTGCCAATAGCAACACAGGGTCGTATCGTGTTCAGTAGGGAGAAAACTGAGTGAAACTGTAGGGGTACTTTCACTTATCTACTAAGAAAACGTTTTGCTATGTTGAGCCCCGCTGAACACATCCTACATCACCTGTCCCCTGTCACCTTAATACAGCTGAAGTCTACATCACCTGTCACCTTAATACAGCTGAAGTCTACATCACCTGTCACCTTAATACAGCTGGAGTCTACATCACCTGTCACCTTAGTACGGCTGAAGTCTACATCACCTGTCACCTTAATACAGCTGAAGTCTACATCACCTGTCCCCTGTCACCTTAATACAGCTGAGGTCTACATCACCTGTCCCCTGTCACCTTAATACAGCTGAAGTCTACATCACCTGTCACCTTAATACAGCTGAAGTCTACATCACCTGTCCCCTGTCACCTTAATACAGCTGAAGTCTACATCACCTGTCACCTGTCACCTTAATACAGCTGAAGTCTACATCACCTGTCACCTTAATACAGCTGAAGTCTACATCACCTGTCCCCTGTCACCTTAATACAGCTGAAGTCTACATCACCTGTCACCTGTCACCTTAATACAGCTGAAGTCTACGTCACCTGTCACCATAATACAGATGAAGTCTACATCACCTGTCCCCTGTCACCTTAATACAGCTGGAGTCTACATCACCTGTCACCTTAATACAGCTGAAGTCTACATCACCTGTCACCTTAATACAGCTGAAGTCTACATCACCTGTCCCCTGTCACCTTAATACAGCTGAAGTCTACATCACCTGTCACCTTAATACAGCTGAAGTCTACATCACCTGTCCCCTGTCACCTTAATACAGCTGGGTCTACATCACCTGTCCCCTGTCACCTTAATACAGCTGAAGTCTACATCACCTGTCCCCTGTCACCTTAATACAGCTGAAGTCTACATCACCTGTCCCCTGTCACCTTAATATAGCTGGAGTCTACATCACCTGTCCCCTGTCACCTTAATATAGCTGAAGTCTACATCACCTTAATACAGCTGAAGTCTACATCACCTGTCACCTTAATATAGCTGAAGTCTACATCACCTTAATACAGCTGAAGTCTACATCACCTTAATACAGCTGAAGTCTACATCACCTTAATACAGCTGAAGTCTACATCACCTTAATACAGCTGAAGTCTACATCACCTTAATACAGCTGAAGTCTACATCACCTTAATACAGCTGAAGTCTACATCACCTTAATACAGCTGAAGTCTACATCACCTTAATACAGCTGAAGTCTACATCACCTTAATACAGCTGAAGTCTACATCACCTTAATACAGCTGAAGTCTACATCACCTTAATACAGCTGAAGTCTACATCACCTTAATACAGCTGAAGTCTACATCACCTTAATACAGCTGAAGTCTACATCACCTTAATACAGCTGAAGTCTACATCACCTTAATACAGCTGAAGTCTACATCACCTTAATACAGCTGAAGTCTACATCACCTTAATACAGCTGAAGTCTACATCACCTTAATACAGCAGAAGTCTACATCACCTTAATACAGCTGAAGTCTACATCACCTTAATACAGCTGAAGTCTACATCACCTTAATACAGCTGAAGTCTACATCACCTTAATACAGCTGAAGTCTATGTCACCTTAATACAGCTGAAGTCTACTCATTCTGTTTTCCTCCCTACCTCATGCCATATTAGGCCTATGAGACATTTAGCAAACGCTTTTGTCCAAAGTGACTTAGTCATGCATGCATTTTCCATATGAGTGGCCCCAGCAGGAATCTAACTTCGGACCCTTACCTGTCCACCTGCAGGTACCCAGACTCATGGTATAATGACATCACATCCAACAAGAAGTTCTTCTCCCTAGCCGCCATCTTCAACGGTGGCATCGTAGGAATGATCGTAGCTGAGATCAAGGGCCGGACTAAAGTACACAGAGAGGTACTGGTGCTGGAGTAGAGATGGAGGAGTAGTAGGGGGGTAGAGGAGGAGTAGTAGGGGGAAGAGGAGGAGTAGTAGGGGGAAGAGGATGAAGAGGAGGAGGAGGAGGAGTAGTAGGGGGGTAGAGGAAGAGGAGTAGTAGTAGGGGGGTAGAGGAGGAGGAGGAGGAGGAGGAGTAGTAGTAGGGGGTAGAGGAGGAGGAGTAGTAGTAGGGGGTAGAGGAGGAGGAGTAGTAGTAGGGGGTAGAGGAGGAGGAGTAGTAGTAGGGGGGTAGAGGAGGAGGAGGAGGAGTAGTAGGGGGGGTAGAGGAGGAGGAGGAGGAGTAGTAGGGGGGTAGAGGAGGAGGAGTAGTAGGGGGGGTAGAGGAGGAGGAGGAGGAGTAGTAGGGGGGGTAGAGGAGGAGGAGTAGTAGGGGGGGTAGAGGAGGAGGAGTAGTAGGGGGGGTAGAGGAGGAGGAGGAGGAGGAGTAGTAGGGGGGGTAGAGGAGGAGGAGGAGGAGGAGTAGTAGGGGGGGTAGAGGAGGAGGAGGAGTAGTAGGGGGAGTAGAGGAGGAGGAGGAGGAGGAGGAGTAGTAGGGGGAGTGGAGGAGGAGGAGGAGGAGGAGTAGTAGGGGGAGTAGAGGAGGAGGAGGAGGAGGAGTAGTAGGGGGGGTAGAGGAGGAGGAGGAGGAGGAGTAGGGGGGTAGAGGAGGAGGAGGAGGAGTAGGGGGGTAGAGGAGGAGGAGGTGTAGTAGTAGTAGTAGGGGGTGGAGGAGGAGGAGGAGGAGGTGTAGTAGTAGGGGGTAGAGGAGGAGGAGTAGTAGTAGGGGGGGTAGAGGAGGAGGAGGTGTAGTAGTAGTAGTAGGGGGTGGAGGAGGAGGAGGAGGTGTAGTAGTAGGGGGTAGAGGAGGAGGAGGTGTAGTAGTAGGGGGTAGAGGAGGAGGAGGTGTAGTAGTAGGGGGTGGAGGAGGAGGAGGTGTAGTAGTAGGGGGTGGAGGAGGAGGAGGTGTAGTAGTAGGGGGTAGAGGAGGAGGAGGTGTAGTAGTAGGGGGTAGAGGAGGAGGAGGTGTAGTAGTAGGGGGTGGAGGAGGAGGAGGTGTAGTAGTAGGGGGTGGAGGAGGAGGAGGAGGTGTAGTAGTAGGGGGTAGAGGAGGTGTAGTAGTAGGGGGTAGAGGAGGAGGAGGTGTAGTAGTAGGGGGTGGAGGAGGTGTAGTAGTAGGGGGTAGAGGAGGAGGAGGTGTAGTAGTAGAGGAGGAGGAGGTGTAGAGGAGGAGGAGGTGTAGTAGTAGGGGGTAGAGGAGGAGGAGGTGTAGTAGTAGGGGGTGGAGGAGGAGGTGTAGTAGTAGGGGGAGGAGGAGGAGGTGTAGTAGTAGGGGGTAGAGGAGGAGGAGGTGTAGTAGTAGGGGGAGGAGGAGGAGGTGTAGTAGTAGTAGGGGGTGGAGGAGGAGGAGGAGGTGTAGTAGTAGGGGGTAGAGGAGGAGGAGGAGGTGTAGTAGTAGGGGGTAGAGGAGGAGGAGGAGGTGTAGTAGTAGGGGGTGGAGGAGGAGGAGGAGGTGTAGTAGTAGGGGGTAGAGGAGGAGGAGGAGGTGTAGTAGTAGGGGGTAGAGGAGGAGGAGGAGGTGTAGTAGTAGGGGGTAGAGGAGGAGGAGGTGTAGTAGTAGTAGTAGTAGTAGGGGGTAGAGGAAGAGGAGGTGTAGTAGGGGGTAGAGGAGGAGGAGGAGGTGTAGTAGTAGGGGGTAGAGGAGGAGGAGGAGGTGTAGTAGTAGTGGGGGGTAGAGGAGGAGGAGGTGTAGTAGTAGTAGTAGTAGGGGGTAGAGGAGGAGGAGGTGTAGTAGTAGGGGGTAGAGGAGGAGGAGGTGTAGTAGTAGGGGGTAGAGGAGGAGGAGGTGTAGTAGTAGTAGGGGGTAGAGGAGGTGTAGTAGTAGGGGGTAGAGGAGGAGGAGGTGTAGTAGTAGGGGGTAGAGGAGGAGGAGGAGGTGTAGTAGTAGGGGGTAGAGGAGGAGGAGGAGGTGTAGTAGTAGTGGGGGTAGAGGAGGAGGAGGTGTAGTAGTAGTAGTAGTAGGGGGTAGAGGAGGAGGTGTAGTAGTAGGGGGTAGAGGAGGAGGAGGTGTAGTAGTAGGGGGTAGAGGAGGAGGAGGTGTAGTAGTAGGGGGTAGAGGAGGAGGAGGTGTAGTAGTAGGGGGTAGAGGAAGAGGAGGTGTAGTAGTAGGGGGTAGAGGAGGAAGAGGAGGTGTAGTAGTAGGGGGTAGAGGAGGAAGAGGAGGTGTAGTAGTAGGGGGTAGAGGAGGAAGAGGAGGTGTAGTAGTAGGGGGTAGAGGAGGAGGAGGTGTAGTAGTAGGGGGTAGAGGAAGAGGAGGTGTAGTAGTAGGGGGTAGAGGAGGAGGAGGTGTAGTAGTAGGGGGTAGAGGAGGAGGAGGTGTAGTAGTAGGGGGTAGAGGAAGAGGAGGTGTAGTAGTAGGGGGTAGAGGAGGAAGAGGAGGTGTAGTAGTAGGGGGTAGAGGAGGAGGAGGTGTAGTAGTAGGGGTAGAGGAAGAGGAGGTGTAGTAGTAGGGGGTAGAGGAAGAGGAGGTGTAGTAGTAGGGGGTAGAGGAGGAGGAGGTGTAGTAGTAGTAGGGGGTAGAGGAGGAGGAGGTGTAGTAGTAGAGGAAGAGGAGGTGTAGTAGTAGTAGTAGGGGGTAGAGGAGGAGGAGGTGTAGTAGTAGAGGAAGAGGAGGTGTAGTAGTAGTAGTAGGGGGTAGAGGAGGAGGAGGTGTAGTAGTAGTAGGGGGTAGAGGAGGAGGAGGTGTAGTAGTAGAGGAAGAGGAGGTGTAGTAGTAGTAGTAGTAGGGGTAGAGGAGGAGGAGGTGTAGTAGTAGGGGGTAGAGGAGGAGGAGGTGTAGTAGTAGGGGGTAGAGGAGGAGGAGGTGTAGTAGTAGGGGGTAGAGGAAGAGGAGGTGTAGTAGTAGGGGGTAGAGGAAGAGGAGGTGTAGTAGTAGGGGGTAGAGGAGGAGGAGGTGTAGTAGTAGGGGGTAGAGGAAGAGGAGGAGTAGTAGTACTAGTAGTAGTAGTAGTAGGGGGTAGAGGAAGAGGAGGTGTAGTAGTAGGGGTAGAGGAAGAGGTGTAGTAGTAGTAGTAGTAGGGGGTAGAGGAGGTGTAGTAGTAGGGGTAGAGGAAGAGGAGGTGTAGTAGTAGTAGTAGTAGGGGGTAGAGGAGGAGGAGGTGTAGTAGTAGGGGGTAGAGGAGGAGGAGGTGTAGTAGTAGGGGGTAGAGGAGGAGGAGGAGGTGTAGTAGTAGGGGGTAGAGGAGAAGGAGGTGTAGTAGTAGGGGTAGAGGAAGAGGAGGTGTAGTAGTAGTAGTAGTAGTAGTGTAGGGGTAGAGGAGGTGTAGTAGTAGGGGGTAGAGGAGGAGGAGGTGTAGTAGTAGGGGTAGAGGAAGAGGAGGTGTAGTAGTAGGGGTAGAGGAGGAGGAGGTGTAGTAGTAGGGGGTAGAGGAGGTGTAGTAGTAGGGGGTAGAGGAGGAGGAGGAGGTGTAGTAGTAGGGGGTAGAGGAGGAGCAGGAGGTGTAGTAGTAGGGGGTAGAGGAAGAGGTGTAGTAGTAGGGGGTAGAGGAGGAAGAGGTGTAGTAGTAGGGGTAGAGGAAGAGGAGGTGTAGTAGTAGTGTAGTAGTAGGGGGTAGAGGAGGTGTAGTAGTAGGGGGTAGAGGAGGAGGAGGTGTAGTAGTAGGGGTAGAGGAGAGGAGGTGTAGTAGTAGTAGTAGTAGTAGAGGGGTAGAGGAGGTGTAGTAGTAGGGGGTAGAGGAGGTGTAGTAGTAGGGGAGAGGAAGAGGAGGTGTAGTAGTAGGGGGTAGAGGAAGGGTGTAGTAGTAGGGGGTAGAGGAAGAGGAGGTGTAGTAGTAGGGGGTAGAGAAGAGGAGGTGTAGTAGTAGGGGGTAGAGGAGGAGGAGGTGTAGTAGTAGTAGGGGGTAGAGGAGGTGTAGTAGTTGTAGTAGTAGTAGGGGGTAGGGAGGAGGAGGTGTAGTAGTAGGGGGTAGAGGAAGAGGAGGTGTAGTAGTAGGGGGTAGAGGAGGTGTAGTAGGGGGAAGAGGAGGTGTAGTAGTAGTAGTAGTAGTAGTAGTAGGGGGTAGGGGAGGAGGAGGTGTAGTAGTAGGGGGTAGAGGAAGAGGAGGTGTAGTAGTAGGGGGTAGAGGAGGTGTAGTAGTAGGGGGTAGAGGAGGAGGAGGTGTAGTAGTAGGGGGTAGAGGAAGAGGAGGTGTAGTAGTAGGGGGTAGAGGAGGTGTAGTAGGGGTAGAGGAGTGTAGGTGTAGTAGTAGGGGGTAGAGGAGGTGTAGTAGTAGGGGGTAGAGGAGGTGTAGTAGTAGGGGGTAGAGGAGGAGGAGGTGTAGTAGTAGGGGGTAGAGGAGGAGGAGGTGTAGTAGTAGGGGGTAGAGGAGTGTAGTAGGGGTTAGTAGGAGGGTAGAGGAGGTGTAGTAGTAGGGGGTAGAGGAGGTGTAGTAGGGGGTAGAGGAGTGTAGTAGTAGGGGGTAGAGGAGGTGTAGTAGTAGGGGGTAGAGGAGGAGGAGGTGTAGTAGTAGGGGGTAGAGGATGAGGAGGAGTAGTAGTAGGGGGTAGAGGAGGAGGAGGTGTAGTAGTAGGGGGTAGAGGGAAGAGGAGAGTAGTAGTCGGGGGTAGAGGAAGGAGGTGTATTAGTAGGGGGTAGAGGAGGAAGAGGAGGTGTAGTAGTAGGGGTAGAGGAGGTTGTAGTAGTAGGGGGTAGAGGAGGAGGAGGAGGTGTAGTAGTAGGGGGTAGAGGAGGTGTAGTAGTAGGGGAGAGGAGGTGTAGTAGTAGGGGGCTAGAGGAGGAGGAGGTGTAGTAGTAGGGGGAGAGTAGAGGAGGAGGTGTAGTAGTAGGGGGTAGAGGAGGTAGTAGGGGAGAGGAGGTGTAGTAGTAGGGGGTAGAGGAGGAGGAGTGTAGTAGTAGGGGGTAGAGGAGGGTTGGTAGTCGTAGGGGGTAGAGGAGG